>OX453053.1:5527725-6164749 GCA_949699805.1 Tromatobia lineatoria | reverse complement strand
AGACTCGATATGGATCTGACTCTCGACTTCCCAGTTTACGCCCACTATTTTTTGTCCTATTGCTCTGATTCCAAAAAGAGCTCGGAATTTCTCTTCCACTTTTGTAATTTGAATTAGTTACATTTATTCAAAGTGGGCTGACGTTCACTGATGATTCTTTCGGTGTTTAAAAAAAATAAAAAAAATGAAAAAATGAATTTCACTGAAAGATATAATAACGATAAATATAGTAACGATTCTTGTACGGCGTGCAAAATACAGTAAAACACGAGACAGTACTCTATAGGAAAATATATAAATAGACGCCAGAAGCGTTGAATATACCAAGTTTACTATACTAAATCGGTTAATGATTACCAGACTCTTCTCTTCGTGCAATCTTGAATACCGTAAATTTGGGTCCCGATATCTCGACAACGAAACGGTGGATCTATTGAAAATTTTCCTTATACCGGAAATAAGTGTCGATCGAAATAATATTCCTTATTTACGATGCAATATTCAACATGATCTAGCGCTCCAACCTCTTTAACCGAACTCTTCATTTTCTCGGTAATTCACTCGTTGGATAATGTCGATAATCGACTACAAGATTTCTTTCTCGTTACGGTGGGTGCATAAACCACAACGACAGAAAAAGGTCCTGCGGCGAGAAAGCTTTATTCGCGGGGTCCACACTGGGCTCGTGCAAAATGAACAGTGAACTCATGCCAACAGCTATATAAGACCAAACGCGTTTCCGTTCGAGTTTTTACGAGGTAAAACGAGGCTCCCAAGTTCCGTATGCCTCAAGCTCAAGCTGTACGCGATGTTCGCATTCGCGAAAGGAGCTTTTCTACCGCGCCCACAATCTACTCCCCTTGGGTCGTTTATGATGTCGGTTTATGACGTCGCTCGCTTGCATTCGACACCCCCACTACTTTTCCCATCCCCATGTAAATTCTCGGCTTTTGCTCCCGGTGGTTGCTCGAATTATCGAGAGAAGGCGCGCACGTGAGTCGAACGCCAAAAGCGTCTGTACGCTTACAACGAAGGCGACGATGATGACGACGACGACGATGCTATTCACGTGTAAGTTGAAGGCTTGGTCATTGCTGCGCGTTCACGCTGCAATATGCACCGTCTCTGCGAAGTCAACCAATTTCGCGGCTGTTATTGCAATATCCCCTTGCACCGTGCATAACCGCGTTCCAGTTATCCGGGACCATAATAATAACTGAAAAGCCTTCCCTGAGGTCCTTGCGTCGCGACGCAAGCCATGAGCAGGTGCGCATGTTATTTCGAACATGTAACACTGCAGTTGTAGTTATAATAGCACACCGAGCGCGCTTACCAGCTTGTATAGTGTAAATTGCCTTAAAAATTTTACTGGCACGTACCAGCGTGAAAGTATTCATTCAAGTTCAGCTACTAAATATAAAATCGGTAAATAAAGGGGATTTTATGGATTAGAATTTGAATACGTATGGGAGAACGGGACAAAATGGGGACGTCAAGCGAATAATTTCGTCGGAACGTTCAAACATGGTTATATTTACTGATTGTCATGAAAAATATAAGACTTACCTGTTTTATCGTGTCGAGGAACGTACACTGAGAGAAAAGCATCCGTTGATTGAACGATTTCACATGATACAAAGCATATAGGAAGGCTTATGTTTTATAGTTGAAGAGATGATAATATGGTTGAATCACGATACTTGTAAGTTTATTGAAAACTAACGTTGAAATCGTATATGCAACAAAAGGGCACATTTCAAAATATCAGAAAAGTTTTGCTTCCTCATAAAGGAAGCTTTGTTTTTGTGAAAATTTTTTTTTTCACTTCATGTCTCTTACTGCACTATTTAGACTACTTTTCTCATGTCTAACTAGTTGTAGAGTTCAAGTTGCACCGACGGATCAAATCGTAAGTTTTCATTCCCTTTACACGAACTCGGGTATAGGAATTTCCGTTTGAAGTTCTTTCACGGAATATATACTCACTTCTGGAGACGATTTGATATAACACGGTATCTTTTTCACTACATTCCTGTAACGTTTGAAAAATAACTTTAAATGGAATTCTATACTCTGACGACACAAAATATTCCTTACACGACGAATAAGACCTTGTGAAGCACATGCGGATCAGTGATGCAATCTGCATTCTATGAAAGTTTAAAATAGAAAGAATATTTTCCGATAAATTGAACTACGGAAAAAGATATCGCTAATGAAAATGTTTTATTCCTTGTGCTTCGTAAAAACAATTTTTTTTAATCGCAAGAGAATGTTGTTTTCATTAATTTCTCACCTTTATAATATATCCTAATATACCCTCTTCTGAAAAATATTCAATGCGGTTACGTCGGGCGTCAAATTATCAGGTTACCTCACATTATACTTACAGCTTCAGCTCCGTTTTTTTATTCTACAGCGTATTTGGTGTTGTATGAAGACATTGAGAAAAAAATTCTAAAAAGGCATCTGCGATTCTAGAGCTGCAAAAAAAAAATTGCTTAATTATAATTCGTAATTTCTTACCGCATAAGAATTGGAGGTCCCTCGTTAGTATTTTTTTCTCGGAATCTTCATACAATGTAGAACTCTTGGTCAAATTAATGGCAATATCGAAGGTGTTTTCCTTGTTGAAATAAATTGTTTATTGTTCATTTTTGCGAAAAATTTATTTTCTTCCGTCGGCATAATTATGAATTCAAAGACACTGAAAAGTAGATGAAAAATGAAAAACTTAATGTTACCAAGAATTTTTTGAGAGATCAATAATTTCAGAAATATAGTGTATTTAAAATTGAATTTCAGAGATATAGTGTTTATTTAAAAAAAATGTGAATCCTTAACGGCGCCCTTTAAAATACTTGATTAAAAAAGTTGATAAAGAGAATGCTTCATATACTGATTATAATTTCTAAGCCAAGGTGGTTATTCTGAAAAACAAGTAAATTAATTGTTACTCTTTGTACTGGATAACGATCCATTCGTACACGGCGAGTTTTCACCCTAGTATCCATAGCTTGTAAGCTTAGTGCTGCGGGAGGTCATTTTACGACTGTCATATATGTATGGCATAACAGTGGCGGCCTGCTATTGGCTCCATTGACATATGAGTACCTGTTACAAATTTAGTTATAACTGAAGCTCATATGTGGGGTACAAACGAGAGCTGTCAAGTTCAGAAACTCGATTCGTCAAACCGCTTCATGAATCTTTCCGTGTCATGTGCAATTCATAAATCATGGCAAAATACACCGTAAAAATGTTTCCTTTTTTAAAAATACAAACGTGTATGAATGGCGTTAAACTCGGTATAGGAACTCGGAATTAATACGTTTGTACAGTAAATTCAATACACATAAGTGAATTTTGATAATTCGGATAATTAATTAATAATTTAATTAAGTTCTGTAGAGATATCCTTTTGCAATTCATTGGGCCTTGATTGATTGATATTTCCGGCGATTAACCAGTCGAACATAGCTAAGATTTGCATTTGCCACTCGGTCCATTTTTTTTGCAGTTGGTCAATACAATAGAGAAATTTTCTGTTAAATTTTTAGCAAAAACAAAATTATCGATCGCAACAAAAAAATATTCGTAACCTTGTGTCGGCCGGAAATACATGAAAATAATTTCGCAAGGCTACAAAAAAAATTGTACTGGAAAGTCCATTTATAGATCTAAACCTTCTTTCTAGACAAACCAATCATGCAATGTCAAATTTTACTCATACAGAGACACTAAAAAAAAAATAGATATAAAGGTAATCATCGAAATGAAAATATCTGAAAGAATTCTCAGTTTTCTGGACACTTGGAACTATATTTATTTGAATAATCATCGATTTTGAGCGATCGACAAATTGTTGTGACATGACCCATGATTTTCTCAAGTTTCTTACAGTCTGTACGCAAAGCGTCTTGTATCGATTTTTCTCGGAAGCTCGATCTCGGCGAAAAAATCGTGACTAACTTTTAACTTAACTTTTTCCTGACGGATCATAATTGCGTCACCACTTGAGGTTTTGTCAGGCAAATTATTTCCATCCTGCATATAATTAAGTTTGTATTTTTGTAGTAAAAAAAAAACGGCCGATTTCTCGATGCTGTTTTTATTCGATCGATCAGCAATCAACGAGGGAATACATTGCCATCGGCCAAAGTGATTATCTCCCTTGACGTGAGCAAATAACGATCGTAGCTCGACTTCACACTCCGAAAGCTTGCTTCCTCTACCGCAGCGGCAACGCGGAAATCGCGCTGGAGATCGATTCGATACGCTCTCGACAAATTGAATTCCTTCCGGCGCCCGGAGGCTGACGCTGCTGATGCATCACGTGTTTCCTATAACCAGTAGTCGGTACCCTCGTGGGCACCCGCTCCTCCCCTCCCTCCGCACCAACGACTATTAAGAGCATCGAAATTAAAACGGCCAACCGCGCATTGGGATGAAATAAAAATGTTGGAAAAAAAAAAAACGAAATTCGCTCCCAACCGAAACGATCTAGCAGCAGCAGTGGGGAAAACCATTAATCGAAGTTCGGGTATTAATTGATTCTCGCTAATACCGGCGGATTACCACTTGTATCTCCGGAGCTCCTGTTCCGCGGAACGAGGGCAGAGGGGAAATGCAGCTGCAAACAAGCAGAAGGCTATTCCGCACTTGGCTAGTTTATTAGAGCTCGCGGTCTGAACATCCGCGGGCCGATATATCATTGCCCATTATTCGTTGTATTCCGGCTTTATCTTCGTTACAAAGAAATTCACAAGTTGTTATAAAAAAAGAATAAGTTTATGATAGTCCATATGTAAACTGAATTGGAACCCGATACCCAGTAATTTACATGAGCAAGCCACTCGAAGGAGATTTTTCAAATAATTCAAAATGCCACAAAATTTGAACCACCCGATCGATTGGTGTCGAATTTATCCCAAATATCTGTTTAAATGGTCGTTTAAGTGTGAAGATAATTTAAGATGAATCTGTGGAAAATTTCGAATTTTTTTTTTGTGAAAGCTTTTTTTTCTGTTCATCAAAATCGAAATTTTCTGTCATTTCAACAGTTCATTAGACTAAAATCTTAAATGGTAATCAATAATCGTGAAATCATATCTTTTGCTTGGGGAGGTGTACAAAATCATCGTTACAGTACATTCGGAAGTTTAGAGGTGCATTAGAGGTGTAGTTGTAGGAATGACGAAGATGATATGTGGGAACTAACGTGCATGGTAGGATATGGCATTAGTAAGTTATGATATAGCGTAACCAACCGGTTAGTTACTCTATATAACTGATTGGTCAACGACTGCCCAATCGGTAATGCCAAGCAACAGATCGATAAGGTCAACCAACCGATTGGTAAGGTCAATCGACCGATTAGTAATCCTAACAAACCGATCGGTAAGATCAACCGACCGATTGGTAATGCTAACCAAACTACGTCTATCGCTCCAAGCATTCAATAATTGGTGTTCTTAACTAACCAGTTTTCTCCCTGTATTGGAATTAAATCAAATTTACCTCCCTGACACATCACTACGTCAAGGCAGTGGACTTCAGTAATTAATATTTCGGGATTGAGATGTTCGAATTGAATGTCACTGGGTACCGATAGATATAGAAATAATGGATCTTTTGATATAGAGAGTAGAGAAAATCTTTTTTCGGAAAAGTTGCTGATTATTGCACTGCCTTCAATGCAGAGAACCTTACGAAATTATAAATACAATTACATAGACACTTTTAAATTGCTGAAACGATGATCATTTTGCGTTGCGAAAAAAAGGGACCGAGATTCAAAGGCTTACGAGTATGCGTTTATTCGATTATTAGTATGCTATAACTAATTATTTGTGATATTCTACATCTGCTAACAAAATAAAAAGGTAACTTAAGCAATAAAAACTGTGCACATTTTTTGGGTGCAATTTTCAAAAATCGGTAATATTATTATTAAAAGTACTTTACCAAGCCGGAAATGACGGATTCTCAAAAGTTATGAAGCCTTTCAGGGTTACTGATACATTCTCTAACACTAAAAATTTGAGTGACTGAGTTGATGCAGAATGTCTCATGTGGTTTTTTCGAGAAATATATGAGGCATCCCAAAATATCCCACCTCAAATATTTTCGCACTAAAGGTAAACAACAATATAAGTATCTATTCATACTGCTTTATAGGTTATGCACAGATGTCATAACTACGAACCTTGGCGATACGTGAACGGTTGGAGAAATGTCCAGATATGTAAATTGAAGTTGAAAATAAAAAATGACCTTGATAACAGGTTTTCAAACTAGAGGAGTGCTTAAACTTGATGTTAGTTTACGAAGAGATTCATTCAAAGAGCCGGTAGCAGTCAAAAGCTCGATATTCACGTATCCGGTGTACTGATTGGAATCATATGACGCATAAGACAGTTAGAAACTAGTTCCAGTAGGAAGTCACGGAGTTGGTGGCCCTTGCGGCTGCAACCCGATATAACTATGTCCAGAGTTTGTAAAAATGTTTGGATGCGGCTTAGAGAAATCTCGCGGGAGAAGGAGTCGCCGGAGTCATCGTTGTTGAGACAGTACCTTAGCAACTTTGGGGAGTGTTGAACCAACCGATGCGCTGTCGGCTTTGCGGACAACCACACACATAGTCTATCGAACTTGACAGTCGGCCGCATTTTGCGTGTCAGCGGTCTTCCATTACACGAGTCGTGACACTTTAATATCCAGTTCAAATAGTGAAATTTCTTGTTAAGGGAACCCAGGCATCTGAAAAAACGTCATAAGAATAGAAATTTTTTAATTTTCTCGTTCTTTTGAAAAATCTTACACTTAAGGAGGTTTGTCAGTAAAATTAAAAATGCACAGAAAAATCTGAAATAATTACCGCGTTTTAAATAATTCATAACGAACTTACATGAATTTTTTGGGAATTTTCGTCTACATCGTTTACACGAAATGAATTTTTTTATGCATGCATTTTAACATGGGCTCTTATGGCATATTTACGAATAATAATCCCAAAATGTTATTAATAAATTGGTGAAAAAAACAATTCTTCAACAAACAAACAGTCAACCTAACTTTTTTTAATGAAAATGATTTGTTAATTTTTGTGAATGCGTATGAATTTCTTCAGGTTTTTTCCTTTATTTTTATTTCGATTTTTTGTTATTTTGAAAATTGCGCAGAATATAACGAATTTTGGATATGCGTTTTGCAAAAAAATTTTGAGTGTAGTAGATGGGTTTATGCCGAACACATATAAAAAATTCGTTATTTCGGGCACATTTTTGAAAATATAAAATATCAAAATTAAAATGAAGAAAAAATCTTCATAATAAGTATTGTAATTTCATTTTAATATACCAATATTAATATACATCTATGACAAATCTTTATAACCGGTATATTAATTTCTTTAAACGACATGTTATACTCAGTCAGTAACGAAAATTGTAACCGATATTTCAGAGGCCACCAAATTTTTTTTTATCAAACACAAGTCTTACGCCATTAATCTCTGAATTCTGTATAATGTAGAACTCTTATTTGTCGCCAAATAAAATGATTACATTTTTCACACTGTATGTTAAGTCTTATTTTACATTCACGATGTCGGTTGAATTAATAATGTCCTTTCTGTGTTTCCTGTAAAATAAATAAGGCCTGAAAGAGATAAAATGTTTCCTCTGAGCTCCTGTGTTCCCCGACACGTCATTCATATACTGAAGGATGCGGAGCTAATTGACAACGCGGAAACGGCACTCGAGGCAGTCGAAGTGAAAATATTTACCATCCCTGTTCTGCGATGCTCCAGGGGCACATTATTAAGTCCTGCATCACTATAAACGACGCTGACGAGTTTGCTATGAGACAGCACTCTACCATAGGGCTTTTGTAACCTCCGTGAGACAGATGTCTGTCTTCATAGACTGCTCTCCTTTGAAGGTGTGAAATTTCTCTTCCGACATACCAAGCGTGCACCACGCTTGCTATTTCTAATGCAAAGAGATGACGCTAATATTCCTGTTACCTGCATTCATGTACTCTTACTTTCTGTCGTCACTCACTTGAGCCACTCAATTTAAATTTTCCAAAGTGAATTTAATTCTGGAGTTCAATTTAGCGAAACACTGCGAAAAGCACGAAATATGCAATAAAATTGCATACATCACCCGAGTTAAGGGGCACGAGTTAGTCAACCAAGTTTTTTTTCTTTTATAAGGTCAACCTTTTTTCTTACCGAAGGAAATTTTTTTAATAACTTCCTCTTTTCAGAATGAACCCGAAGGATTTTTGTCTATATGGAGTACCTGATTTGGTCAACTGGTTGCTTCGGATTCACATTCATGAATTTTACACTACACGGAAAAAAAAAGTTTGGTTGTGACAACTTCGTCTTCAATTTGCTGTATCGCCGTTCGAAAAAATTAGTTGCCCCAATCATATCGAATAGGACTCTCAACTATTCACGATTGGTACTTGCAAAATTATCCAGCCCAACCAATCAAAAAGTTCTGTTTTCCACTTGAATGGTTGGGACTACCTTTCGAATTGTTGGCTCTATTATTCGAATCATTGGCACCACCATTCGTATCATTGGCATCACCATTCGTATCATTGGCACAACTATTCGTATCGTTGGCGCTGCCATTTGAATTGCAAGAAAAATAGAATGATCGATTGGTTGGATCGAGTCATTTCTTGGTTATGGCAGCTATTCTTTTCTTTCCGTGTATGTGTGTGAAAGAAAGCTTGGTTAAAACTACTACTTTTTAATTGGTTAAGTCCATATTCGTTGTGGCAACCATTGCGTTTTTTGCCGGAATCTCGACTGCTTGGTTTTCTCAACTTTTTCAAATTGGTTAGGATGATGGCCCATATAACCAACGTGATTGGATACAGGAACTAATTTCCATGGTTGATTTCTACGACTGACACCGTTCGCAGAAATCAAGAACAAAAATTGATACCGATGACTGCCGTGTAACCAAGTTACGCTGCTAAGGACTTCTTCAACGCTACTACTTATTATGTTCTCGAGCAACAAGGCATAAGAACTGCACAGCCGCTAACTTTTTCTACTCTCGGAATTTTTTCGTACGACTGTAAAGATATGTAAGTAATGCAGTTATTATTTTTTAATCTTTACTTATCACAAAAAATTTCCGAATGCAGATTTCACGATACCGTAGTTCAAAATTCTTTATGATTAAATTGACATAACTTCGGCGATATACTTGTTGGCCGTCGGCAACATCTACATGTACGTGGCCGAAATGTATATGTTTTAATTGAAATTGACCAATCAGTCATCTGACAAATTCTTCTTTAGTCGCCTAAGAAATCGTTTTTCAGTCAGCTAATACAGTTTTCTTCTGTCGACTAGAAATTTTGCTTCGAGGTCCTTGAAGGCACTCAGTCACCCCATAAAAAGTCATAAGAAAAGTTCTGAAGATGATACTCTTCTTGTAAAGAATTTACATTCAAACCTCAGTAAGTAAAGGTAAAGTGAAAAGTAAAATTTTTCACTTGTCATAGCTTACAGACCAAACTGGTTGACAAATTTAGTAATCGATGTCTTATTCTATCTGTCGAAGAGTAGGTCTGTATACAACGATTTTGGATGCAGTGGTAACTGGATTTATTGTCACCAATTGTTTAATGAGTTTTTAGTAAGGGAAAATCATTTACCCATAAAAAATCATTTGTCAAAACAGCCTGATAGAGAATTAAGAAAAACATACCAAAACGCACCCTGACAGATAAAATAGGACATTGAACACTCAAATTTGATCATCGGTTTGATCTGAGAGCTACGATAATTAAAAAACTTAACTTTTTAACGTTACACCATTCTGGTGCACTGTATGAGCCAAGAAAATTGCAGAATGATAATTTTTTCTGATGTCTTTGACGAGGTTCAAATGTAAGATTTTTTGTATGAAGGGCTTCTTTTACAGAATTTTTCTTCTCATGACTTTTTTTACAGTTGACTGGATCCCCTTAAAGCAGAGTTATAAAGAAATGTATAAAATTTATCTGAAATTATTTTTGTTATTTTAACAAAGTGTAATAAAAAGAATCTATTTGCACCTTTATAACAATGATACGTTTGCTGAAAAACCTTATCACTCATTCAACAATCATAGTCGTTTCCTCATCGGAATCGGAAAAGATGTTGAGTAATGCCCTAAGGGAAATTTATCGTGTAAAGCTTGGACCTATACGGGAGAAAACCGTAAAAACCTTCTTGGTGTACGCAAGCACGTAATATCTTTTTATTGCTATCTCTGTGATTTCTGCGGAAAGTCCTGGGAACATTGAAATCGGTTTCGAAATCGATATTGTCGAGTTCCTTGAACGAAACTTTTTCTTCTTATCTTCTTCTTTTCAGGAGCTTCCATGTGTTCGTCCTCGGCATGTTGACATAACGGTTGGAGTGAATTCTCACGAGTCGTTATATCTTTAATGGCGTCCCTATATTCATTCACCGGTTCACATTCCAGTTCTAATATGTAAATATTGATAGGGCGGGAAATTATACAGAACACCTTACCACCGCGTTTTCAGTGGCTTGAACGCTACATATCGGGTTTTCTGCATCTGTACCGCTTGTCGAAGTTTCACGTGAACGCAGGCGAGATCATGCTCAACAGTTAGTCAAATCAAATTATTCGTTAGCCAATCAAGTTCATGGTGAATTCAACTAAAGCAGGAAAATGACGATAGACAAACATCTACACCCAGAGAAATCGGTCTGCAGAATTTATTTGAATCAATTACGTGGTCTATTTGAAATAGATAAAATGTTATTTAGATCATATTTGATCTAAATTGAAACTCTATTGAGTTTCGTTCGAGCAAAGAAAATTTTATGTCAATCAAATAGAGTCTATTTCGATTTAATCAAATTCTAGACACAATATTTGAAATTCTGTTATCTTTACTCGAAACATAAATCACATGACGTATAGTATTCTACATAAAATCAATAAACACAATATTTCGATCCCCATCCTAAGTTAATAAGTTAACACATAACCTTGCGAGATTTACGGGCTGAAGGACTCCGGTCGATGGCCCATTGGACAATGCCACAATGTAAATGTAGTTAATTTTGACACACTAATGTACGCGGCGCTAAAAAAAATGTAACATTGTCCAATAAAATACCTGTACTACTACTACTAAAATTCTAGTAAGCTGGCCATTAAATAAATAAGTTATTTGATGGCTAGCCTATAAGAATTTTATTCAACGGAAATATACTTTATTTGATCTAAATACAATTTCACCTGATCGAAAGAGACTCTATTTGATGAAAATAAAATTTGATTCATTTTGAATACATCCTATAACTGATTTGTAACAAACTCATCAGACCCATTTCTCTGAGTGTATGAGGTGACCCTTATGAAGACTATCAATATGTAAATATGTGGAGAAAACACATCGTGGAAGTCCAGGAAGAACTAAATGTAGCACATCCCTAGGTGTCCAATAGAGAGTGTGCACAACCCAGATATGGATAAAAAGTACATTGGAGGACCTCCTACGAAGATACCTGAATGTGGAGTATCGATGCGGAGGCCATTCCGGATGTGGATGGTAGAGGAGGTTCGTATCAGAGAACGGAAGGAGGTATATATAAATTCAGTATCGCGACCAAGCCTCCATTGGATCCGGCATGGTTTCTCAAAGCTTTAGAACATTCCACCTGCGTACCCGGCGTTTTCACCCTTTTCAACGAGCTCGGTTAACGGCCCGGTTAGGCCGGATGTCAACCCAAGGAAATATGGCAAGTGTGCCGCGGGGCGAAAGTTCAGGATACCCCGGGACGTAAAAAGTGTTGGATGGCCGTGCATGATGCATGCACATGCACCGCTTACAGTCACATCTCTGCTATACCGATGTTCTGGGCAGGTCAGGACAGATTTATCGCTTGAAAAATTCACGGAAAGACGCGCTCCGCGCGTTTCCAAGCGCCCCAGGGTCTCAAATGGAAAAGCGTTGTACGTGAAGGGGTAAACGCGGACGTCTCGAGATGCTGCACCGCGGGGTCTGAGGCTAGGGGATGATGGCCTCGGCTAAAGTGAAATGGTATGTGAACCGGATGAGAATAAAAACGTCGAGAGCTGCTGTCGAAGCTCGTCTGGAGATCACGAGAAGTATCCTCCGCACCATTGCATGTCTGGGACCACCATAGGCATGGACTCGATATGCGGGTCTTCGACAACAGCTTTCATCCCCAGTTAAAGGACATCTATTCGGTGTGTGCTGTGCGGGCCACCAAATCTTTGCTTAGCTCTGGCACTATGTATTGGTAGTGAAGGTAGTGAAGGTAGTGAAGGTATTCAGACGATCTAATACAAATGTAGAAATATTTGCGAGGTGTTATGCAAAGTTTTTTTTACGAAGTGTGTGAAGACAGGGAAAAATGGACCATAAAAATAAAATCGCCGATTTCAATGAAAATGTTTGCCTTGTTCATCGATATCATTTTACTATTTTATATTGGGATGTTAATTTCTGAAAATCTATGAAAAATTAGGGCTGTGAGCACATGCGTTCTTTCAGCCGTAATGTCATGTGAAATGGAATGTGTATCTGTTATCGGTGTATAATAAAGATAAAACAGAGCCTGTTTGCAGATCATTTCTGAAGCCTCGCATTTAGATTTTTGGTATAATTGGATATTTAATCATATTTTCGTTGGAGATTGTTTTAGTTGGCTAATGGAATACAAATTGTGTTTCTCGAAGATACAAAACGATTTTTAGATCGATTAAAATTTTCTCAGAAAATTAATATTCACCCATTCCATTTGTCCATGTTTGTTCAAAATCAGAAAAGGGCAACATAATGAATTTTGTTTCGTCAAAAAATACAATGACATCATATTACTGAATTAAATCAATCCGCAAACATGATCTTCGTAAAATAAAAGGTAAATGAATAAAGGATGATAAAAAAGCAAGATGGAATAAAACAAATGAAAGAAGGAATACACAAAAAAAATCGTAAAATCTCTTACGAATGCAAAAAAAGGAATGTAAACCCATCCACGATCTCAACTTAAATTCAGAACTCGTGTGTAAATAGTTTCAATCCTGTTAAACACAAAGAGCATTTACACTTTCCATTCGCATGACTTTACCATGATGTCGCCCATGCGAAGAGTCAACGGCAAAGAAAGAAAGATAATAATCACTACGATTGAAAATGTGATACAGAATGCGCAAAAAAGATTGACGTTGCATCGGACGATAATTTCTGAAAGCTTTTTTCGAAACGATCCGTTTAAGAATTAATAGGATTAAAAGCGAGACGTAACAAACGATTCATCGACAGCTCGCCAGGATCCATCAAACCTCATCAGATGCGCATTCGGACGATTGAATAGCTTGTCCGAATGCATTAACTGGATCGGGTAACAAAATGATAGCAATGCTATTTCAGCAACGTGTGATGACCCGCGTCGAAGCAGTCACATTGACAAGCGGAGAATGGAAGACGAGGCGGGAGAAGAGATCACGGGAATGCTAAAGGTAAATGCGACCCGAGCGTGTGCGTGAGCCCAAAGATTAGCTTCGGGCCAACGGAACGTCAGTTCTCATCCTCCGTGGCAGCGCTGTTTTTTTTTCTCTCATTTCTTCCTTTCCTGTGTCTCCAGTTCGCTCCAAGACTCAAGTGGCTCTCGACCCGGTTTCACCGGGTCTTCTTCATTTCAAACACACTCGCGCACCGAGTGTCCCCAAGCGATAACGCGCGAGAAAAAATCCACTTTCGATATTGTTCAGGATAATTAATGAATATTTTTGGAATTTTTGCTTCCTCATAGAGGAAGCTTTGTTTTAGTGAAATGTTTTTTTGTTGAGATTTTCATGCCAGGATACTTAAAATGGTCTAAAACATCGAGCAAAATGGTTCTTACGAAATGTGTGTGTGTGTGTGTGTGTGTGTGTGTGTGCATGTGCAGATTTCCTTGTACGCACGATAACTGTCGTAATTTTCTACGGATTTTCTTTTAATTTGGCACTCAAGTAGGTTATCATATAACAAAGTTTGGGATTGTATTTGACGTAAATCGGTTGAAATTTTTTTTTCTTACAGTACTTGTAAAATTTTGACTCATTATCTTTAGCTTCGGATACTAGCTTCGATTGTAAGAACATCTATGGACTATGCACACAACAGACGATAAGTAATTCAAGTAACTAATGGATGCCACTGGTACCACACAATAGAGAAAAAAATTAACTTTCACTCTTGTTGAGGATAGTTAATGAATATTATGACAACTTAAAAGAAATGTCAACAGCTACTCACTTTGCCTACTTGGGATGGTAATTCAATGCAATCCGAGAAAGATACAATATTTTTAGAATACGTTGGTGAACAACCATTGATTGAGAATCTATGTCCCTGAATAATACATTGAATACGTTTTCAAATAATGTATAATTTTTAATTTACACATTTTTTTAAACAAAATATAACTTTCGGAAAATGATCGTCATTATCACTTATCTATGAATCGGTGAGCTGCATTTCCTAATAGCGACGGTAACGAGATCTATGTAATCAATGGACGATAACTAATTGAAGGGTATCACACGAATGCCACTGGATAACAAACGGAAAAATATTTTCATGAGTGGATTTTTTTTCTGTAGCCAAGTTCATCCATGCAAATATTTTGCCCATGTTGCACGCGTCGTAAAATCCAGGCAGCATCACTGAATCACATCGGTTCTGCATGGTCCAATTCTACCTGTAGAGAGTCACTGTATGTTTCAAGTATAGGAATTTCCATTTGAATAGCTTTGGCGGAAGTTACAAGAAAATGTAGTAAAAAAAGTCACGGTGAAAGGAAAAATTTACTATACAAGGGTGAATATATTTTCTGCGAAATGTCTAAAAATGTGAATTTCTATATTCGGACCGGACAGAGTCTTCTTTCAGAGACATTGAACCCTGCGATTTTAATTTCATATAGGTATGGAATCTAAATCCTACAAAAGGTGCAAAATTGGACAAACATTATCACCAATGAACTTGTCCGCAAATGAAAATTTCAGTATTGAAAATGATTTTCCCTTCAGGTTTGGCTAGTCATATTTTTCACGTACATATAATTTTATACCTGTTATTGCATCACTTGTATTTAAGCTTCAAGATTCTTAGAAGTACCTTTAATATGCTAATATTGGATTCTGAGTATGTGATTAACTTGACCACTAAGAATCATGTAAGCGAAGCAATTTTTTTTAAAAGTCATAGTTTAAAAGATCCATGTCTTGGATGCCAGAATTATTATAACATATCATCCCCTTGTCTATAAATCTTCTTTTGGGATCTTTAAAAAAAAAAATTCGGCTAAATGCTGTGCCATGCAATCACGAAGAGAATGAGACCTAGCGAAGGTCAATTCTTAGAATTGAAATTGACCTTAGTGTTATCTGGATCACGCGCAGATTGTAAAATTCATGAATCTGATTTCGAAGCAATTGGTTGATCCAATCGGTTGTTCCATTTGCAAAAAATTCTTTCCGGTTCATTCTAAAGTGAGGGAATTACTTCAAATTTTCCGTCGACCAACGGTAGATATGTTTCGTTACATTAAAAAAAAAGACTTCTTCGACTGACTCGTCTCCCTTAATCCAACTTTGACCCGACCAGCGTCATAGTCTCCATTACTTAACTCAAGACACCACCGCGTCTCTTAATTATTCGGCGCATGACGTGAACCTTCTCCGCGATACCACCACTAAAACCACTACGGCAACATGCACCATGAATTTGTGGAAACATGAAAAGCGTGAAGCAAAACGCGAAGATGCCACTTCTCCGCTTTTCGTCTTCTCTTTCACTCGTTCGTTCTATCGCTCTATACTGTAACCTTCACTTTCGTCTCTTCTTTCGATGCACTCGGCGGAAGTAACCTCCTCGACGGTGAAGCTGAAGCTCACTGTGTTCGCGTGGCCGGAGACGAAAGGACTTCTCAAATTAGAGATCCTCTGTGGTAAACCTACATGCACTGCCGTTGTGGTTGGACTCCTTCCTTGAAGCTTTCACAGTGTTCCGAGGAATTCGCTTGGTACACTACACGCCCTCTACCTCAGCATGCTGAATGTCCTCTTTGTACAGCATAAGCAACCAAGCGCTTATCTTAACCTCTCTACGTGTGAGACACGTACATTGTTGCAGCTTTTTCACTGTCATCCTATAGCAAAGCTTCTTTAGTGAAATCGTCGGTGTCTCTGCTCGTGGCAGTGGACACGTTCGTTTTGAATGCCTGGTGCAGTTTCTCAGTGTACAATTGAATTTTATACATGATATTCGAATTTATAAATATATTTTTATACTGTACAAATAAACATATTTCAACGTGTCTCAGGAGAATTTTGAAAATTTATTTTACGCTCGATGCCATAGCTAAAAAAAAGAGGATATTTTAAAATTTCAATTTTTAACAAAGATTCACTTGTAATTAGGTACTCAACGGGTTATTGAGGTCACTAATTATGAATCCTCATTCAAAATTTAGATTTTGGCATCTTTTTGCATTTAAGTTGGCTATATTGAATCTGCTATTTTGAATTTCTGAAGTTTGCGTTTGGTTCAATAATTGGCGACCTCGAACACCCCTAAAAATTAAATTGCAAGTGAATCGTATCTAATGACAAATTATGCTTCAATGCTTCGAGCGTTAATCCATAAAATATATCAGTTATTCTCGGTTTTTTTTACATACCATCAACAATAATAATATTAATGTTTTGGAGCTTATTGGAGCGTAATTCATCGGTAACGTAGATGGATCTCAATTGAACTTGTTCGAATACTACGCTATATATAATCACTCGTTCAAAAAATTCTATGATTAAATTAATAATTTTCTGCCCTAACGTTATATTTTTTCTTATTGTTGTTAATATTAATCACAATGTAAGAAGTGGGAAAAAGTGAAGCATAAATAGATGCCTCATATACATTTTTTCTAAACCACTTTTCCTGACGTTTTAGGTGATTCTGAGTATCCTGACGTAAAAATCTCGAAATTGAGATAGAGTTCATATAGTTGATTCGTAAATCAAATTTTTTTTCGTAGATGGAATATACTTGCATTTGAACAGAGTAGTGTAGCGCTCCATGCGAAACGGATAGTCATAAGATTCTCATAAACTGTTCGGTTCTACAAGCAGATAGTGCAGTCCGTTACTCATCGTGAACGCTCTGGTGACGCAATCGCGCCCTGCAAAGGTCGTACGTTCACGGTTCGCCACGCGTCCAGCAGTATAACTTTTGCAGTAGCCGGTGAGCCTGTATGTTTTCAACCTATACATACATACGCTATACGTATATTTACTACCTTGCGAGTTGGTCCTTTTTGCCAACTCTTTTTCTTCTTGTTCTTCTTCGCTCACCTCTTCTTCATCCTAACCTAACGCTGCTTCATCCTCGGGATGCACCGCTTCAACCAACGCGATTTAAAAAAATCTCTTAGCCCGTTACTTGCTCTCTCGCAGCGGGAGATAGGCGAGGCGATCTAGCGAGGAAGTCGGCAAGCGTAATTAAATCGAGATCTCACGCCGGGCTACACCGTGGCAGTTGGGGTCGTGGGTTGTTTTCCCCTTGGGTGAGAGTCGCTGAAAAAAAAATTCCGCAGTTGCAGAACGATACCGTTAAACGTTCCACCGCAGCTAGGAGCAAGGATAAATAGATAGCTGATGTATGACCACGGGCGCCAGGAAATCAGAAAATATGGCCATTCCTTCCCCAGTTTTTTCTTTGAAAACTTCCGACTGTAAAATAGGGTTCAATTTTTGAACAAATTCTCGATAAAAAATTTCGAAACATCAATAATTCGCACATTATAGTCGAAAGATTAATCCATGAAGGGTTTTGAAATTTCCCGACTATAATGTGCAGATGATTATATTCGCATTTTCTCGTTCACCCAATTTCTTTGCATTTTTCATCTAATTTTTTAGTCATAAAAAAATCCCATAGTTGCATAACGATACCGTTAAACGTTGCACCGCAGCTACATTGTAATAAAAATCTACTTGAAATTTAATGTACTTTTACTGGAAGTTTTTATTCATAAGCTAGCATATGAAATTTAGTATACACTTGTAATGTGAAATTATTGTATGGTACAGCATATTTAATAATTTACCTTAATTTTATAGTAAAGGTAATTGAATTTTAATAATTTGCTGGAAAAGTACATGAATTCTATACCACAATTGTTTATTAAATTTCGATGACGACTACAAAGACGAATACAATATACATTCGTCTTATATTCTAGTTTAATACTTCATTTTTTTAAATTTTAATAATATTCCACGGATCTTGTTCTCTACTTTTCACAGCAATTCTCTATAAAATTTGATTTACGTTAATTTCATTCTTCGGCTTAAAAGAGATTACACATTTTTTTTTAGAGCTTTAGTTCAAATACGATTCCGGTAAGTTATTCATATAGTGACTTTTCGAACGATTTACTGTGCGTTGGTTTATCGCAAACATAGATGTGTGCGAACGTGACACGCTTCTCGTCTGTTATTTAACGGGTGATATACACATTCCCGCACGTATTAACCGTTTGCACGTTTTCGAGTGTTGACCTCCGAATGCTCGTTATGATGTCCATTTAGTACTTATCGTTACCAAACTTTCAAACAAAAATGACTCAATAAAGCGCACCCAGTGTGCATTAAATGCTACATTTTTCAAAACTTTTGTATGATTTGAAAAATAATTATAACCAGAATTATTCGCTAATAGCGGTATTATTGTTTCCAAAAAATAACCCCAATTTTGTAAAGTCAGATATAAAAAAATATTAGAATATACAACTCTCGGCAACTATAAAGCTTATCGCTCAACTCTTTCATTGAAAATGTAGCGCATCAACTTGAAAGGAAAGGCTTATGGTTTAAATATGATTCTTGAATTTTAGATTTTATCGAGAAAACAGCGCACATTTAGGTGCGCATATTAAAAAAGTGAGTTTTTTCAAAGTATTTTTTGAAAAGTCTGTATTACACCAGATTTTTTTGTAAACCGCGAAAATGTCTTGGCTTTAATCATATAGTTTTTTAAATACTCAAGATTTTTTTTCAGTTACGAATCTGTTTTCGGTTAGTCAACATCTCTAGTAATGTCACCGATATTTATCACTATTTCTAAAGTAAGAATTTTTAAGAATTGTCCGGTCATGACTAAAATTGATATTTTTGGTATTACTAGTCGGAATGGCTTATACCACATAACCTTTCGTGTTAACAATTGGTGCAGTTTTCAGGAAACAGAAAGTGAAAATTATGTCTCTGTAGGTACATTAACAGTCAAAACGATAATTCAAATCAATTTCAGGCACATTTCCGAAATTAGAGGTCAATAAAATTTTTTAGTGCCATAAGCCGTAGCTTGATGTTCGAGATAAATGCGTCTATTGTTGCGTGCGATTGGTCGAAACATAAATGGAGCTAACTCGATATCGTAAAACCCGAGGCAACGCGAGAAGCTTCATTCCGTTGGGGACCATTTCTCGAGTTCGTTCACTTACCGATTTTTTTTTCCACCTCAGGTGTACCGCAGAGACCGTGACAGATTAATTGCGAATCCGTTGAAATAAATGTCGAAGTCGAGCCGGGGATTTAATTAACTCGGTGGACCTCTGCGGGGGCGAAAACGACGCGCACAAGAAAAAGACGGAGAGACGAAAGTGAAGTGCAATGGAAAGGCCAAAAGTGAGGGCGGACGAGAACGTGAGCTTTTATGCGAGCAACACGATGAAATATACAACGCTCGACGAAATCCAGTTCCGTACATAAGAGTGCACGGAGCAGAGCAACCATAATTCTCCGAATGCTAGGAGGAACCGAGCGGTCCAATGGTAGGTACGCCGTAGGCGCGCATAAGACCAGGTACCGCGACCTCTTTGAGGTTGGGGGTTAATATAAACCATCGGAGGCCAGACCAGCAAAGAAAAAACGAATAACGAGTACCTACGACCTCCACATTGCGGCGCTGCTGTTCTTTACGCATCCGGCATTAAGAAACTTTTTTATAGCATGTCTGTAAAACAAGAACTCGACGAGCAGAGATGAGTGGAATGAGAGGAGGACATTTCAACAATTCCACTTTACTGCTGAAGTTGCGAATGCGAAAAAGGCGGGCTTGTAAAATTCTGTCGTAGTTACTCTAGAATAACACGCGAATGAAATAGATTACAGATGTGGAAACTATAAATTTGGTGCTTTATTTATCATCAGGTCCTGCTGAGGTACCTTATCAGGTCCTGATCAGTTATATAACGCAGTACATGTGAAGAAAATTATTAGGGATGCCCTAAGATAAACTAGGGCCCTTTTGGGCTTCAATGTGGACACCCTAAAAGGGTTTTTCATATCACTACACTGAGAGAAAAGATTTCATTGACGGCAAAAAAAATGGGTGGTTTGATTCTTTTTTTTGATATAGTGCACTTAAATTTTGAAGAGAACATTTCATTGCCTGTAAAGAAACATTTACTTAATGGGCATAAAATTCAGACACAATTTCATTGTTTTAAAGAAAAGTTTTCATTGATTTAATGAAAACATATACCTGATGGCGGCAAGTGCTGAGAATTTCGTCGTCCAATGTTAACCGCCTATAGGGCTGTTTCTCTTGCACCTAACCTCACTTTTTTGTTTTTCGGTTCTCCCGAACAAAAGGCTTCGAGTTTCAAGGAGCCAGTAGCTTAGCCAATTTCTGCACGTTCTCTCAAAATGTAATCTTTATTTGACGAGTAGTTCAGGAAAAAATAGGTTTTAACATTTTGAGCTGTGGTGGGGAAAGAACAGAGATGATTTCTTGGTTTAAAGAAATGTTTCTTTGAATTCATGTTACTTCTTTTCATTGAGTTTGAGTCATTCAATAAAAAGATAGTATTGAAACTAGAGTATTTCTTTTCATTGGCGCAGATTGCCGTGAATCAATGAAATATTTTTTCTCGGTGTAACGACCCCCGAAAATCGTCGTGATCAATCACTCTTCATCGGACCGTCACAGTTTGAGTACCTGGCCGGTATCGTTTATCGAGCATCGAAGATATTGAATACGTAGGACACCTCATCTCATCGTCCAGGTCCGGAGAATACCATTCGATGGAACAACCTCACTAGAAATATACATTGAGATGAGTATTATTTATATTAATCGAGACACAATACAGAAAAGATAACGATATTCCCTTATAATTTTGGTATTGTTTCGGAAAAAGGTCGATGGAGTGGTGAAATTTAAATTTAATTTGTTTAATATATTGAATGGGGAGAATATAATGTTTGTATGTGTGTGTTATTATATGGATATTTGATAAATTGATAAGTATAAATGATAATTGCAATATTGTATATTCTATGCAATATACTATTAATCATATAAAATGGAGTCAATAGAAACGAATTTTTTTGACATTTTCAAAATCAGATTACAAAAACGATGTACAACAAAATAACAAAAACCAAAAAAAAGAGTGTGAATTTATTTAGTAATAACTTAAGATGATTATTGTTCATATCCCCACATTTGGACTGATCATTCTTTATATGATATTCATTATATACATTAGACATTGCGGTACAATAATTGCTCAAATTCAGATAAATTTTAATTCATTTACAATAGTTTAAAAATCAACGAAAAATAGAATAAATAATCATATAAAATTTGGTCATATGAAATCTATAACGATTCATTACACATTGTTGCCAGTTTTTACACATTTAGTATTTTTTTTGCCACTCGAAGAAAAAAGAATAAACGAGAAACATCTTCCCAGTATTATTCGTCCACAATCTGTGAGGGAATTTAGATTGTAAATTCCCTTACCTTGACATTTGGGGAAGGCATTTGTTTGAAATTTTTTGTTTTTCATTTCGCAATCTTCAATCATGCTATAATTTAATAATATGACAATATTAATAATAAGAATGATCAATTTCATTGATTAGTTAGATCCGAAGAAAGAATTGTATTACCGCGGATCAGTATTCGGAATGTAAATAAGATCTGATTTTTTTTTACTGATTGCATATTTTTGCAAACATGGGTTATTATGGATTAAATGCATAAAAAATCAGCGACAGTAGAAGTTCATTAATCGGCCAATGGAGTGATATCTAAAACTGGTTGGTCTAAGTAAAGTATATAGTAGGTAAATTTATTTGTCTTTAAACTATACTGCGTCTCTTGATCCGCTGATTATACGTACTCTCACACGATTGCGAAACTTTCGTGATTCAATCAAGCATGATTCGGTAATTTAATTATACCAGTAATACTGGTTAATCGACTGCTCATTCGCTGAAGCTAATTTTCCCTAGTTGGTTCCTCTGGTGAATTCAAAGAGAGATGGAGGCAGAATCGTACTACTAGCAGTGGAATGTGCAATGAAATGTCCTTTCGAAGCGTGAGAGCGCAACGGTGCATGCTATGTTAATAGGAGTAAGTAAATTTCCACAATTTATGTGTTATGCGTTCTTCGACTGATAAACACGGCAGTCGAGCAAAAATTCATCTTAAATTGAGGGACTGCGGGTTTTTGAAATCGATCGCCTATTTGAACGTTTTTACGGGTGGGGGTAAAAATAGTGAATGACCAAAATAGCGAATGGCTGAAATGGCGAATTTCATAATGATGATCATTCTAGATTCAGACGTTCCTAATTTCCTAATTCGCTATTTTAACCATTCGCTATTTTGGTCATTCGCTTTTTTGACCCCGACCTGTTACAAAAATGATCGGTTCAATAAAGTTGAACAGAATGATTATTGTATTCAATCGATAGGACGAAATAATTAACGGAAAAAATTGACCATAAATTAAATATTTACTCACTCACTTTTGTTCGGTAATCTCAGATCTGGCCTCTGATTGGTTATATTAGATTACAACTAAGAGACACAACTATACACTCTACGTATATACTTGGAGACTTTTTAATCTGATATTTAAAAAAAAAGGTTTCATTTGTAAACATATTTCGGAAATTAGAAATTTGTAAATAAATGTCAATAAAACGTTAATTTTCAGAAAAACGTAATCCTGAGCGACGCCCTTTTAACATCTTTAAAAAAATCACAGACACTCATCTCAACTAGTACAACAAACTGACGAATTTTCAAAAATGTCCGGTTGTTCGACCGAAAAAAGTGGCCCATTTGATAAAGAATTCCTCACTTATAAGTATAAGATATACAAGTATAAGATGATATCATTTTTTTCTTCTGCGTGGTCTGAGAAAAACTAGAAGTAATCGTAAAATTATAATTTTTCCGGGTTTGAAAGAACTCACTCTAGCGTGCAAAAAAAAAATTATTTTTAATATACCTTTGAATAGGGGAGGGTTAAATATTTCTCATTGCTTATCATAATTTTTTCTTCAATGTCTGCTGAAAGTCGTCAACCACTACTAGGCGAACGTCGCTTACAAACATCAGGATGACGTTATCATTACGACCTTCTTCCTACGCTGGCTTTACGTTGCGGCCTACTTCGCGGCAACGTTACTTGCATGGCAAACGATGTTGTCCCGAAGCTGGCCCGACCCTTAACCGCACCTGGGGCATTCAATTTTCTACCACAGCATCAGCACAAGTTTTTGCCAGCCTTGTTCGGGTTTTCGACGATCCGCCAGATTGTCAAACATATTTGTCTTGAGCCGCAAGTATTTCTCTGATTTGCGTATTAGCGAGATACGCTTACCCATTTACCAGACGGGGTCAGGTTTTGGTCGACGCTTAGATTGGATGTGGATTCGATACGACTTTCGTATAAATCATTCGCTCTCGCATTCAAGATACTCTAGTGGTTGTCATTTTGCCATTTAACCTGGTAAATTAAATAAATAACCTGGTTAATAAAACAGTATAGCCTACAAAAGTTCGTTGCATATCTACTAACCAACAGCACACGTATATTCGTTAGCAACAATCAACAAACGTTTTCCATCAATCTTGTTCGAGTTTTCGTCGTTGTTTCAGATTGTCGAATATCCTTGTCTTAATTTGTTTTTTATTTTCAAGTGGAGAGTGAACGTGAGTTTTGCGTTCCACAGTTAACACTGAAAAAGCATTGCATGCTCCGCACCCCCATGTGAGCAATGCAAGGTCGGGTTAAAAGAAAAAAATTGTAAAAAATACAAAAATTGAGAGTCTTCTCGTATTCCAGCTTTTTCGCACCAGTGCAAAAAATCAACTTTGCAAACTAATGAAGAAAACCGACTTTCCCTCACCTGTGTAAAAAATCAACTTTTGCGCACTAGGATTAAAAAGCGAATTTTTCGCTCTGGGTTGAAAACGCGACTGTTTTGCTCCTAAATAGTACACTAGTCTGAGATGTCGAATTTTCTCCCTAGCATAAAAAATACTTTTTCGCCCTAGGGCTGAAAAGTGTTCTTTTTTGTGTTCTAAAAAAAGCTTGGTACTTTTCAGCCCAAGGGAGGAAAAGTACCATGTTTGGTACTTTTCAGCCCAAGGGAGGAAAAGTACCAGCTTGGTACTTTTCAGCCCAAGGGAGGAAAAGTACCAGCTTGGTACTTTTCAGCCCAAGGGAGGAAAAGTACCATGTTTGGTACTTTTCAGCCCAAGGGAGGAAAAGTACCAAGCTGGTACTTTTCAGCCCAAGGGAGGAAAAGTACCAAGCTGGTACTTTTCAGCCCAAGGGAGGAAAAGTACCAAGCTGGTACTTTTCAGCCCAAGGGAGGAAAAGCACCAAGCTGGTACTTTTCAGCCCAAGGGAGGAAAAGTACCAAGCTGGTACTTTTCAGCCCAAGGGAGGAAAAGTACCATGTTTGGTACTTTTCAGCCCAAGGGAGGAAAAGTACCATGTTTGGTACTTTTCAGCCCAAGGGAGGAAAAGTACCATGTTTGGTACTTTTCAGCCCAAGGGAGGAAAAGTACCATGTTTGGTACTTTTCAGCCCAAGGGAGGAAAAGTACCAAGCTGGTACTTTTCAGCCCAAGGGAGGAAAAGTACCAAGCTGGTACTTTTCAGCCCAAGGGAGGAAAAGTACCATTTTTTGGTACTTTTCAGCCCAAGGGAGGAAAAGTACCAAGCTGGTACTTTTCAGCCCAAGGGAGGAAAAGTACCAAGCTGGTACTTTTCAGCCCAAGGGAGGAAAAGTACCATTTTTTGGTACTTTTCAGCCCAAGGGAGGAAAAGTACCAAGCTGGTACTTTTCAGCCCAAGGGAGGAAAAGTACCATGTTTGGTACTTTTCAGCCCAAGGGAGGAAAAGTACCATGTTTGGTACTTTTCAGCCCAAGGGAGGAAAAGTACCAAGCTGGTACTTTTCAGCCCAAGGGAGGAAAAGTACCAGCTTGGTACTTTTCAGCCCAAGGGAGGAAAAGTACCATGTTTGGTACTTTTCAGCCCAAGGGAGGAAAAGTACCATTTTTTGGTACTTTTCAGCCCAAGGGAGGAAAAGTACCATTTTTTGGTACTTTTCAGCCCAAGGGAGGAAAAGTACCAGCTTGGTACTTTTCAGCCCAAGAGAGGAAAAGTACCAGCTTGGTACTTTTCAGCCCAAGGGAGGAAAAGTACCATTTTTTGCCCTAGATCTGAAAAGAGTCTTTTTCCGCCCTAGGCGGAAAAGAACCATTTTTTAGCCCTGGGGCGAAAAAGTATTTTTTAAATGCTAGGGCGTAAAAGTCATTTTTTCAGGCTAGGGAGAAAAAGTCGACATTTCAGACTAGTGTACTATTTCCATCTAGGAGCCATTTCCAAAACAGTCGCTTTTAACCCTAGTGCGCAAAAGTTGGTTTTTCACACAGCTGTGGGGAAGGTTTTCCTCATTAGTGTGCGAAGTTGTTTTTTGCACTGGTGCGGGAACCTCTTTAATTGATTAACCTCAATATTGCAAACAACTTTGACATGATTAATCACACCTAATGTTTTTGCAACGTGTCACAGCTGTGGTGAGTCGTTGCGTCTCTAGAACGTTCTGTTCCTTCCGGGGAGTCAGGCACTGCTTTCATAGTTGGCATTGTGCGGTTGGCGTAGGAATTCGCCGCTGATCGGTCGGTAAAGAAGGATTCTTCTTCGGTGATATTTCACGAGAGTCCGCTGGCGCTGTCGACTGTGGCAAAACTGCCACATTCCGGGAGTTTGTGAGAAACAATTTTTCAGTTTTACCAACTACTAATTTCTTTATGTGCAGATTGTCCAAATATGATATTTCTCAGTGTCCAGTATTTCTCTTGACTTGCGTGGTAGCGAAGTACGCTTACCCATTTACCAAATGGGAGCAGGTTTCGGTCGACGCTTAGATTGCGGCGAGGAATTCAATTTGAGTTTCGTATGTTCCCGTTTAACGAGACGAAAAGCGACCTGCCAACGCATTGAACCCACTCTAGTGGTTGTCCATTTGCCAACTCGCTCGGTACATCTTCTGGATAGGGCTTCACGGGTCCCATGTTGCCCTATCGCAGTTATATAAGCAGTTGAGCTTTGACTGTGCTTTCTGAGTTTTGCGATCCACTTTCCCGTCTTGTTGTGCACATGAATGCCCTACACTGTGAGTTAACCACTCCAACTCTACCTGCTCTGCCGCTTCTTCCCCTCGCACCCCATTTTCTCGTTTATCCGATGACATGAGTTGGTCATGATTTCCGTCTCACCGACTGATTCGCTGACCAATCCTCTCTGGTCATACGTGGTACCTTCTTCATCGAAGCGGAAGTGAGGATGCCAGGACCCGCACCACTGAGTGTTGGGGCCAACGAGCTCGCCGGTAAATGCAATCGAGTGAATAGTGGATTTCGTCTACGCCGGACACGTCAAATAGGATTACTAGATTAGAAGGACAAGCATGGATGACATTGGTGAGGCGGTATACTCATTTATCACGATTAGACGAATACAGAAAAAACACTTCATACTTTAAGGGGATGAGTCGGTCGAAAAAAAGTAATTGTTTCCTAAACAGACAACTTTCTTTTTCACACGGGTAAAATTTTTTCAAAAATTCGCTTCCTTCTGATTGAACACGCAGATTTTGCTTCCTCATAGAGGAAGCTTCGTTTTCGTGAAATTTTTTTTTTTCGAGATTTTCATGTTAACATACTCGGAATCACCTAAAACGGTGAGAAACGTGGTTTAGAAAATATGTATGTATGTATGTATGCTTTGACCCCGGATCTATGAGTTTTACACATTGCGCGTGATTCAGAGAATACTGCTCCAAGGATTGGCATTTGTGAGGGGATGACATTCATGAATCTGGTTTTCACGCAACCGGTTGACCAATCGGTTGGTCCATTTACATGAAAATCTTTCAGGCTTATCCTGAAGGAATTATCTGTAACGTTTACTTCAGTGAAGCAGAGAGTCGCCTTATGTTGAAAAAAAAACGAAATACTTTTTTTTTACCGACACGTACCCCTTAAGCAGAAATGAAAATCGGTTATAATTTCTGTATGCGATGGCAATTTTAATATATTACGGCATTCCAGCTATTTTCCCAGTTGGCATGAGCAGGTAAATATGGGATAAATTACCAAACTGCAGGAATATATCTTAATTGCCACACGGGCTTAGAGATTTGTTCCCATTATGTTCGCTCTATGAAGTGTGGGAATTTAGAAATATTCAAGCATTCTTTGACGTATGATCCGCGGGTGAGGATCAAATTAGCAAATGACCAACATAGCGAATGGCTAAAATAGCGAATTACAAAATAAGGACCTCACTGAATGTGGAATGTCCGTAATTATGGAATTTGCTATTTCAGCCATTCACCATTTTGATCATTCGCTATTTTGAACGGATTTTACGAAGGTGGAGGTGAAAATAACGAATGGTCAAAATAGCGAATGGCTGAAATAGCAAATTTCATAATGATGACCATTCTAGATTCAGACGTTCCTAATTCCGAAATTCGGTGTTTTATTACCATTCACTATTTCACATTCGCTATTTTGACCCCCACCCTGATCCGCGATGAAGTAGTTGTGTTTGGAGATATTTTTCACTCTTCTGCAGCTAAGAGTATAGAAAATGCTATTAATTTTGGTATTTGGTGATTAACATAATCGCTTAGACAATGACTGATTATACTTTCCATGAACAGAGAAAACAGAATATCCCATGTAGGGTTTGCCGATAAAGCTGAAGCGGCTAATACGCGGGCCAATGTTGGCGTGACGATTACCGACTTCACAACATTAGGCCAATCCTCGGTCAAGTATAGACCCACCAATTATCGACTTCACAACATTAGGCCAATGCTCGGTCAAGGATTGACCTGCCAACTGTCGACTTCACAACATTAGGCCAATGCTCGGCCAAGTATTTACCCGCCAATGGTTGGCTTGTCAATATTAGGCCAATTTTCGGCCAAGTATCGACCCGACAATTATCGACTTCGCCGACATTACGCCAATGCTCGCCCAAGTATTGTTCACCAATATCGAGCCGGACTTATCTTCCAAGACTCGGGCCGATAATCGGGCCATAACATATGCCTGATGTAGTCTTGGCACCCCGATTTGACCGATCATCGGCCAAGTCCGGTCACCCTTCATGAGATAGCCGATCATCATGACATCTTGACACATATCATAATAATTATTGGCATTGGATTTCCGTTATTTTCCTTCTCATATTAGACATCAGTATGGATCATCATAATTAGCTCATCATTGATAAAAAGTTTCGGTAACGCATAAGCGCGTCGAGAACGGGTGTTCGGAGAACCGTTGATGATAGCGGAGGCTGCGCATCGATGAATATTAATTACTGATGGTGGCCGCTGCGCTCATTAGACGATCCGATTACGAGCTGCCGGCTGGCTAACTGGCATTGGGGGTGAGGACGAGGAGAGGCCGTGAATTCGACACCCTTGCGTTCCTGGTTTGAGCTCGATGCCGTGCCGTGGCAAATTATCGGCGAATACGATTCGCCGGAATGCTGTGCCAATTAAAGGGGAGGCCTGCAATGTAGTGTTTGTCGTCTCTCTCGATTTCTCGCTCTCTCTCTTTCTGTCCTCAGCTCGCCCGCATACGCCCAGTATTCCCGAGCTGGAGGAAGTAGCTCCGTTTCATTGAGCTTCTCATTTCCCTTATTTCGCAACTAGTGAGTGCGAATAATTAGCATTTAATTATCCTCGCGGCGCCAGATTGTGTTGCACTTGCTGCACGATAAACAATACACTTTTCCCACGTTTACTACCAATAAACGTTGCAGCCTCTTCCACCGTTTAATTTTAAACAAGGCTCACGATTTTAGGGTAGTTGAGCAGTAAATTCCGGGCAAGTCGACATTTTATTTTTTAGTATATTTTTTAGGTTCAAGCGAGACCAATGAAATCGATCTGCAGATGGCCGTTAAAAAGATTAAGTACCGTTTACAAAATTGTAGGTTTCAACGTTAGTCTCGCTTGTAACGCAGATGCAAACTCGAAAATAAACGAGTTTTGCGTGTAATTTATCTACTTAAACTCATTATCATAATATGTAGTTGATAAGGGTATAAGAAAAATCATTAAGGTCTCGGGACTGCAAGGTTCTTGGTTGGTAAACTTTTATACAGCGTTAACAAAGACTGGAAGTTTTTGTGCATTAGCTCGTTAATGAAATTAAATGTACACTTCTGATTAAAAATGAATATTCGTTGAGAGTAAAGTTACGACAAATTATTAAAATTACTGGATCATTTCTTCATTATACATCGCATTAAATGTGACATTTAGTTCACCAGCTTATGGATGAAGACTTCCAGCACTTGTACATTAAAGTTTAAGGAGAATTTTTTCACTGCGTCATAAAGTGACTTTTCTTCTAGAGTACATTTCCCAGCTTCGCTCGAAATTCTCAGCTTCTTCGTTGCGATTGGAACTCAAGTGAGAATTTCGAATTTAAACAAATACGATTTTTTACGGATGGAAGAATTTTTTTCGTTTACTTGAAATATAGTGTACTTTTACTGGAAGTTTTTATTTATAAACTAGTATATGAAATTTAGTATACAAGTGTAATGTGAAATTAATGTATGGTACAGCATATTCAATAATTTATAGCAGCTTCGCAGTAAAAGTACTTGCATTTTAATAATTTGCTTCATTTTTACTGGAAAAGTACATGAATTCTATACCACAATTGTTTTAAATTATCTCTTGAGTTTGTGGCATTTTGCTAATTGTATTCTATTATATTACTAGAGTAAATTGCAGTAAAATTCACGCACATGCAGTATTTTTCTAAACCACTTTTCTCGATATTGTAGACCATTTAGAGTTTTAAGATCTCGTAAAAACCTAGCTTCTTATGTGAGGAAGCGAAATTAGAAAGATATTTTAATAGACGACCTATATTTTGATGGTTTCTCTCGCGCCATTATCTCATGATGTACCATCCCATTATCTAGGAGCCTGTTTGCCGTCCTGCAAACGGGGAGTTGTTTTCTCGTGAACGAAAGGGCGTAGTGCCGGAAACACAATGCAGTGAAAAAGGAATGCTTCTCCGGATAGCTTTTTCAAGCACTCAAGTAGTGCACGGTTAACGAAATGTCTGAGTACTTGGTCAGGGAATATACGCTACACCGAGAGAAAAAGTTTCCTTGATTCAAAGAAATAGGTGGATTGAATTATTTTCTTTGATTTCAAAAAAATATTTTCAACAAGAACAAGAAAGTTTCCTTGATTCAAAGAAATAGGTGAGTTGAATTATTTTCTTTGATTTCAAAGAAATATTTTCAACACGAACAAGAAAGTTTCCTTGATTCAAAGAAATAGGTGGATTGAATTTTTTTCTTTGATTTCATAGAAATATTTCCTTGATTTCAATGAAATATTCTCGTTGAATTCCAATGTATTCGATGTTTCAAACGTCAACCGGGTAAATAAAAAATGCAATCACTTTTGGGGCTGTAAAAATAAAATAGCACAACTATTTGAAAAATAGAAAATTTTCAAAAATACTTTTACCGCATAAGTATTAGACTTTTTTTTTCTAAGCTTTGATATTTATACATTCCAAGATGTTGAATCAATGGGACTTTTCAGACGCTACGTCGTTTACATACAAATGAGTTTGTTAAGACGTTCATCAGCTCTTTCATTACCTTTTTGTGGTTTTTTTTCCCACTATAAACTGGAAAAAAATACTGGCTTAGATCAAATATGTGGTTTTAGTAAGTAGAAATCTGTAAAATAGTGCGTTGATAACTTTTGCCTAAGAGTTTGTTAACTTGACCAATGCTTAGAATGATTTTAACAGACTCCATTACTCCGAGTAAATTGTCATCGAAATTTATTTTACAGTTGTGATATTCCACATTTTTTTAAATGAATATTTTTCGGGTGGTTCACGTACCACCCGAAAATAAAAAGTTTGGCAGAAGCACATATCAATATTACATTTTTCAAGAATTCGATTCCGTCCAGAAGTGGCTCATATCCTTATCAAAAAAATTCAGTCAGAATATTGCAGTTATCTCTGTGACACGTATCTTCGCTCGGTCGACGTGTTATATCACTTCAAACGTTATTTATTCCCGAGAGTACGGACCGTCCGCGTTTCCTCCGGAAGTGGTGGACTGTTCCTGTCTAGAAAGAAAGTAAAAAAATAATGTTTTCACTACAATTTCTATATTCCAACATCAAAGGACATTTTGCACAGTGAAAACGGAGCTTTTAACAGTTTTGTAAATCTACAAAAGCAGCATGTTTTACATATTCCCAAGTCACAGACGTTAAGATAGCTACGAATACAGATGACGTAACTTTCAAGTACGCACTTTTTTCTATTCGTAATGTAATTCATTCGTCACTGAATTTTCAATCAAAGTAGTCCGTAAAATTAGTAACTGCCCGGATGTAATTTATAAATAAGCACTTAAAATTTAAAAAAATTAATTCTATAAGTACATTATAAATAACAAATGTACCAGACAAAAGTGAAGGTTGCTACTTTTGGCTGTACTTGTTAAGTTTATCTTGTAAAATTTCTGTTTATAGACTATACTGTATATCGGAGGTTTTTCAGTATCGATTACAAGCTTCAAGGAGATGTACTACACCGACCGAGTCTTGATCCACTTTTGCCTACCCTTTATTAATTAATCCTGTATTTTATCGGTTATTGAATTTTCAATGCGATTAATTTTTTCAGATTTTTTTTTTAATTTGATTTTGTTTTTTTTTATTATATTTTTGAAAATGTGCGCGAAATAACGAATTTTGGATATGTGCTCGGCACAAAACGATCTACCACACTCAAGATTTTTTTGCTAAACGCATATCCAAAACTTGTTATATTCTGCGTATTTTTCAAAATAAAAAAAATCAAAATCAAAAAAGAAAAATATCTGAAAAAATTCGTATGTATTCAAATAAATTAACATATCGTTTTCATTGGAAAAAAAGTTAGGTTGACTGGTTGTTTGTTAAACGATTGTTTTTTTTACCAATTTGTTAATAACATTTTGGGATTATTATTATGCGAAATTAATCTTTTCAGCACGTTTTATATGCATTATATTTTTTCCGATTTTTATCCCATCGGGAAGTGATCGAAAGCGTCTCTAAAACTCACTTTTGGCGGGACCCCGCGTAAAAAAAAAGTATTAAAAGAGTATTAAATAAGAATTAAAAAAAAAGTATCAAGAGTCTCGCGTATTAGACTTTTCAATACCCAGTTCAATACTTTTTTTCGAGACTTGAGTATTAAAAAAAGTATTAAATGGTATTAAGTATCAAAAAAAGTATTAAAATCATCGGAAAAAATACGTTTCGATACTGTTTTTAATACCTGTTGATACTCTTTTTAATACTCAAATCACAGAAAAACATATTGAATGGAGTATTAAAATCGTTATTAAAAAATATGATCTAATCCTAGTTTCAATACTCATTTGATACTTTTTTTAATACTTGAATCTCTGACCGAAAGTATCAGCTGAGTATTAAATTCTTTTCTAAAATACGATTTAATACTTTATTTGATACTTAATACCATTTAATACTTTTTTAAATACTCAAGTCTCGAAAAAAAGTATTAAATTGAGTATTAAAAAGTCCAATACGCGAGACTCTTGATACTTTTTTAAAAATCCTTTTTTGATACTCTTTTAATATTTTTTTTCTGCGCGAGACTGTACATATCATACATTCTTAAGTGAAACGTAACTCCCTACTTTGTCCTAAAACATACATAACTACGATATTTGGTTATTTATTCCATAATTTCCTCTGAATCCGGCTCAAAAGATCTGGCGTTGTCGGGTTTGCTATTCGATAACATTTCGGCGGAGAGGGAAAAGAGATTTAACGAGCAAAAGCTATTACTCGCGGTGAGCGAGGTCCGACGAAGGAAATCCGGACGTCCTGGTCGTGCACGTGAATTCTCCCTGCAACGTACTCGGCAGTTTGCTCACACCGGCTGTGGTAGGTATTCCCAAAAAGGTGAGCAAGAGCAAAATCCCAAACACGTACTGGATATAACGCCCGACCACCTTTGCCGCACCGCACGTCGAAAGAGCGCATCCAGTGCTTTGTTATTGCTCGTGGCTGAAGCCACCAACCGATTGGAAGCTTTTACCATAAGAATATTATGTTACCGCAGGATTATTAAAATGTAATCTCAGCCCGTCGTCACCGCGTGGGTAGCATCTGTCTTTCGCCAGAATCTTGCCAGTCCAAACGCCCAGCCCAAGTCCTAGCGGGAGCTGTTTCTGATGATCGGTTAGGGAAAGTCCGGGAGCCGGGTCGCAGACTAGCTTAACCGCGTCACGAGACGCCTAATGCGACATAAAATCGCTTCTTATCGCCCGACTATATAGCTGGTGCGTCCCTGTGCACCCACTTAAAGCTACTTCTCCTTATTTAAAGCTATTTAGTACATAGACGGCATTCCACGTTAGTTCAGTCAACGAAAACAAAGATTTTTGTTTTGTTTTTTATGCTCATACATTTGTTATTTCTCATGCATTCCTTTTAACAATATATGAGAATCACTTTTGTACGATTGTAGTAAATCCTTCTTTTTACTTATTTCTGTAAATAAGTTATTCATGAGCAGTGGTAAAAAAGTTTATGGACAATACTCTGAACAGTACGTTTTGTTAGACATTTAACCCATTGAGTTATTGCATGGACGGCATTCTACGTTAGTTCAGCCAATGGGAAAAGATTTTTTTCATCAAAAATATACACGGAGAGAATATTCTGGTGATCACAATTCAAAAAGTTTGACGATGGTTCTCAGGCAGTATAGTAAATTCGGTTTATTCGATCAGTCTGGCGATGACTCCATGCAGTTCATTAACGCGAATTTTTCGTATGAAATATACAGTACGGCAAACAATGCCAGTTGTGTTCACGAGTCACTTACTTTATAAGATTTAACTTGAGATTCTTAAATCAACGTCCGTCGTCTCTCGTACCAGGAGGTAATCACTCTTTTTTCAAAATCGTGTCGTACAAATCGGTACGACGCTGGTTGAACAAAGGTATCTGGCTTCTTACTTCGTCAATTATCGACATGTCTGCAAAACAAAACGTAATATTTTAGAAAAAATCAGAGCGATATCAGGTCGATTTCGCGTTGATTGGTTTATTAACCCAAAAGATCGAAATAGAGATTCGAAACAGAATTACAAGCTTAATAAGTTGAATTGATGTTGTGATGCTACGACGATATGGCCTGTAATCTATTTTATATTCAGATGGAAATTTCTTCTTCGGAAATCTTCGGTATCGGTCGACTCAGACCCGAGTTACGATTTGCCGAAATTTTAATCTAAAAATAAAAAAAAATTACAGGCCGTTCTCGTCGAAGCATCATAACATCAATTTAATAAATGCTCAGCCAAAGTCAAAGAAGAATATTCAATAAGTTGAAGATTTCATAGCGCACTGAGAGAGAAGCATATCGTTGATTCAACGATATCACACGATAAAAACCATATAGGAAGGCTTGCAATGTTTTACTTCAACAAGTGATGATAATATGGTTCAATAAACGATTCTTGCAAGTTCATTAAAAACAAATGTTTAAATCGTATATGCAATAAAACGACATATTTGAAAAGATTATGATAGTTTTTGAAACTATTATAATTTTGATAATTGCTACTATAACTATATTATAATTATATTATAATTATATACCATGAAATATGGATGTTCCTCCTGGGAATTATATTCATGGTTGATCCACCTATTTTCTTATATTTGCTATAACCATAAAATATATTCGTTCCTCTTGGTAACTATATATTGCAGTTATACTATCGTTGGATTAAATATTTTTATTATTAAATCTCGATATTTTTCTCTGAGTGCGATAGATAATATGCCCTAATGAATTTTTGAATGCAATGCGGTCTTTACCTAAGTCAGCAACAACCATACCCTCGCCGATGTCAAGGTCATGGAGGACCTGGCCCCAAGGACTAGTAAGTTGTGTGTGTGCCCAACAAACGAACTTGTGTTCTAATGAACGAGCACGTGCAACGCCAGCAACGTAGCATTGGGTGTCATTCGCCCTTGAGCGTTGAAGGAGCGACCAGTGCAAAGGACCGGTAATCAAGTTGAATATACTCGGATATAAAAGCACGTGACAACCTGGTATATAATTAAAAAGATATACAACAAATTATTTTACTGTTGTTAAAAAAGTGGTGCGGTTATAACACTAGTCTCATGGACGTTTAACCCTCCAGATGAATTGCACTGGAAATCGTAGTAATCTTTAAAATGACTTTTAATGTGTCTTCAGGTTATTGTGATGAATGCACCAGTAATTGAACAGTCACCGATGAATGAACAACAGTTTTTTTCAAGAGTTTATGTGAAATGTTGTCTGTTAGATTTTTTTAACGACATCTAAAGCTATTACATTTTGTAGGAACTTAAAATAAACTAATTGTGTTGCTTAACTGTGTATTCACTGGTGACTTATCCTCAGTCTATTTGTTATATTTGATGCTGCTAATAATGAAATTGTAGATACAATCCGAACAAAATAGACGTGTGTTTGTTAGATTTCTAAACTTGTAATGGTCAATAGTCATATTGAAATAATTTAGAAATCAATTGAATTTTACGTTTTTCCTCAGTCAAGATTCAGTTGATTATATTCACCAGAATAATTTAATCACTGATCGGATTAATGATTGAATTGGAGCACAAATTTTGAACGGCGTTTTGGGACTTTTCGTCGGATAACTGACAACATAATTTGCACGTTTTTATTAGAGCGGAAAGCGATTCAACATTTCCATGCAAAAATTTTGACTGAAATCGAGCTACTGAGTATTCCCAGATTACGGTTAAATTCTAGTCGGTCATCGGATCAGATTCCGGACATGGCATATATCGCAGGGAAAATGTTAAGCAAAAGTTATTCGAGCCAATCCTTCGTGCAGTTTTCTCTGCATCATGCGCACAGTGTAAAGCTCATAAATATCGTTCCAATGGAACAAATTGACCTAACCAGCTAGTCAAGTTAGAAAAAAACTCTTTGGCTTCATCTCAAAGGGTGTTCCTCCAATTTTTTCCGTCACTGAGATAAGATTCGAATCAAATAAGATTGATATACCTCTGTTCCTGTAAAGTCGCGCCATCTCCTCGAACTTCATGTCACAGCAAATACCGAGGCCAAATTTGAAGCCCTTGATCTCGAAAGTCTCCAGCCAATCACCGGGTGACGTATTTTCGCTTTCAAGAAACGTAAACTTTCCTTTGATATCGATATCGAATAGATGAATCTACATTTAGAGTAACAGAAAAATTCTCGGTTAGTTGTGAGCAACAAGAATCTATTACAATTTTTGGTAATAATCTTTCGTTGGGTAATTGAGCTTGCCTCACCTTTCGGTATTTTGCTATGAGATTACCCAGAGGGTCCCAAACCGTTATAGTGTTGTAAAATGACCCGTTATCACACTCGGCTATTGAGCCACCCACGATGTAAATTGAGAATTCTTTTGCGGCTTTCGATAGCATGACACTAGATTCACCGTCTGGGATGGACTCGGCGCATTCTACTACGTTTCCTGTGTTTATGGAAATGAGAAATTCATCGATGAGTTACATGACGGTACAATTAAGAAAAATTCGCAATAGTGTATGACCGAAATAGGCGAAATCGATAACTTAATCCCTTCGGTGGTGAGAACTCTTAGTCGCAATGGCATATAGACGCACTATTGTATGAATGTCCACGAAGGATTTTGAAAAGTCCTCAACCCATGCCTTGATATATTACGTTGCATAGTGAAACATAGCTCGCGACCCCGAAAATGACTAAAAATGTCTGAACAATTATCGGTCGTTAAATGCAAGGTAAAAACTATTAAGAGGAGCCGAATAATTAAGAAAACCACAATTGGAACCATTTTTGGTTAGTTAGTCAGTCGTAAGTTAGTTCCTTCGTCATTTGGCTCTCAGCAATTGTTTTTGTTTTGCATTTAACGACCGATTGGTTTTTCGGTCATTCGGCTGATCATTAAACCTGTTGAGGTAGTGTAGCATAGCAAAGCATAGTGTAACGTAGCGTAACGTAACGAGGCATAGCGTAACGTAGCGAAGCATAGCGTAACGTAGCAAAGCATAGTGTAACGTAGCAAAGCATAGCGTAACGTAGCAAAGCATAGTGTAACGTAGCAAAGCATAGTGTAACGTAGCAAAGCATAGTGTAACGTAGCAAAGCATAGTGTAACGTAGCAAAGCATAGTGTAACGTAGCAAAGCATAGTGTAACGTAGCAAAGCATAGTGTAACGTAGCAAAGCATAGTGTAGCAGTGACGACCATATCATTGCATCACAAACTGTGTTTGATTTTCGACGATCCCTTACCTGAGTTATACTCCGCGGTAAACCCTTCTGGGAATACAACAACTTCCGCTTCCTGTTGCTTTGCACGTTCGATGTAAGACAATGCTCGATTTAAATTTGTTGGCTTGTCATCGCATACTGCCAATTGCACTAAAGCTATGCGTAATACTGGAAATCAAATATTCAGCAGATCAGTAATAATGTTAAGGGAATCCGCATTAAGCAATTGCAAGAAGTCTTCGAAATATGTGCTGTTTGTACAATTAGTTTAGATCATTCAGTTTGTTTGCACAATTGAATTTCGTCTGCACAATTTATTTTTGTTCATTCACTTAAAGTGGATTTTTCTTTTGAGCGTTAAATGTAAACATTGATTATCTGAGCAACATTTTTTCACCAATCTGGGCGCCAAGTCATGTGTTTAAAATTTGACAACGTCGCAATCTTATCCCTCGGTAGAGGAGCCATCAGCGTTAATCTTCACTCTGAATTTTGATGCCAGCCGTTCGTATATAATTTATATTGTTTACTCGTCACTAGCAGTTATGAAGAAACTACAATAATGTATATCGTCACTATTTTTTACACGACCAGTCCACAAATCCGATCATCAGTTTTGCCTTTTATTTATGCAAAGGCGGAACCATGTAAATCTTTGCAGATTCTTCGTACATATGATTTTTCAATTAATTTCATATGGCAAACGATCGAATTACTATGTAACAAAAAAACGACTTACATCGTTTCGTATTTATATTGATTATTAATTGACTTATTCATTACGGTAGAATACTTAATTGGATATAAATTCGTATAGACTCACCTAGAAAAAAGGTCACGATAGAAAAAGATTATTTTTCTGGGAGGCATTTCGCAAAAGTGTGTCAACGAAGGGCTCTTTGGTAGAATGGTTTTGGTTTTTGGTAGAATATATATTAGAGAAGGTTTTTCGATTCGAGTGAATGAACAACTAAACAGTATTATTATAAGGGAAATAATGGGAAGTTCAATTTATTTCCAGAAAAATCTGTTTATCTCAAAAAGTTCTTGTAATTATTATAACTGTAACTCACATGACATTGTTGAAGTGACTTGACGAAGAAGTTCAAACGAAATGGATCTGCATATCATCGTCGATGGCTTTTTAATCGGAACGTTTATTTTATTCTCAATATAGCTTTACGCGATAAGAGGGGAGCAACTGAATAAACTGTTTCCTCCGTTATAATGGAATTGCTCGATACCCAACAGTATGGATGAATAAAATAAACTCACAACTGAAAAAGGAGATCAATGCATGAGCAAATTAGGTGAACAAAAAACAGTAACGTGATGATCATTCGCACATTCTATGAGAGGAATCGATTCTTTCTCGGGTGTGGAGACCTCCCAACTTTAATTTATTTCTCAAACAATCGAATAATCCGATAAAATTTCAATTTTTTTGAGCGTAGATAACTTTTCGACCGTTCCAAACCGTATGGAATGGCTCATATATTACATTTATTGGATCCGAATAACTGACGTGGTATACCATATGACATTTCAGGAAAAATTGACGGCTTGTACGCCAGAAGCTTGAGAAATAAGTGGAACAGTCTGAAAAAATGTTGATCAATATGGACCGCGAGATCGGAAGAGACCTAAAAACAAAATAAAGATTTTTATGCTATAGTTTGGCGGCTGTGGGATGGTGAACCGTGATTCCTGAAGATTCTTTAACTCGTCCGGAGTGCTTACTTACCGAGTTTATTCTGAAAATTATTGAAGCCCCTGATTGAATTTCACGGCTTCTACAGCGGCCACGAACGACTACCTACTCTTCGCTCTCCACCTTACACTTTTTTCTGCACTGACTTTCCCGTGCACTATCTAGGGCCTCTTAACTCTTCTATTTTATTTTCCGAGCCGGTCAGTGTAGTGCTTTATTATATAGACGAGTCGGAAGAGTTCGCGAAGAATTATATTGAGTTTCTGTCGATCAGCTTCGTTCCGAGAGTGAAGAAGAGCTTTGAAAACACACATTTGCTGCTGATTTTTATGAAAACTTTTATGTATATACACGATTAATGCTGCGTTGAGCGCTTCAAGTGCTTTCAACCTTTACCTTTATTAATTACGATGGTACATTACTTTGGAAAAGATGCAGGGCTGCTACTTCCGGACTGTCGACCCGCTAAGCCACCGGAGTGGGGTACGTCGGTAGAAAGAGTCTTGGATGATGGCACGAAGCAGACGATATTTTCGTGCAACCATGGGAGGAGGCTGAGAGGTCGAAAAATAGCAACGTGCACCTTTGACGGATGGGACGTGCCAGTACCAGAGTGCGTTTTATACGGTAAGAGACTATGATCACTTCTGATTTCGTTGCGCGCTTCCCTGTGTTGTTTATTCCCTTAAAACATCGACTTAAGGGGAGCGGGTTCACTTAAAACCGTCTTACACCGAGAGAAAAAGTTTCCTTGATTCAAAGAAATCTCTTTAAAATCCCAACTTAAGAAATATTTCTTCAAAATCAAGGAAATAATATACTTATTATTATCATTTCTTTGAATGATGAGAAATTCAAGGAAATGTAGTGACATTGAATTAAGGGGTGTGGGTCTAAATTACGAATGATCATATTTAGAACGACTAATATTCTGAAATTGCAAAATAGTGAATATCAAAATAACGAAAGAAGAATTATCGGAAAATTTTATTCACGAAATATCACTAAATTGAATAACTTTATAACCGAAAGATTATTCGTCAGAATATACATTTTCTCGAAACTATACATTCAGACAGTCAGTACTTTGAATGATTGAAACCTGGATTGGAAAAATTCAGAAAGTCGATATTCCGAGTGAGGGTCAAAATAGTGAATGGTTAAAATAGCGAATTTCGGAATTAGGAACGTCTGAATCTAGAATGGCCATCATCACACTGTTTCAGCCATTCGCTATTTTAACTGTTCGCTATTTTTACCTCCATCTTATTAAAATGCATTTGAAATAGCGAATGATAAAAAGGCGAATGGCTGAAAAATCGAATTTTATAATTATGGACATTCTACATTTAGACGTTCCGTATTTTTAAATTCGCTATTTTAGCCACTCGATATTTTGGTCATTCGCTATTTTGACTCCCACCCACTTATTCTACTAATAATAATTTTATTCATCCATCATGATGAACAATTATTAATCTGTGAGGCCCTCGAACATCAACTCCCTCATTTACGGCTAAGGGCTTCGATCAATGATGGCGCTACACGTTTTTTATTTCGTGCGAGTACAAAATGAAACAAAAACGAGTAAAGAAGACCAACGGTGTCAAGTACATGGTCAGTGTGCAGATTTGCGCAACCCCCCGAGTCAAACAGCATTCAGCTCTGCAAGTGCACTCAGTTGGGTAAATGCTCAGCCGTGCAGTAAGTGGTGCATCAAAGTGCTGAAGAAAAACGCTGTTTTTTTCCCCAAAACAGCGTGGTATCCAAATTTTCCATGCGTTGGTCTTGTATCAATGGGACCACTGATATCAGCTGGGTTCACCACGTATTTCTATATGCGCTGGCTTCGACTCCTCAATCACTGCTTAGATAAATCAATGGCTAGTTACAATCTCGGGTTTGTTTTATATGAAAATTTAATTTCAATTAAATATTACGCTACGGAATATAAAAATTTTATATTGAGAAATTTGTCAAATGGGTTGCTTTATTGATTATTTTTTGTGCTTCGATTCTTAGATTCGTTAACTTAGATTCGTTCTATCTAAGTTTGCCGTTAAAATATAAATAGTATTTTCACTTGGAATGATTTTCTGGTTTTGACAAATTTCTCAGAGGTTGGCTTTCTTGTGGCATCTTTCGACAATACTTCACGAGACAGGAGGACAATTGACCAAAAATTCTGACATTCTTTTTACTTGGTTGTGTAATGAATAATAAATTCTTTAACTATCATACGTCTGCTCCAATTCTTTAAAATCTATTAGATAAGCAAAATTCGATACTTCCTGTTCAATATAAGAAATAAATAAAAATAACATTAAGTGAGTTGCGGCTTACTGCCCAGTTATCTCAGATTGATAAGGGTAACGTTATTTATAAAATACCTGGGGAAAATTAAAAGGAAAGGAGGTAAAGGCTTCGATTTACAAGCATCTTAATTACACGACCATTGATGCCTCGTTAGACTAGGATTATTCATGATCGATGAATGAATTACTCATTAGTCTGGTCTAAAATGAGGAAGAGCCACAGCAGCCCGAGCGCAGTGATTAATGCTAACTACACGGCGATCGAGAGGTAAAAGCACACCGTGCAACATCGAGGACATGGAGGAACAGAGGAGAGAAGAGCGATGACTCATCATCCTGGTGGTAGGTTTATCCGAGCGACAAATTAATTTCTAATTCGGTTCTGCGATCTGAAACGGGATTTGACGACTCGTTCAAATTGAAATGTACAACAACAATCAAATATGAAACATGAACATTCTTCACACTACCATTCAGGAAAATTCAATGGGTGTTGTCTTTCTGCGAGGCTCAATATTATTAGTGTATAACTGGGATTTTTGGTCGTGTACAGTTAAAAAAAAAATTAGACATTTTACTGAGCATTTCATTTTTGAATAATGATAATGAAAATAATAATAATAAAATCAGACTAAATTGTCGGAAAGACAATTTTTACGTGTCCGCGAACGATTATATACCAATTTTTTTGTTTATCCGAGCGACGAATTAATTTCTAATTCGGTTCTGCGATCTGAAACCGGATTTGACGGCTCGTTCAAATTGAAATGTACAACAAAAATAAAATAAAAAACATAAACATTCTTCACATACCATTCAGAAAAATTCAATCGGTATTATCTTGCTGCGAGGCTCAATACTATTATCGTATTCACTTTTCATCTCAAATAAGAATATGAAGTCGAATTTTTTTCTTTTTTCAAAATTCAAATTTTTTTTTTTTTTTCAGTGTATCGCAAATCCCAAACGTGATCTTTTTTAAAAATGTTATTTTGAATGTGGAAAAAAAATCTCGAAGAGAAGAGTCCAAATCTGCGATTGTGGTTCCTTTTTGTTTTGTTTTGATTTCATTTTTTTCACTTCCCGAAGCCTATATTGATTGCAAAGTGATCATATTTTTTTTTCCTAACTCATTTGGTACTCAAAGTATTATCACATGGTGATTCTTCATAAATAATGGTTTTTTGTTCACGAATAATTCGAACGCTTCGAGTTCTCAAAAAAACAAAAATAATAATAGAAATTACATTCTTCATGGAGAATGAGCATCTGATAATATTGAAAGTATGAAATGAGTGGAGAAAAAAAAATTTGATGACTTTGCAACAAATATAGACGTCAGGAAGTGAAAAAAATTTTATTGAAATTAAACAAAAGGACCCACAATCGCAGATTCTGGCTTTTCTTTTCGAGAATTTTTTCAAAGAGTATTTGTATGAAAATATATTTCTCCGAAAAAATCGTCTATGATTTACTTGCATTTTGATTTTCATGAGTCAGACAGTAAAAGGTGTAAAGTTCGTGGAAAATATAATGGACGTTTCGAAATATATGTCGATGAGATAGTCGCACATCTCGTGATGCCGCTGTACCTGTTGTCCATATATTCGCTGGTTTTTGTGCGGTACAAAGCATCAGCAGTATGGACGCATGGACGATTTCGGATAACGAATGACTATAGATCAGGGTTGATGCCACGCCGTTGTACCAAAGCTGAAGCTTTCCCACGTTTTTTCAATCCACGCTGTCTGTTCACCCTTTGTAATGTCGGCCCGCCGACAATGGGACGGGATTAATTATTTGACGATTGACGCGCTTGGGCGAAAGTAATGACGGCTGCGAACATAACGCCCAAACGATCTATCGATTTTCGATGGTTGACGCGGATATCTCCACACGATGAGACGAATATCGTTCAGATCCCAACACATCCACTTACGAAGTGTTTGCACATTGCTCTATCAAGATTCATATCTCGCAGAATCATTCCAACAATCGAGTTAAAAACTGGAGTAGATAATCAGAGAAATCGTAATACCACAGTCAAATGTTCATTTTTAATATTCATTCATGCAACCATTTTCTGGTTGCATGGTTACAACATAGTTACAACATACTCTAACTATTTTGTGGTAACTATTTGGTAGCTATAGTAAATAATTGATATATTAATTGATTAATTAATGGTTGCGGGAATGATAGAAAGAGTGTTGTTCAAACGAAAAATTTATATTACTTCAAAGTTACTAATACAATAATTTATCTCAATGTAAGTGTAGCACTCGTACAGCACAGACGGATCGACAGACAGACACTCAAAACATGTATCTCCATCAATATCCAAGAATCGATTTTTTTTTGGGTTGCAATACGTTTTTTTTTACATACGCTGTATGTGATGAGAAAGTGAAAATCATGTTGATGAATTAGAATAAACTAGGGATTAGAGTAACTAATGTCCCTACCAATAAGAAAATTAAATACGTTATTATAGATCAAATAACAATTATGTACATTTTAATTGTTTCATCCAGGAACGATATTGCGAAGGAGAAAAGCTTTTAACTGAGTAGTGGCAAGAGTGAAGGAATCAGAGAAGATCCTGGAAAAGAAAGTCTTCATTTATTTTTAAAGTCGTCGATTCTTAAAGACAGTACAATATTTCGGCTCGAAAATACTTTCTAAACGTCCTGAAGGCTGTTTGAAGCTATCACCATTTCCAAGACCTTTCCGTTTTTCCTCCGCGCACTTAACTTCCTATCCCTGTTCTCACGTGCTCGCCCACGGTCGTTAAAGTTTAAATGGAGCAAAAAAAAAAACTTGGAGTGCTAGTGAGCTGGTTAAACACGAAAGGCAGAGAGGATTCAGAGCGTTTATTTCGCGGAAAGGTTTTCGGACGATCCAAGTTTAACAGCGTCCAGACTTGTGACTCAATCTTCCGGCTTTTTCCAACATTGTACATACGTTATACCACGTACATTGTCTATATCAGTGTATTATACCAACTATACTTTGGACGAACAATTTGATATATCGGATATAACTTTTAGTATACTTACAAAGTATATACGATGGTATACTAGTTCATATATATATTTGGGAAATAATATATATCGTTTTTATATTCTTCATTGAATTCTCAATCCATATTTTATGTATTCGTAAATATATGTAAATGTATATTTTTTTCGATAGAAATTATATAGATATTTATGTAGGAACATGTTTAACACTTCAATCTGTTGGAAGAACATTTGATCGAATTGTTTAGATTCTTTGTCGATATAAGAAATCTAGGTGGTCGAGATTTCGTGTTTTTATATTTTATGAGTTAATGCATTTTTCATATACTGCTAATATACAAGAAAATATACCTTACGTATATTCGCCAGAAACATGTATGGATATCCAAATAAATATATTTTACGTATAGTTGCCAGATGTACTTATGATTGTAGAAAAAATGTACTCTACATATGGTTGCCAAATGTACGTTCGGACGAAAAATTGAATATTGCCAAGTATATAAAAAGTCAATAAGGAAGATACCACGTACGATATTTATATATTCTTCAATATGTCAAAAAACAAAGTTAGTTAGCATACTTTTTTTCCATAAAGGACAAAAGCTTTGTGTATATTCAACGCAATGATATCTTTGAAGAACAAGATTTAAAATCACATTTTTTCTCTGAACTTCACATTGCGGAACAACTATTTGTTTTTTGCATAATAATTGCAGAATCTTCGTTTAAGGTCTCAACAGGGGAAAATACTCGAATAAATAACGAAAACTTAAGCCGGTGATCTACCTTTCAAAAATTTGGTGGGAGTCAACATAGCGATTGACCAAAATATCGAATGGCTAAAATAGCAAATTGAAAAATAAGAAACGTCTAAATGTAGAATGGCCATAATTATGGAAATCGATTTTTCAGCGATTCGCCTTTGCATTATCTCTCGGACTTGGCATATGGTGTTTATAATCAATTTCTGGTCGCTGAACGAGAATATAACATTACTTTGATGATAGAACGCATGGAATTAGGAATAATTGTGAAAAACCAGCACCAGGATAATGAATTTTTTCGTTTCCGGTAAGCTCAGTAAATCTGCGATATCTTTCTGAAAAATAATTGAAGCTACACGAGCCCAAGTTTTTTCAATGCACTGTGCTTCACTGATTACGAATATAACCATGATTTTACAATAGACTCAACGGGTAAAGAGAAAATAGGACCGATATTTCGCGAAAAGAACGCGAAAAACTGTTTTGCATCATTCCTCGGGCTTTGCATATAGTTTCTATTATGTATTTTTGACCGGTAAGCACAAGAATAACTTTATTTTAGTAATAGAACGCTTAGAATTTATAATAACCGTGAAAAACCGGCACCGAGAATCTCAAGTTTCCTCGTTTTTCAAAAATCTCAGTAATTCTACGATATCTTTTTGAGAAATTATTATTTTTACACGCGCCTAAGTTTTTTTAATGCACTGTGCTCCGTTGATTACGAATATGCCTATAGTTTTATGGAAAACTCATCAGGAAACAAGAAATCCGCGTTAGAAACTAGTGATCACAAATGAACGTCCTTTTTGCGCTAAGACCGATATTTCGCGAGAAAAACGCGAAAAACTGTTTGCATCATTCCTCGGATTCTGCATATAGTTTATATTATGTATTTTTAATCTCTGAAAAGGAATATAACATTATTTTAGTAATAGAACGCTTAGAATTTATAATAACCGTGAAAAACCGGCACCGAGGATCTTAAGTTTTCTCGTTTTCCAAAAATCTCAGTAATTCTACGATATCTTTTTGAGAAATCATTATTTTTACACGCGCCTAAGTTTTTTTAATGTACTGTGCTCCGCTAATTACGAATATGCCTATAGTTTTATGAAAAACTCATCAGGCAACTAGAAATCCGCGTTAGAAACTAGTGATCACAAATGAACGTCCTTTTTGCGCTAGGACCGATATTTCGCGAGAAAAACGCGAAAAACTGTTTGCATCATTCCTCGGACTCTGCATATAGTTTATATTATGTATTTTTAATCTCTGAAAAGGAATATAACATTATTTTAGTAATAGAACGCTTAGAATTTATAATAACCGTGAAAAACCGGCACCGAGGATCTTAAGTTTTCTCGTTTTCCAAAAAACTCAGTAATTCTACGATATCTTTTTGAGAAATCATTATTTTTACACGCGCCTAAGTTTTTTTAATGCACTGTGCTTCGCTGATTACGAATATGCCTATAGTTTTATAAAAAACTCATCAGGCAACTAGAAATCCGCGTTAGAATCTAGTGATCACAAATGAACATCCTTTTTGCGCTAGGACCGATATTTCGCGAGAAAAACGCGAAAAACTGTTTGCATCATTCCTCGGACACTGCATATAGTTTATATTATGTATTTTTAATCTCTGAAAAGGAATATAACATTATTTTAGTAATAGAACGCTTAGAATTTATAATAACCGTGAAAAACCGGCACCGAGAATCTTAAGTTTCCTCGTTTTCGAAAAATCTCAGTAAATCTACGATATCTTTTTGAGAAATCATTATTTTTACACGCGCCTAAGTTTTTTTGATGCACTGTGCTCCGCTGATTACGAATATGCCTATAGTTTTATAAAAAAACTCATCAGGCAACTAGAAATCCGCGTTAGACACTAGTGATCACAAATGAACGTCCTTTTTGCGCTAGGACCGATATTTCGCGAGAAAAACGCGAAAAACTGTTTGCATCATTCCTCGGACTCTGCATATAGTTTATATTATGTATTTTTGATTTCTAAAAAGGAATATAACATTATTTTAGTAATAGAACGCTTAGAATTTATAATAACCGTGAAAAACCGGCACCGAGAATCTTACGTTTCCTCGTTTTCCAAAAATCTCAGTAAATCTACGATATCTTTTTGAGAAATCATTATTTTTACACGCGCCTAAGTTTTTTTAATGCACTGTGCTCCGCTGATTACGAAAATGCCTATAGTTTTATGGAAAACTCATCGGGCAACTAGAAATCCGCGTTAAAAACTAGTGATCACAAATGAAAGTCCTTTTTGCGCTAGGACCGATATTTCGCGAGAAAAACGCGAAAAACTGTTTGCATCATTCCCCGGACTCTGCATATAGTTTATATTATGTATTTTTTATCTCTGAAAAGGAATATAACATTATTTTAGTAAAAGAACGCTTAGAATTTATAATAACCGTGAAAAACCGGCACCGAGAATCTTAAGTTTTCTCGTTTTCCAAAAATCTCAGTAATTCTACGATATCTTTTTGAGAAATCATTATTTTTACACGCGCCTAAGTTTTTTTAATGCACTGTGCTCCGCTGATTACGAATATGCCTATAGTTTCATGAAAAACTCATCAGGCAACTAGAAATCCGCGTTAGAAACTAGTGATCACAAATGAACGTCCTTTTTGCGCTAGGACCGATATTTCGCGAGAAAAACGCGAAAAACTGTTTGCATCATTCCTCGGACTCTGCATATAGTTTATATTATGTATTTTTGATCTCTGAAAAGGAATATAACATTATTTTAGTAAAAGAACGCTTAGAATTTATAATAACCGTGAAAAACCGGCACCGAGAATCTTAAGTTTTCTCGTTTTCCAAAAATCTCAGTAATTCTACGATATCTTTTTGAGAAATCATTATTTTTACACGCGCCTAAGTTTTTTTAATGCACTGTGCTTCGCTGATTACGAATATGCCTATAGTTTCATGAAAAACTCATCAGGCAACTAGATATCCGCGTTAGAAACTAGTGATCACAAATGAACGTCCTTTTTGCGCTAGGACCGATATTTCGCGAGAAAAACGCGAAAAACTGTTTGCATCATTCTTCGGACTCTGCATACAGTTTATATTATGTATTTTTAATCTCTGAAAAGGAATATAACATTATTTTAGTAATATAACGCTCAGAATTTATAATAACCGTGAAAAACCGGCACCGAGAATCTTAAGTTTCCTCGTTTTCCAAAAATCTCAGTAAATCTACGATATCTTTTTGAGAAATCATTATTTTTACACGCGCCTAAGTTTTTTTAATGCACTGTGCTCCGCTGATTACGAATATGCCTATACTTTTATGAAAAACTCATCAGGCAACTAGAAATCCGCGTTAGAAACTAGTGATCACAAATGAACGTCCTTTTTGCGCTAGGACCGATATTTCGCGAGAAAAACGCGAAAAACTGTTTGCATCATTCCTCGGACTCTGCATATAGTTTATATTATGTATTTTTAATCTCTGAAAAGGAATATAACATTATTTTAGTAATAGAACGCTTAGAATTTATAATAACCGTGAAAAACCGGCACCGAGAATCTTAAGTTTCCTCGTTTTCCAAAAATCTCAGTAATTCTACGATATCTTTTTGAGAAATCATTATTTTTACACGCGCCTAAGTTTTTTTAATGCACTGTGCTCCGCTGATTACGAATATGCCTATAGTTTCATGAAAAACTCATCAGGCAACTAGAAATCCGCGTTAGAAACTAGTGATCACAAATGATCGTCCTTTTTGCGCTGGGACCGATATTTCGCGAGAAAAACGCAAAAAATTGTTTGCATCATTCTTCGGACTCTGCATACAGTTTATATTATGTATTTTTAATCTCTGAAAAGGAATATAACATTATTTTAGTAATAGAACGCTCAGAATTTATAATAACCGTGAAAAACCGGCACCGAGAATCTTAAGTTTCCTCGTTTTCCAAAAATCTCAGTAAATCTACGATATCTTTTTGAGAAATCATTATTTTTACACGCGCCTAAGTTTTTTTAATGCACTGTGCTCCGCTGATTACGTATATGCCTATAGTTTTATGAAAAACTCATCAGGCAACTAGATATCCGCGTTAGAAACTAGTGATCACAAATGAACGTCCTTTTTGCGCTAGGACCGATATTTCGCGAGAAAAACGCGAAAAACTGTTTGCATCATTCCTCGGACTCTGCATATAGTTTATATTATGTATTTTTGATCTCTAAAAAGGAATATAACATTATTTTAGTAAAAGAACGCTTAGAATTTATAATAACCGTGAAAAACCGGCACCGAGAATCTTAAGTTTTCTCGTTTTCCAAAAATCTCAGTAATTCTACGATATCTTTCTGAGAAATCATTATTTTTACACGCGCCTAAGTTTTTTTAATGCACTGTGCTCCGCTGATTACGAATATGCCTATAGTTTCATGAAAAACTCATCAGGCAACTAGAAATCCGCGTTAGAAACTAGTGATCACAAATGAACGTCCTTTTTGCGCTAGGACCGATATTTCGCGAGAAAAACGCGAAAAACTGTTTGCATCATTCCCCGGACTCTGCATATAGTTTATATTATGTATTTTTTATCTCTGAAAAGGAATATAACATTATTTTAGCAATAGAACGCTTAGAATTTATAATAACCGTGAAAAACCCGCACCGAGGACCTTGAGTTTTCTCGTTTTCCAAAAATCTCAGTAATTCTACGATATCTTTTTGAGAAATCATTATTTTTACACGCGCCTAAGTTTTTTTAATGCACTGTGCTCCGTTGATTACGAATATGCCTATAGTTTCATGAAAAACTCATCAGGCAACTAGAAATCCGCGTTAGAAACTAGTGATCACAAATGATCGTCCTTTTTGCGCTGGGACGGATATTTCGCGAGAAAAACGCGAAAAACTGTTTGCATCATTCCTCGGACTCTGCATATAGTTTATATTATGTATTTTTAATCTCTGAAAAGGAATATAACATTATTTTAGTAATAGAACGCTTAGAATTTATAATAACCGTGAAAAACCGGCACCGAGAATCTTAAGTTTCCTCGTTTTCCAAAAATCTCAGTAATTCTACGATATCTTTTTGAGAAATCATTATTTTTACACGCGCCTAAGTTTTTTTAATGCACTGTGCTCCGCTGATTACGAATATGCCTATAGTTTTATGAAAAACTCATCAGGAAACTAGAAATCCGCGTTAGAAACTAGTGATCACAAATGAACGTCCTTTTTGCGCTAAGACCGATATTTCGCGAGAAAAACGCGAAAAACTGTTTGCATTATTCCTCGGACTCTGCATATAGTTTATATTCTGCATTTTCAATCTCTGAAAAGGAATATGACATTATTTCAGTAATAGAACGCTTAGAATTTATAATAACCGTGAAAAACCGGCACCGAGGACCTTGAGTTTTCTCGTTTTCCAAAAAACTTAGTAATTCTACGATATCTTTTTGAGAAATCATTATTTTTACACGCGCCTAAGTTTTTTTGATGCACTGTGCTCCGCTGATTACGAATATGCCTATAGTTTTATAAAAAAACTCATCAGGCAACTAGAAATCCGCGTTAGAAACTACTGATCACAAATGAACGTCCTTTTTGCGCTAGGACCGATATTTCGCGAGAAAAACGCGAAAAACTGTTTGCATCATTCCTCGGACTCTGCATATAGTTTATATTATGTATTTTTGATTTCTAAAAAGGAATATAACATTATTTTAGTAATAGAACGCTTAGAATTTATAATAACCGTGAAAAACCGGCACCGAGAATCTTACGTTTCCTCGTTTTCCAAAAATCTCAGTAAATCTACGATATCTTTTTGAGAAATCATTATTTTTACACGCGCCTAAGTTTTTTTAATGCACTGTGCTCCGCTGATTACGAAAATGCCTATAGTTTTATGGAAAACTCATCAGGCAACTAGAAATCCGCGTTAAAAACTAGTGATCACAAATGAACGTCCTTTTTGCGCTAGGACCGATATTTCGCGAGAAAAACGCGAAAAACTGTTTGCATCATTCCTCGGACTCTGCATATAGTTTATATTATGTATTTTTTATCTCTGAAAAGGAATATAACATTATTTTAGCAATAGAACGCTTAGAATTTATAATAACCGTGAAAAACCCGCACCGAGGACCTTGAGTTTTCTCGTTTTCCAAAAAACTCAGTAATTCTACGATATCTTTTTGAGGAATTATTATTTTTACACGCGCCTAAGTTTTTTTAATGCACTGTGCTCCGCTGATTACGTATATGCCTATAGTTTTATGAAAAACTCATCAGGCAACTAGATATCCGCGTTAGAAACTAGTGATCACAAATGAACGTCCTTTTTGCGCTAGGACCGATATTTCGCGAGAAAAACGCGAAAAACTGTTTGCATCATTCCTCGGACTCTGCATATAGTTTATATTATGTATTTTTGATCTCTAAAAAGGAATATAACATTATTTTAGTAAAAGAACGCTTAGAATTTATAATAACCGTGAAAAACCGGCACCGAGAATCTTAAGTTTTCTCGTTTTCCAAAAATCTCAGTAATTCTACGATATCTTTCTGAGAAATCATTATTTTTACACGCGCCTAAGTTTTTTTAATGCACTGTGCTCCGCTGATTACGAATATGCCTATAGTTTCATGAAAAACTCATCAGGCAACTAGAAATCCGCGTTAGAAACTAGTGATCACAAATGAACGTCCTTTTTGCGCTAGGACCGATATTTCGCGAGAAAAACGCGAAAAACTGTTTGCATCATTCCTCGGACTCTGCATATAGTTTATATTATGTATTTTTGATCTCTGAAAAGGAATATAACATTATTTTAGTAAAAGAACGCTTAGAATTTATAATAACCGTGAAAAACCGGCACCGAGAATCTTAAGTTTTCTCGTTTTCCAAAAATCTCAGTAATTCTACGATATCTTTTTGAGAAATCATTATTTTTACACGCGCCTAAGTTTTTTTAATGCACTGTGCTCCGCTGATTACGAATATGCCTATAGTTTCATGAAAAACTCATCAGGCAACTAGAAATCCGCGTTAGAAACTAGTGATCACAAATGATCGTCCTTTTTGCGCTGGGACCGATATTTCGCGAGGAAAACGCGAAAAACTGTTTGCATCATTCCTCGGACTCTGCATATAGTTTATATTATGTATTTTTAATCTCTGAAAAGGAATATAACATTATTTTAGTAATAGAACGCTTAGAATTTATAATAACCGTGAAAAACCGGCACCGAGGACCTTGAGTTTTCTCGTTTTCCAAAAAACTTAGTAATTCTACGATATCTTTTTGAGAAATCATTATTTTTACACGCGCCTAAGTTTTTTTGATGCACTGTGCTCCGCTGATTACGAAAATGCCTATAGTTTTATGGAAAACTCATCAGGCAACTAGAAATCCGCGTTAAAAACTAGTGATCACAAATGAACGTCCTTTTTGCGCTAGGACCGATATTTCGCGAGAAAAACGCGAAAAACTGTTTGCATCATTCCCCGGACTCTGCATATAGTTTATATTATGTATTTTTTATCTCTGAAAAGGAATATAACATTATTTTAGCAATAGAACGCTTAGAATTTATAATAACCGTGAAAAACCCGCACCGAGGACCTTGAGTTTTCTCGTTTTCCAAAAATCTCAGTAATTCTACGATATCTTTTTGAGAAATCATTATTTTTACACGCGCCTAAGTTTTTTTAATGCACTGTGCTCCGTTGATTACGAATATGCCTATAGTTTCATGAAAAACTCATCAGGCAACTAGAAATCCGCGTTAGAAACTAGTGATCACAAATGATCGTCCTTTTTGCGCTGGGACGGATATTTCGCGAGAAAAACGCGAAAAACTGTTTGCATCATTCTTCGGACTCTGCATACAGTTTATATTATGTATTTTGAATCTCTGAAAAGGAATATAACATTATTTTAGTAATATAACGCTCAGAATTTATAATAACCGTGAAAAACCGGCACCGAGAATCTTAAGTTTCCTCGTTTTCCAAAAATCTCAGTAAATCTACGATATCTTTTTGAGAAATCATTATTTTTACACGCGCCTAAGTTTTTTTAATGCACTGTGCTCCGCTGATTACGAATATGCCTATACTTTTATGAAAAACTCATCAGGCAACTAGAAATCCGCGTTAGAAACTAGTGATCACAAATGAACGTCCTTTTTGCGCTAGGACCGATATTTCGCGAGAAAAACGCGAAAAACTGTTTGCATCATTCCTCGGACTCTGCATATAGTTTATATTATGTATTTTTAATCTCTGAAAAGGAATATAACATTATTTTAGTAATAGAACGCTTAGAATTTATAATAACCGTGAAAAACCGGCACCGAGAATCTTAAGTTTCCTCGTTTTCCAAAAATCTCAGTAATTCTACGATATCTTTTTGAGAAATCATTATTTTTACACGCGCCTAAGTTTTTTTAATGCACTGTGCTCCGCTGATTACGAATATGCCTATAGTTTCATGAAAAACTCATCAGGCAACTAGAAATCCGCGTTAGAAACTAGTGATCACAAATGATCGTCCTTTTTGCGCTGGGACCGATATTTCGCGAGAAAAACGCAAAAAATTGTTTGCATCATTCTTCGGACTCTGCATACAGTTTATATTATGTATTTTTAATCTCTGAAAAGGAATATAACATTATTTTAGTAATAGAACGCTCAGAATTTATAATAACCGTGAAAAACCGGCACCGAGAATCTTAAGTTTCCTCGTTTTCCAAAAATCTCAGTAAATCTACGATATCTTTTTGAGAAATCATTATTTTTACACGCGCCTAAGTTTTTTCAAGGCACTGTGCTCCGCTGATTACGAATATGCCTATACTTTTATAAAAAACTCATCAGGCAACTAGAAATCCGCGTTAGAAACTAGTGATCACAAATGAACGTCCTTTTTGCGCTAGGACCGATATTTCGCGAGAAAAACGCGAAAAACTGTTTGCATCATTCCTCGGACTCTGCATATAGTTTATATTATGTATTTTTAATCTCTGAAAAGGAATATAACATTATTTTAGTAATAGAACGCTTAGAATTTATAATAACCGTGAAAAACCGGCACCGAGAATCTTAAGTTTCCTCGTTTTCCAAAAATCTCAGTAATTCTACGATATCTTTTTGAGAAATCATTATTTTCACACGCGCCTAAGTTTTTTTAATGCACTGTGCTCCGCTGATTACGAATATGCCTATAGTTTTATGAAAAACTCATCAGGAAACTAGAAATCCGCGTTAGAAACTAGTGATCACAAATGAACGTCCTTTTTGCGCTAAGACCGATATTTCGCGAGAAAAACGCGAAAAACTGTTTGCATTATTCCTCGGACTCTGCATATAGTTTATATTCTGTATTTTCAATCTCTGAAAAGGAATATGACATTATTTCAGTAATAGAACGCTTAGAATTTATAATAACCGTGAAAAACCGGCACCGAGGACCTTGAGTTTTCTCGTTTTCCAAAAAACTTAGTAATTCTACGATATCTTTTTGAGAAATCATTATTTTTACACGCGCCTAAGTTTTTTTGATGCACTGTGCTCCGCTGATTACGAATATGCCTATAGTTTTATAAAAAAACTCATCAGGCAACTAGAAATCCGCGTTAGAAACTACTGATCACAAATGAACGTCCTTTTTGCGCTAGGACCGATATTTCGCGAGAAAAACGCGAAAAACTGTTTGCATCATTCCTCGGACTCTGCATATAGTTTATATTATGTATTTTTGATTTCTAAAAAGGAATATAACATTATTTTAGTAATAGAACGCTTAGAATTTATAATAACCGTGAAAAACCGGCACCGAGAATCTTAAGTTTCCTCGTTTTCCAAAAATCTCAGTAATTCTACGATATCTTTTTGAGAAATCATTATTTTCACACGCGCCTAAGTTTTTTTAATGCACTGTGCTCCGCTGATTACGAATATGCCTATAGTTTTATGAAAAACTCATCAGGAAACTAGAAATCCGCGTTAGAAACTAGTGATCACAAATGAACGTCCTTTTTGCGCTAAGACCGATATTTCGCGAGAAAAACGCGAAAAACTGTTTGCATTATTCCTCGGACTCTGCATATAGTTTATATTCTGTATTTTCAATCTCTGAAAAGGAATATGACATTATTTCAGTAATAGAACGCTTAGAATTTATAATAACCGTGAAAAACCGGCACCGAGGACCTTGAGTTTTCTCGTTTTCCAAAAAACTTAGTAATTCTACGATATCTTTTTGAGAAATCATTATTTTTACACGCGCCTAAGTTTTTTTGATGCACTGTGCTCCGCTGATTACGAATATGCCTATAGTTTTATAAAAAAACTCATCAGGCAACTAGAAATCCGCGTTAGAAACTACTGATCACAAATGAACGTCCTTTTTGCGCTAGGACCGATATTTCGCGAGAAAAACGCGAAAAACTGTTTGCATCATTCCTCGGACTCTGCATATAGTTTATATTATGTATTTTTGATTTCTAAAAAGGAATATAACATTATTTTAGTAAAAGAACGCTTAGAATTTATAATAACCGTGAAAAACCGGCACCGAGAATCTTAAGTTTTCTCGTTTTCCAAAAATCTCAGTAATTCTACGATATCTTTTTGAGAAATCATTATTTTTACACGCGCCTAAGTTTTTTTAATGCACTGTGCTCCGCTGATTACGAATATGCCTATAGTTTCATGAAAAACTCATCAGGCAACTAGAAATCCGCGTTAGAAACTAGTGATCACAAATGAACGTCCTTTTTGCGCTAGGACCGATATTTCGCGAGAAAAACGCGAAAAACTGTTTGCATCATTCCTCGGACTCTGCATATAGTTTATATTATGTATTTTTGATCTCTGAAAAGGAATATAACATTATTTTAGTAAAAGAACGCTTAGAATTTATAATAACCGTGAAAAACCGGCACCGAGAATCTTAAGTTTTCTCGTTTTCCAAAAAACTTAGTAATTCTACGATATCTTTTTGAGAAATCATTATTTTTACACGCGCCTAAGTTTTTTTGATGCACTGTGCTCCGCTGATTACGAAAATGCCTATAGTTTTATGGAAAACTCATCAGGCAACTAGAAATCCGCGTTAAAAACTAGTGATCACAAATGAACGTCCTTTTTGCGCTAGGACCGATATTTCGCGAGAAAAACGCGAAAAACTGTTTGCATCATTCCCCGGACTCTGCATATAGTTTATATTATGTATTTTTTATCTCTGAAAAGGAATATAACATTATTTTAGCAATAGAACGCTTAGAATTTATAATAACCGTGAAAAACCCGCACCGAGGACCTTGAGTTTTCTCGTTTTCCAAAAATCTCAGTAATTCTACGATATCTTTTTGAGAAATCATTATTTTTACACGCGCCTAAGTTTTTTTAATGCACTGTGCTCCGTTGATTACGAATATGCCTATAGTTTCATGAAAAACTCATCAGGCAACTAGAAATCCGCGTTAGAAACTAGTGATCACAAATGATCGTCCTTTTTGCGCTGGGACGGATATTTCGCGAGAAAAACGCGAAAAACTGTTTGCATCATTCTTCGGACTCTGCATACAGTTTATATTATGTATTTTGAATCTCTGAAAAGGAATATAACATTATTTTAGTAATAGAACGCTCAGAATTTATAATAACCGTGAAAAACCGGCACCGAGAATCTTAAGTTTCCTCGTTTTCCAAAAATCTCAGTAAATCTACGATATCTTTTTGAGAAATCATTATTTTTACACGCGCCTAAGTTTTTTCAAGGCACTGTGCTCCGCTGATTACGAATATGCCTATACTTTTATGAAAAACTCATCAGGCAACTAGAAATCCGCGTTAGAAACTAGTGATCACAAATGAACGTCCTTTTTGCGCTAGGACCGATATTTCGCGAGAAAAACGCGAAAAACTGTTCGCATCATTCCTCGGACTCTGCATATAGTTTATATTATGTATTTTTAATCTCTGAAAAGGAATATAACATTATTTTAGTAATAGAACGCTCAGAATATATAATAACCGTGAAAAACCGGCACCGAGAATCTTAAGTTTCCTCGTTTTCCAAAAATCTCAGTAAATCTACGATATCTTTTTGAGAAATCATTATTTTTACACGCGCCTAAGTTTTTTCAAGGCACTGTGCTCCGCTGATTACGAATATGCCTATACTTTTATGAAAAACTCATCAGGCAACTAGAAATCCGCGTTAGAAACTAGTGATCACAAATGAACGTCCTTTTTCCGCTAGGACCGATATTTCGCGAGAAAAACGCGAAAAACTGTTTGCATCATTCCTCGGACTCTGCATATAGTTTATATTATGTATTTTTAATCTCTGAAAAGGAATATAACATTATTTTAGTAATAGAACGCTTAGAATTTATAATAACCGTGAAAAACCGGCACCGAGAATCTTAAGTTTCCTCGTTTTCCAAAAATCTCAGTAATTCTACGATATCTTTTTGAGAAATCATTATTTTTACACGCGCCTAAGTTTTTTTAATGCACTGTGCTCCGCTGATTACGAATATGCCTATAGTTTTATGAAAAACTCATCAGGAAACTAGAAATCCGCGTTAGAAACTAGTGATCACAAATGAACGTCCTTTTTGCGCTAAGACCGATATTTCGCGAGAAAAACGCGAAAAACTGTTTGCATTATTCCTCGGACTCTGCATATAGTTTATATTCTGTATTTTCAATCTCTGAAAAGGAATATGACATTATTTCAGTAATAGAACGCTTAGAATTTATAATAACCGTGAAAAACCGGCACCGAGAATCTTAAGTTTCCTCGTTTTCCAAAAATCTCAGTAATTCTACGATATCTTTTTGAGAAATCATTATTTTTACACGCGCCTAAGTTTTTTCAAGGCACTGTGCTCCGCTGATTACGAATATGCCTATACTTTTATGAAAAACTCATCAGGCAACTAGAAATCCGCGTTAGAAACTAGTGATCACAAATGAACGTCCTTTTTCCGCTAGGACCGATATTTCGCGAGAAAAACGCGAAAAACTGTTTGCATCATTCCTCGGACTCTGCATATAGTTTATATTATGTATTTTTAATCTCTGAAAAGGAATATAACATTATTTTAGTAATAGAACGCTTAGAATTTATAATAACCGTGAAAAACCGGCACCGAGAATCTTAAGTTTCCTCGTTTTCCAAAAATCTCAGTAATTCTACGATATCTTTTCGAGAAATCATTATTTTTACACGCGCCTAAGTTTTTTTAATGCACTGTGCTCCGCTGATTACGAATATGCCTATAGTTTTATGAAAAACTCATCAGGAAACTAGAAATCCGCGTTAGAAACTAGTGATCACAAATGAACGTCCTTTTTGCGCTAAGACCGATATTTCGCGAGAAAAACGCGAAAAACTGTTTGCATCATTCTTCGGACTCTGCATACAGTTTATATTATGTATTTTGAATCTCTGAAAAGGAATATAACATTATTTTAGTAATAGAACGCTCAGAATTTATAATAACCGTGAAAAACCGGCACCGAGAATCTTAAGTTTCCTCGTTTTCCAAAAATCTCAGTAAATCTACGATATCTTTTTGAGAAATCATTATTTTTACACGCGCCTAAGTTTTTTCAAGGCACTGTGCTCCGCTGATTACGAATATGCCTATACTTTTATGAAAAACTCATCAGGCAACTAGAAATCCGCGTTAGAAACTAGTGATCACAAATGAACGTCCTTTTTGCGCTAGGACCGATATTTCGCGAGAAAAACGCGAAAAACTGTTTGCATCATTCCTCGGACTCTGCATATAGTTTATATTATGTATTTTTAATCTCTGAAAAGGAATATAACATTATTTTAGTAATAGAACGCTCAGAATTTATAATAACCGTGAAAAACCGGCACCGAGAATCTTAAGTTTCCTCGTTTTCCAAAAATCTCAGTAAATCTACGATATCTTTTTGAGAAATCATTATTTTTACACGCGCCTAAGTTTTTTCAAGGCACTGTGCTCCGCTGATTACGAATATGCCTATACTTTTATGAAAAACTCATCAGGCAACTAGAAATCCGCGTTAGAAACTAGTGATCACAAATGAACGTCCTTTTTCCGCTAGGACCGATATTTCGCGAGAAAAACGCGAAAAACTGTTTGCATCATTCCTCGGACTCTGCATATAGTTTATATTATGTATTTTTAATCTCTGAAAAGGAATATAACATTATTTTAGTAATAGAACGCTTAGAATTTATAATAACCGTGAAAAACCGGCACCGAGAATCTTAAGTTTCCTCGTTTTCCAAAAATCTCAGTAATTCTACGATATCTTTTTGAGAAATCATTATTTTTACACGCGCCTAAGTTTTTTTAATGCACTGTGCTCCGCTGATTACGAATATGCCTATAGTTTTATGAAAAACTCATCAGGAAACTAGAAATCCGCGTTAGAAACTAGTGATCACAAATGAACGTCCTTTTTGCGCTAAGACCGATATTTCGCGAGAAAAACGCGAAAAACTGTTTGCATTATTCCTCGGACTCTGCATATAGTTTATATTCTGTATTTTCAATCTCTGAAAAGGAATATGACATTATTTCAGTAATAGAACGCTTAGAATTTATAATAACCGTGAAAAACCGGCACCGAGAATCTTAAGTTTCCTCGTTTTCCAAAAATCTCAGTAATTCTACGATATCTTTTTGAGAAATCATTATTTTTACACGCGCCTAAGTTTTTTCAAGGCACTGTGCTCCGCTGATTACGAATATGCCTATACTTTTATGAAAAACTCATCAGGCAACTAGAAATCCGCGTTAGAAACTAGTGATCACAAATGAACGTCCTTTTTCCGCTAGGACCGATATTTCGCGAGAAAAACGCGAAAAACTGTTTGCATCATTCCTCGGACTCTGCATATAGTTTATATTATGTATTTTTAATCTCTGAAAAGGAATATAACATTATTTTAGTAATAGAACGCTTAGAATTTATAATAACCGTGAAAAACCGGCACCGAGAATCTTAAGTTTCCTCGTTTTCCAAAAATCTCAGTAATTCTACGATATCTTTTTGAGAAATCATTATTTTTACACGCGCCTAAGTTTTTTTAATGCACTGTGCTCCGCTGATTACGAATATGCCTATAGTTTTATGAAAAACTCATCAGGCAACTAGATATCCGCGTTAGAAACTAGTGATCACAAATGAACGTCCTTTTTGCGCTAGGACCGATATTTCGCGAGAAAAACGCGAAAAACTGTTTGCATCATTCCTCGGACTCTGCATATAGTTTATATTATGTATTTTTGATCTCTAAAAAGGAATATAACATTATTTTAGTAAAAGAACGCTTAGAATTTATAATAACCGTGAAAAACCGGCACCGAGAATCTTAAGTTTTCTCGTTTTCCAAAAATCTCAGTAATTCTACGATATCTTTTTGAGAAATCATTATTTTTACACGCGCCTAAGTTTTTTTAATGCACTGTGCTCCGCTGATTACGAATATGCCTATAGTTTCATGAAAAACTCATCAGGCAACTAGAAATCCGCGTTAGAAACTAGTGATCACAAATGATCGTCCTTTTTGCGCTGGGACCGATATTTCGCGAGAAAAACGCGAAAAACTGTTTGCATCATTCTTCGGACTCTGCATACAGTTTATATTATGTATTTTTAATCTCTGAAAAGGAATATTACATTATTTTAGTAATAGAACGCTCAGAATTTATAATAACCGTGAAAAACCGGCACCGAGAATCTTAAGTTTCCTCGTTTTCCAAAAATCTCAGTAAATCTACGATATCTTTTTGAGAAATCATTATTTTTACACGCGCCTAAGTTTTTTCAAGGCACTGTGCTCCGCTGATTACGAATATGCCTATAGTTTTATGAAAAACTCATCAGGAAACTAGAAATCCGCTCTAGAAACTAGTGATCACAAATGAACGTCCTTTTTGCGCTAAGACCGATATTTCGCGAGAAAAACGCGAAAAACTGTTTGCATTATTCCTCGGACTCTGCATATAGTTTATATTCTGTATTTTCAATCTCTGAAAAGGAATATGACATTATTTCAGTAATAGAACGCTTAGAATTTATAATAACCGTGAAAAACCGGCACCGAGGACCTTGAGTTTTCTCGTTTTCCAAAAAACTCAGTAATTCTACGATATCTTTTTGAGAAATCATTATTTTTACACGCGCCTAAGTTTTTTTAATGCACTGTGCTCCGCTGATTACGAATATGCCTATAGTTTCATGAAAAACTCATCAGGCAACTAGAAATCCGCGTTAGAAACTAGTGATCACAAATGATCGTCCTTTTTGCGCTGGGACCGATATTTCGCGAGAAAAACGCAAAAAATTGTTTGCATCATTCTTCGGACTCTGCATACAGTTTATATTATGTATTTTTAATCTCTGAAAAGGAATATAACATTATTTTAGTAATAGAACGCTCAGAATTTATAATAACCGTGAAAAACCGGCACCGAGAATCTTAAGTTTCCTCGTTTTCCAAAAATCTCAGTAAATCTACGATATCTTTTTGAGAAATCATTATTTTTACACGCGCCTAAGTTTTTTCAAGGCACTGTGCTCCGCTGATTACGAATATGCCTATACTTTTATAAAAAACTCATCAGGCAACTAGAAATCCGCGTTAGAAACTAGTGATCACAAATGAACGTCCTTTTTGCGCTAGGACCGATATTTCGCGAGAAAAACGCGAAAAACTGTTTGCATCATTCCTCGGACTCTGCATATAGTTTATATTATGTATTTTTGATCTCTAAAAAGGAATATAACATTATTTTAGTAAAAGAACGCTTAGAATTTATAATAACCGTGAAAAACCGGCACCGAGAATCTTAAGTTTTCTCGTTTTCCAAAAATCTCAGTAATTCTACGATATCTTTTTGAGAAATCATTATTTTTACACGCGCCTAAGTTTTTTTAATGCACTGTGCTCCGCTGATTACGAATATGCCTATAGTTTCATGAAAAACTCATCAGGCAACTAGAAATCCGCGTTAGAAACTAGTGATCACAAATGAACGTCCTTTTTGCGCTAGGACCGATATTTCGCGAGAAAAACGCGAAAAACTGTTTGCATCATTCCTCGGACTCTGCATATAGTTTATATTATGTATTTTTGATCTCTGAAAAGGAATATAACATTATTTTAGTAAAAGAACGCTTAGAATTTATAATAACCGTGAAAAACCGGCACCGAGAATCTTAAGTTTTCTCGTTTTCCAAAAAACTTAGTAATTCTACGATATCTTTTTGAGAAATCATTATTTTTACACGCGCCTAAGTTTTTTTGATGCACTGTGCTCCGCTGATTACGAAAATGCCTATAGTTTTATGGAAAACTCATCAGGCAACTAGAAATCCGCGTTAAAAACTAGTGATCACAAATGAACGTCCTTTTTGCGCTAGGACCGATATTTCGCGAGAAAAACGCGAAAAACTGTTTGCATCATTCCCCGGACTCTGCATATAGTTTATATTATGTATTTTTTATCTCTGAAAAGGAATATAACATTATTTTAGCAATAGAACGCTTAGAATTTATAATAACCGTGAAAAACCCGCACCGAGGACCTTGAGTTTTCTCGTTTTCCAAAAATCTCAGTAATTCTACGATATCTTTTTGAGAAATCATTATTTTTACACGCGCCTAAGTTTTTTTAATGCACTGTGCTCCGTTGATTACGAATATGCCTATAGTTTCATGAAAAACTCATCAGGCAACTAGAAATCCGCGTTAGAAACTAGTGATCACAAATGATCGTCCTTTTTGCGCTGGGACGGATATTTCGCGAGAAAAACGCGAAAAACTGTTTGCATCATTCTTCGGACTCTGCATACAGTTTATATTATGTATTTTGAATCTCTGAAAAGGAATATAACATTATTTTAGTAATAGAACGCTCAGAATTTATAATAACCGTGAAAAACCGGCACCGAGAATCTTAAGTTTCCTCGTTTTCCAAAAATCTCAGTAAATCTACGATATCTTTTTGAGAAATCATTATTTTTACACGCGCCTAAGTTTTTTCAAGGCACTGTGCTCCGCTGATTACGAATATGCCTATACTTTTATGAAAAACTCATCAGGCAACTAGAAATCCGCGTTAGAAACTAGTGATCACAAATGAACGTCCTTTTTGCGCTAGGACCGATATTTCGCGAGAAAAACGCGAAAAACTGTTTGCATCATTCCTCGGACTCTGCATATAGTTTATATTATGTATTTTTAATCTCTGAAAAGGAATATAACATTATTTTAGTAATAGAACGCTCAGAATTTATAATAACCGTGAAAAACCGGCACCGAGAATCTTAAGTTTCCTCGTTTTCCAAAAATCTCAGTAAATCTACGATATCTTTTTGAGAAATCATTATTTTTACACGCGCCTAAGTTTTTTCAAGGCACTGTGCTCCGCTGATTACGAATATGCCTATACTTTTATGAAAAACTCATCAGGCAACTAGAAATCCGCGTTAGAAACTAGTGATCACAAATGAACGTCCTTTTTCCGCTAGGACCGATATTTCGCGAGAAAAACGCGAAAAACTGTTTGCATCATTCCTCGGACTCTGCATATAGTTTATATTATGTATTTTTAATCTCTGAAAAGGAATATAACATTATTTTAGTAATAGAACGCTTAGAATTTATAATAACCGTGAAAAACCGGCACCGAGAATCTTAAGTTTCCTCGTTTTCCAAAAATCTCAGTAATTCTACGATATCTTTTTGAGAAATCATTATTTTTACACGCGCCTAAGTTTTTTTAATGCACTGTGCTCCGCTGATTACGAATATGCCTATAGTTTTATGAAAAACTCATCAGGAAACTAGAAATCCGCGTTAGAAACTAGTGATCACAAATGAACGTCCTTTTTGCGCTAAGACCGATATTTCGCGAGAAAAACGCGAAAAACTGTTTGCATTATTCCTCGGACTCTGCATATAGTTTATATTCTGTATTTTCAATCTCTGAAAAGGAATATGACATTATTTCAGTAATAGAACGCTTAGAATTTATAATAACCGTGAAAAACCGGCACCGAGAATCTTAAGTTTCCTCGTTTTCCAAAAATCTCAGTAATTCTACGATATCTTTTTGAGAAATCATTATTTTTACACGCGCCTAAGTTTTTTCAAGGCACTGTGCTCCGCTGATTACGAATATGCCTATACTTTTATGAAAAACTCATCAGGCAACTAGAAATCCGCGTTAGAAACTAGTGATCACAAATGAACGTCCTTTTTCCGCTAGGACCGATATTTCGCGAGAAAAACGCGAAAAACTGTTTGCATCATTCCTCGGACTCTGCATATAGTTTATATTATGTATTTTTAATCTCTGAAAAGGAATATAACATTATTTTAGTAATAGAACGCTTAGAATTTATAATAACCGTGAAAAACCGGCACCGAGAATCTTAAGTTTCCTCGTTTTCCAAAAATCTCAGTAATTCTACGATATCTTTTCGAGAAATCATTATTTTTACACGCGCCTAAGTTTTTTTAATGCACTGTGCTCCGCTGATTACGAATATGCCTATAGTTTTATGAAAAACTCATCAGGAAACTAGAAATCCGCGTTAGAAACTAGTGATCACAAATGAACGTCCTTTTTGCGCTAAGACCGATATTTCGCGAGAAAAACGCGAAAAACTGTTTGCATCATTCTTCGGACTCTGCATACAGTTTATATTATGTATTTTGAATCTCTGAAAAGGAATATAACATTATTTTAGTAATAGAACGCTCAGAATTTATAATAACCGTGAAAAACCGGCACCGAGAATCTTAAGTTTCCTCGTTTTCCAAAAATCTCAGTAAATCTACGATATCTTTTTGAGAAATCATTATTTTTACACGCGCCTTAGTTTTTTCAAGGCACTGTGCTCCGCTGATTACGAATATGCCTATACTTTTATGAAAAACTCATCAGGCAACTAGAAATCCGCGTTAGAAACTAGTGATCACAAATGAACGTCCTTTTTGCGCTAGGACCGATATTTCGCGAGAAAAACGCGAAAAACTGTTTGCATCATTCCTCGGACTCTGCATATAGTTTATATTATGTATTTTTAATCTCTGAAAAGGAATATAACATTATTTTAGTAATAGAACGCTCAGAATTTATAATAACCGTGAAAAACCGGCACCGAGAATCTTAAGTTTCCTCGTTTTCCAAAAATCTCAGTAAATCTACGATATCTTTTTGAGAAATCATTATTTTTACACGCGCCTAAGTTTTTTCAAGGCACTGTGCTCCGCTGATTACGAATATGCCTATACTTTTATGAAAAACTCATCAGGCAACTAGAAATCCGCGTTAGAAACTAGTGATCACAAATGAACGTCCTTTTTCCGCTAGGACCGATATTTCGCGAGAAAAACGCGAAAAACTGTTTGCATCATTCCTCGGACTCTGCATATAGTTTATATTATGTATTTTTAATCTCTGAAAAGGAATATAACATTATTTTAGTAATAGAACGCTTAGAATTTATAATAACCGTGAAAAACCGGCACCGAGAATCTTAAGTTTCCTCGTTTTCCAAAAATCTCAGTAATTCTACGATATCTTTTTGAGAAATCATTATTTTTACACGCGCCTAAGTTTTTTTAATGCACTGTGCTCCGCTGATTACGAATATGCCTATAGTTTTATGAAAAACTCATCAGGAAACTAGAAATCCGCGTTAGAAACTAGTGATCACAAATGAACGTCCTTTTTGCGCTAAGACCGATATTTCGCGAGAAAAACGCGAAAAACTGTTTGCATTATTCCTCGGACTCTGCATATAGTTTATATTCTGTATTTTCAATCTCTGAAAAGGAATATGACATTATTTCAGTAATAGAACGCTTAGAATTTATAATAACCGTGAAAAACCGGCACCGAGAATCTTAAGTTTCCTCGTTTTCCAAAAATCTCAGTAATTCTACGATATCTTTTTGAGAAATCATTATTTTTACACGCGCCTAAGTTTTTTCAAGGCACTGTGCTCCGCTGATTACGAATATGCCTATACTTTTATGAAAAACTCATCAGGCAACTAGAAATCCGCGTTAGAAACTAGTGATCACAAATGAACGTCCTTTTTCCGCTAGGACCGATATTTCGCGAGAAAAACGCGAAAAACTGTTTGCATCATTCCTCGGACTCTGCATATAGTTTATATTATGTATTTTTAATCTCTGAAAAGGAATATAACATTATTTTAGTAATAGAACGCTTAGAATTTATAATAACCGTGAAAAACCGGCACCGAGAATCTTAAGTTTCCTCGTTTTCCAAAAATCTCAGTAATTCTACGATATCTTTTCGAGAAATCATTATTTTTACACGCGCCTAAGTTTTTTTAATGCACTGTGCTCCGCTGATTACGAATATGCCTATAGTTTTATGAAAAACTCATCAGGAAACTAGAAATCCGCGTTAGAAACTAGTGATCACAAATGAACGTCCTTTTTGCGCTAAGACCGATATTTCGCGAGAAAAACGCGAAAAACTGTTTGCATTATTCCTCGGACTCTGCATATAGTTTATATTATGTATTTTTGATCTCTAAAAAGGAATATAACATTATTTTAGTAAAAGAACGCTTAGAATTTATAATAACCGTGAAAAACCGGCACCGAGAATCTTAAGTTTTCTCGTTTTCCAAAAATCTCAGTAATTCTACGATATCTTTTTGAGAAATCATTATTTTTACACGCGCCTAAGTTTTTTTAATGCACTGTGCTCCGCTGATTACGTATATGCCTATAGTTTTATGAAAAACTCATCAGGCAACTAGATATCCGCGTTAGAAACTAGTGATCACAAATGAACGTCCTTTTTGCGCTAGGACCGATATTTCGCGAGAAAAACGCGAAAAACTGTTTGCATCATTCCTCGGACTCTGCATATAGTTTATATTATGTATTTTTGATCTCTAAAAAGGAATATAACATTATTTTAGTAAAAGAACGCTTAGAATTTATAATAACCGTGAAAAACCGGCACCGAGAATCTTAAGTTTTCTCGTTTTCCAAAAATCTCAGTAATTCTACGATATCTTTTTGAGAAATCATTATTTTTACACGCGCCTAAGTTTTTTTAATGCACTGTGCTCCGCTGATTACGAATATGCCTATAGTTTCATGAAAAACTCATCAGGCAACTAGAAATCCGCGTTAGAAACTAGTGATCACAAATGATCGTCCTTTTTGCGCTGGGACCGATATTTCGCGAGAAAAACGCGAAAAACTGTTTGCATCATTCTTCGGACTCTGCATACAGTTTATATTATGTATTTTTAATCTCTGAAAAGGAATATTACATTATTTTAGTAATAGAACGCTCAGAATTTATAATAACCGTGAAAAACCGGCACCGAGAATCTTAAGTTTCCTCGTTTTCCAAAAATCTCAGTAAATCTACGATATCTTTTTGAGAAATCATTATTTTTACACGCGCCTAAGTTTTTTCAAGGCACTGTGCTCCGCTGATTACGAATATGCCTATAGTTTTATGAAAAACTCATCAGGAAACTAGAAATCCGCTCTAGAAACTAGTGATCACAAATGAACGTCCTTTTTGCGCTAAGACCGATATTTCGCGAGAAAAACGCGAAAAACTGTTTGCATTATTCCTCGGACTCTGCATATAGTTTATATTCTGTATTTTCAATCTCTGAAAGGGAATATGACATTATTTCAGTAATAGAACGCTTAGAATTTATAATAACCGTGAAAAACCGGCACCGAGGACCTTGAGTTTTCTCGTTTTCCAAAAAACTCAGTAATTCTACGATATCTTTTTGAGAAATCATTATTTTTACACGCGCCTAAGTTTTTTTAATGCACTGTGCTCCGCTGATTACGAATATGCCTATAGTTTCATGAAAAACTCATCAGGCAACTAGAAATCCGCGTTAGAAACTAGTGATCACAAATGATCGTCCTTTTTGCGCTGGGACCGATATTTCGCGAGAAAAACGCAAAAAATTGTTTGCATCATTCTTCGGACTCTGCATACAGTTTATATTATGTATTTTTAATCTCTGAAAAGGAATATAACATTATTTTAGTAATAGAACGCTCAGAATTTATAATAACCGTGAAAAACCGGCACCGAGAATCTTAAGTTTCCTCGTTTTCCAAAAATCTCAGTAAATCTACGATATCTTTTTGAGAAATCATTATTTTTACACGCGCCTAAGTTTTTTCAAGGCACTGTGCTCCGCTGATTACGAATATGCCTATACTTTTATAAAAAACTCATCAGGCAACTAGAAATCCGCGTTAGAAACTAGTGATCACAAATGAACGTCCTTTTTGCGCTAGGACCGATATTTCGCGAGAAAAACGCGAAAAACTGTTTGCATCATTCCTCGGACTCTGCATATAGTTTATATTATGTATTTTTAATCTCTGAAAAGGAATATAACATTATTTTAGTAATAGAACGCTTAGAATTTATAATAACCGTGAAAAACCGGCACCGAGAATCTTAAGTTTCCTCGTTTTCCAAAAATCTCAGTAATTCTACGATATCTTTTTGAGAAATCATTATTTTCACACGCGCCTAAGTTTTTTTAATGCACTGTGCTCCGCTGATTACGAATATGCCTATAGTTTTATGAAAAACTCATCAGGAAACTAGAAATCCGCGTTAGAAACTAGTGATCACAAATGAACGTCCTTTTTGCGCTAAGACCGATATTTCGCGAGAAAAACGCGAAAAACTGTTTGCATTATTCCTCGGACTCTGCATATAGTTTATATTCTGTATTTTCAATCTCTGAAAAGGAATATGACATTATTTCAGTAATAGAACGCTTAGAATTTATAATAACCGTGAAAAACCGGCACCGAGGACCTTGAGTTTTCTCGTTTTCCAAAAAACTTAGTAATTCTACGATATCTTTTTGAGAAATCATTATTTTTACACGCGCCTAAGTTTTTTTGATGCACTGTGCTCCGCTGATTACGAATATGCCTATAGTTTTATAAAAAAACTCATCAGGCAACTAGAAATCCGCGTTAGAAACTACTGATCACAAATGAACGTCCTTTTTGCGCTAGGACCGATATTTCGCGAGAAAAACGCGAAAAACTGTTTGCATCATTCCTCGGACTCTGCATATAGTTTATATTATGTATTTTTGATTTCTAAAAAGGAATATAACATTATTTTAGTAATAGAACGCTTAGAATTTATAATAACCGTGAAAAACCGGCACCGAGAATCTTACGTTTCCTCGTTTTCCAAAAATCTCAGTAAATCTACGATATCTTTTTGAGAAATCATTATTTTTACACGCGCCTAAGTTTTTTTAATGCACTGTGCTCCGCTGATTACGAAAATGCCTATAGTTTTATGGAAAACTCATCAGGCAACTAGAAATCCGCGTTAAAAACTAGTGATCACAAATGAACGTCCTTTTTGCGCTAGGACCGATATTTCGCGAGAAAAACGCGAAAAACTGTTTGCATCATTCCTCGGACTCTGCATATAGTTTATATTATGTATTTTTTATCTCTGAAAAGGAATATAACATTATTTTAGCAATAGAACGCTTAGAATTTATAATAACCGTGAAAAACCCGCACCGAGGACCTTGAGTTTTCTCGTTTTCCAAAAAACTCAGTAATTCTACGATATCTTTTTGAGAAATTATTATTTTTACACGCGCCTAAGTTTTTTTAATGCACTGTGCTCCGCTGATTACGTATATGCCTATAGTTTTATGAAAAACTCATCAGGCAACTAGATATCCGCGTTAGAAACTAGTGATCACAAATGAACGTCCTTTTTGCGCTAGGACCGATATTTCGCGAGAAAAACGCGAAAAACTGTTTGCATCATTCCTCGGACTCTGCATATAGTTTATATTATGTATTTTTGATCTCTAAAAAGGAATATAACATTATTTTAGTAAAAGAACGCTTAGAATTTATAATAACCGTGAAAAACCGGCACCGAGAATCTTAAGTTTTCTCGTTTTCCAAAAATCTCAGTAATTCTACGATATCTTTTTGAGAAATCATTATTTTTACACGCGCCTAAGTTTTTTTAATGCACTGTGCTCCGCTGATTACGAATATGCCTATAGTTTCATGAAAAACTCATCAGGCAACTAGAAATCCGCGTTAGAAACTAGTGATCACAAATGAACGTCCTTTTTGCGCTAGGACCGATATTTCGCGAGAAAAACGCGAAAAACTGTTTGCATCATTCCTCGGACTCTGCATATAGTTTATATTATGTATTTTTGATCTCTGAAAAGGAATATAACATTATTTTAGTAAAAGAACGCTTAGAATTTATAATAACCGTGAAAAACCGGCACCGAGAATCTTAAGTTTCCTCGTTTTCCAAAAATCTCAGTAAATCTACGATATCTTTTTGAGAAATCATTATTTTTACACGCGCCTAAGTTTTTTTAATGCACTGTGCTCCGCTGATTACGAATATGCCTATACTTTTATGAAAAACTCATCAGGCAACTAGAAATCCGCGTTAGAAACTAGTGATCACAAATGAACGTCCTTTTTGCGCTAGGACCGATATTTCGCGAGAAAAACGCGAAAAACTGTTTGCATCATTCCTCGGACTCTGCATATAGTTTATATTATGTATTTTTAATCTCTGAAAAGGAATATAACATTATTTTAGTAATAGAACGCTTAGAATTTATAATAACCGTGAAAAACCGGCACCGAGAATCTTAAGTTTCCTCGTTTTCCAAAAATCTCAGTAATTCTACGATATCTTTTTGAGAAATCATTATTTTTACACGCGCCTAAGTTTTTTTAATGCACTGTGCTCCGCTGATTACGAATATGCCTATAGTTTCATGAAAAACTCATCAGGCAACTAGAAATCCGCGTTAGAAACTAGTGATCACAAATGATCGTCCTTTTTGCGCTGGGACCGATATTTCGCGAGAAAAACGCAAAAAATTGTTTGCATCATTCTTCGGACTCTGCATACAGTTTATATTATGTATTTTTAATCTCTGAAAAGGAATATAACATTATTTTAGTAATAGAACGCTCAGAATTTATAATAACCGTGAAAAACCGGCACCGAGAATCTTAAGTTTCCTCGTTTTCCAAAAATCTCAGTAAATCTACGATATCTTTTTGAGAAATCATTATTTTTACACGCGCCTAAGTTTTTTCAAGGCACTGTGCTCCGCTGATTACGAATATGCCTATACTTTTATAAAAAACTCATCAGGCAACTAGAAATCCGCGTTAGAAACTAGTGATCACAAATGAACGTCCTTTTTGCGCTAGGACCGATATTTCGCGAGAAAAACGCGAAAAACTGTTTGCATCATTCCTCGGACTCTGCATATAGTTTATATTATGTATTTTTAATCTCTGAAAAGGAATATAACATTATTTTAGTAATAGAACGCTTAGAATTTATAATAACCGTGAAAAACCGGCACCGAGAATCTTAAGTTTCCTCGTTTTCCAAAAATCTCAGTAATTCTACGATATCTTTTTGAGAAATCATTATTTTCACACGCGCCTAAGTTTTTTTAATGCACTGTGCTCCGCTGATTACGAATATGCCTATAGTTTTATGAAAAACTCATCAGGAAACTAGAAATCCGCGTTAGAAACTAGTGATCACAAATGAACGTCCTTTTTGCGCTAAGACCGATATTTCGCGAGAAAAACGCGAAAAACTGTTTGCATTATTCCTCGGACTCTGCATATAGTTTATATTCTGTATTTTCAATCTCTGAAAAGGAATATGACATTATTTCAGTAATAGAACGCTTAGAATTTATAATAACCGTGAAAAACCGGCACCGAGGACCTTGAGTTTTCTCGTTTTCCAAAAAACTTAGTAATTCTACGATATCTTTTTGAGAAATCATTATTTTTACACGCGCCTAAGTTTTTTTGATGCACTGTGCTCCGCTGATTACGAATATGCCTATAGTTTTATAAAAAAACTCATCAGGCAACTAGAAATCCGCGTTAGAAACTACTGATCACAAATGAACGTCCTTTTTGCGCTAGGACCGATATTTCGCGAGAAAAACGCGAAAAACTGTTTGCATCATTCCTCGGACTCTGCATATAGTTTATATTATGTATTTTTGATTTCTAAAAAGGAATATAACATTATTTTAGTAATAGAACGCTTAGAATTTATAATAACCGTGAAAAACCGGCACCGAGAATCTTAAGTTTCCTCGTTTTCCAAAAATCTCAGTAATTCTACGATATCTTTTTGAGAAATCATTATTTTCACACGCGCCTAAGTTTTTTTAATGCACTGTGCTCCGCTGATTACGAATATGCCTATAGTTTTATGAAAAACTCATCAGGAAACTAGAAATCCGCGTTAGAAACTAGTGATCACAAATGAACGTCCTTTTTGCGCTAAGACCGATATTTCGCGAGAAAAACGCGAAAAACTGTTTGCATTATTCCTCGGACTCTGCATATAGTTTATATTCTGTATTTTCAATCTCTGAAAAGGAATATGACATTATTTCAGTAATAGAACGCTTAGAATTTATAATAACCGTGAAAAACCGGCACCGAGGACCTTGAGTTTTCTCGTTTTCCAAAAAACTTAGTAATTCTACGATATCTTTTTGAGAAATCATTATTTTTACACGCGCCTAAGTTTTTTTGATGCACTGTGCTCCGCTGATTACGAATATGCCTATAGTTTTATAAAAAAACTCATCAGGCAACTAGAAATCCGCGTTAGAAACTACTGATCACAAATGAACGTCCTTTTTGCGCTAGGACCGATATTTCGCGAGAAAAACGCGAAAAACTGTTTGCATCATTCCTCGGACTCTGCATATAGTTTATATTATGTATTTTTGATTTCTAAAAAGGAATATAACATTATTTTAGTAATAGAACGCTTAGAATTTATAATAACCGTGAAAAACCGGCACCGAGAATCTTACGTTTCCTCGTTTTCCAAAAATCTCAGTAAATCTACGATATCTTTTTGAGAAATCATTATTTTTACACGCGCCTAAGTTTTTTTAATGCACTGTGCTCCGCTGATTACGAAAATGCCTATAGTTTTATGGAAAACTCATCAGGCAACTAGAAATCCGCGTTAAAAACTAGTGATCACAAATGAACGTCCTTTTTGCGCTAGGACCGATATTTCGCGAGAAAAACGCGAAAAACTGTTTGCATCATTCCTCGGACTCTGCATATAGTTTATATTATGTATTTTTTATCTCTGAAAAGGAATATAACATTATTTTAGCAATAGAACGCTTAGAATTTATAATAACCGTGAAAAACCCGCACCGAGGACCTTGAGTTTTCTCGTTTTCCAAAAAACTCAGTAATTCTACGATATCTTTTTGAGAAATTATTATTTTTACACGCGCCTAAGTTTTTTTAATGCAGTGAGGTCCGCTGATTACGTATATGCCTATAGTTTTATGAAAAACTCATCAGGCAACTAGATATCCGCGTTAGAAACTAGTGATCACAAATGAACGTCCTTTTTGCGCTAGGACCGATATTTCGCGAGAAAAACGCGAAAAACTGTTTGCATCATTCCTCGGACTCTGCATATAGTTTATATTATGTATTTTTGATCTCTAAAAAGGAATATAACATTATTTTAGTAAAAGAACGCTTAGAATTTATAATAACCGTGAAAAACCGGCACCGAGAATCTTAAGTTTTCTCGTTTTCCAAAAATCTCAGTAATTCTACGATATCTTTTTGAGAAATCATTATTTTTACACGCGCCTAAGTTTTTTTAATGCACTGTGCTCCGCTGATTACGAATATGCCTATAGTTTCATGAAAAACTCATCAGGCAACTAGAAATCCGCGTTAGAAACTAGTGATCACAAATGAACGTCCTTTTTGCGCTAGGACCGATATTTCGCGAGAAAAACGCGAAAAACTGTTTGCATCATTCCTCGGACTCTGCATATAGTTTATATTATGTATTTTTGATCTCTGAAAAGGAATATAACATTATTTTAGTAAAAGAACGCTTAGAATTTATAATAACCGTGAAAAACCGGCACCGAGAATCTTAAGTTTTCTCGTTTTCCAAAAAACTTAGTAATTCTACGATATCTTTTTGAGAAATCATTATTTTTACACGCGCCTAAGTTTTTTTGATGCACTGTGCTCCGCTGATTACGAAAATGCCTATAGTTTTATGGAAAACTCATCAGGCAACTAGAAATCCGCGTTAAAAACTAGTGATCACAAATGAACGTCCTTTTTGCGCTAGGACCGATATTTCGCGAGAAAAACGCGAAAAACTGTTTGCATCATTCCCCGGACTCTGCATATAGTTTATATTATGTATTTTTTATCTCTGAAAAGGAATATAACATTATTTTAGCAATAGAACGCTTAGAATTTATAATAACCGTGAAAAACCCGCACCGAGGACCTTGAGTTTTCTCGTTTTCCAAAAATCTCAGTAATTCTACGATATCTTTTTGAGAAATCATTATTTTTACACGCGCCTAAGTTTTTTTAATGCACTGTGCTCCGTTGATTACGAATATGCCTATAGTTTCATGAAAAACTCATCAGGCAACTAGAAATCCGCGTTAGAAACTAGTGATCACAAATGATCGTCCTTTTTGCGCTGGGACGGATATTTCGCGAGAAAAACGCGAAAAACTGTTTGCATCATTCTTCGGACTCTGCATACAGTTTATATTATGTATTTTGAATCTCTGAAAAGGAATATAACATTATTTTAGTAATAGAACGCTCAGAATTTATAATAACCGTGAAAAACCGGCACCGAGAATCTTAAGTTTCCTCGTTTTCCAAAAATCTCAGTAAATCTACGATATCTTTTTGAGAAATCATTATTTTTACACGCGCCTAAGTTTTTTCAAGGCACTGTGCTCCGCTGATTACGAATATGCCTATAGTTTTATGAAAAACTCATCAGGAAACTAGAAATCCGCGTTAGAAACTAGTGATCACAAATGAACGTCCTTTTTGCGCTAAGACCGATATTTCGCGAGAAAAACGCGAAAAACTGTTTGCATCATTCTTCGGACTCTGCATACAGTTTATATTATGTATTTTGAATCTCTGAAAAGGAATATAACATTATTTTAGTAATAGAACGCTCAGAATTTATAATAACCGTGAAAAACCGGCACCGAGAATCTTAAGTTTCCTCGTTTTCCAAAAATCTCAGTAAATCTACGATATCTTTTTGAGAAATCATTATTTTTACACGCGCCTAAGTTTTTTCAAGGCACTGTGCTCCGCTGATTACGAATATGCCTATACTTTTATGAAAAACTCATCAGGCAACTAGAAATCCGCGTTAGAAACTAGTGATCACAAATGAACGTCCTTTTTGCGCTAGGACCGATATTTCGCGAGAAAAACGCGAAAAACTGTTTGCATCATTCCTCGGACTCTGCATATAGTTTATATTATGTATTTTTAATCTCTGAAAAGGAATATAACATTATTTTAGTAATAGAACGCTCAGAATTTATAATAACCGTGAAAAACCGGCACCGAGAATCTTAAGTTTCCTCGTTTTCCAAAAATCTCAGTAAATCTACGATATCTTTTTGAGAAATCATTATTTTTACACGCGCCTAAGTTTTTTCAAGGCACTGTGCTCCGCTGATTACGAATATGCCTATACTTTTATGAAAAACTCATCAGGCAACTAGAAATCCGCGTTAGAAACTAGTGATCACAAATGAACGTCCTTTTTCCGCTAGGACCGATATTTCGCGAGAAAAACGCGAAAAACTGTTTGCATCATTCCTCGGACTCTGCATATAGTTTATATTATGTATTTTTAATCTCTGAAAAGGAATATAACATTATTTTAGTAATAGAACGCTTAGAATTTATAATAACCGTGAAAAACCGGCACCGAGAATCTTAAGTTTCCTCGTTTTCCAAAAATCTCAGTAATTCTACGATATCTTTTTGAGAAATCATTATTTTTACACGCGCCTAAGTTTTTTTAATGCACTGTGCTCCGCTGATTACGAATATGCCTATAGTTTTATGAAAAACTCATCAGGAAACTAGAAATCCGCGTTAGAAACTAGTGATCACAAATGAACGTCCTTTTTGCGCTAAGACCGATATTTCGCGAGAAAAACGCGAAAAACTGTTTGCATTATTCCTCGGACTCTGCATATAGTTTATATTCTGTATTTTCAATCTCTGAAAAGGAATATGACATTATTTCAGTAATAGAACGCTTAGAATTTATAATAACCGTGAAAAACCGGCACCGAGAATCTTAAGTTTCCTCGTTTTCCAAAAATCTCAGTAATTCTACGATATCTTTTTGAGAAATCATTATTTTTACACGCGCCTAAGTTTTTTCAAGGCACTGTGCTCCGCTGATTACGAATATGCCTATACTTTTATGAAAAACTCATCAGGCAACTAGAAATCCGCGTTAGAAACTAGTGATCACAAATGAACGTCCTTTTTCCGCTAGGACCGATATTTCGCGAGAAAAACGCGAAAAACTGTTTGCATCATTCCTCGGACTCTGCATATAGTTTATATTATGTATTTTTAATCTCTGAAAAGGAATATAACATTATTTTAGTAATAGAACGCTTAGAATTTATAATAACCGTGAAAAACCGGCACCGAGAATCTTAAGTTTCCTCGTTTTCCAAAAATCTCAGTAATTCTACGATATCTTTTCGAGAAATCATTATTTTTACACGCGCCTAAGTTTTTTTAATGCACTGTGCTCCGCTGATTACGAATATGCCTATAGTTTTATGAAAAACTCATCAGGAAACTAGAAATCCGCGTTAGAAACTAGTGATCACAAATGAACGTCCTTTTTGCGCTAAGACCGATATTTCGCGAGAAAAACGCGAAAAACTGTTTGCATTATTCCTCGGACTCTGCATATAGTTTATATTATGTATTTTTGATCTCTAAAAAGGAATATAACATTATTTTAGTAAAAGAACGCTTAGAATTTATAATAACCGTGAAAAACCGGCACCGAGAATCTTAAGTTTTCTCGTTTTCCAAAAATCTCAGTAATTCTACGATATCTTTTTGAGAAATCATTATTTTTACACGCGCCTAAGTTTTTTTAATGCACTGTGCTCCGCTGATTACGTATATGCCTATAGTTTTATGAAAAACTCATCAGGCAACTAGATATCCGCGTTAGAAACTAGTGATCACAAATGAACGTCCTTTTTGCGCTAGGACCGATATTTCGCGAGAAAAACGCGAAAAACTGTTTGCATCATTCCTCGGACTCTGCATATAGTTTATATTATGTATTTTTGATCTCTAAAAAGGAATATAACATTATTTTAGTAAAAGAACGCTTAGAATTTATAATAACCGTGAAAAACCGGCACCGAGAATCTTAAGTTTTCTCGTTTTCCAAAAATCTCAGTAATTCTACGATATCTTTTTGAGAAATCATTATTTTTACACGCGCCTAAGTTTTTTTAATGCACTGTGCTCCGCTGATTACGAATATGCCTATAGTTTCATGAAAAACTCATCAGGCAACTAGAAATCCGCGTTAGAAACTAGTGATCACAAATGATCGTCCTTTTTGCGCTGGGACCGATATTTCGCGAGAAAAACGCGAAAAACTGTTTGCATCATTCTTCGGACTCTGCATACAGTTTATATTATGTATTTTTAATCTCTGAAAAGGAATATTACATTATTTTAGTAATAGAACGCTCAGAATTTATAATAACCGTGAAAAACCGGCACCGAGAATCTTAAGTTTCCTCGTTTTCCAAAAATCTCAGTAAATCTACGATATCTTTTTGAGAAATCATTATTTTTACACGCGCCTAAGTTTTTTCAAGGCACTGTGCTCCGCTGATTACGAATATGCCTATAGTTTTATGAAAAACTCATCAGGAAACTAGAAATCCGCTCTAGAAACTAGTGATCACAAATGAACGTCCTTTTTGCGCTAAGACCGATATTTCGCGAGAAAAACGCGAAAAACTGTTTGCATTATTCCTCGGACTCTGCATATAGTTTATATTCTGTATTTTCAATCTCTGAAAAGGAATATGACATTATTTCAGTAATAGAACGCTTAGAATTTATAATAACCGTGAAAAACCGGCACCGAGGACCTTGAGTTTTCTCGTTTTCCAAAAAACTCAGTAATTCTACGATATCTTTTTGAGAAATCATTATTTTTACACGCGCCTAAGTTTTTTTAATGCACTGTGCTCCGCTGATTACGAATATGCCTATAGTTTCATGAAAAACTCATCAGGCAACTAGAAATCCGCGTTAGAAACTAGTGATCACAAATGATCGTCCTTTTTGCGCTGGGACCGATATTTCGCGAGAAAAACGCAAAAAATTGTTTGCATCATTCTTCGGACTCTGCATACAGTTTATATTATGTATTTTTAATCTCTGAAAAGGAATATAACATTATTTTAGTAATAGAACGCTCAGAATTTATAATAACCGTGAAAAACCGGCACCGAGAATCTTAAGTTTCCTCGTTTTCCAAAAATCTCAGTAATTCTACGATATCTTTTTGAGAAATCATTATTTTCACACGCGCCTAAGTTTTTTTAATGCACTGTGCTCCGCTGATTACGAATATGCCTATAGTTTTATGAAAAACTCATCAGGAAACTAGAAATCCGCGTTAGAAACTAGTGATCACAAATGAACGTCCTTTTTGCGCTAAGACCGATATTTCGCGAGAAAAACGCGAAAAACTGTTTGCATTATTCCTCGGACTCTGCATATAGTTTATATTCTGTATTTTCAATCTCTGAAAAGGAATATGACATTATTTCAGTAATAGAACGCTTAGAATTTATAATAACCGTGAAAAACCGGCACCGAGGACCTTGAGTTTTCTCGTTTTCCAAAAAACTTAGTAATTCTACGATATCTTTTTGAGAAATCATTATTTTTACACGCGCCTAAGTTTTTTTGATGCACTGTGCTCCGCTGATTACGAATATGCCTATAGTTTTATAAAAAAACTCATCAGGCAACTAGAAATCCGCGTTAGAAACTACTGATCACAAATGAACGTCCTTTTTGCGCTAGGACCGATATTTCGCGAGAAAAACGCGAAAAACTGTTTGCATCATTCCTCGGACTCTGCATATAGTTTATATTATGTATTTTTGATTTCTAAAAAGGAATATAACATTATTTTAGTAATAGAACGCTTAGAATTTATAATAACCGTGAAAAACCGGCACCGAGAATCTTACGTTTCCTCGTTTTCCAAAAATCTCAGTAAATCTACGATATCTTTTTGAGAAATCATTATTTTTACACGCGCCTAAGTTTTTTTAATGCACTGTGCTCCGCTGATTACGAAAATGCCTATAGTTTTATGGAAAACTCATCAGGCAACTAGAAATCCGCGTTAAAAACTAGTGATCACAAATGAACGTCCTTTTTGCGCTAGGACCGATATTTCGCGAGAAAAACGCGAAAAACTGTTTGCATCATTCCTCGGACTCTGCATATAGTTTATATTATGTATTTTTTATCTCTGAAAAGGAATATAACATTATTTTAGCAATAGAACGCTTAGAATTTATAATAACCGTGAAAAACCCGCACCGAGGACCTTGAGTTTTCTCGTTTTCCAAAAAACTCAGTAATTCTACGATATCTTTTTGAGAAATTATTATTTTTACACGCGCCTAAGTTTTTTTAATGCACTGTGCTCCGCTGATTACGTATATGCCTATAGTTTTATGAAAAACTCATCAGGCAACTAGATATCCGCGTTAGAAACTAGTGATCACAAATGAACGTCCTTTTTGCGCTAGGACCGATATTTCGCGAGAAAAACGCGAAAAACTGTTTGCATCATTCCTCGGACTCTGCATATAGTTTATATTATGTATTTTTGATCTCTGAAAAGGAATATAACATTATTTTAGTAAAAGAACGCTTAGAATTTATAATAACCGTGAAAAACCGGCACCGAGAATCTTAAGTTTTCTCGTTTTCCAAAAAACTTAGTAATTCTACGATATCTTTTTGAGAAATCATTATTTTTACACGCGCCTAAGTTTTTTTGATGCACTGTGCTCCGCTGATTACGAAAATGCCTATAGTTTTATGGAAAACTCATCAGGCAACTAGAAATCCGCGTTAAAAACTAGTGATCACAAATGAACGTCCTTTTTGCGCTAGGACCGATATTTCGCGAGAAAAACGCGAAAAACTGTTTGCATCATTCCCCGGACTCTGCATATAGTTTATATTATGTATTTTTTATCTCTGAAAAGGAATATAACATTATTTTAGCAATAGAACGCTTAGAATTTATAATAACCGTGAAAAACCCGCACCGAGGACCTTGAGTTTTCTCGTTTTCCAAAAATCTCAGTAATTCTACGATATCTTTTTGAGAAATCATTATTTTTACACGCGCCTAAGTTTTTTTAATGCACTGTGCTCCGTTGATTACGAATATGCCTATAGTTTCATGAAAAACTCATCAGGCAACTAGAAATCCGCGTTAGAAACTAGTGATCACAAATGATCGTCCTTTTTGCGCTGGGACGGATATTTCGCGAGAAAAACGCGAAAAACTGTTTGCATCATTCTTCGGACTCTGCATACAGTTTATATTATGTATTTTGAATCTCTGAAAAGGAATATAACATTATTTTAGTAATAGAACGCTCAGAATTTATAATAACCGTGAAAAACCGGCACCGAGAATCTTAAGTTTCCTCGTTTTCCAAAAATCTCAGTAAATCTACGATATCTTTTTGAGAAATCATTATTTTTACACGCGCCTAAGTTTTTTCAAGGCACTGTGCTCCGCTGATTACGAATATGCCTATACTTTTATGAAAAACTCATCAGGCAACTAGAAATCCGCGTTAGAAACTAGTGATCACAAATGAACGTCCTTTTTGCGCTAGGACCGATATTTCGCGAGAAAAACGCGAAAAACTGTTTGCATCATTCCTCGGACTCTGCATATAGTTTATATTATGTATTTTTAATCTCTGAAAAGGAATATAACATTATTTTAGTAATAGAACGCTCAGAATTTATAATAACCGTGAAAAACCGGCACCGAGAATCTTAAGTTTCCTCGTTTTCCAAAAATCTCAGTAAATCTACGATATCTTTTTGAGAAATCATTATTTTTACACGCGCCTAAGTTTTTTCAAGGCACTGTGCTCCGCTGATTACGAATATGCCTATACTTTTATGAAAAACTCACCAGGCAACTAGAAATCCGCGTTAGAAACTAGTGATCACAAATGAACGTCCTTTTTCCGCTAGGACCGATATTTCGCGAGAAAAACGCGAAAAACTGTTTGCATCATTCCTCGGACTCTGCATATAGTTTATATTATGTATTTTTAATCTCTGAAAAGGAATATAACATTATTTTAGTAATAGAACGCTTAGAATTTATAATAACCGTGAAAAACCGGCACCGAGAATCTTAAGTTTCCTCGTTTTCCAAAAATCTCAGTAATTCTACGATATCTTTTTGAGAAATCATTATTTTTACACGCGCCTAAGTTTTTTTAATGCACTGTGCTCCGCTGATTACGAATATGCCTATAGTTTTATGAAAAACTCATCAGGAAACTAGAAATCCGCGTTAGAAACTAGTGATCACAAATGAACGTCCTTTTTGCGCTAAGACCGATATTTCGCGAGAAAAACGCGAAAAACTGTTTGCATTATTCCTCGGACTCTGCATATAGTTTATATTCTGTATTTTCAATCTCTGAAAAGGAATATGACATTATTTCAGTAATAGAACGCTTAGAATTTATAATAACCGTGAAAAACCGGCACCGAGAATCTTAAGTTTCCTCGTTTTCCAAAAATCTCAGTAATTCTACGATATCTTTTTGAGAAATCATTATTTTTACACGCGCCTAAGTTTTTTCAAGGCACTGTGCTCCGCTGATTACGAATATGCCTATACTTTTATGAAAAACTCATCAGGCAACTAGAAATCCGCGTTAGAAACTAGTGATCACAAATGAACGTCCTTTTTGCGCTAGGACCGATATTTCGCGAGAAAAACGCGAAAAACTGTTTGCATCATTCCTCGGACTCTGCATATAGTTTATATTATGTATTTTTGATTTCTAAAAAGGAATATAACATTATTTTAGTAATAGAACGCTTAGAATTTATAATAACCGTGAAAAACCGGCACCGAGAATCTTACGTTTCCTCGTTTTCCAAAAATCTCAGTAAATCTACGATATCTTTTTGAGAAATCATTATTTTTACACGCGCCTAAGTTTTTTTAATGCACTGTGCTCCGCTGATTACGAAAATGCCTATAGTTTTATGGAAAACTCATCAGGCAACTAGAAATCCGCGTTAAAAACTAGTGATCACAAATGAACGTCCTTTTTGCGCTAGGACCGATATTTCGCGAGAAAAACGCGAAAAACTGTTTGCATCATTCCTCGGACTCTGCATATAGTTTATATTATGTATTTTTTATCTCTGAAAAGGAATATAACATTATTTTAGCAATAGAACGCTTAGAATTTATAATAACCGTGAAAAACCCGCACCGAGGACCTTGAGTTTTCTCGTTTTCCAAAAAACTCAGTAATTCTACGATATCTTTTTGAGAAATTATTATTTTTACACGCGCCTAAGTTTTTTTAATGCAGTGAGGTCCGCTGATTACGTATATGCCTATAGTTTTATGAAAAACTCATCAGGCAACTAGATATCCGCGTTAGAAACTAGTGATCACAAATGAACGTCCTTTTTGCGCTAGGACCGATATTTCGCGAGAAAAACGCGAAAAACTGTTTGCATCATTCCTCGGACTCTGCATATAGTTTATATTATGTATTTTTGATCTCTAAAAAGGAATATAACATTATTTTAGTAAAAGAACGCTTAGAATTTATAATAACCGTGAAAAACCGGCACCGAGAATCTTAAGTTTTCTCGTTTTCCAAAAATCTCAGTAATTCTACGATATCTTTTTGAGAAATCATTATTTTTACACGCGCCTAAGTTTTTTTAATGCACTGTGCTCCGCTGATTACGAATATGCCTATAGTTTCATGAAAAACTCATCAGGCAACTAGAAATCCGCGTTAGAAACTAGTGATCACAAATGAACGTCCTTTTTGCGCTAGGACCGATATTTCGCGAGAAAAACGCGAAAAACTGTTTGCATCATTCCTCGGACTCTGCATATAGTTTATATTATGTATTTTTGATCTCTGAAAAGGAATATAACATTATTTTAGTAAAAGAACGCTTAGAATTTATAATAACCGTGAAAAACCGGCACCGAGAATCTTAAGTTTTCTCGTTTTCCAAAAAACTTAGTAATTCTACGATATCTTTTTGAGAAATCATTATTTTTACACGCGCCTAAGTTTTTTTGATGCACTGTGCTCCGCTGATTACGAAAATGCCTATAGTTTTATGGAAAACTCATCAGGCAACTAGAAATCCGCGTTAAAAACTAGTGATCACAAATGAACGTCCTTTTTGCGCTAGGACCGATATTTCGCGAGAAAAACGCGAAAAACTGTTTGCATCATTCCCCGGACTCTGCATATAGTTTATATTATGTATTTTTTATCTCTGAAAAGGAATATAACATTATTTTAGCAATAGAACGCTTAGAATTTATAATAACCGTGAAAAACCCGCACCGAGGACCTTGAGTTTTCTCGTTTTCCAAAAATCTCAGTAATTCTACGATATCTTTTTGAGAAATCATTATTTTTACACGCGCCTAAGTTTTTTTAATGCACTGTGCTCCGTTGATTACGAATATGCCTATAGTTTCATGAAAAACTCATCAGGCAACTAGAAATCCGCGTTAGAAACTAGTGATCACAAATGATCGTCCTTTTTGCGCTGGGACGGATATTTCGCGAGAAAAACGCGAAAAACTGTTTGCATCATTCTTCGGACTCTGCATACAGTTTATATTATGTATTTTGAATCTCTGAAAAGGAATATAACATTATTTTAGTAATAGAACGCTCAGAATTTATAATAACCGTGAAAAACCGGCACCGAGAATCTTAAGTTTCCTCGTTTTCCAAAAATCTCAGTAAATCTACGATATCTTTTTGAGAAATCATTATTTTTACACGCGCCTAAGTTTTTTCAAGGCACTGTGCTCCGCTGATTACGAATATGCCTATAGTTTTATGAAAAACTCATCAGGAAACTAGAAATCCGCGTTAGAAACTAGTGATCACAAATGAACGTCCTTTTTGCGCTAAGACCGATATTTCGCGAGAAAAACGCGAAAAACTGTTTGCATCATTCTTCGGACTCTGCATACAGTTTATATTATGTATTTTGAATCTCTGAAAAGGAATATAACATTATTTTAGTAATAGAACGCTCAGAATTTATAATAACCGTGAAAAACCGGCACCGAGAATCTTAAGTTTCCTCGTTTTCCAAAAATCTCAGTAAATCTACGATATCTTTTTGAGAAATCATTATTTTTACACGCGCCTAAGTTTTTTCAAGGCACTGTGCTCCGCTGATTACGAATATGCCTATACTTTTATGAAAAACTCATCAGGCAACTAGAAATCCGCGTTAGAAACTAGTGATCACAAATGAACGTCCTTTTTGCGCTAGGACCGATATTTCGCGAGAAAAACGCGAAAAACTGTTTGCATCATTCCTCGGACTCTGCATATAGTTTATATTATGTATTTTTAATCTCTGAAAAGGAATATAACATTATTTTAGTAATAGAACGCTCAGAATTTATAATAACCGTGAAAAACCGGCACCGAGAATCTTAAGTTTCCTCGTTTTCCAAAAATCTCAGTAAATCTACGATATCTTTTTGAGAAATCATTATTTTTACACGCGCCTAAGTTTTTTCAAGGCACTGTGCTCCGCTGATTACGAATATGCCTATACTTTTATGAAAAACTCATCAGGCAACTAGAAATCCGCGTTAGAAACTAGTGATCACAAATGAACGTCCTTTTTCCGCTAGGACCGATATTTCGCGAGAAAAACGCGAAAAACTGTTTGCATCATTCCTCGGACTCTGCATATAGTTTATATTATGTATTTTTAATCTCTGAAAAGGAATATAACATTATTTTAGTAATAGAACGCTTAGAATTTATAATAACCGTGAAAAACCGGCACCGAGAATCTTAAGTTTCCTCGTTTTCCAAAAATCTCAGTAATTCTACGATATCTTTTTGAGAAATCATTATTTTTACACGCGCCTAAGTTTTTTTAATGCACTGTGCTCCGCTGATTACGAATATGCCTATAGTTTTATGAAAAACTCATCAGGAAACTAGAAATCCGCGTTAGAAACTAGTGATCACAAATGAACGTCCTTTTTGCGCTAAGACCGATATTTCGCGAGAAAAACGCGAAAAACTGTTTGCATTATTCCTCGGACTCTGCATATAGTTTATATTCTGTATTTTCAATCTCTGAAAAGGAATATGACATTATTTCAGTAATAGAACGCTTAGAATTTATAATAACCGTGAAAAACCGGCACCGAGAATCTTAAGTTTCCTCGTTTTCCAAAAATCTCAGTAATTCTACGATATCTTTTTGAGAAATCATTATTTTTACACGCGCCTAAGTTTTTTCAAGGCACTGTGCTCCGCTGATTACGAATATGCCTATACTTTTATGAAAAACTCATCAGGCAACTAGAAATCCGCGTTAGAAACTAGTGATCACAAATGAACGTCCTTTTTCCGCTAGGACCGATATTTCGCGAGAAAAACGCGAAAAACTGTTTGCATCATTCCTCGGACTCTGCATATAGTTTATATTATGTATTTTTAATCTCTGAAAAGGAATATAACATTATTTTAGTAATAGAACGCTTAGAATTTATAATAACCGTGAAAAACCGGCACCGAGAATCTTAAGTTTCCTCGTTTTCCAAAAATCTCAGTAATTCTACGATATCTTTTCGAGAAATCATTATTTTTACACGCGCCTAAGTTTTTTTAATGCACTGTGCTCCGCTGATTACGAATATGCCTATAGTTTTATGAAAAACTCATCAGGAAACTAGAAATCCGCGTTAGAAACTAGTGATCACAAATGAACGTCCTTTTTGCGCTAAGACCGATATTTCGCGAGAAAAACGCGAAAAACTGTTTGCATTATTCCTCGGACTCTGCATATAGTTTATATTATGTATTTTTGATCTCTAAAAAGGAATATAACATTATTTTAGTAAAAGAACGCTTAGAATTTATAATAACCGTGAAAAACCGGCACCGAGAATCTTAAGTTTTCTCGTTTTCCAAAAATCTCAGTAATTCTACGATATCTTTTTGAGAAATCATTATTTTTACACGCGCCTAAGTTTTTTTAATGCACTGTGCTCCGCTGATTACGTATATGCCTATAGTTTTATGAAAAACTCATCAGGCAACTAGATATCCGCGTTAGAAACTAGTGATCACAAATGAACGTCCTTTTTGCGCTAGGACCGATATTTCGCGAGAAAAACGCGAAAAACTGTTTGCATCATTCCTCGGACTCTGCATATAGTTTATATTATGTATTTTTGATCTCTAAAAAGGAATATAACATTATTTTAGTAAAAGAACGCTTAGAATTTATAATAACCGTGAAAAACCGGCACCGAGAATCTTAAGTTTTCTCGTTTTCCAAAAATCTCAGTAATTCTACGATATCTTTTTGAGAAATCATTATTTTTACACGCGCCTAAGTTTTTTTAATGCACTGTGCTCCGCTGATTACGAATATGCCTATAGTTTCATGAAAAACTCATCAGGCAACTAGAAATCCGCGTTAGAAACTAGTGATCACAAATGATCGTCCTTTTTGCGCTGGGACCGATATTTCGCGAGAAAAACGCGAAAAACTGTTTGCATCATTCTTCGGACTCTGCATACAGTTTATATTATGTATTTTTAATCTCTGAAAAGGAATATTACATTATTTTAGTAATAGAACGCTCAGAATTTATAATAACCGTGAAAAACCGGCACCGAGAATCTTAAGTTTCCTCGTTTTCCAAAAATCTCAGTAAATCTACGATATCTTTTTGAGAAATCATTATTTTTACACGCGCCTAAGTTTTTTCAAGGCACTGTGCTCCGCTGATTACGAATATGCCTATAGTTTTATGAAAAACTCATCAGGAAACTAGAAATCCGCTCTAGAAACTAGTGATCACAAATGAACGTCCTTTTTGCGCTAAGACCGATATTTCGCGAGAAAAACGCGAAAAACTGTTTGCATTATTCCTCGGACTCTGCATATAGTTTATATTCTGTATTTTCAATCTCTGAAAAGGAATATGACATTATTTCAGTAATAGAACGCTTAGAATTTATAATAACCGTGAAAAACCGGCACCGAGGACCTTGAGTTTTCTCGTTTTCCAAAAAACTCAGTAATTCTACGATATCTTTTTGAGAAATCATTATTTTTACACGCGCCTAAGTTTTTTTAATGCACTGTGCTCCGCTGATTACGAATATGCCTATAGTTTCATGAAAAACTCATCAGGCAACTAGAAATCCGCGTTAGAAACTAGTGATCACAAATGATCGTCCTTTTTGCGCTGGGACCGATATTTCGCGAGAAAAACGCAAAAAATTGTTTGCATCATTCTTCGGACTCTGCATACAGTTTATATTATGTATTTTTAATCTCTGAAAAGGAATATAACATTATTTTAGTAATAGAACGCTCAGAATTTATAATAACCGTGAAAAACCGGCACCGAGAATCTTAAGTTTCCTCGTTTTCCAAAAATCTCAGTAATTCTACGATATCTTTTTGAGAAATCATTATTTTCACACGCGCCTAAGTTTTTTTAATGCACTGTGCTCCGCTGATTACGAATATGCCTATAGTTTTATGAAAAACTCATCAGGAAACTAGAAATCCGCGTTAGAAACTAGTGATCACAAATGAACGTCCTTTTTGCGCTAAGACCGATATTTCGCGAGAAAAACGCGAAAAACTGTTTGCATTATTCCTCGGACTCTGCATATAGTTTATATTCTGTATTTTCAATCTCTGAAAAGGAATATGACATTATTTCAGTAATAGAACGCTTAGAATTTATAATAACCGTGAAAAACCGGCACCGAGGACCTTGAGTTTTCTCGTTTTCCAAAAAACTTAGTAATTCTACGATATCTTTTTGAGAAATCATTATTTTTACACGCGCCTAAGTTTTTTTGATGCACTGTGCTCCGCTGATTACGAATATGCCTATAGTTTTATAAAAAAACTCATCAGGCAACTAGAAATCCGCGTTAGAAACTACTGATCACAAATGAACGTCCTTTTTGCGCTAGGACCGATATTTCGCGAGAAAAACGCGAAAAACTGTTTGCATCATTCCTCGGACTCTGCATATAGTTTATATTATGTATTTTTGATTTCTAAAAAGGAATATAACATTATTTTAGTAATAGAACGCTTAGAATTTATAATAACCGTGAAAAACCGGCACCGAGAATCTTACGTTTCCTCGTTTTCCAAAAATCTCAGTAAATCTACGATATCTTTTTGAGAAATCATTATTTTTACACGCGCCTAAGTTTTTTTAATGCACTGTGCTCCGCTGATTACGAAAATGCCTATAGTTTTATGGAAAACTCATCAGGCAACTAGAAATCCGCGTTAAAAACTAGTGATCACAAATGAACGTCCTTTTTGCGCTAGGACCGATATTTCGCGAGAAAAACGCGAAAAACTGTTTGCATCATTCCTCGGACTCTGCATATAGTTTATATTATGTATTTTTTATCTCTGAAAAGGAATATAACATTATTTTAGCAATAGAACGCTTAGAATTTATAATAACCGTGAAAAACCCGCACCGAGGACCTTGAGTTTTCTCGTTTTCCAAAAAACTCAGTAATTCTACGATATCTTTTTGAGAAATTATTATTTTTACACGCGCCTAAGTTTTTTTAATGCACTGTGCTCCGCTGATTACGTATATGCCTATAGTTTTATGAAAAACTCATCAGGCAACTAGATATCCGCGTTAGAAACTAGTGATCACAAATGAACGTCCTTTTTGCGCTAGGACCGATATTTCGCGAGAAAAACGCGAAAAACTGTTTGCATCATTCCTCGGACTCTGCATATAGTTTATATTATGTATTTTTGATCTCTGAAAAGGAATATAACATTATTTTAGTAAAAGAACGCTTAGAATTGATAATAACCGTGAAAAACCGGCACCGAGAATCTTAAGTTTTCTCGTTTTCCAAAAAACTTAGTAATTCTACGATATCTTTTTGAGAAATCATTATTTTTACACGCGCCTAAGTTTTTTTGATGCACTGTGCTCCGCTGATTACGAAAATGCCTATAGTTTTATGGAAAACTCATCAGGCAACTAGAAATCCGCGTTAAAAACTAGTGATTACAAATGAACGTCCTTTTTGCGCTAGGACCGATATTTCGCGAGAAAAACGCGAAAAACTGTTTGCATCATTCCCCGGACTCTGCATATAGTTTATATTATGTATTTTTTATCTCTGAAAAGGAATATAACATTATTTTAGCAATAGAACGCTTAGAATTTATAATAACCGTGAAAAACCCGCACCGAGGACCTTGAGTTTTCTCGTTTTCCAAAAATCTCAGTAATTCTACGATATCTTTTTGAGAAATCATTATTTTTACACGCGCCTAAGTTTTTTTAATGCACTGTGCTCCGTTGATTACGAATATGCCTATAGTTTCATGAAAAACTCATCAGGCAACTAGAAATCCGCGTTAGAAACTAGTGATCACAAATGATCGTCCTTTTTGCGCTGGGACGGATATTTCGCGAGAAAAACGCGAAAAACTGTTTGCATCATTCTTCGGACTCTGCATACAGTTTATATTATGTATTTTGAATCTCTGAAAAGGAATATAACATTATTTTAGTAATAGAACGCTCAGAATTTATAATAACCGTGAAAAACCGGCACCGAGAATCTTAAGTTTCCTCGTTTTCCAAAAATCTCAGTAAATCTACGATATCTTTTTGAGAAATCATTATTTTTACACGCGCCTAAGTTTTTTCAAGGCACTGTGCTCCGCTGATTACGAATATGCCTATACTTTTATGAAAAACTCATCAGGCAACTAGAAATCCGCGTTAGAAACTAGTGATCACAAATGAACGTCCTTTTTGCGCTAGGACCGATATTTCGCGAGAAAAACGCGAAAAACTGTTTGCATCATTCCTCGGACTCTGCATATAGTTTATATTATGTATTTTTAATCTCTGAAAAGGAATATAACATTATTTTAGTAATAGAACGCTCAGAATTTATAATAACCGTGAAAAACCGGCACCGAGAATCTTAAGTTTCCTCGTTTTCCAAAAATCTCAGTAAATCTACGATATCTTTTTGAGAAATCATTATTTTTACACGCGCCTAAGTTTTTTCAAGGCACTGTGCTCCGCTGATTACGAATATGCCTATACTTTTATGAAAAACTCACCAGGCAACTAGAAATCCGCGTTAGAAACTAGTGATCACAAATGAACGTCCTTTTTCCGCTAGGACCGATATTTCGCGAGAAAAACGCGAAAAACTGTTTGCATCATTCCTCGGACTCTGCATATAGTTTATATTATGTATTTTTAATCTCTGAAAAGGAATATAACATTATTTTAGTAATAGAACGCTTAGAATTTATAATAACCGTGAAAAACCGGCACCGAGAATCTTAAGTTTCCTCGTTTTCCAAAAATCTCAGTAATTCTACGATATCTTTTTGAGAAATCATTATTTTTACACGCGCCTAAGTTTTTTTAATGCACTGTGCTCCGCTGATTACGAATATGCCTATAGTTTTATGAAAAACTCATCAGGAAACTAGAAATCCGCGTTAGAAACTAGTGATCACAAATGAACGTCCTTTTTGCGCTAAGACCGATATTTCGCGAGAAAAACGCGAAAAACTGTTTGCATTATTCCTCGGACTCTGCATATAGTTTATATTCTGTATTTTCAATCTCTGAAAAGGAATATGACATTATTTCAGTAATAGAACGCTTAGAATTTATAATAACCGTGAAAAACCGGCACCGAGAATCTTAAGTTTCCTCGTTTTCCAAAAATCTCAGTAATTCTACGATATCTTTTTGAGAAATCATTATTTTTACACGCGCCTAAGTTTTTTCAAGGCACTGTGCTCCGCTGATTACGAATATGCCTATACTTTTATGAAAAACTCATCAGGCAACTAGAAATCCGCGTTAGAAACTAGTGATCACAAATGAACGTCCTTTTTCCGCTAGGACCGATATTTCGCGAGAAAAACGCGAAAAACTGTTTGCATCATTCCTCGGACTCTGCATATAGTTTATATTATGTATTTTTAATCTCTGAAAAGGAATATAACATTATTTTAGTAATAGAACGCTTAGAATTTATAATAACCGTGAAAAACCGGCACCGAGAATCTTAAGTTTCCTCGTTTTCCAAAAATCTCAGTAATTCTACGATATCTTTTCGAGAAATCATTATTTTTACACGCGCCTAAGTTTTTTTAATGCACTGTGCTCCGCTGATTACGAATATGCCTATAGTTTTATGAAAAACTCATCAGGAAACTAGAAATCCGCGTTAGAAACTAGTGATCACAAATGAACGTCCTTTTTGCGCTAAGACCGATATTTCGCGAGAAAAACGCGAAAAACTGTTTGCATTATTCCTCGGACTCTGCATATAGTTTATATTATGTATTTTTGATCTCTAAAAAGGAATATAACATTATTTTAGTAAAAGAACGCTTAGAATTTATAATAACCGTGAAAAACCGGCACCGAGAATCTTAAGTTTTCTCGTTTTCCAAAAATCTCAGTAATTCTACGATATCTTTTTGAGAAATCATTATTTTTACACGCGCCTAAGTTTTTTTAATGCACTGTGCTCCGCTGATTACGTATATGCCTATAGTTTTATGAAAAACTCATCAGGCAACTAGATATCCGCGTTAGAAACTAGTGATCACAAATGAACGTCCTTTTTGCGCTAGGACCGATATTTCGCGAGAAAAACGCGAAAAACTGTTTGCATCATTCCTCGGACTCTGCATATAGTTTATATTATGTATTTTTGATCTCTAAAAAGGAATATAACATTATTTTAGTAAAAGAACGCTTAGAATTTATAATAACCGTGAAAAACCGGCACCGAGAATCTTAAGTTTTCTCGTTTTCCAAAAATCTCAGTAATTCTACGATATCTTTTTGAGAAATCATTATTTTTACACGCGCCTAAGTTTTTTTAATGCACTGTGCTCCGCTGATTACGAATATGCCTATAGTTTCATGAAAAACTCATCAGGCAACTAGAAATCCGCGTTAGAAACTAGTGATCACAAATGATCGTCCTTTTTGCGCTGGGACCGATATTTCGCGAGAAAAACGCGAAAAACTGTTTGCATCATTCTTCGGACTCTGCATACAGTTTATATTATGTATTTTTAATCTCTGAAAAGGAATATTACATTATTTTAGTAATAGAACGCTCAGAATTTATAATAACCGTGAAAAACCGGCACCGAGAATCTTAAGTTTCCTCGTTTTCCAAAAATCTCAGTAAATCTACGATATCTTTTTGAGAAATCATTATTTTTACACGCGCCTAAGTTTTTTCAAGGCACTGTGCTCCGCTGATTACGAATATGCCTATAGTTTTATGAAAAACTCATCAGGAAACTAGAAATCCGCTCTAGAAACTAGTGATCACAAATGAACGTCCTTTTTGCGCTAAGACCGATATTTCGCGAGAAAAACGCGAAAAACTGTTTGCATTATTCCTCGGACTCTGCATATAGTTTATATTCTGTATTTTCAATCTCTGAAAAGGAATATGACATTATTTCAGTAATAGAACGCTTAGAATTTATAATAACCGTGAAAAACCGGCACCGAGGACCTTGAGTTTTCTCGTTTTCCAAAAAACTCAGTAATTCTACGATATCTTTTTGAGAAATCATTATTTTTACACGCGCCTAAGTTTTTTTGATGCACTGTGCTCCGCTGATTACGAATATGCCTATAGTTTTATAAAAAAACTCATCAGGCAACTAGATATCCGCGTTAGAAACTAGTGATCACAAATGAACGTCCTTTTTGCGCTAGGACCGATATTTCGCGAGAAAAACGCGAAAAACTGTTTGCATCATTCCTCGGACTCTGCATATAGTTTATATTATGTATTTTTGATCTCTAAAAAGGAATATAACATTATTTTAGTAAAAGAACGCTTCGAATTTATAATAACCGTGAAAAACCGGCACCGAGAATCTTAAGTTTTCTCGTTTTCCAAAAATCTCAGTAATTCTACGATATCTTTTTGAGAAATCATTATTTTCACACGCGCCTAAGTTTTTTTAATGCACTGTGCTCCGCTGATTACGAATATGCCTATAGTTTCATGAAAAACTCATCAGGCAACTAGAAATCCGCGTTAGAAACTAGTGATCACAAATGAACGTCCTTTTTGCGCTAGGACCGATATTTCGCGAGAAAAACGCGAAAAACTGTTTGCATCATTCCTCGGACTCTGCATATAGTTTATATTATGTATTTTTGATCTCTAAAAAGGAATATAAAATTATTTTAGTGAAAGAACGCTTAGAATTTATAATAACCGTGAAAAACCGGCACCGAGAAACTTAAGTTTTCTCGTTTTCCAAAAATCTCAGTAAATCTACGATATCTTTTTGAGAAATCATTATTTTTACACGCGCCTAAGTTTTTTAAATGCACTGTGCTCCGCTGATTACGAATATGCCTATAGTTTTATGGAAAACTCATCAGGAAACTAGAAATCCGCGTTAGAAACTAGTGATCACAAATGAACGTCCTTTTTGCGCTAGGACCGATATTTCGCGAGAAAAACGCGAAAAACTGTTTGCATCATTCCTCGGACTCTGCATATAGTTTATATTATGTATTTTTGATCTCTAAAAAGAAATATAACATTATTTTAGTTAGAGAACGCTTAGAATTTATAATAACCGTGAAAAACCGGCACCGAGAATCTTAAGTTTCCCCGTTTTCCAAAAATCTCAGTAATTCTACGATATCTTTTTGAGAAATCATTATTTTTACACGCGCCTAAGTTTTTTCAATGCACTGTGCTCCGCTGATTACGAACATGCCTATAGTTTTATGGAAAACTCATCAGGAAACTAGAAATCCGCGTTAGAAACTAGTGATCACAAATGAACGTCCTTTTTGCGCTAGAACCGATATTTCGCGAGAAAAACGCGAAAAACTGTTTGCATCATTCCTCGGACTCTGCATATAGTTTATATTATGTATTTTTGATCTCTGAAAAGGAATATAACATTATTTTAGTAATAGAACGCTTAGAATTTATAATAACCGTGAAAAACCGGCACCGAGAATCTCAAGTTTCCTCGTTTTCCAAAAATCTCAGTAATTCTACGATATCTTTTTGAGAAATCATTATTTTTACACGCGCCTAAGTTTTTTTAATGCACTGTGCTCCGCTGATTACGAATATGCCTACAGTTTTATGAAAAACTCATCAGGAAACTAGAAATCCGCGTTAGAAACTAGTGATCACGAATGAACGTCCTTTTTGCGCTAGGACCGATATTTCGCGAGAAAAACGCGAAAAACTGTTTGCATCATTCCTCGGACTCTGCATATAGTTTATATTATGTATTTTTGATCTCTAAAAAGGAATATAACATTATTTTAGTAATAGAACGCTTAGAATTTATAATAACCGTGAAAAACCGGCACCGAGAATCTTACGTTTCCTCATTTTCCAAAAATCTCAGTAAATCTACGATATCTTTTTGAGAAATCATTATTTTTACACGCGCCTAAGTTTTTTTAATGCACTGTGCTCCGCTGATTACGAATATGCCTATAGTTTTATGGAAAACTTATCAGGAAACTAGAAATCCGCGCTAGAAACTAGTGATCACAAATGAACGTCCTTTTTGCGCTAGGACCGATATGTCGCGAGAAAAACGCGAAAAACTGTTTGCATCATTCCTCGGACACTGCATATAGTTTTTATTATGTATTTTAAATTTCTGAAAAGGAATATAACATTATTTTAGTAATAGAACGCTTAGAATTTATAATAACCGTGAAAAACCGGCACCGAGAATCTGAAGTTTCCTCGTTTTCCAAAAATCTCAGTAATTCTACGATATCTTTTTGAAAAATCATTATTTTTACACGCGCCTAAGTTTTTTCAATGCACTGTGCTCCGCTGATTACGAACATGCCTATAGTTTTATGGAAAACTCATCAGGAAACTAGAAATCCGCGTTAGAAACTAGTGATCACAAATGAACGTCCTTTTTGCGCTAGGACCGATATTTCGCGAGAAAAACGCGAAAAACTGTTTGCATCATTCCTCGGACTCTGCATATAGTTTATATTATGTATTTTTGATCTCTAAAAAGGAATATAACATTATTTTAGTTAGAGAACGCTTAGAATTTATAATAACCGTGAAAAACCGGCACCGAGAATCTTAAGTTTTCTCGTTTTCCAAAAATCTCAGTGAATCTACGATATCTTTTTGAGAAATCATTATTTTTACACGCACCTAAGTTTTTTCAATGCACTGTGCTTCGCTGATTACGAATATGCCTATAGTTTTATGGAAAACCCATCAGGAAACTAGAAATCCGCGTTAGAAACTAGTGATCACAAATGAACGTCCTTTTTGCGCTAGGACCGATATTTCGCGAGAAAAACGCGAAAAACTGTTTGCATCATTCCTCGGACTCTGCATATAGTTTATATTATGTATTTTTGATTTCTAAAAAGGAATATAACATTATTTTAGTAATAGAACGCTTAGAATTTATAATAACCGTGAAAAACCGGCACCGAGAATCTTACGTTTCCTCGTTTTCCAAAAATCTCAGTAAATCTACGATATCTTTTTGAGAAATCATTATTTTTACACGCGCCTAAGTTTTTTTAATGCACTGTGCTCCGCTGATTACGAAAATGCCTATAGTTTTATGGAAAACTCATCAGGCAACTAGAAATCCGCGTTAAAAACTAGTGATCACAAATGAACGTCCTTTTTGCGCTAGGACCGATATTTCGCGAGAAAAACGCGAAAAACTGTTTGCATCATTCCTCGGACTCTGCATATAGTTTATATTATGTATTTTTTATCTCTGAAAAGGAATATAACATTATTTTAGCAATAGAACGCTTAGAATTTATAATAACCGTGAAAAACCCGCACCGAGGACCTTGAGTTTTCTCGTTTTCCAAAAAACTCAGTAATTCTACGATATCTTTTTGAGAAATTATTATTTTTACACGCGCCTAAGTTTTTTTAATGCACTGTGCTCCGCTGATTACGTATATGCCTATAGTTTTATGAAAAACTCATCAGGCAACTAGATATCCGCGTTAGAAACTAGTGATCACAAATGAACGTCCTTTTTGCGCTAGGACCGATATTTCGCGAGAAAAACGCGAAAAACTGTTTGCATCATTCCTCGGACTCTGCATATAGTTTATATTATGTATTTTTGATCTCTAAAAAGGAATATAACATTATTTTAGTAAAAGAACGCTTAGAATTTATAATAACCGTGAAAAACCGGCACCGAGAATCTTAAGTTTTCTCGTTTTCCAAAAATCTCAGTAATTCTACGATATCTTTTTGAGAAATCATTATTTTTACACGCGCCTAAGTTTTTTTAATGCACTGTGCTCCGCTGATTACGAATATGCCTATAGTTTCATGAAAAACTCATCAGGCAACTAGAAATCCGCGTTAGAAACTAGTGATCACAAATGAACGTCCTTTTTGCGCTAGGACCGATATTTCGCGAGAAAAACGCGAAAAACTGTTTGCATCATTCCTCGGACTCTGCATATAGTTTATATTATGTATTTTTGATCTCTGAAAAGGAATATAACATTATTTTAGTAAAAGAACGCTTAGAATTTATAATAACCGTGACAAACCGGCACCGAGAATCTTAAGTTTTCTCGTTTTCCAAAAAACTGAGTAATTCTACGATATCTTTTTGAGAAATCATTATTTTTACACGCGCCTAAGTTTTTTTGATGCACTGTGCTCCGCTGATTACGAAAATGCCTATAGTTTTATGGAAAACTCATCAGGCAACTAGAAATCCGCGTTAAAAACTAGTGATCACAAATGAACGTCCTTTTTGCGCTAGGACCGATATTTCGCGAGAAAAACGCGAAAAACTGTTTGCATCATTCCCCGGACTCTGCATATAGTTTATATTATGTATTTTTTATCTCTGAAAAGGAATATAACATTATTTTAGCAATAGAACGCTTAGAATTTATAATAACCGTGAAAAACCCGCACCGAGGACCTTGAGTTTTCTCGTTTTCCAAAAATCTCAGTAATTCTACGATATCTTTTTGAGAAATCATTATTTTTACACGCGCCTAAGTTTTTTTAATGCACTGTGCTCCGTTGATTACGAATATGCCTATAGTTTCATGAAAAACTCATCAGGCAACTAGAAATCCGCGTTAGAAACTAGTGATCACAAATGATCGTCCTTTTTGCGCTGGGACGGATATTTCGCGAGAAAAACGCGAAAAACTGTTTGCATCATTCTTCGGACTCTGCATACAGTTTATATTATGTATTTTGAATCTCTGAAAAGGAATATAACATTATTTTAGTAATAGAACGCTCAGAATTTATAATAACCGTGAAAAACCGGCACCGAGAATCTTAAGTTTCCTCGTTTTCCAAAAATCTCAGTAAATCTACGATATCTTTTTGAGAAATCATTATTTTTACACGCGCCTAAGTTTTTTCAAGGCACTGTGCTCCGCTGATTACGAATATGCCTATACTTTTATGAAAAACTCATCAGGCAACTAGAAATCCGCGTTAGAAACTAGTGATCACAAATGAACGTCCTTTTTGCGCTAGGACCGATATTTCGCGAGAAAAACGCGAAAAACTGTTTGCATCATTCCTCGGACTCTGCATATAGTTTATATTATGTATTTTTAATCTCTGAAAAGGAATATAACATTATTTTAGTAATAGAACGCTCAGAATTTATAATAACCGTGAAAAACCGGCACCGAGAATCTTAAGTTTCCTCGTTTTCCAAAAATCTCAGTAAATCTACGATATCTTTTTGAGAAATCATTATTTTTACACGCGCCTAAGTTTTTTCAAGGCACTGTGCTCCGCTGATTACGAATATGCCTATACTTTTATGAAAAACTCATCAGGCAACTAGAAATCCGCGTTAGAAACTAGTGATCACAAATGAACGTCCTTTTTCCGCTAGGACCGATATTTCGCGAGAAAAACGCGAAAAACTGTTTGCATCATTCCTCGGACTCTGCATATAGTTTATATTATGTATTTTTAATCTCTGAAAAGGAATATAACATTATTTTAGTAATAGAACGCTTAGAATTTATAATAACCGTGAAAAACCGGCACCGAGAATCTTAAGTTTCCTCGTTTTCCAAAAATCTCAGTAATTCTACGATATCTTTTTGAGAAATCATTATTTTTACACGCGCCTAAGTTTTTTTAATGCACTGTGCTCCGCTGATTACGAATATGCCTATAGTTTTATGAAAAACTCATCAGGAAACTAGAAATCCGCGTTAGAAACTAGTGATCACAAATGAACGTCCTTTTTGCGCTAAGACCGATATTTCGCGAGAAAAACGCGAAAAACTGTTTGCATTATTCCTCGGACTCTGCATATAGTTTATATTCTGTATTTTCAATCTCTGAAAAGGAATATGACATTATTTCAGTAATAGAACGCTTAGAATTTATAATAACCGTGAAAAACCGGCACCGAGAATCTTAAGTTTCCTCGTTTTCCAAAAATCTCAGTAATTCTACGATATCTTTTTGAGAAATCATTATTTTTACACGCGCCTAAGTTTTTTCAAGGCACTGTGCTCCGCTGATTACGAATATGCCTATACTTTTATGAAAAACTCATCAGGCAACTAGAAATCCGCGTTAGAAACTAGTGATCACAAATGAACGTCCTTTTTCCGCTAGGACCGATATTTCGCGAGAAAAACGCGAAAAACTGTTTGCATCATTCCTCGGACTCTGCATATAGTTTATATTATGTATTTTTAATCTCTGAAAAGGAATATAACATTATTTTAGTAATAGAACGCTTAGAATTTATAATAACCGTGAAAAACCGGCACCGAGAATCTTAAGTTTCCTCGTTTTCCAAAAATCTCAGTAATTCTACGATATCTTTTCGAGAAATCATTATTTTTACACGCGCCTAAGTTTTTTTAATGCACTGTGCTCCGCTGATTACGAATATGCCTATAGTTTTATGAAAAACTCATCAGGAAACTAGAAATCCGCGTTAGAAACTAGTGATCACAAATGAACGTCCTTTTTGCGCTAAGACCGATATTTCGCGAGAAAAACGCGAAAAACTGTTTGCATTATTCCTCGGACTCTGCATATAGTTTATATTATGTATTTTTGATCTCTAAAAAGGAATATAACATTATTTTAGTAAAAGAACGCTTAGAATTTATAATAACCGTGAAAAACCGGCACCGAGAATCTTAAGTTTTCTCGTTTTCCAAAAATCTCAGTAATTCTACGATATCTTTTTGAGAAATCATTATTTTTACACGCGCCTAAGTTTTTTTAATGCACTGTGCTCCGCTGATTACGAATATGCCTATAGTTTCATGAAAAACTCATCAGGCAACTAGAAATCCGCGTTAGAAACTAGTGATCACAAATGATCGTCCTTTTTGCGCTGGGACCGATATTTCGCGAGAAAAACGCGAAAAACTGTTTGCATCATTCTTCGGACTCTGCATACAGTTTATATTATGTATTTTTAATCTCTGAAAAGGAATATTACATTATTTTAGTAATAGAACGCTCAGAATTTATAATAACCGTGAAAAACCGGCACCGAGAATCTTAAGTTTCCTCGTTTTCCAAAAATCTCAGTAAATCTACGATATCTTTTTGAGAAATCATTATTTTTACACGCGCCTAAGTTTTTTCAAGGCACTGTGCTCCGCTGATTACGAATATGCCTATAGTTTTATGAAAAACTCATCAGGAAACTAGAAATCCGCTCTAGAAACTAGTGATCACAAATGAACGTCCTTTTTGCGCTAAGACCGATATTTCGCGAGAAAAACGCGAAAAACTGTTTGCATTATTCCTCGGACTCTGCATATAGTTTATATTCTGTATTTTCAATCTCTGAAAAGGAATATGACATTATTTCAGTAATAGAACGCTTAGAATTTATAATAACCGTGAAAAACCGGCACCGAGGACCTTGAGTTTTCTCGTTTTCCAAAAAACTCAGTAATTCTACGATATCTTTTTGAGAAATCATTATTTTTACACGCGCCTAAGTTTTTTTGATGCACTGTGCTCCGCTGATTACGAATATGCCTATAGTTTTATAAAAAAACTCATCAGGCAACTAGATATCCGCGTTAGAAACTAGTGATCACAAATGAACGTCCTTTTTGCGCTAGGACCGATATTTCGCGAGAAAAACGCGAAAAACTGTTTGCATCATTCCTCGGACTCTGCATATAGTTTATATTATGTATTTTTGATCTCTAAAAAGGAATATAACATTATTTTAGTAAAAGAACGCTTCGAATTTATAATAACCGTGAAAAACCGGCACCGAGAATCTTAAGTTTTCTCGTTTTCCAAAAATCTCAGTAATTCTACGATATCTTTTTGAGAAATCATTATTTTCACACGCGCCTAAGTTTTTTTAATGCACTGTGCTCCGCTGATTACGAATATGCCTATAGTTTCATGAAAAACTCATCAGGCAACTAGAAATCCGCGTTAGAAACTAGTGATCACAAATGAACGTCCTTTTTGCGCTAGGACCGATATTTCGCGAGAAAAACGCGAAAAACTGTTTGCATCATTCCTCGGACTCTGCATATAGTTTATATTATGTATTTTTGATCTCTAAAAAGGAATATAAAATTATTTTAGTGAAAGAACGCTTAGAATTTATAATAACCGTGAAAAACCGGCACCGAGAATCTTAAGTTTCCCCGTTTTCCAAAAATCTCAGTAATTCTACGATATCTTTTTGAGAAATCATTATTTTTACACGCGCCTAAGTTTTTTCAATGCACTGTGCTCCGCTGATTACGAACATGCCTATAGTTTTATGGAAAACTCATCAGGAAACTAGAAATCCGCGTTAGAAACTAGTGATCACAAATGAACGTCCTTTTTGCGCTAGAACCGATATTTCGCGAGAAAAACGCGAAAAACTGTTTGCATCATTCCTCGGACTCTGCATATAGTTTATATTATGTATTTTTGATCTCTGAAAAGGAATATAACATTATTTTAGTAATAGAACGCTTAGAATTTATAATAACCGTGAAAAACCGGCACCGAGAATCTCAAGTTTCCTCGTTTTCCAAAAATCTCAGTAATTCTACGATATCTTTTTGAGAAATCATTATTTTTACACGCGCCTAAGTTTTTTTAATGCACTGTGCTCCGCTGATTACGAATATGCCTACAGTTTTATGAAAAACTCATCAGGAAACTAGAAATCCGCGTTAGAAACTAGTGATCACGAATGAACGTCCTTTTTGCGCTAGGACCGATATTTCGCGAGAAAAACGCGAAAAACTGTTTGCATCATTCCTCGGACTCTGCATATAGTTTATATTATGTATTTTTGATCTCTAAAAAGGAATATAACATTATTTTAGTAATAGAACGCTTAGAATTTATAATAACCGTGAAAAACCGGCACCGAGAATCTTACGTTTCCTCATTTTCCAAAAATCTCAGTAAATCTACGATATCTTTTTGAGAAATCATTATTTTTACACGCGCCTAAGTTTTTTTAATGCACTGTGCTCCGCTGATTACGAATATGCCTATAGTTTTATGGAAAACTTATCAGGAAACTAGAAATCCGCGCTAGAAACTAGTGATCACAAATGAACGTCCTTTTTGCGCTAGGACCGATATGTCGCGAGAAAAACGCGAAAAACTGTTTGCATCATTCCTCGGACACTGCATATAGTTTTTATTATGTATTTTAAATTTCTGAAAAGGAATATAACATTATTTTAGTAATAGAACGCTTAGAATTTATAATAACCGTGAAAAACCGGCACCGAGAATCTCAAGTTTCCTCGTTTTCCAAAAATCTCAGTAATTCTACGATATCTTTTTGAAAAATCATTATTTTTACACGCGCCTAAGTTTTTTCAATGCACTGTGCTCCGCTGATTACGAACATGCCTATAGTTTTATGGAAAACTCATCAGGAAACTAGAAATCCGCGTTAGAAACTAGTGATCACAAATGAACGTCCTTTTTGCGCTAGGACCGATATTTCGCGAGAAAAACGCGAAAAACTGTTTGCATCATTCCTCGGACTCTGCATATAGTTTATATTATGTATTTTTGATCTCTAAAAAGGAATATAACATTATTTTAGTTAGAGAACGCTTAGAATTTATAATAACCGTGAAAAACCGGCACCGAGAATCTTAAGTTTTCTCGTTTTCCAAAAATCTCAGTGAATCTACGATATCTTTTTGAGAAATCATTATTTTTACACGCACCTAAGTTTTTTCAATGCACTGTGCTTCGCTGATTACGAATATGCCTATAGTTTTATGGAAAACCCATCAGGAAACTAGAAATCCGCGTTAGAAACTAGTGATCACAAATGAACGTCCTTTTTGCGCTAGGACCGATATTTCGCGAGAAAAACGCGAAAAACTGTTTGCATCATTCCTCGGACTCTGCATATAGTTTATATTATGTATTTTTGGTCTCTAAAAAGGAATATAAAATTATTTTAGTAAAAGAACGCTTAGAATTTTCAATAACCGTGAAAAACCGGCACCGAGAAACTTAAGTTTTCTCGTTTTCCAAAAATCTCAGTAAATCTACGATATCTTTTTGAGAAATCATTATTTTTACACGCGCCTAAGTTTTTTTGATGCACTGTGCTCCGCTGATTACGAATATGCCTATAGTTTTATGAAAAACTCATCAGGAAACTAGAAATCCGCGTTAGAAACTAGTGATCACAAATGAACGTCCTTTTTGCGCTAGGACCGATATTTCGCGAGAAAAACGCGAAAAACTGTTTGCATCATTCCTCGGACTCTGCATATAGTTTATATTATGTATTTTTGATCTCTAAAAAGGAATATAAAATTATTTTAGTGAAAGAACGCTTAGAACTTATAATAACCGTGAAAAACCGGCACCGAGAAACTTAAGTTTTCTCGTTTTCCAAAAATCTCAGTAAATCTACGATATCTTTTTGAGAAATCATTATTTTTACACGCGCCTAAGTTTTTTTAATGCACTGTGCTCCGCTGATTACGAATATGCCTATAGTTTTATCAAAAACTCATCAGGAAACTAGAGATCCGCGTTAGAAACTAGTGATCACAAATGAACGTCCTTTTTGCGCTAGGACCGATATTTCGCGAGAAAAACGCGGAAAACTGTTTGCATCATTCCTCGGACTCTGCATATAGTTTATATTATGTATTTTTGATCTCTAAAAAGGAATATAAAATTATTTTAGTGAAAGAACGCTTAGAATTTATAATAACCGTGAGAAACCGGCACCGAGAAACTTAAGTTTTCTCGTTTTCCAAAAATCTCAGTAAATCTACGATATCTTTTTGAGAAATCATTATTTTTACACGCGCCTAAGTTTTTTTAATGCACCGTGCTTCGCTGATTACGAATATGCCTATAGTTTTATGGAAAACTCATCAGGAAACTAGAAATCCGCGTTAGAAACTAGTGATCACAAATGAACGTCCTTTTTGCGCTAGGACCGATATTTCGCGAGAAAAACGCGAAAAACTGTTTGCATCATTCCTCGGACACTGCATATAGTTGTTATTATGTATTTTGAATTTCTGAAAAGGAATATAAAATTATTTTAGTGAAAGAACGCTTAGAATTTATAATAACCGTGAAAAACCGGCACCGAGAAACTTAAGTTTTCTCGTTTTCCAAAAATCTCAGTAAATCTACGATATCTTTTTGAGAAATCATTATTTTTACACGCGCCTAAGTTTTTTTAATGCACTGTGCTTCGCTGATTACGAATATGCCTATAGTTTCATGAAAAACTCATCAGGCAACTAGAAATCCGCGTTAGAAACTAGTGATCACAAATGATCGTCCTTTTTGCGCTGGGACCGATATTTCGCGAGAAAAACGCGAAAAACTGTTTGCATCATTCTTCGGACTCTGCATACAGTTTATATTATGTATTTTTAATCTCTGAAAAGGAATATAACATTATTTTAGTAATAGAACGCTCAGAATTTATAATAACCGTGAAAAACCGGCACCGAGAATCTTAAGTTTCCTCGTTTTCCAAAAATCTCAGTAAATCTACGATATCTTTTTGAGAAATCATTATTTTTACACGCGCCTAAGTTTTTTCAAGGCACTGTGCTCCGCTGATTACGAATATGCCTATACTCTTGTGAAAAACTCATCAGGCAACTAGAAATCCGCGTTAGAAACTAGTGATCACAAATGAACGTCCTTTTTGCGCTAGGACCGATATTTCGCGAGAAAAACGCGAAAAACTGTTTGCATCATTCCTCGGACTCTGCATATAGTTTATTTTATGTATTTTTGATCTCTGAAAAGGAATATAACATTATTTTAGTAAAAGAACGCTTAGAATTTATAATAACCGTGAAAAACCGGCACCGAGAATCTTAAGTTTTCTCGTTTTCCAAAAATCTCAGTAATTCTACGATATCTTTTTGAGAAATCATTATTTTTACACGCGCCTAAGTTTTTTTAATGCACTGTGCTCCGCTGATTACGAATATGCCTATAGTTTCATGAAAAACTCATCAGGCAACTAGAAATCCGCGTTAGAAACTAGTGATCACAAATGATCGTCCTTTTTGCGCTGGGACCGATATTTCGCGAGAAAAACGCGAAAAACTGTTTGCATCATTCTTCGGACTCTGCATACAGTTTATATTATGTATTTTTAATCTCTGAAAAGGAATATAACATTATTTTAGTAATAGAACGCTCAGAATTTATAATAACCGTGAAAAACCGGCACCGAGAATCTTAAGTTTCCTCGTTTTCCAAAAATCTCAGTAAATCTACGATATCTTTTTGAGAAATCATTATTTTTACACGCGCCTAAGTTTTTTCAAGGCACTGTGCTCCGCTGATTACGAATATGCCTATACTTTTATGAAAAACTCATCAGGCAACTAGAAATCCGCGTTAGAAACTAGTGATCACAAATGAACGTCCTTTTTGCGCTAGGACCGATATTTCGCGAGAAAAACGCGAAAAACTGTTTGCATCATTCCTCGGACTCTGCATATAGTTTATATTATGTATTTTTAATCTCTGAAAAGGAATATAACATTATTTTAGTAATAGAACGCTTAGAATTTATAATAACCGTGAAAAACCGGCACCGAGAATCTTAAGTTTCCTCGTTTTCCAAAAATCTCAGTAATTCTACGATATCTTTTTGAGAAATCATTATTTTTACACGCGCCTAAGTTTTTTTAATGCACTGTGCTCCGCTGATTACGAATATGCCTATAGTTTTATGAAAAACTCATCAGGAAACTAGAAATCCGCGTTAGAAACTAGTGATCACAAATGAACGTCCTTTTTGCGCTAAGACCGATATTTCGCGAGAAAAACGCGAAAAACTGTTTGCATTATTCCTCGGACTCTGCATATAGTTTATATTCTGTATTTTCAATCTCTGAAAAGGAATATGACATTATTCCAGTAATAGAACGCTTAGAATTTATAATAACCGTGAAAAACCGGCACCGAGGACCTTGAGTTTTCTCGTTTTCCAAAAAACTCAGTAATTCTACGATATCTTTTTGAGAAATCATTATTTTTACACGCGCCTAAGTTTTTTTAATGCACTGTGCTCCGCTGATTACGTATATGCCTATAGTTTTATGAAAAACTCATCAGGCAACTAGATATCCGCGTTAGAAACTAGTGATCACAAATGAACGTCCTTTTTGCGCTAGGACCGATATTTCGCGAGAAAAACGCGAAAAACTGTTTGCATCATTCCTCGGACTCTGCATATAGTTTATATTATGTATTTTTGATCTCTAAAAAGGAATATAACATTATTTTAGTAAAAGAACGCTTAGAATTTATAATAACCGTGAAAAACCGGCACCGAGAATCTTAAGTTTTCTCGTTTTCCAAAAATCTCAGTAATTCTACGATATCTTTTTGAGAAATCATTATTTTTACACGCGCCTAAGTTTTTTTAATGCACTGTGCTCCGCTGATTACGAATATGCCTATAGTTTCATGAAAAACTCATCAGGCAACTAGAAATCCGCGTTAGAAACTAGTGATCACAAATGATCGTCCTTTTTGCGCTGGGACCGATATTTCGCGAGAAAAACGCGAAAAACTGTTTGCATCATTCTTCGGACTCTGCATACAGTTTATATTATGTATTTTTAATCTCTGAAAAGGAATATTACATTATTTTAGTAATAGAACGCTCAGAATTTATAATAACCGTGAAAAACCGGCACCGAGAATCTTAAGTTTCCTCGTTTTCCAAAAATCTCAGTAAATCTACGATATCTTTTTGAGAAATCATTATTTTTACACGCGCCTAAGTTTTTTCAAGGCACTGTGCTCCGCTGATTACGAATATGCCTATAGTTTTATGAAAAACTCATCAGGAAACTAGAAATCCGCTCTAGAAACTAGTGATCACAAATGAACGTCCTTTTTGCGCTAAGACCGATATTTCGCGAGAAAAACGCGAAAAACTGTTTGCATTATTCCTCGGACTCTGCATATAGTTTATATTCTGTATTTTCAATCTCTGAAAAGGAATATGACATTATTTCAGTAATAGAACGCTTAGAATTTATAATAACCGTGAAAAACCGGCACCGAGGACCTTGAGTTTTCTCGTTTTCCAAAAAACTCAGTAATTCTACGATATCTTTTTGAGAAATCATTATTTTTACACGCGCCTAAGTTTTTTTGATGCACTGTGCTCCGCTGATTACGAATATGCCTATAGTTTTATAAAAAAACTCATCAGGCAACTAGATATCCGCGTTAGAAACTAGTGATCACAAATGAACGTCCTTTTTGCGCTAGGACCGATATTTCGCGAGAAAAACGCGAAAAACTGTTTGCATCATTCCTCGGACTCTGCATATAGTTTATATTATGTATTTTTGATCTCTAAAAAGGAATATAACATTATTTTAGTAAAAGAACGCTTCGAATTTATAATAACCGTGAAAAACCGGCACCGAGAATCTTAAGTTTTCTCGTTTTCCAAAAATCTCAGTAATTCTACGATATCTTTTTGAGAAATCATTATTTTCACACGCGCCTAAGTTTTTTTAATGCACTGTGCTCCGCTGATTACGAATATGCCTATAGTTTCATGAAAAACTCATCAGGCAACTAGAAATCCGCGTTAGAAACTAGTGATCACAAATGAACGTCCTTTTTGCGCTAGGACCGATATTTCGCGAGAAAAACGCGAAAAACTGTTTGCATCATTCCTCGGACTCTGCATATAGTTTATATTATGTATTTTTGATCTCTAAAAAGGAATATAAAATTATTTTAGTGAAAGAACGCTTAGAATTTATAATAACCGTGAAAAACCGGCACCGAGAAACTTAAGTTTTCTCGTTTTCCAAAAATCTCAGTAAATCTACGATATCTTTTTGAGAAATCATTATTTTTACACGCGCCTAAGTTTTTTAAATGCACTGTGCTCCGCTGATTACGAATATGCCTATAGTTTTATGGAAAACTCATCAGGAAACTAGAAATCCGCGTTAGAAACTAGTGATCACAAATGAACGTCCTTTTTGCGCTAGGACCGATATTTCGCGAGAAAAACGCGAAAAACTGTTTGCATCATTCCTCGGACTCTGCATATAGTTTATATTATGTATTTTTGATCTCTAAAAAGGAATATAACATTATTTTAGTTAGAGAACGCTTAGAATTTATAATAACCGTGAAAAACCGGCACCGAGAATCTTAAGTTTCCCCGTTTTCCAAAAATCTCAGTAATTCTACGATATCTTTTTGAGAAATCATTATTTTTACACGCGCCTAAGTTTTTTCAATGCACTGTGCTCCGCTGATTACGAACATGCCTATAGTTTTATGGAAAACTCATCAGGAAACTAGAAATCCGCGTTAGAAACTAGTGATCACAAATGAACGTCCTTTTTGCGCTAGAACCGATATTTCGCGAGAAAAACGCGAAAAACTGTTTGCATCATTCCTCGGACTCTGCATATAGTTTATATTATGTATTTTTGATCTCTGAAAAGGAATATAACATTATTTTAGTAATAGAACGCTTAGAATTTATAATAACCGTGAAAAACCGGCACCGAGAATCTCAAGTTTCCTCGTTTTCCAAAAATCTCAGTAATTCTACGATATCTTTTTGAGAAATCATTATTTTTACACGCGCCTAAGTTTTTTTAATGCACTGTGCTCCGCTGATTACGAATATGCCTACAGTTTTATGAAAAACTCATCAGGAAACTAGAAATCCGCGTTAGAAACTAGTGATCACGAATGAACGTCCTTTTTGCGCTAGGACCGATATTTCGCGAGAAAAACGCGAAAAACTGTTTGCATCATTCCTCGGACTCTGCATATAGTTTATATTATGTATTTTTGATCTCTAAAAAGGAATATAACATTATTTTAGTAATAGAACGCTTAGAATTTATAATAACCGTGAAAAACCGGCACCGAGAATCTTACGTTTCCTCATTTTCCAAAAATCTCAGTAAATCTACGATATCTTTTTGAGAAATCATTATTTTTACACGCGCCTAAGTTTTTTTAATGCACTGTGCTCCGCTGATTACGAATATGCCTATAGTTTTATGGAAAACTTATCAGGAAACTAGAAATCCGCGCTAGAAACTAGTGATCACAAATGAACGTCCTTTTTGCGCTAGGACCGATATGTCGCGAGAAAAACGCGAAAAACTGTTTGCATCATTCCTCGGACACTGCATATAGTTTTTATTATGTATTTTAAATTTCTGAAAAGGAATATAACATTATTTTAGTAATAGAACGCTTAGAATTTATAATAACCGTGAAAAACCGGCACCGAGAATCTCAAGTTTCCTCGTTTTCCAAAAATCTCAGTAATTCTACGATATCTTTTTGAAAAATCATTATTTTTACACGCGCCTAAGTTTTTTCAATGCACTGTGCTCCGCTGATTACGAACATGCCTATAGTTTTATGGAAAACTCATCAGGAAACTAGAAATCCGCGTTAGAAACTAGTGATCACAAATGAACGTCCTTTTTGCGCTAGGACCGATATTTCGCGAGAAAAACGCGAAAAACTGTTTGCATCATTCCTCGGACTCTGCATATAGTTTATATTATGTATTTTTGATCTCTAAAAAGGAATATAACATTATTTTAGTTAGAGAACGCTTAGAATTTATAATAACCGTGAAAAACCGGCACCGAGAATCTTAAGTTTTCTCGTTTTCCAAAAATCTCAGTGAATCTACGATATCTTTTTGAGAAATCATTATTTTTACACGCACCTAAGTTTTTTCAATGCACTGTGCTTCGCTGATTACGAATATGCCTATAGTTTTATGGAAAACCCATCAGGAAACTAGAAATCCGCGTTAGAAACTAGTGATCACAAATGAACGTCCTTTTTGCGCTAGGACCGATATTTCGCGAGAAAAACGCGAAAAACTGTTTGCATCATTCCTCGGACTCTGCATATAGTTTATATTATGTATTTTTGGTCTCTAAAAAGGAATATAAAATTATTTTAGTAAAAGAACGCTTAGAATTTTCAATAACCGTGAAAAACCGGCACCGAGAAACTTAAGTTTTCTCGTTTTCCAAAAATCTCAGTAAATCTACGATATCTTTTTGAGAAATCATTATTTTTACACGCGCCTAAGTTTTTTTGATGCACTGTGCTCCGCTGATTACGAATATGCCTATAGTTTTATGAAAAACTCATCAGGAAACTAGAAATCCGCGTTAGAAACTAGTGATCACAAATGAACGTCCTTTTTGCGCTAGGACCGATATTTCGCGAGAAAAACGCGAAAAACTGTTTGCATCATTCCTCGGACTCTGCATATAGTTTATATTATGTATTTTTGATCTCTAAAAAGGAATATAAAATTATTTTAGTGAAAGAACGCTTAGAACTTATAATAACCGTGAAAAACCGGCACCGAGAAACTTAAGTTTTCTCGTTTTCCAAAAATCTCAGTAAATCTACGATATCTTTTTGAGAAATCATTATTTTTACACGCGCCTAAGTTTTTTTAATGCACTGTGCTCCGCTGATTACGAATATGCCTATAGTTTTATCAAAAACTCATCAGGAAACTAGAGATCCGCGTTAGAAACTAGTGATCACAAATGAACGTCCTTTTTGCGCTAGGACCGATATTTCGCGAGAAAAACGCGGAAAACTGTTTGCATCATTCCTCGGACTCTGCATATAGTTTATATTATGTATTTTTGATCTCTAAAAAGGAATATAAAATTATTTTAGTGAAAGAACGCTTAGAATTTATAATAACCGTGAGAAACCGGCACCGAGAAACTTAAGTTTTCTCGTTTTCCAAAAATCTCAGTAAATCTACGATATCTTTTTGAGAAATCATTATTTTTACACGCGCCTAAGTTTTTTTAATGCACCGTGCTTCGCTGATTACGAATATGCCTATAGTTTTATGGAAAACTCATCAGGAAACTAGAAATCCGCGTTAGAAACTAGTGATCACAAATGAACGTCCTTTTTGCGCTAGGACCGATATTTCGCGAGAAAAACGCGAAAAACTGTTTGCATCATTCCTCGGACACTGCATATAGTTGTTATTATGTATTTTGAATTTCTGAAAAGGAATATAAAATTATTTTAGTGAAAGAACGCTTAGAATTTATAATAACCGTGAAAAACCGGCACCGAGAAACTTAAGTTTTCTCGTTTTCCAAAAATCTCAGTAAATCTACGATATCTTTTTGAGAAATCATTATTTTTACACGCGCCTAAGTTTTTTTAATGCACTGTGCTTCGCTGATTACGAATATGCCTATAGTTTCATGAAAAACTCATCAGGCAACTAGAAATCCGCGTTAGAAACTAGTGATCACAAATGATCGTCCTTTTTGCGCTGGGACCGATATTTCGCGAGAAAAACGCGAAAAACTGTTTGCATCATTCTTCGGACTCTGCATACAGTTTATATTATGTATTTTTAATCTCTGAAAAGGAATATAACATTATTTTAGTAATAGAACGCTCAGAATTTATAATAACCGTGAAAAACCGGCACCGAGAATCTTAAGTTTCCTCGTTTTCCAAAAATCTCAGTAAATCTACGATATCTTTTTGAGAAATCATTATTTTTACACGCGCCTAAGTTTTTTCAAGGCACTGTGCTCCGCTGATTACGAATATGCCTATACTCTTGTGAAAAACTCATCAGGCAACTAGAAATCCGCGTTAGAAACTAGTGATCACAAATGAACGTCCTTTTTGCGCTAGGACCGATATTTCGCGAGAAAAACGCGAAAAACTGTTTGCATCATTCCTCGGACTCTGCATATAGTTTATTTTATGTATTTTTGATCTCTGAAAAGGAATATAACATTATTTTAGTAAAAGAACGCTTAGAATTTATAATAACCGTGAAAAACCGGCACCGAGAATCTTAAGTTTTCTCGTTTTCCAAAAATCTCAGTAATTCTACGATATCTTTTTGAGAAATCATTATTTTTACACGCGCCTAAGTTTTTTTAATGCACTGTGCTCCGCTGATTACGAATATGCCTATAGTTTCATGAAAAACTCATCAGGCAACTAGAAATCCGCGTTAGAAACTAGTGATCACAAATGATCGTCCTTTTTGCGCTGGGACCGATATTTCGCGAGAAAAACGCGAAAAACTGTTTGCATCATTCTTCGGACTCTGCATACAGTTTATATTATGTATTTTTAATCTCTGAAAAGGAATATAACATTATTTTAGTAATAGAACGCTCAGAATTTATAATAACCGTGAAAAACCGGCACCGAGAATCTTAAGTTTCCTCGTTTTCCAAAAATCTCAGTAAATCTACGATATCTTTTTGAGAAATCATTATTTTTACACGCGCCTAAGTTTTTTCAAGGCACTGTGCTCCGCTGATTACGAATATGCCTATACTTTTATGAAAAACTCATCAGGCAACTAGAAATCCGCGTTAGAAACTAGTGATCACAAATGAACGTCCTTTTTGCGCTAGGACCGATATTTCGCGAGAAAAACGCGAAAAACTGTTTGCATCATTCCTCGGACTCTGCATATAGTTTATATTATGTATTTTTAATCTCTGAAAAGGAATATAACATTATTTTAGTAATAGAACGCTTAGAATTTATAATAACCGTGAAAAACCGGCACCGAGAATCTTAAGTTTCCTCGTTTTCCAAAAATCTCAGTAATTCTACGATATCTTTTTGAGAAATCATTATTTTTACACGCGCCTAAGTTTTTTTAATGCACTGTGCTCCGCTGATTACGAATATGCCTATAGTTTTATGAAAAACTCATCAGGAAACTAGAAATCCGCGTTAGAAACTAGTGATCACAAATGAACGTCCTTTTTGCGCTAAGACCGATATTTCGCGAGAAAAACGCGAAAAACTGTTTGCATTATTCCTCGGACTCTGCATATAGTTTATATTCTGTATTTTCAATCTCTGAAAAGGAATATGACATTATTCCAGTAATAGAACGCTTAGAATTTATAATAACCGTGAAAAACCGGCACCGAGGACCTTGAGTTTTCTCGTTTTCCAAAAAACTCAGTAATTCTACGATATCTTTTTGAGAAATCATTATTTTTACACGCGCCTAAGTTTTTTTGATGCACTGTGCTCCGCTGATTACGAAAATGCCTATAGTTTTATAAAAAAACTCATCAGGCAACTAGAAATCCGCGTTAGAAACTACTGATCACAAATGAACGTCCTTTTTGCGCTAGGACCGATATTTCGCGAGAAAAACGCGAAAAACTGTTTGCATCATTCCTCGGACTCTGCATATAGTTTATATTATGTATTTTTTATCCCTGAAAAGGAATATAACATTATTTTAGCAATAGAACGCTTAGAATTTATAATAACCGTGAAAAACCCGCACCGAGGACCTTGAGTTTTCTCGTTTTCCAAAAAACTCAGTAATTCTACAATATCTTTTTGAGAAATTATTATTTTTACACGCGCCTAAGTTTTTTTAATGCACTGTGCTCCGCTGATTACGTATATGCCTATAGTTTTATGAAAAACTCATCAGGCAACTAGATATCCGCGTTAGAAACTAGTGATCACAAATGAACGTCCTTTTTGCGCTAGGACCGATATTTCGCGAGAAAAACGCGAAAAACTGTTTGCATCATTCCTCGGACTCTGCATATAGTTTATATTATGTATTTTTGATCTCTAAAAAGGAATATAACATTATTTTAGTAAAAGAACGCTTAGAATTTATAATAACCGTGAAAAACCGGCACCGAGAATCTTAAGTTTTCTCGTTTTCCAAAAATCTCAGTAATTCTACGATATCTTTTTGAGAAATCATTATTTTTACACGCGCCTAAGTTTTTTTAATGCACTGTGCTCCGCTGATTACGAATATGCCTATAGTTTCATGAAAAACTCATCAGGCAACTGGAAATCCGCGTTAGAAACTAGTGATCACAAATGATCGTCCTTTTTGCGCTGGGACCGATATTTCGCGAGAAAAACGCGAAAAACTGTTTGCATCATTCTTCGGACTCTGCATACAGTTTATATTATGTATTTTTAATCTCTGAAAAGGAATATTACATTATTTTAGTAATAGAACGCTCAGAATTTATAATAACCGTGAAAAACCGGCACCGAGAATCTTAAGTTTCCTCGTTTTCCAAAAATCTCAGTAAATCTACGATATCTTTTTGAGAAATCATTATTTTTACACGCGCCTAAGTTTTTTCAAGGCACTGTGCTCCGCTGATTACGAATATGCCTATAGTTTTATGAAAAACTCATCAGGAAACTAGAAATCCGCGTTAGAAACTAGTGATCACAAATGAACGTCCTTTTTGCGCTAAGACCGATATTTCGCGAGAAAAACGCGAAAAACTGTTTGCATTATTCCTCGGACTCTGCATATAGTTTATATTCTGTATTTTTGATCTCTAAAAAGGAATATAACATTATTTTAGTAAAAGAACGCTTAGAATTTATAATAACCGTGAAAAACCGGCACCGAGGACCTTGAGTTTTCTCGTTTTCCAAAAAACTCAGTAATTCTACGATATCTTTTTGAGAAATCATTATTTTTACACGCGCCTAAGTTTTTTTGATGCACTGTGCTCCGCTGATTACGAATATGCCTATAGTTTCATGAAAAACTCATCAGGCAACTAGAAATCCGCGTTAGAAACTAGTGATCACAAATGAACGTCCTTTTTGCGCTAGGACCGATATTTCGCGAGAAAAACGCGAAAAACTGTTTGCATCATTCCTCGGACTCTGCATATAGTTTATATTATGTATTTTTGATCTCTGAAAAGGAATATAACATTATTTTAGTAAAAGAACGCTTAGAATTTATAATAACCGTAAAAAACCGGCACCGAGAATCTTAAGTTTCCTCCTTTTCCAAAAATCTCAGTAATTCTACGATATCTTTTTGAGAAATCATTATTTTTACACGCGCCTAAGTTTTTTTGATGCACTGTGCTCCGCTGATTACGAATATGCCTATAGTTTTATAAAAAAACTCATCAGGCAACTAAAAATCCGCGTTAGAAACTAGTGATCACAAATGAACGTCCTTTTTGCGCTAGAACCGATATTTCGCGAGAAAAACGCGAAAAACTGTTTGCATCATTCCTCGGACTCTGCATATAGTTTATATTATGTATTTTTGATCTCTAAAAAGGAATATAACATTATTTTAGTAAAAGAACGCTTAGAATTTATAATAACCGTGAAAAACCGGCACCGAGAATCTTAAGTTTTCTCGTTTTCCAAAAATCTCAGTAATTCTACGATATCTTTTTGAGAAATCATTATTTTTACACGCGCCTAAGTTTTTTTAATGCACTGTGCTCCGCTGATTACGAATATGCCTATAGTTTCATGAAAAACTCATCAGGCAACTAGAAATCCGCGTTAGAAACTAGTGATCACAAATGAACGTCCTTTTTGCGCTAGGACCGATATTTCGCGAGAAAAACGCGAAAAACTGTTTGCATCATTCCTCGGACTCTGCATATAGTTTATATTATGTATTTTTGATCTCTGAAAAGGAATATAACATTATTTTAGTAAAAGAACGCTTAGAATTTATAATAACCGTGAAAAACCGGCACCGAGAATCTTAAGTTTCCTCGTTTTCCAAAAATCTCAGTAATTCTACGATATCTTTTTGAGAAATCATTATTTTTACACGCGCCTAAGTTTTTTTGATGCACTGTGCTCCGCTGATTACGAATATGCCTATAGTTTTATAAAAAAACTCATCAGGCAACTCAAAATCCGCGTTAGAAACTAGTGATCACAAATGAACGTCCTTTTTGCGCTAGAACCGATATTTCGCGAGAAAAACGCGAAAAACTGTTTGCATCATTCCTCGGACACTGCATATAGTTTTTATTATGTATTTTGAATTTCTGAAAAGGAATATAACATTATTTTAGTAATAGAACGCTTAGAATTTATAATAACCGTGAAAAACCGGCACCGAGAATCTCAAGTTTCCTCGTTTTCCAAAAATCTCAGTAATTCTACGATATCTTTTTGAGAAATCATTATTTTTACACGCGCCTAAGTTTTTTTAATGCACTGTGCTCCGCTGATTACGAATATGCCTATAGTTTTATGGAAAACTCATCAGGAAACTAGAAATCCGCGCTAGAAACTAGTGATCACAAATGAACGTCCTTTTTGCGCTAGGACCGATATTTCGCGAGAAAAACGCGAAAAACTGTTTGCATTATTCCTCGGACTCTGCATATAGTTTATATTTTGTATTTTCAATCTCTGAAAAGGAATATGACATTATTTTAGTGATAGAACGCTTAGAATTTATAATAACCGTGAAAAACCGGCACCGAGAATCTTAAGTTTCCTCGTTTTCCAATAATCTCAGTAAATCTACGATATCTTTTTGAGAAATCATTATTTTTACACGCGCCTAAGTTTTTTTAATGCACTGTGCTCCGCTGATAACGAATATGCCTATAGTTTTATAGAAAACTCATCAGGAAACTAGGAATCCGCGTTAGAAACTAGTGATCACAAATGAACGTCCTTTTTGCGCTAGGACCGATATTTCGCGAGAAAAACGCGAAAAACTGTTTGCATCATTCCTCGGACACTGCATATAGTTTATATTATGTATTTTAAATTTCTGAAAAGGAATATAACATTATTTTAGTAATAGAACGCTCAGAATTTATAATAACCGTGAAAAACCGGCACCGAGAATCTTAAGTTTCCTCGTTTTCCAAAAATCTCAGTAAATCTACGATATCTTTTTGAGAAATCATTATTTTTACACGCGCCTAAGTTTTTTCAAGGCACTGTTCTCCGCTGATTACGAATATGCCTATACTTTTATGAAAAACTCATCAGGCAACTAGAAATCCGCGTTAGAAACTAGTGATCACAAATGAACGTCCTTTTTGCGCTAGGACCGATATTTCGCAAGAAAAACGCGAAAAACTGTTTGCATCATTCCTCGGACTCTGCATATAGTTTATATTATGTATTTTTAATCTCTGAAAAGGAATATAACATTATTTTAGTAATAGAACGCTTAGAATTTATAATAACCGTGAAAAACCGGCACCGAGAATCTTAAGTTTCCTCGTTTTCCAAAAATCTCAGTAATTCTACGATATCTTTTTGAGAAATCATTATTTTTACACGCGCCTAAGTTTTTTCGATGCACTGTGCTCCGCTGATTACGAATATGCCTATAGTTTTATGAAAAACTCATCAGGAAACTAGAAATCCGCGTTAGAAACTAGTGATCACAAATGAACGTCCTTTTTGCGCTAAGACCGATATTTCGCGAGAAAAACGCGAAAAACTGTTTGCATTATTCCTCGGACTCTGCATATAGTTTATATTCTGTATTTTCAATCTCTGAAAAGGAATATGACATTATTTCAGTAATAGAACGCTTAGAATTCATAATAACCGTGAAAAACCGGCACCGAGGACCTTGAGTTTTCTCGTTTTCCAAAAAACTCAGTAATTCTACGATATCTTTTTGAGAAATTATTATTTTTACACGCGCCTAAGTTTTTTTAATGCACTGTGCTCCGCTGATTACGAATATACCTATAGTTTCATGAAAAACTCATCAGGCAACTAGAAATCCGCGTTAGGATCTAGTGATCACAAATGAACGTCCTTTTTGCGCTAGGACCGATATTTCGCGAGAAAAACGCGAAAAACTGTTTGCATCATTCCTCGGACACTGCATATAGTTTATATTATGTATTTTTAATCTCTGAAAAGGAATATAACATTATTTTAGTAATAGAACGCTTAGAATTTATAATAACCGTGAAAAACCGGCACCGAGAATCTTAAGTTTCCTCGTTTTCGAAAAATCTCAGTAAATCTACGATATCTTTTTGAGAAATCATTATTTTTACACGCGCCTAAGTTTTTTTAATGCACTGTGCTCCGCTGATTACGAATATGCCTATAGTTTTATAAAAAAACTCATCAGGCAACTAGAAATCCGCGTTAGAAACTAGTGATCACAAATGAACGTCCTTTTTGCGCTAGGACCGATATTTTGCGAGAAAAACGCGAAAAACTGTTTGCATCATTCCTCGGACACTGCATATAGTTTTTATTATGTATTTTGAATTTCTGAAAAGGAATATAACATTATTTTAGTAATAGAACGCTTAGAATTTATAATAACCGTGAAAAACCGGCACCGAGAATCTCAAGTTTCCTCGTTTTCCAAAAATCTCAGTAATTCTACGATATCTTTTTGAGAAATCATTATTTTTACACGCGCCTAAGTTTTTTTTAATGCACTGTGCTCCGCTGATTACGAATATGCCTATAGTTTTATGGAAAACTCATCGGGAAACTAGAAATCCGCGCTAGAAACTAGTGATCACAAATGAACGTCCTTTTTGCGCTAGGACCGATATTTCGCGAGAAAAACGCGAAAAACTGTTTGCATCATTCCTCGGACACTGCATATAGTTTTTATTATGTATTTTGAATTTCTGAAAAGGAATATAACATTATTTTAGTAATAGAACGCTTAGAATTTATAATAACTGTGAAAAACCGGCACCGAGAATCTCAAGTTTCCTCGTTTTCCAAAAATCTCAGTAATTCTACGATATCTTTTTGAGAAATCATTATTTTTACACGCGCCTAAGTTTTTTTAATGCACTGTGCTCCGCTGATTACGAATATGCCTATAGTTTTATGGAAAACTCATGAGGAAACTAGAAATCCGCGTTAGAAACTAGTGATCACAAATGAACGTCCTTTTTGCGCTAGGACCGATATTTCGCGAGAAATACGCGAAAAACTGTTTGCATCATTCCTCGGACACTGCATATAGTTTATATTATGTATTTTAAATTTCTGAAAAGAAATATAACATTATTTTAGTAATAGAACGCTTAGAATTTATAATAACCGTGAAAAACCGGCACCGAGAATCTTAAGTTTCCTCGTTTTCCAAAAATCTCAGTCATTTTACGATATCTTTTTGAGAAATCATTATTTTTACACGCGCCTAAGTTTTTTTAATGCACTGTGCTCCGCTGATTACGAATATGCCTATAGTTTTATAAAACACTCATCAGGCAACTAGAAATCCGCGTTAGAAACTAGTGATCACAAATGAACGTCCTTTTTGCGCTAGGACCGATATTTCGCGAGAAAAACGCGAAAAACTGTTTGCATCATTCCTCGGACACTGCATATAGTTTATATTATGTATTTTTGATCTCTAAAAAGGAATATAACATTATTTTAGTAAAAGAACGCTTAGAATTTATAATAACCGTGAAAAACCGGCACCGAGAAACTTAAGTTTTCTCGTTTTCCAAAAATCTCAGTAAATCTACGATATCTTTTTGAGAAATCATTATTTTTACACGCGCCTAAGTTTTTTTAATGCACCGTGCTTCGCTGATTACGAATATGCCTATAGTTTTATGGAAAACTCATCAGGAAACTAGAAATCCGCGTTAGAAACTAGTGATCACAAATGAACGTCCTTTTTGCGCTAGGACCGATATTTCGCGAGAAAAACGCGAAAAACTGTTTGCATCATTCCTCGGACACTGCATATAGTTGTTATTATGTATTTTGAATTTCTGAAAAGGAATATAAAATTATTTTAGTGAAAGAACGCTTAGAATTTATAATAACCGTGAAAAACCGGCACCGAGAAACTTAAGTTTTCTCGTTTTCCAAAAATCTCAGTAAATCTACGATATCTTTTTGAGAAATCATTATTTTTACACGCGCCTAAGTTTTTTTAATGCACTGTGCTTCGCTGATTACGAATATGCCTATAGTTTCATGAAAAACTCATCAGGCAACTAGAAATCCGCGTTAGAAACTAGTGATCACAAATGATCGTCCTTTTTGCGCTGGGACCGATATTTCGCGAGAAAAACGCGAAAAACTGTTTGCATCATTCTTCGGACTCTGCATACAGTTTATATTATGTATTTTTAATCTCTGAAAAGGAATATAACATTATTTTAGTAATAGAACGCTCAGAATTTATAATAACCGTGAAAAACCGGCACCGAGAATCTTAAGTTTCCTCGTTTTCCAAAAATCTCAGTAAATCTACGATATCTTTTTGAGAAATCATTATTTTTACACGCGCCTAAGTTTTTTCAAGGCACTGTGCTCCGCTGATTACGAATATGCCTATACTCTTGTGAAAAACTCATCAGGCAACTAGAAATCCGCGTTAGAAACTAGTGATCACAAATGAACGTCCTTTTTGCGCTAGGACCGATATTTCGCGAGAAAAACGCGAAAAACTGTTTGCATCATTCCTCGGACTCTGCATATAGTTTATTTTATGTATTTTTGATCTCTGAAAAGGAATATAACATTATTTTAGTAAAAGAACGCTTAGAATTTATAATAACCGTGAAAAACCGGCACCGAGAATCTTAAGTTTTCTCGTTTTCCAAAAATCTCAGTAATTCTACGATATCTTTTTGAGAAATCATTATTTTTACACGCGCCTAAGTTTTTTTAATGCACTGTGCTCCGCTGATTACGAATATGCCTATAGTTTCATGAAAAACTCATCAGGCAACTAGAAATCCGCGTTAGAAACTAGTGATCACAAATGATCGTCCTTTTTGCGCTGGGACCGATATTTCGCGAGAAAAACGCGAAAAACTGTTTGCATCATTCTTCGGACTCTGCATACAGTTTATATTATGTATTTTTAATCTCTGAAAAGGAATATAACATTATTTTAGTAATAGAACGCTCAGAATTTATAATAACCGTGAAAAACCGGCACCGAGAATCTTAAGTTTCCTCGTTTTCCAAAAATCTCAGTAAATCTACGATATCTTTTTGAGAAATCATTATTTTTACACGCGCCTAAGTTTTTTCAAGGCACTGTGCTCCGCTGATTACGAATATGCCTATACTTTTATGAAAAACTCATCAGGCAACTAGAAATCCGCGTTAGAAACTAGTGATCACAAATGAACGTCCTTTTTGCGCTAGGACCGATATTTCGCGAGAAAAACGCGAAAAACTGTTTGCATCATTCCTCGGACTCTGCATATAGTTTATATTATGTATTTTTAATCTCTGAAAAGGAATATAACATTATTTTAGTAATAGAACGCTTAGAATTTATAATAACCGTGAAAAACCGGCACCGAGAATCTTAAGTTTCCTCGTTTTCCAAAAATCTCAGTAATTCTACGATATCTTTTTGAGAAATCATTATTTTTACACGCGCCTAAGTTTTTTTAATGCACTGTGCTCCGCTGATTACGAATATGCCTATAGTTTTATGAAAAACTCATCAGGAAACTAGAAATCCGCGTTAGAAACTAGTGATCACAAATGAACGTCCTTTTTGCGCTAAGACCGATATTTCGCGAGAAAAACGCGAAAAACTGTTTGCATTATTCCTCGGACTCTGCATATAGTTTATATTCTGTATTTTCAATCTCTGAAAAGGAATATGACATTATTCCAGTAATAGAACGCTTAGAATTTATAATAACCGTGAAAAACCGGCACCGAGGACCTTGAGTTTTCTCGTTTTCCAAAAAACTCAGTAATTCTACGATATCTTTTTGAGAAATCATTATTTTTACACGCGCCTAAGTTTTTTTGATGCACTGTGCTCCGCTGATTACGAAAATGCCTATAGTTTTATAAAAAAACTCATCAGGCAACTAGAAATCCGCGTTAGAAACTACTGATCACAAATGAACGTCCTTTTTGCGCTAGGACCGATATTTCGCGAGAAAAACGCGAAAAACTGTTTGCATCATTCCTCGGACTCTGCATATAGTTTATATTATGTATTTTTTATCCCTGAAAAGGAATATAACATTATTTTAGCAATAGAACGCTTAGAATTTATAATAACCGTGAAAAACCCGCACCGAGGACCTTGAGTTTTCTCGTTTTCCAAAAAACTCAGTAATTCTACAATATCTTTTTGAGAAATTATTATTTTTACACGCGCCTAAGTTTTTTTAATGCACTGTGCTCCGCTGATTACGTATATGCCTATAGTTTTATGAAAAACTCATCAGGCAACTAGATATCCGCGTTAGAAACTAGTGATCACAAATGAACGTCCTTTTTGCGCTAGGACCGATATTTCGCGAGAAAAACGCGAAAAACTGTTTGCATCATTCCTCGGACTCTGCATATAGTTTATTTTATGTATTTTTGATCTCTGAAAAGGAATATAACATTATTTTAGTAAAAGAACGCTTAGAATTTATAATAACCGTGAAAAACCGGCACCGAGAATCTTAAGTTTTCTCGTTTTCCAAAAATCTCAGTAATTCTACGATATCTTTTTGAGAAATCATTATTTTTACACGCGCCTAAGTTTTTTTAATGCACTGTGCTCCGCTGATTACGAATATGCCTATAGTTTCATGAAAAACTCATCAGGCAACTAGAAATCCGCGTTAGAAACTAGTGATCACAAATGATCGTCCTTTTTGCGCTGGGACCGATATTTCGCGAGAAAAACGCGAAAAACTGTTTGCATCATTCTTCGGACTCTGCATACAGTTTATATTATGTATTTTTAATCTCTGAAAAGGAATATAACATTATTTTAGTAATAGAACGCTCAGAATTTATAATAACCGTGAAAAACCGGCACCGAGAATCTTAAGTTTCCTCGTTTTCCAAAAATCTCAGTAAATCTACGATATCTTTTTGAGAAATCATTATTTTTACACGCGCCTAAGTTTTTTCAAGGCACTGTGCTCCGCTGATTACGAATATGCCTATACTTTTATGAAAAACTCATCAGGCAACTAGAAATCCGCGTTAGAAACTAGTGATCACAAATGAACGTCCTTTTTGCGCTAGGACCGATATTTCGCGAGAAAAACGCGAAAAACTGTTTGCATCATTCCTCGGACTCTGCATATAGTTTATATTATGTATTTTTAATCTCTGAAAAGGAATATAACATTATTTTAGTAATAGAACGCTTAGAATTTATAATAACCGTGAAAAACCGGCACCGAGAATCTTAAGTTTCCTCGTTTTCCAAAAATCTCAGTAATTCTACGATATCTTTTTGAGAAATCATTATTTTTACACGCGCCTAAGTTTTTTTAATGCACTGTGCTCCGCTGATTACGAATATGCCTATAGTTTTATGAAAAACTCATCAGGAAACTAGAAATCCGCGTTAGAAACTAGTGATCACAAATGAACGTCCTTTTTGCGCTAAGACCGATATTTCGCGAGAAAAACGCGAAAAACTGTTTGCATTATTCCTCGGACTCTGCATATAGTTTATATTCTGTATTTTCAATCTCTGAAAAGGAATATGACATTATTCCAGTAATAGAACGCTTAGAATTTATAATAACCGTGAAAAACCGGCACCGAGGACCTTGAGTTTTCTCGTTTTCCAAAAAACTCAGTAATTCTACGATATCTTTTTGAGAAATCATTATTTTTACACGCGCCTAAGTTTTTTTGATGCACTGTGCTCCGCTGATTACGAAAATGCCTATAGTTTTATAAAAAAACTCATCAGGCAACTAGAAATCCGCGTTAGAAACTACTGATCACAAATGAACGTCCTTTTTGCGCTAGGACCGATATTTCGCGAGAAAAACGCGAAAAACTGTTTGCATCATTCCTCGGACTCTGCATATAGTTTATATTATGTATTTTTTATCCCTGAAAAGGAATATAACATTATTTTAGCAATAGAACGCTTAGAATTTATAATAACCGTGAAAAACCCGCACCGAGGACCTTGAGTTTTCTCGTTTTCCAAAAAACTCAGTAATTCTACAATATCTTTTTGAGAAATTATTATTTTTACACGCGCCTAAGTTTTTTTAATGCACTGTGCTCCGCTGATTACGTATATGCCTATAGTTTTATGAAAAACTCATCAGGCAACTAGATATCCGCGTTAGAAACTAGTGATCACAAATGAACGTCCTTTTTGCGCTAGGACCGATATTTCGCGAGAAAAACGCGAAAAACTGTTTGCATCATTCCTCGGACTCTGCATATAGTTTATATTATGTATTTTTGATCTCTAAAAAGGAATATAACATTATTTTAGTAAAAGAACGCTTAGAATTTATAATAACCGTGAAAAACCGGCACCGAGAATCTTAAGTTTTCTCGTTTTCCAAAAATCTCAGTAATTCTACGATATCTTTTTGAGAAATCATTATTTTTACACGCGCCTAAGTTTTTTTAATGCACTGTGCTCCGCTGATTACGAATATGCCTATAGTTTCATGAAAAACTCATCAGGCAACTGGAAATCCGCGTTAGAAACTAGTGATCACAAATGATCGTCCTTTTTGCGCTGGGACCGATATTTCGCGAGAAAAACGCGAAAAACTGTTTGCATCATTCTTCGGACTCTGCATACAGTTTATATTATGTATTTTTAATCTCTGAAAAGGAATATTACATTATTTTAGTAATAGAACGCTCAGAATTTATAATAACCGTGAAAAACCGGCACCGAGAATCTTAAGTTTCCTCGTTTTCCAAAAATCTCAGTAAATCTACGATATCTTTTTGAGAAATCATTATTTTTACACGCGCCTAAGTTTTTTCAAGGCACTGTGCTCCGCTGATTACGAATATGCCTATAGTTTTATGAAAAACTCATCAGGAAACTAGAAATCCGCGTTAGAAACTAGTGATCACAAATGAACGTCCTTTTTGCGCTAAGACCGATATTTCGCGAGAAAAACGCGAAAAACTGTTTGCATTATTCCTCGGACTCTGCATATAGTTTATATTCTGTATTTTTGATCTCTAAAAAGGAATATAACATTATTTTAGTAAAAGAACGCTTAGAATTTATAATAACCGTGAAAAACCGGCACCGAGGACCTTGAGTTTTCTCGTTTTCCAAAAAACTCAGTAATTCTACGATATCTTTTTGAGAAATCATTATTTTTACACGCGCCTAAGTTTTTTTGATGCACTGTGCTCCGCTGATTACGAATATGCCTATAGTTTTATAAAAAAACTCATCAGGCAACTAGATATCCGCGTTAGAAACTAGTGATCACAAATGAACGTCCTTTTTGCGCTAGGACCGATATTTCGCGAGAAAAACGCGAAAAACTGTTTGCATCATTCCTCGGACTCTGCATATAGTTTATATTATGTATTTTTGATCTCTAAAAAGGAATATAACATTATTTTAGTAAAAGAACGCTTCGAATTTATAATAACCGTGAAAAACCGGCACCGAGAATCTTAAGTTTTCTCGTTTTCCAAAAATCTCAGTAATTCTACGATATCTTTTTGAGAAATCATTATTTTCACACGCGCCTAAGTTTTTTTAATGCACTGTGCTCCGCTGATTACGAATATGCCTATAGTTTCATGAAAAACTCATCAGGCAACTAGAAATCCGCGTTAGAAACTAGTGATCACAAATGAACGTCCTTTTTGCGCTAGGACCGATATTTCGCGAGAAAAACGCGAAAAACTGTTTGCATCATTCCTCGGACTCTGCATATAGTTTATATTATGTATTTTTGATCTCTAAAAAGGAATATAACATTATTTCAGTTGGAGAACGCTTAGAATTTATAATAACCGTGAAAAACCGGCACCGAGAATCTTAAGTTTCCTCGTTTTCCAAAAATCTCAGTAATTCTACGATATCTTTTTGAGAAATCATTATTTTCACACGCATCTAAGTTTTTTTGATGCACTGTGCTCCGCTGATTACGAATATGCCTGTGGTTTTATGAAAAACTCATCAGGAAACTAGAAATCCGCGTTAGAAACTAGTGATCACAAATGAACGTCCTTTTTGCGCTAGGACCGATATTTCGCGAGAAAAACGCGAAAAACTGTTTGCATCATTCCTCGGACACTGCATATAATTCATTTTATGTATTTTTGATCTCTAAAAAGGAATATAAAATTATTTTAGTAAACTAACGCTCAGAATTTATAATAACCGTGAAAAGCGGCACCGAGAAACTTAAGTTTTCTCGTTTTCCAAAAATCTCAGTAAATCTACGAAATCTTTTTGAGAAATCATTATTTTTACACGCGCCTAAGTTTTTTTAATGCACTGTGCTCCGCTGATTACGAATATGCCTATAGTTTTATAAAAAACTCATCAGGAAACTAGATATCCGCGTTAGAAACTAGTGATCACAAATGAACGTCCTTTTTGCGCTAAGACCGATATTTCGCGAGAAAAACGCGAAAAACTGTTTGCATCATTCCTCGGACACTGCATATAGTTTTTATTATGTATTTTTAATCTCTGAAAAGAAATATAACATTATTTTAGTAATAGAACGCTTAGAATTTATAATAACCGTGAAAAACCGGCACCGAGAATCTTAAGTTTCCTTGTTTTCCAAAAATCTCAGTAATTCTACGATATCTTTTTGAGAAATCATTATTTTTACACGCGCCTAAGTTTTTTTAATGCACTGTGCTCCGCTGATTACGAATATGCCTACAGTTTTATGAAAAACTCATCAGGAAACTAGAAATCCGCGTTAGAAACTAGTGATCACAAATGAACGTCCTTTTTGCGCTAGGACCGATATTTCGCGAGAAAAACGCGAAAAACTGTTTGCATCATTCCTCGGACTCTGCATATAGTTTATATTATGTATTTTTGATCTCTAAAAAGGAATATAACATTATTTTAGTAATAGAACGCTTAGAATTTATAATAACCGTGAAAAACCGGCACCGAGAATCTTACGTTTCCTCATTTTCCAAAAATCTCAGTAAATCTACGATATCTTTTTGAGAAATCATTATTTTTACACGCGCCTAAGTTTTTTTAATGCACTGTGCTCCGCTGATTACGAATATGCCTATAGTTTTATAAAACACTCATCAGGCAACTAGAAATCCGCGTTAGAAACTAGTGATCACAAATGAACGTCCTTTTTGCGCTAGGACCGATATTTCGCGAGAAAAACGCGAAAAACTGTTTGCATCATTCCTCGGACTCTGCATATAGTTTATATTATGTATTTTTGATCCCTAAAAAGGAATATAACATTATTTTAGTAATAGATCGCTTAGAATTTATAATAACCGTGAAAAACCGGCACCGAGAATCTTACGTTTCCTCGTTTTCCAAAAATCTCAGTAAATCTACGATATCTTTTTGAGAAATCATTATTTTTACACGCGCCTGAGTTTTATTAATGCACTGTGCTCCGCTGATTACGAATATGCCTATACTTTTATGAAAAACTCATCTGGAAACTAGAAATCCGCGTTAGAAACTACTGATCACAAATGAACGTCCTTTTTGCGCTAGGACCGATATTTCGCAAGAAAAACGCGAAAAACTGTTTGCATCATTCCTCGGACTCTGCATATAGTTTATATTATGTATTTTTGATCCCTAAAAAGGAATATAACATTATTTTAGTAATAGATCGCTTAGAATTTATAATAACCGTGAAAAACCGGCACCGAGAATCTTACGTTTCCTCGTTTTCCAAAAATCTCAGTAAATCTACGATATCTTTTTGAGAAATCATTATTTTTACACGCGCCTAAGTTTTTTTAATGCACTGTGCTCCGCTGATTACGAAAATGCCTATAGTTTCATGGAAAACTCATCAGGCAACTAGAAATCCGCGTTAAAAACTAGTGATCACAAATGAACGTCCTTTTTGCGCTAGGACCGATATTTCGCGAGAAAAACGCGAAAAACTGTTTGCATCATTCCCCGGACTCTGCATATAGTTTATATTATGTATTTTTTATCTCTGAAAAGGAATATAACATTATTTTAGCAATAGAACGCTTAGAATTTATAATAACCGTGAAAAACCCGCACCGAGGACCTTGAGTTTTCTCGTTTTCCAAAAAACTCAGTAATTCTACGATATCTTTTTGAGAAATTATTATTTTTACACGCGCCTAAGTTTTTTTAATGCACTGTGCTCCGCTGATTACGTATATGCCTATAGTTTTATAAAAAACTCATCAGGCAACTAGATATCCGCGTTAGAAACTAGTGATCACAAATGAACGTCCTTTTTGCGCTAGGACCGATATTTCGCGAGAAAAACGCGAAAAACTGTTTGCATCATTCCTCGGACTCTGCATATAGTTTATATTATGTATTTTTGATCTCTAAAAAGGAATATAACATTATTTTAGTAAAAGAACGCTTAGAATTTATAATAACCGTGAAAAACCGGCACCGAGAATCTTAAGTTTTCTCGTTTTCCAAAAATCTCAGTAATTCTACGATATCTTTTTGAGAAATCATTATTTTTACACGCGCCTAAGTTTTTTTAATGCACTGTGCTCCGCTGATTACAAATATGCCTGTGGTTTTATAAAAAACTCATCAGGAAACTAGAAATCCGCGTTAGAAATTAGTGATCACAAATGAACGTCCTTTTTGCGCTAGGACCGATATTTCGCGAGAAAAACGCGAAAAACTGTTTGCATCATTCCTCGGACTCTGCATATAGTTTATATTATGTATTTTTGATCTCTAAAAAGGAATATAAAATTATTTTAGTGAAAGAACGCTTAGAATTTATAATAACCGTGAAAAACCGGCACCGAGAAACTTAAGTTTTCTCGTTTTCCAAAAATCTCAGTAAATCTACGATATCTTTTTGAGAAATCATTATTTTTACACGCGCCTAAGTTTTTTGAATGCACTGTGCTCCGCTGATTACGAATATGCCTATAGTTTTATGGAAAACTCATCAGGAAACTAGAAATCCGCGTTAGAAACTAGTGATCACAAATGAACGTCCTTTTTGCGCTAGGACCGATATTTCGCGAGAAAAACGCGAAAAACTGTTTGCATCATTCCTCGGACACTGCATATAGTTTTTATTATGTATTTTAAATTTCTGAAAAGGAATATAACATTATTTTAGTAATAGAACGCTTAGAATTTATAATAACCGTGAAAAACCGGCACCGAGAATCTTAAGTTTTCTCGTTTTCCAAAAATCTCAGTAATTCTACGATATCTTTTTGAGAAATCATTATTTTTACACGCGCCTAAGTTTTTTTAATGCACTGCGCTCCGCTGATTACAAACATGCCTATAGTTTTATGGAAAACTCATCAGGAAACTAGAAATCCGCGTTAGAAACTAGTGATCACAAATGAACGTCCTTTTTGCGCTAGGACCGATATTTCGCGAGAAAAACGCGAAAAACTGTTTGCATCATTCCTCGGACTCTGCATATAGTTTATATTATGTATTTCTGATCTCTGAAAAGGAATATAACATCATTTTAGTAATAGAACGCTTAGAATTTATAATAACCGTGAAAAACCGGCACCGAGAATCTCAAGTTTCCTCGTTTTCCAAAAATCTCAGTAATTCTGCAATATCTTTTTGAGAAATCATTATTTTTACACGCGCCTAAGTTTTTTTAATGCACTGTGCTCCGCTGATTACGAATATGCCTATAGTTTTATGAGAAACTCATCAGGAAACTAGAAATCCGCGTTAGAAACTAGTGATCACAAATGAACGTCCTTTTTGCGCTAGGACCGATATTTCGCGAGAAAAACGCGAAAAACTGTTTGCATCATTCCTCGGACACTGCATATAGTTTATATTATGTATTTTAAATTTCTGAAAAGAAATATAACATTATTTGAGTAATAGAACGCTTAGAATTTATAATAACCGTGAAAAACCGGCACCGAGAATCTTAAGTTTCCTCGTTTTCCAAAAATCTCAGTCATTTTACGATATCTTTTTGAGAAATCATTATTTTTACACGCGCCTAAGTTTTTTTAATGCACTGTGCTCCGCTGATTACGAATATGCCTATAGTTTTATAAAACACTCATCAGGCAACTAGAAATCCGCGTTAGAAACTAGTGATCACAAATGAACGTCCTTTTTGCGCTAGGACCGATATTTCGCGAGAAAAACGCGAAAAACTGTTTGCATCATTCCTCGGACTCTGCATATAGTTTATATTATGTATTTTTGATCCCTAAAAAGGAATATAACATTATTTTAGTAATAGATCGCTTAGAATTTATAATAACCGTGAAAAACCGGCACCGAGAATCTTACGTTTCCTCGTTTTCCAAAAATCTCAGTAAATCTACGATATCTTTTTGAGAAATCATTATTTTTACACGCGCCTAAGTTTTTTTAATGCACTGTGCTCCGCTGATTACGAATATGCCTATACTTTTATGAAAAACTCATCTGGAAACTAGAAATCCGCGTTAGAAACTACTGATCACAAATGAACGTCCTTTTTGCGCTAGGACCGATATTTCGCAAGAAAAACGCGAAAAACTGTTTGCATCATTCCTCGGACTCTGCATATAGTTTATATTATGTATTTTTAATCTCTGAAAAGGAATATAATATTATTTTAGTAATAGAACGCTTAGAATTTATAATAACCGTGAAAAATCGGCACCGAGGATCTTAAGTTTTCTCGTTTTCCAAAAAACTCAGTAATTCTACAATATTCTTTTGAGAAATCATTATTTTTACACGCGCCTAAGTTTTTTTAATGCACTGTGCTCCGCTGATTACGAAAATGCCTATAGTTTCATGGAAAACTCATCAGGCAACTAGAAATCCGCGTTAAAAACTAGTGATCACAAATGAACGTCCTTTTTGCGCTAGGACCGATATTTCGCGAGAAAAACGCGAAAAACTGTTTGCATCATTCCCCGGACTCTGCATATAGTTTATATTATGTATTTTTTATCTCTGAAAAGGAATATAACATTATTTTAGCAATAGAACGCTTAGAATTTATAATAACCGTGAAAAACCCGCACCGAGGACCTTGAGTTTTCTCGTTTTCCAAAAAACTCAGTAATTCTACGATATCTTTTTGAGAAATTATTATTTTTACACGCGCCTAAGTTTTTTTAATGCACTGTGCTCCGCTGATTACGTATATGCCTATAGTTTTATAAAAAACTCATCAGGCAACTAGATATCCGCGTTAGAAACTAGTGATCACAAATGAACGTCCTTTTTGCGCTAGGACCGATATTTCGCGAGAAAAACGCGAAAAACTGTTTGCATCATTCCTCGGACTCTGCATATAGTTTATATTATGTATTTTTGATCTCTAAAAAGGAATATAACATTATTTTAGTAAAAGAACGCTTAGAATTTATAATAACCGTGAAAAACCGGCACCGAGAATCTTAAGTTTTCTCGTTTTCCAAAAATCTCAGTAATTCTACGATATCTTTTTGAGAAATCATTATTTTTACACGCGCCTAAGTTTTTTTAATGCACTGTGCTCCGCTGATTACAAATATGCCTGTGGTTTCATAAAAAACTCATCAGGAAACTAGAAATCCGCGTTAGAAATTAGTGATCACAAATGAACGTCCTTTTTGCGCTAGGACCGATATTTCGCGAGAAAAACGCGAAAAACTGTTTGCATCATTCCTCGGACTCTGCATATAGTTTATATTATGTATTTTTGATCTCTAAAAAGGAATATAAAATTATTTTAGTGAAATAACGCTTAGAATTTATAATAACCGTGAAAAACCGGCACCGAGAAACTTAAGTTTTCTCGTTTTCCAAAAATCTCAGTAAATCTACGATATCTTTTTGAGAAATCATTATTTTTACACGCGCCTAAGTTTTTTGAATGCACTGTGCTCCGCTGATTACGAATATGCCTATAGTTTTATGGAAAACTCATCAGGAAACTAGAAATCCGCGTTAGAAACTAGTGATCACAAATGAACGTCCTTTTTGCGCTAGGACCGATATTTCGCGAGAAAAACGCGAAAAACTGTTTGCATCATTCCTCGGACACTGCATATAGTTTTTATTATGTATTTTAAATTTCTGAAAAGGAATATAACATTATTTTAGTAATAGAACGCTTAGAATTTATAATAACCGTGAAAAACCGGCACCGAGAATCTCAAGTTTCCTCGTTTTCCAAAAATCTCAGTAATTCTACGATATCTTTTTGAGAAATCATTATTTTTACACGCGCCTAAGTTTTTTCAATGCACTGTGCTCCGCTGATTACGAACATGCCTATAGTTTTATGGAAAACTCATCAGGAAACTAGAAATCCGCGTTAGAAACTAGTGATCACAAATGAACGTCCTTTTTGCGCTAGAACCGATATTTCGCGAGAAAAACGCGAAAAACTGTTTGCATCATTCCTCGGACTCTGCATATAGTTTATATTATGTATTTTTGATCTCTGAAAAGGAATATAACATTATTTTAGTAATAGAACGCTTAGAATTTATAATAACCGTGAAAAACCGGCACCGAGAATCTCAAGTTTCCTCGTTTTCCAAAAATCTCAGTAATTCTACGATATCTTTTTGAGAAATCATTATTTTTACACGCGCCTAAGTTTTTTCAATGCACTGTGCCCCGCTGATTACGAACATGCCTATAGTTTTATGGAAAACTCATCAGGAAACTAGAAATCCGCGTTAGAAACTAGTGATCACAAATGAACGTCCTTTTTGCGCTAGAACCGATATTTCGCGAGAAAAACGCGAAAAACTGTTTGCATTATTCCTCGGACTCTGCATATAGTTTATATTATGTATTTTTGATCTCTAAAAAGGAATATAACATTATTTTAGTAATAGAACGCTTAGAATTTATAATAACCGTGAAAAACCGGCACCGAGAATCTTAAGTTTCCTCGTTTTCCAAAAATCTCAGTAATTCTGCGATATCTTTTTGAGAAATCATTATTTTTACACGCGCCTAAGTTTTTTTAATGCACTGTGCTCCGCTGATTACGAATATGCCTATAGTTTTATGAGAAACTCATCAGGAAACTAGAAATCCGCGTTAGAAACTAGTGATCACAAATGAACGTCCTTTTTGCGCTAGGACCGATATTTCGCGAGAAAAACGCGAAAAACTGTTTGCATCATTCCTCGGACACTGCATATAGTTTATATTATGTATTTTTGATCTCTAAAAAGGAATATAACATTATTTTAGTAAAAGAACGCTTAGAATTTATAATAACCGTGAAAAACTGGCACCGAGAATCTCAAGTTTCCTCGTTTTCCAAAAATCTCAGTAATTCTACGATATCTTTTTGAGAAATCATTATTTTTACACGCGCCTAAGTTTTTTCAATGCACTGTGCTCCGCTGATTACGAACATGCCTATAGTTTTATGGAAAACTCATCAGGAAACTAGAAATCCGCGTTAGAAACTAGTGATCACAAATGAAATTCTTTTTTGCGCTAGGACCGATATTTCGCGAGAAAAACGCGAAAAACTGTTTGCATCATTCCTCGGACTCTGCATATAGTTTATATTATGTATTTTTGATCTCTAAAAAGGAATATAACATTATTTCAGTTGGAGAACGCTTAGAATTTATAATAACCGTGAAAAACCGGCACCGAGAATCTTAAGTTTCCTCGTTTTCCAAAAATCTCAGTAATTCTACGATATCTTTTTGAGAAATCATTATTTTCACACGCATCTAAGTTTTTTTGATGCACTGTGCTCCGCTGATTACGAATATGCCTGTGGTTTTATGAAAAACTCATCAGGAAACTAGAAATCCGCGTTAGAAACTAGTGATCACAAATGAACGTCCTTTTTGCGCTAGGACCGATATTTCGCGAGAAAAACGCGAAAAACTGTTTGCATCATTCCTCGGACACTGCATATAATTCATTTTATGTATTTTTGATCTCTAAAAAGGAATATAAAATTATTTTAGTAAACTAACGCTCAGAATTTATAATAACCGTGAAAAGCGGCACCGAGAAACTTAAGTTTTCTCGTTTTCCAAAAATCTCAGTAAATCTACGATATCTTTTTGAGAAATCATTATTTTTACACGCGCCTAAGTTTTTTTAATGCACTGTGCTCCGCTGATTACGAATATGCCTATAGTTTTATAAAAAACTCATCAGGAAACTAGATATCCGCGTTAGAAACTAGTGATCACAAATGAACGTCCTTTTTGCGCTAAGACCGATATTTCGCGAGAAAAACGCGAAAAACTGTTTGCATCATTCCTCGGACACTGCATATAGTTTTTATTATGTATTTTTAATCTCTGAAAAGAAATATAACATTATTTTAGTAATAGAACGCTTAGAATTTATAATAACCGTGAAAAACCGGCACCGAGAATCTTAAGTTTCCTTGTTTTCCAAAAATCTCAGTAATTCTACGATATCTTTTTGAGAAATCATTATTTTTACACGCGCCTAAGTTTTTTTAATGCACTGTGCTCCGCTGATTACGAATATGCCTACAGTTTTATGAAAAACTCATCAGGAAACTAGAAATCCGCGTTAGAAACTAGTGATCACAAATGAACGTCCTTTTTGCGCTAGGACCGATATTTCGCGAGAAAAACGCGAAAAACTGTTTGCATCATTCCTCGGACTCTGCATATAGTTTATATTATGTATTTTTGATCTCTAAAAAGGAATATAACATTATTTTAGTAATAGAACGCTTAGAATTTATAATAACCGTGAAAAACCGGCACCGAGAATCTTACGTTTCCTCATTTTCCAAAAATCTCAGTAAATCTACGATATCTTTTTGAGAAATCATTATTTTTACACGCGCCTAAGTTTTTTTAATGCACTGTGCTCCGCTGATTACGAATATGCCTATAGTTTTATGGAAAACTTATCAGGAAACTAGAAATCTGCGCTAGAAACTAGTGATCACAAATGAACGTCCTTTTTGCGCTAGGACCGATATGTCGCGAGAAAAACGCGAAAAACTGTTTGCATCATTCCTCGGACTCTGCATATAGTTTATATTATGTATTTTTGATCTCTAAAAAGGAATATAACATTATTTTAGTTAGAGAACGCTCAGAATTTATAATAACGGTGAAAAACCGGCGTCGAGAATCTTAAGTTTCCTCGTTTTCCAAAAATCTCAGTAATTCTACGATATCTTTTTGAGAAATCATTATTTTTACACGCGCCTAAGTTTTTTTGATGCACTGTGCTCCGCTGATTACGAATATGCCTGTGGTTTTATGGAAAACTCATCAGGAAACTAGAAATCCGCGTTAGAAACTAGTGATCACAAATGAACGTCCTTTTTGCGCTAGGACCGATATTTCGCGAGAAAAACGCGAAAAACTGTTTGCATCATTCCTCGGACTCTGCATTTAGTTTATATTATGTATTTTTGATCTCTAAAAAGGAATATAAAATTATTTTAGTGAAAGAACGCTTAGAATTTATAATAACCGTGAAAAACCGGCACCGAGAAACTTAAGTTTTCTCGTTTTCCAAAAATCTCAGTAAATCTACGATATCTTTTTGAGAAATCATTATTTTTACACGCGCCTAAGTTTTTTTGATGCACTGTGCTCCGCTGATTACGAATATGCCTATAGTTTTATGAAAAACTCATCAGGAAACTAGAAATCCGCGTTAGAAACTAGTGATCGCAAATGAACGTCCTTTTTGCGCTAGGACCGATATTTCGCGAGAAAAACGCGAAAAACTGTTTGCATCATTCCTCGGACTCTGCATATAGTTTATATTATGTATTTTTGATCTCTGAAAAGGAATATAAAATTATTTTAGTGAAAGAACGCTTAGAATTTATAATAACCGTGAAAAACCGGCACCGAGAAACTTAAGTTTTCTCGTTTTCCAAAAATCTCAGTAAATCTACGATATCTTTTTGAGAAATCATTATTTTTACACGCGCCTAAGTTTTTTTAATGCACTGTGCTTCGCTGATTACGAATATGCCTATAGTTTTATGGAAAACTCATCAGGAAACTGGAAATCCGCGTTAGAAACTAGTGATCACAAATGAACGTCCTTTTTGCGCTAGGACCGATATTTCGCGAGAAAAACGCGAAAAACTGTTTGCATCATTCCTCGGACTCTGCATATAGTTTTTATTATGTATTTTGAATTTCTGAAAAGGAATATAACATTATTTTAGTAATAGAACGCTTAGAATTTATAATAACCGTGAAAAACCGGCACCGAGAATCTCAAGTTTCCTCGTTTTCCAAAAATCTCAGTAATTCTACGATATCTTTTTGAGAAATCATTATTTTTACACGCGCCTAAGTTTTTTTAATGCACTGTGCTCCGCTGATTACGAACATGCCTATAGTTTTATGGAAAACTCATCAGGAAACTAGAAATCCGCGTTAGAAACTAGTGATCACAAATGAACGTCCTTTTTGCGCTAGGACCGATATTTCGCGAGAAAAACGCGAAAAACTGTTTGCATCATTCCTCGGACTCAGCATATAGTTTATATTATGTATTTTTGATCTCTAAAAAGGAATATAACATTATTTTAGTTAGAGAACGCTTAGAATTTATAATAACGGTGAAAAACCGGCACCGAGAATCTTAAGTTTCCTCGTTTTCCAAAAATCTCAGTAATTCTACGATATCTTTTTGAGAAATCATTATTTTTACACGCGCCTAAGTTTTTTTAATGCACTGTGCTCCGCTGATTACGAATATGCCTATAGTTTTGTAAAAAACTCATCAGGAAACTAGAAATCCGCGTTAGAAACTAGTGATCACAAATGAACGTCCTTTTTGCGCTAGGACCGATATTTCGCGAGAAAAACGCGAAAAACTGTTTGCATCATTCCTCGGACTCTGCATATAGTTTATATTATGTATTTTTGATCTCTAAAAAGGAATATAAAATTATTTTAGTGAAAGAACGCTTAGAATTTATAATAACCGTGAAAAACCGGCACCGAGAAACTTAAGTTTTCTCGTTTTCCAAAAATCTCAGTAAATCTACGATATCTTTTTGAGAAATCATTATTTTTACGCGCGCCTAAGTTTTTTTAATGCACTGTGCTCCGCTGATTACGAATATGCCTAGAGTTTTATAAAAAACTCATCAGGAAACTAGAAATCCGCGTTAGAAACTAGTGATCGCAAATGAACGTCCTTTTTGCGCTAGGACCGATATTTCGCGAGAAAAACGCGAAAAACTGTTTGCATCATTCCTCGGACTCTGCATATAGTTTATATTATGTATTTTTGATCTCTAAAAAGAAATATAAAATTATTTTAGTGAAAGAACGCTTAGAATTTATAATAACCGTGAAAAACCGGCACCGAGAAACTTAAGTTTTCTCGTTTTCCAAAAATCTCAGTAAATCTACGATATCTTTTTGAGAAATCATTATTTTTACACGCGCCTAAGTTTTTTTAATGCACTGTGCTTCGCTGATTACGAATATGCCTATAGTTTTATGGAAAACTTATCAGGAAACTGGAAATCCGCGTTAGAAACTAGTGATCACAAATGAACGTCCTTTTTGCGCTAGGACCGATATTTCGCGAGAAAAACGCGAAAAACTGTTTGCATCATTCCTCGGACACTGCATATAGTTTTTATTATGTATTTTGAATTTCTGAAAAGGAATATAACATTATTTTAGTAATAGAACGCTTAGAATTTATAATAACCGTGAAAAACCGGCACCGAGAATCTCAAGTTTCCTCGTTTTCCAAAAATCTCAGTAATTCTACGATATCTTTTTGAGAAATCATTATTTTTACACGCGCCTAAGTTTTTTTTAATGCACTGTGCTCCGCTGATTACGAATATGCCTATAGTTTTATGGAAAACTCATCGGGAAACTAGAAATCCGCGCTAGAAACTAGTGATCACAAATGAACGTCCTTTTTGCGCTAGGACCGATATTTCGCGAGAAAAACGCGAAAAACTGTTTGCATCATTCCTCGGACACTGCATATAGTTTTTATTATGTATTTTGAATTTCTGAAAAGGAATATAACATTATTTTAGTAATAGAACGCTTAGAATTTATAATAACTGTGAAAAACCGGCACCGAGAATCTCAAGTTTCCTCGTTTTCCAAAAATCTCAGTAATTCTACGATATCTTTTTGAGAAATCATTATTTTTACACGCGCCTAAGTTTTTTTAATGCACTGTGCTCCGCTGATTACGAATATGCCTATAGTTTTATGGAAAACTCATGAGGAAACTAGAAATCCGCGTTAGAAACTAGTGATCACAAATGAACGTCCTTTTTGCGCTAGGACCGATATTTCGCGAGAAATACGCGAAAAACTGTTTGCATCATTCCTCGGACACTGCATATAGTTTATATTATGTATTTTAAATTTCTGAAAAGAAATATAACATTATTTTAGTAATAGAACGCTTAGAATTTATAATAACCGTGAAAAACCGGCACCGAGAATCTTAAGTTTCCTCGTTTTCCAAAAATCTCAGTCATTTTACGATATCTTTTTGAGAAATCATTATTTTTACACGCGCCTAAGTTTTTTTAATGCACTGTGCTCCGCTGATTACGAATATGCCTATAGTTTTATAAAACACTCATCAGGCAACTAGAAATCCGCGTTAGAAACTAGTGATCACAAATGAACGTCCTTTTTGCGCTAGGACCGATATTTCGCGAGAAAAACGCGAAAAACTGTTTGCATCATTCCTCGGACACTGCATATAGTTTATATTATGTATTTTTGATCTCTAAAAAGGAATATAACATTATTTTAGTAAAAGAACGCTTAGAATTTATAATAACCGTGAAAAACCGGCACCGAGAAACTTAAGTTTTCTCGTTTTCCAAAAATCTCAGTAAATCTACGATATCTTTTTGAGAAATCATTATTTTTACACGCGCCTAAGTTTTTTTAATGCACTGTGCTCCGCTGATTACGAATATGCCTATAGTTTTATAAAAAACTCATCAGGAAACTAGAAATCCGCGTTAGAATCTAGTGATCACAAATGAACGTCCTTTTTGCGCTAGGACCGATATTTCGCGAGAAAAACGCGAAAAACTGTTTGCATCATTCCTCGGACTCTGCATATAGTTTATATTATGTATTTTTGATCTCTAAAAAGGAATATAAAATTATTTTAGTGAAAGAACGCTTAGAATTTATAATAACCGTGAAAAACCGGCACCGAGAAACTTAAGTTTTCTCGTTTTCCAAAAATCTCAGTAAATCTACGATATCTTTTTGAGAAATCATTATTTTTACACGCGCCTAAGTTTTTTTGATGCACTGTGCTCCGCTGATTACGAATATGCCTATAGTTTTATGAAAAACTCATCAGGAAACTAGAAATCCGCTCTAGAAACTAGTGATCACAAATGAACGTCCTTTTTGCGCTAAGACCGATATTTCGCGAGAAAAACGCGAAAAACTGTTTGCATTATTCCTCGGACTCTGCATATAGTTTATATTCTGTATTTTCAATCTCTGAAAAGGAATATGACATTATTTCAGTAATAGAACGCTTAGAATTTATAATAACCGTGAAAAACCGGCACCGAGGACCTTGAGTTTTCTCGTTTTCCAAAAAACTCAGTAATTCTACGATATCTTTTTGAGAAATCATTATTTTTACACGCGCCTAAGTTTTTTTGATGCACTGTGCTCCGCTGATTACGAATATGCCTATAGTTTTATAAAAAAACTCATCAGGCAACTAGATATCCGCGTTAGAAACTAGTGATCACAAATGAACGTCCTTTTTGCGCTAGGACCGATATTTCGCGAGAAAAACGCGAAAAACTGTTTGCATCATTCCTCGGACTCTGCATATAGTTTATATTATGTATTTTTGATCTCTAAAAAGGAATATAACATTATTTTAGTAAAAGAACGCTTCGAATTTATAATAACCGTGAAAAACCGGCACCGAGAATCTTAAGTTTTCTCGTTTTCCAAAAATCTCAGTAATTCTACGATATCTTTTTGAGAAATCATTATTTTCACACGCGCCTAAGTTTTTTTAATGCACTGTGCTCCGCTGATTACGAATATGCCTATAGTTTCATGAAAAACTCATCAGGCAACTAGAAATCCGCGTTAGAAACTAGTGATCACAAATGAACGTCCTTTTTGCGCTAGGACCGATATTTCGCGAGAAAAACGCGAAAAACTGTTTGCATCATTCCTCGGACTCTGCATATAGTTTATATTATGTATTTTTGATCTCTAAAAAGGAATATAACATTATTTCAGTTGGAGAACGCTTAGAATTTATAATAACCGTGAAAAACCGGCACCGAGAATCTTAAGTTTCCTCGTTTTCCAAAAATCTCAGTAATTCTACGATATCTTTTTGAGAAATCATTATTTTCACACGCATCTAAGTTTTTTTGATGCACTGTGCTCCGCTGATTACGAATATGCCTGTGGTTTTATGAAAAACTCATCAGGAAACTAGAAATCCGCGTTAGAAACTAGTGATCACAAATGAACGTCCTTTTTGCGCTAGGACCGATATTTCGCGAGAAAAACGCGAAAAACTGTTTGCATCATTCCTCGGACTCTGCATATAGTTTATATTATGTATTTTTGATCTCTAAAAAGGAATATAACATTATTTTAGTAATAGAACGCTTAGAATTTATAATAACCGTGAAAAACCGGCACCGAGAATCTTACGTTTCCTCATTTTCCAAAAATCTCAGTAAATCTACGATATCTTTTTGAGAAATCATTATTTTTACACGCGCCTAAGTTTTTTTAATGCACTGTGCTCCGCTGATTACGAATATGCCTATAGTTTTATAAAACACTCATCAGGCAACTAGAAATCCGCGTTAGAAACTAGTGATCACAAATGAACGTCCTTTTTGCGCTAGGACCGATATTTCGCGAGAAAAACGCGAAAAACTGTTTGCATCATTCCTCGGACTCTGCATATAGTTTATATTATGTATTTTTGATCCCTAAAAAGGAATATAACATTATTTTAGTAATAGATCGCTTAGAATTTATAATAACCGTGAAAAACCGGCACCGAGAATCTTACGTTTCCTCGTTTTCCAAAAATCTCAGTAAATCTACGATATCTTTTTGAGAAATCATTATTTTTACACGCGCCTGAGTTTTATTAATGCACTGTGCTCCGCTGATTACGAATATGCCTATACTTTTATGAAAAACTCATCTGGAAACTAGAAATCCGCGTTAGAAACTACTGATCACAAATGAACGTCCTTTTTGCGCTAGGACCGATATTTCGCAAGAAAAACGCGAAAAACTGTTTGCATCATTCCTCGGACTCTGCATATAGTTTATATTATGTATTTTTGATCCCTAAAAAGGAATATAACATTATTTTAGTAATAGATCGCTTAGAATTTATAATAACCGTGAAAAACCGGCACCGAGAATCTTACGTTTCCTCGTTTTCCAAAAATCTCAGTAAATCTACGATATCTTTTTGAGAAATCATTATTTTTACACGCGCCTAAGTTTTTTTAATGCACTGTGCTCCGCTGATTACGAAAATGCCTATAGTTTCATGGAAAACTCATCAGGCAACTAGAAATCCGCGTTAAAAACTAGTGATCACAAATGAACGTCCTTTTTGCGCTAGGACCGATATTTCGTGAGAAAAACGCGAAAAACTGTTTGCATCATTCCCCGGACTCTGCATATAGTTTATATTATGTATTTTTTATCTCTGAAAAGGAATATAACATTATTTTAGCAATAGAACGCTTAGAATTTATAATAACCGTGAAAAACCCGCACCGAGGACCTTGAGTTTTCTCGTTTTCCAAAAAACTCAGTAATTCTACGATATCTTTTTGAGAAATCATTATTTTTACACGCGCCTAAGTTTTTTGAATGCACTGTGCTCCGCTGATTACGAATATGCCTATAGTTTTATGGAAAACTCATCAGGAAACTAGAAATCCGCGTTAGAAACTAGTGATCACAAATGAACGTCCTTTTTGCGCTAGGACCGATATTTCGCGAGAAAAACGCGAAAAACTGTTTGCATCATTCCTCGGACACTGCATATAGTTTTTATTATGTATTTTAAATTTCTGAAAAGGAATATAACATTATTTTAGTAATAGAACGCTTAGAATTTATAATAACCGTGAAAAACCGGCACCGAGAATCTTAAGTTTTCTCGTTTTCCAAAAATCTCAGTAATTCTACGATATCTTTTTGAGAAATCATTATTTTTACACGCGCCTAAGTTTTTTTAATGCACTGCGCTCCGCTGATTACAAACATGCCTATAGTTTTATGGAAAACTCATCAGGAAACTAGAAATCCGCGTTAGAAACTAGTGATCACAAATGAACGTCCTTTTTGCGCTAGGACCGATATTTCGCGAGAAAAACGCGAAAAACTGTTTGCATCATTCCTCGGACTCTGCATATAGTTTATATTATGTATTTTTGATCCCTAAAAAGGAATATAACATTATTTTAGTAATAGATCGCTTAGAATTTATAATAACCGTGAAAAACCGGCACCGAGAATCTTACGTTTCCTCGTTTTCCAAAAATCTCAGTAAATCTACGATATCTTTTTGAGAAATCATTATTTTTACACGCGCCTAAGTTTTTTTAATGCACTGTGCTCCGCTGATTACGAATATGCCTATAGTTTTATGGAAAACTCATCAGGAAACTAGAAATCCGCGTTAGAAACTAGTGATCACAAATGAACGTCCTTTTTGCGCTAGGACCGATATTTCGCGAGAAAAACGCGAAAAACTGTTTGCATCATTCCTCGGACACTGCATATAGTTTTTATTATGTATTTTAAATTTCTGAAAAGGAATATAACATTATTTTAGTAATAGAACGCTTAGAATTTATAATAACCGTGAAAAACCGGCACCGAGAATCTTAAGTTTTCTCGTTTTCCAAAAATCTCAGTAATTCTACGATATCTTTTTGAGAAATCATTATTTTTACACGCGCCTAAGTTTTTTTAATGCACTGCGCTCCGCTGATTACAAACATGCCTATAGTTTTATGGAAAACTCATCAGGAAACTAGAAATCCGCGTTAGAAACTAGTGATCACAAATGAACGTCCTTTTTGCGCTAGGACCGATATTTCGCGAGAAAAACGCGAAAAACTGTTTGCATCATTCCTCGGACTCTGCATATAGTTTATATTATGTATTTTTGATCCCTAAAAAGGAATATAACATTATTTTAGTAATAGATCGCTTAGAATTTATAATAACCGTGAAAAACCGGCACCGAGAATCTTACGTTTCCTCGTTTTCCAAAAATCTCAGTAAATCTACGATATCTTTTTGAGAAATCATTATTTTTACACGCGCCTAAGTTTTTTTAATGCACTGTGCTCCGCTGATTACGAATATGCCTATACTTTTATGAAAAACTCATCTGGAAACTAGAAATCCGCGTTAGAAACTACTGATCACAAATGAACGTCCTTTTTGCGCTAGGACCGATATTTCGCAAGAAAAACGCGAAAAACTGTTTGCATCATTCCTCGGACTCTGCATATAGTTTATATTATGTATTTTTAATCTCTGAAAAGGAATATAATATTATTTTAGTAATAGAACGCTTAGAATTTATAATAACCGTGAAAAATCGGCACCGAGGATCTTAAGTTTTCTCGTTTTCCAAAAAACTCAGTAATTCTACAATATTCTTTTGAGAAATCATTATTTTTACACGCGCCTAAGTTTTTTTAATGCACTGTGCTCCGCTGATTACGAAAATGCCTATAGTTTCATGGAAAACTCATCAGGCAACTAGAAATCCGCGTTAAAAACTAGTGATCACAAATGAACGTCCTTTTTGCGCTAGGACCGATATTTCGCGAGAAAAACGCGAAAAACTGTTTGCATCATTCCCCGGACTCTGCATATAGTTTATATTATGTATTTTTTATCTCTGAAAAGGAATATAACATTATTTTAGCAATAGAACGCTTAGAATTTATAATAACCGTGAAAAACCCGCACCGAGGACCTTGAGTTTTCTCGTTTTCCAAAAAACTCAGTAATTCTACGATATCTTTTTGAGAAATTATTATTTTTACACGCGCCTAAGTTTCTTTAATGCACTGTGCTCCGCTGATTACGTATATGCCTATAGTTTTATAAAAAACTCATCAGGCAACTAGATATCCGCGTTAGAAACTAGTGATCACAAATGAACGTCCTTTTTGCGCTAGGACCGATATTTCGCGAGAAAAACGCGAAAAACTGTTTGCATCATTCCTCGGACTCTGCATATAGTTTATATTATGTATTTTTGATCTCTAAAAAGGAATATAACATTATTTTAGTAAAAGAACGCTTAGAATTTATAATAACCGTGAAAAACCGGCACCGAGAATCTTAAGTTTTCTCGTTTTCCAAAAATCTCAGTAATTCTACGATATCTTTTTGAGAAATCATTATTTTTACACGCGCCTAAGTTTTTTTAATGCACTGTGCTCCGCTGATTACAAATATGCCTGTGGTTTCATAAAAAACTCATCAGGAAACTAGAAATCCGCGTTAGAAATTAGTGATCACAAATGAACGTCCTTTTTGCGCTAGGACCGATATTTCGCGAGAAAAACGCGAAAAACTGTTTGCATCATTCCTCGGACTCTGCATATAGTTTATATTATGTATTTTTGATCTCTGAAAAGGAATATAACATTATTTTAGTAAAAGAACGCTTAGAATTTATAATAACCGTGAAAGACCGGCACCGAGAATCTTAAGTTTTCTCGTTTTCCAAAAATCTCAGTAATTCTACGATATCTTTTTGAGAAATCATTATTTTTACACGCGCCTAAGTTTTTTTAATGCACTGTGCTCCGCTGATTACAAATATGCCTATAGTTTTATGGAAAACTCATCAGGAAACTAGAAATCCGCGTTAGAAACTAGTGATCACAAATGAACGTCCTTTTTGCGCTAGGACCGATATTTCGCGAGAAAAACGCGAAAAACTGTTTGCATCATTCCTCGGACACTGCATATAGTTTTTATTATGTATTTTAAATTTCTGAAAAGGAATATAACATTATTTTAGTAATAGAACGCTTAGAATTTATAATAACCGTGAAAAACCGGCACCGAGAATCTTAAGTTTTCTCGTTTTCCAAAAATCTCAGTAATTCTACGATATCTTTTTGAGAAATCATTATTTTTACACGCGCCTAAGTTTTTTTAATGCACTGCGCTCCGCTGATTACAAACATGCCTATAGTTTTATGGAAAACTCATCAGGAAACTAGAAATCCGCGTTAGAAACTAGTGATCACAAATGAACGTCCTTTTTGCGCTAGGACCGATATTTCGCGAGAAAAACGCGAAAAACTGTTTGCATCATTCCTCGGACTCTGCATATAGTTTATATTATGTATTTCTGATCTCTGAAAAGGAATATAACATCATTTTAGTAATAGAACGCTTAGAATTTATAATAACCGTGAAAAACCGGCACCGAGAATCTCAAGTTTCCTCGTTTTCCAAAAATCTCAGTAATTCTGCAATATCTTTTTGAGAAATCATTATTTTTACACGCGCCTAAGTTTTTTTAATGCACTGTGCTCCGCTGATTACGAATATGCCTATAGTTTTATGAGAAACTCATCAGGAAACTAGAAATCCGCGTTAGAAACTAGTGATCACAAATGAACGTCCTTTTTGCGCTAGGACCGATATTTCGCGAGAAAAACGCGAAAAACTGTTTGCATCATTCCTCGGACACTGCATATAGTTTATATTATGTATTTTAAATTTCTGAAAAGAAATATAACATTATTTGAGTAATAGAACGCTTAGAATTTATAATAACCGTGAAAAACCGGCACCGAGAATCTTAAGTTTCCTCGTTTTCCAAAAATCTCAGTCATTTTACGATATCTTTTTGAGAAATCATTATTTTTACACGCGCCTAAGTTTTTTTAATGCACTGTGCTCCGCTGATTACGAATATGCCTATAGTTTTATAAAACACTCATCAGGCAACTAGAAATCCGCGTTAGAAACTAGTGATCACAAATGAACGTCCTTTTTGCGCTAGGACCGATATTTCGCGAGAAAAACGCGAAAAACTGTTTGCATCATTCCTCGGACTCTGCATATAGTTTATATTATGTATTTTTGATCCCTAAAAAGGAATATAACATTATTTTAGTAATAGATCGCTTAGAATTTATAATAACCGTGAAAAACCGGCACCGAGAATCTTACGTTTCCTCGTTTTCCAAAAATCTCAGTAAATCTACGATATCTTTTTGAGAAATCATTATTTTTACACGCGCCTAAGTTTTTTTAATGCACTGTGCTCCGCTGATTACGAATATGCCTATACTTTTATGAAAAACTCATCTGGAAACTAGAAATCCGCGTTAGAAACTACTGATCACAAATGAACGTCCTTTTTGCGCTAGGACCGATATTTCGCAAGAAAAACGCGAAAAACTGTTTGCATCATTCCTCGGACTCTGCATATAGTTTATATTATGTATTTTTAATCTCTGAAAAGGAATATAATATTATTTTAGTAATAGAACGCTTAGAATTTATAATAACCGTGAAAAATCGGCACCGAGGATCTTAAGTTTTCTCGTTTTCCAAAAAACTCAGTAATTCTACAATATTCTTTTGAGAAATCATTATTTTTACACGCGCCTAAGTTTTTTTAATGCACTGTGCTCCGCTGATTACGAAAATGCCTATAGTTTCATGGAAAACTCATCAGGCAACTAGAAATCCGCGTTAAAAACTAGTGATCACAAATGAACGTCCTTTTTGCGCTAGGACCGATATTTCGCGAGAAAAACGCGAAAAACTGTTTGCATCATTCCCCGGACTCTGCATATAGTTTATATTATGTATTTTTTATCTCTGAAAAGGAATATAACATTATTTTAGCAATAGAACGCTTAGAATTTATAATAACCGTGAAAAACCCGCACCGAGGACCTTGAGTTTTCTCGTTTTCCAAAAAACTCAGTAATTCTACGATATCTTTTTGAGAAATTATTATTTTTACACGCGCCTAAGTTTTTTTAATGCACTGTGCTCCGCTGATTACGTATATGCCTATAGTTTTATAAAAAACTCATCAGGCAACTAGATATCCGCGTTAGAAACTAGTGATCACAAATGAACGTCCTTTTTGCGCTAGGACCGATATTTCGCGAGAAAAACGCGAAAAACTGTTTGCATCATTCCTCGGACTCTGCATATAGTTTATATTATGTATTTTTGATCTCTAAAAAGGAATATAACATTATTTTAGTAAAAGAACGCTTAGAATTTATAATAACCGTGAAAAACCGGCACCGAGAATCTTAAGTTTTCTCGTTTTCCAAAAATCTCAGTAATTCTACGATATCTTTTTGAGAAATCATTATTTTTACACGCGCCTAAGTTTTTTTAATGCACTGTGCTCCGCTGATTACAAATATGCCTGTGGTTTCATAAAAAACTCATCAGGAAACTAGAAATCCGCGTTAGAAATTAGTGATCACAAATGAACGTCCTTTTTGCGCTAGGACCGATATTTCGCGAGAAAAACGCGAAAAACTGTTTGCATCATTCCTCGGACTCTGCATATAGTTTATATTATGTATTTTTGATCTCTAAAAAGGAATATAAAATTATTTTAGTGAAATAACGCTTAGAATTTATAATAACCGTGAAAAACCGGCACCGAGAAACTTAAGTTTTCTCGTTTTCCAAAAATCTCAGTAAATCTACGATATCTTTTTGAGAAATCATTATTTTTACACGCGCCTAAGTTTTTTGAATGCACTGTGCTCCGCTGATTACGAATATGCCTATAGTTTTATGGAAAACTCATCAGGAAACTAGAAATCCGCGTTAGAAACTAGTGATCACAAATGAACGTCCTTTTTGCGCTAGGACCGATATTTCGCGAGAAAAACGCGAAAAACTGTTTGCATCATTCCTCGGACACTGCATATAGTTTTTATTATGTATTTTAAATTTCTGAAAAGGAATATAACATTATTTTAGTAATAGAACGCTTAGAATTTATAATAACCGTGAAAAACCGGCACCGAGAATCTCAAGTTTCCTCGTTTTCCAAAAATCTCAGTAATTCTACGATATCTTTTTGAGAAATCATTATTTTTACACGCGCCTAAGTTTTTTCAATGCACTGTGCTCCGCTGATTACGAACATGCCTATAGTTTTATGGAAAACTCATCAGGAAACTAGAAATCCGCGTTAGAAACTAGTGATCACAAATGAACGTCCTTTTTGCGCTAGAACCGATATTTCGCGAGAAAAACGCGAAAAACTGTTTGCATCATTCCTCGGACTCTGCATATAGTTTATATTATGTATTTTTGATCTCTGAAAAGGAATATAACATTATTTTAGTAATAGAACGCTTAGAATTTATAATAACCGTGAAAAACCGGCACCGAGAATCTCAAGTTTCCTCGTTTTCCAAAAATCTCAGTAATTCTACGATATCTTTTTGAGAAATCATTATTTTTACACGCGCCTAAGTTTTTTCAATGCACTGTGCCCCGCTGATTACGAACATGCCTATAGTTTTATGGAAAACTCATCAGGAAACTAGAAATCCGCGTTAGAAACTAGTGATCACAAATGAACGTCCTTTTTGCGCTAGGACCGATATTTCGCGAGAAAAACGCGAAAAACTGTTTGCATCATTCCTCGGACTCTGCATATAGTTTATATTATGTATTTTTGATCTCTGAAAAGGAATATAACATTATTTTAGTAATAGAACGCTTAGAATTTATAATAACCGTGAAAAACCGGCAACGAGAATCTCAAGTTTCCTCGTTTTCCAAAAATCTCAGTAATTCTGCAATATCTTTTTGAGAAATCATTATTTTTACACGCGCCTAAGTTTTTTTAATGCACTGTGCTCCGCTGATTACGAATATGCCTAGAGTTTTATGAGAAACTCATCAGGAAACTAGAAATCTGCGTTAGAAACTAGTGATCACAAATGAACGTTCTTTTTGCGCTAGGACCGATATTTCGCGAGAAAAACGCGAAAAACTGTTTGCATTATTCCTCGGACTCTGCATATAGTTTATATTATGTATTTTTGATCTCTAAAAAGGAATATAACATTATTTTAGTAATAGAACGCTTAGAATTTATAATAACCGAGAAAAACCGGCACCGAGAATCTTAAGTTTCCTCGTTTTCCAAAAATCTCAGTAATTCTGCGATATCTTTTTGAGAAATCATTATTTTTACACGCGCCTAAGTTTTTTCAATGCACTGTGCTCCGCTGATTACGAACATGCCTATAGTTTTATGGAAAACTCATCAGGAAACTAGAAATCCGCGTTAGAAACTAGTGATCACAAATGAAATTCTTTTTTGCGCTAGGACCGATATTTCGCGAGAAAAACGCGAAAAACTGTTTGCATCATTCCTCGGACTCTGCATATAGTTTATATTATGTATTTTTGATCTCTAAAAAGGAATATAACATTATTTCAGTTGGAGAACGCTTAGAATTTATAATAACCGTGAAAAACCGGCACCGAGAATCTTAAGTTTCCTCGTTTTCCAAAAATCTCAGTAATTCTACGATATCTTTTTGAGAAATCATTATTTTCACACGCATCTAAGTTTTTTTGATGCACTGTGCTCCGCTGATTACGAATATGCCTGTGGTTTTATGAAAAACTCATCAGGAAACTAGAAATCCGCGTTAGAAACTAGTGATCACAAATGAACGTCCTTTTTGCGCTAGGACCGATATTTCGCGAGAAAAACGCGAAAAACTGTTTGCATCATTCCTCGGACACTGCATATAATTCATTTTATGTATTTTTGATCTCTAAAAAGGAATATAAAATTATTTTAGTAAACTAACGCTCAGAATTTATAATAACCGTGAAAAGCGGCACCGAGAAACTTAAGTTTTCTCGTTTTCCAAAAATCTCAGTAAATCTACGATATCTTTTTGAGAAATCATTATTTTTACACGCGCCTAAGTTTTTTTAATGCACTGTGCTCCGCTGATTACGAATATGCCTATAGTTTTATAAAAAACTCATCAGGAAACTAGATATCCGCGTTAGAAACTAGTGATCACAAATGAACGTCCTTTTTGCGCTAAGACCGATATTTCGCGAGAAAAACGCGAAAAACTGTTTGCATCATTCCTCGGACACTGCATATAGTTTTTATTATGTATTTTTAATCTCTGAAAAGAAATATAACATTATTTTAGTAATAGAACGCTTAGAATTTATAATAACCGTGAAAAACCGGCACCGAGAATCTTAAGTTTCCTTGTTTTCCAAAAATCTCAGTAATTCTACGATATCTTTTTGAGAAATCATTATTTTTACACGCGCCTAAGTTTTTTTAATGCACTGTGCTCCGCTGATTACGAATATGCCTACAGTTTTATGAAAAACTCATCAGGAAACTAGAAATCCGCGTTAGAAACTAGTGATCACAAATGAACGTCCTTTTTGCGCTAGGACCGATATTTCGCGAGAAAAACGCGAAAAACTGTTTGCATCATTCCTCGGACTCTGCATATAGTTTATATTATGTATTTTTGATCTCTAAAAAGGAATATAACATTATTTTAGTAATAGAACGCTTAGAATTTATAATAACCGTGAAAAACCGGCACCGAGAATCTTACGTTTCCTCATTTTCCAAAAATCTCAGTAAATCTACGATATCTTTTTGAGAAATCATTATTTTTACACGCGCCTAAGTTTTTTTAATGCACTGTGCTCCGCTGATTACGAATATGCCTATAGTTTTATGGAAAACTTATCAGGAAACTAGAAATCTGCGCTAGAAACTAGTGATCACAAATGAACGTCCTTTTTGCGCTAGGACCGATATGTCGCGAGAAAAACGCGAAAAACTGTTTGCATCATTCCTCGGACTCTGCATATAGTTTATATTATGTATTTTTGATCTCTAAAAAGGAATATAACATTATTTTAGTTAGAGAACGCTCAGAATTTATAATAACGGTGAAAAACCGGCGTCGAGAATCTTAAGTTTCCTCGTTTTCCAAAAATCTCAGTAATTCTACGATATCTTTTTGAGAAATCATTATTTTTACACGCGCCTAAGTTTTTTTGATGCACTGTGCTCCGCTGATTACGAATATGCCTGTGGTTTTATGGAAAACTCATCAGGAAACTAGAAATCCGCGTTAGAAACTAGTGATCACAAATGAACGTCCTTTTTGCGCTAGGACCGATATTTCGCGAGAAAAACGCGAAAAACTGTTTGCATCATTCCTCGGACTCTGCATTTAGTTTATATTATGTATTTTTGATCTCTAAAAAGGAATATAAAATTATTTTAGTGAAAGAACGCTTAGAATTTATAATAACCGTGAAAAACCGGCACCGAGAAACTTAAGTTTTCTCGTTTTCCAAAAATCTCAGTAAATCTACGATATCTTTTTGAGAAATCATTATTTTTACACGCGCCTAAGTTTTTTTGATGCACTGTGCTCCGCTGATTACGAATATGCCTATAGTTTTATGAAAAACTCATCAGGAAACTAGAAATCCGCGTTAGAAACTAGTGATCGCAAATGAACGTCCTTTTTGCGCTAGGACCGATATTTCGCGAGAAAAACGCGAAAAACTGTTTGCATCATTCCTCGGACTCTGCATATAGTTTATATTATGTATTTTTGATCTCTGAAAAGGAATATAAAATTATTTTAGTGAAAGAACGCTTAGAATTTATAATAACCGTGAAAAACCGGCACCGAGAAACTTAAGTTTTCTCGTTTTCCAAAAATCTCAGTAAATCTACGATATCTTTTTGAGAAATCATTATTTTTACACGCGCCTAAGTTTTTTTAATGCACTGTGCTTCGCTGATTACGAATATGCCTATAGTTTTATGGAAAACTCATCAGGAAACTGGAAATCCGCGTTAGAAACTAGTGATCACAAATGAACGTCCTTTTTGCGCTAGGACCGATATTTCGCGAGAAAAACGCGAAAAACTGTTTGCATCATTCCTCGGACTCTGCATATAGTTTTTATTATGTATTTTGAATTTCTGAAAAGGAATATAACATTATTTTAGTAATAGAACGCTTAGAATTTATAATAACCGTGAAAAACCGGCACCGAGAATCTCAAGTTTCCTCGTTTTCCAAAAATCTCAGTAATTCTACGATATCTTTTTGAGAAATCATTATTTTTACACGCGCCTAAGTTTTTTTAATGCACTGTGCTCCGCTGATTACGAACATGCCTATAGTTTTATGGAAAACTCATCAGGAAACTAGAAATCCGCGTTAGAAACTAGTGATCACAAATGAACGTCCTTTTTGCGCTAGGACCGATATTTCGCGAGAAAAACGCGAAAAACTGTTTGCATCATTCCTCGGACTCAGCATATAGTTTATATTATGTATTTTTGATCTCTAAAAAGGAATATAACATTATTTTAGTTAGAGAACGCTTAGAATTTATAATAACGGTGAAAAACCGGCACCGAGAATCTTAAGTTTCCTCGTTTTCCAAAAATCTCAGTAATTCTACGATATCTTTTTGAGAAATCATTATTTTTACACGCGCCTAAGTTTTTTTAATGCACTGTGCTCCGCTGATTACGAATATGCCTATAGTTTTGTAAAAAACTCATCAGGAAACTAGAAATCCGCGTTAGAAACTAGTGATCACAAATGAACGTCCTTTTTGCGCTAGGACCGATATTTCGCGAGAAAAACGCGAAAAACTGTTTGCATCATTCCTCGGACTCTGCATATAGTTTATATTATGTATTTTTGATCTCTAAAAAGGAATATAAAATTATTTTAGTGAAAGAACGCTTAGAATTTATAATAACCGTGAAAAACCGGCACCGAGAAACTTAAGTTTTCTCGTTTTCCAAAAATCTCAGTAAATCTACGATATCTTTTTGAGAAATCATTATTTTTACGCGCGCCTAAGTTTTTTTAATGCACTGTGCTCCGCTGATTACGAATATGCCTAGAGTTTTATAAAAAACTCATCAGGAAACTAGAAATCCGCGTTAGAAACTAGTGATCGCAAATGAACGTCCTTTTTGCGCTAGGACCGATATTTCGCGAGAAAAACGCGAAAAACTGTTTGCATCATTCCTCGGACTCTGCATATAGTTTATATTATGTATTTTTGATCTCTAAAAAGAAATATAAAATTATTTTAGTGAAAGAACGCTTAGAATTTATAATAACCGTGAAAAACCGGCACCGAGAAACTTAAGTTTTCTCGTTTTCCAAAAATCTCAGTAAATCTACGATATCTTTTTGAGAAATCATTATTTTTACACGCGCCTAAGTTTTTTTAATGCACTGTGCTTCGCTGATTACGAATATGCCTATAGTTTTATGGAAAACTTATCAGGAAACTGGAAATCCGCGTTAGAAACTAGTGATCACAAATGAACGTCCTTTTTGCGCTAGGACCGATATTTCGCGAGAAAAACGCGAAAAACTGTTTGCATCATTCCTCGGACACTGCATATAGTTTTTATTATGTATTTTGAATTTCTGAAAAGGAATATAACATTATTTTAGTAATAGAACGCTTAGAATTTATAATAACCGTGAAAAACCGGCACCGAGAATCTCAAGTTTCCTCGTTTTCCAAAAATCTCAGTAATTCTACGATATCTTTTTGAGAAATCATTATTTTTACACGCGCCTAAGTTTTTTTAATGCACTGTGCTCCGCTGATTACGAATATGCCTATAGTTTTATGGAAAACTCATCAGGAAACTAGAAATCCGCGTTAGAAACTAGTGATCACAAATGAACGTCCTTTTTGCGCTAGGACCGATATTTCGCGAGAAAAACGCGAAAAACTGTTTGCATCATTCCTCGAACTCTGCATATAGTTTATATTATGTATTTTTGATCTCTAAAAAGGAATATAACATTATTTAGTTAGAGAACGCTCAGAATTTATAATAACCGTGAAAAACCGGCACCGAGAAACTTAAGTTTTCTCGTTTTCCAAAAATCTCAGTAAATCTACGATATCTTTTTGAGAAATCATTATTTTTACACGCGCCTAAGTTTTTTTAATGCACTGTGCTTCGCTGATTACGAATATGCCTATAGTTTTATGGAAAACTCATCAGGAAACTAGAAATCCGCGTTAGAAACTAGTGATCACAAATGAACGTCCTTTTTGCGCTAGGACCGATATTTCGCGAGAAAAACGCGAAAAACTGTTTGCATCATTCCTCGGACACTGCATATAGTTTTTATTATGTATTTTGAATTTCTGAAAAGGAATATAACATTATTGTAGTAATAGAACGCTTAGAATTTATAATAACCGTGAAAAACCGGCACAGAGAATCTCAAGTTTCCTCGTTTTCCAAAAATCTCAGTAATTCTACGATATCTTTTTGAGAAATCATTATTTTTACACGCGCCTAAGTTTTTTTAATGCACTGTGCTCCGAAGATTACGAATATGCCTATAGTTTTATGGAAAACTCATCAGGAAACTAGAAATCCGCGTTAGAAACTAGTGATCACAAATGAACGTCCTTTTTGCGCTAGGACCGATATTTCGCGAGAAAAACGCGAAAAACTGTTTGCATCATTCCTCGGACTCTGCATATAGTTTATATTATGTATATTTGATCTCTAAAAATGAATATAACATTAATTTAGTAAAAGAACGCTTAGAATTTATAATAACCGTGAAAAACCGGCACCGAGAAACTTAAGTTTTCTCGTTTTCCAAAAATCTCAGTAAATCTACGATATCTTTTTGAGAAATCATTATTTTTACACGCACCTAAGTTTTTTTAATGCACTGTGCTTCGCTGATTACGAATATGCCTATAGTTTTATGGAAAACCCATCAGGAAACTAGAAATCCGCGTTAGAAACTAGTGATCACGAATGAACGTCCGTTTTGCGCTAGGACCGATATTTCGCGAGAAAAACGCGAAAAACTGTTTGCATCATTCCTCGGAATCTGCATATAGTTTATATTATGTATTTTTGATCACTAAAAAGGAATATAACATTATTTTAGTAAAAGAACGCTTAGAATTTATAATAACCGTGAAAAACCGGCACCGAGAAACTTAAGTTTTCTCGTTTTCCAAAAATCTCAGTAATTCTACAATATCTTTTTGAGAAATCATTATTTTTACACGCGCCTAAGTTTTTTTAATGCACTGTGCTCCGCTGATTACGAATATGCCTATAGTTTTATGGAAAACTCATCAGGAAACTAGAAATCCGCGTAAGAAACTAGTGATCACAAATGAACGTCCTTTTTGCGCTAGGACCGATATTTCGCGAGAAAAACGCGAAAAACTGTTTGCATCATTCCTCGGACTCTGCATATAGTTTATATTATGTATTTTTAATCTCTGAAAAGGAATATAACATTATTTTAGTAATAGAACGCTTAGAATTTATAATAACCGTGAAAGACCGGCACCGAGAATCTTAAGTTTCCTCGTTTTCCAAAAATCTCAGTAATTCTGCGATATCTTTTTGAGAAATCATTATTTTTACACGCGCCTAAGTTTTTTTAATGCACTGTGCTCCGCTGATTACGAATATGCCTGTGGTTTTATGAAAAATTCATCAGGAAACTAGAAATCCGCGTTAGAAACTAGTGATCACAAATGAACGTCCTTTTTGCGCTAGGACCGATATTTCGCGAGAAAAACGCGAAAAACTGTTTGCATCATTCCTCGGACTCTGCATATAGTTTATATTATGTATTTTTGATCTCTAAAAAGGAATATAACATTATTTTAGTTAGAGAACGCTTAGAATTTATAATAACGGTGAAAAACCGGCACCGAGAATCTTAAGTTTCCTCGTTTTCCAAAAATCTCAGTAAATCTACGATATCTTTTTGAGAAATCATTATTTTTACACGCGCCTAAGTTTTTTTAATGCACTGTGCTCCGCTGATTACGAATATGCCTATAGTTTTATGGAAAACTCATCAGGAAACTAGAAACCCGCGTAAGAAACTAGTGATCACAAATGAACGTCCTTTTTGCGCTAGGACCGATATTTCGCGAGAAAAACGCGAAAAACTGTTTGCATCATTCCTCGCACTCTGCATATAGTTTATATTATGTATTTTTGATCTCTAAAAAGGAATATAAAATTATTTCAGAGAAAGAACGCTTAGAATTTATAATAACCGTGAAAAACCGGCACCGAGAAACTTAAGTTTTCTCGTTTTCCAAAAATCTCAGTAAATCTACGATATCTTTTTGAGAAATCATTATTTTTACACGCGCCTAAGTTTTTTTAATGCACTGTGCTTCGCTGATTACGAATATGCCTATAGTTTTATGGAAAACTCATCAGGAAACTAGAAATCCGCGTTAGAAACTAGTGATCACAAATGAACGTCCTTTTTGCGCTAGGACCGATATTTCGCGAGAAAAACGCGAAAAACTGTTTGCATCATTCCTCGGACTCTGCATATAGTTTATATTACGTATTTTTAATCTCTGAAAAGGAATATAACATTATTTTAGTAATAGAACGCTTAGAATTTATAATAACCGTGAAAAACCGGCACCGAGAATCTTAAGTTTCCTCGTTTTCCAAAAATCTCAGTAATTCTGCGATATCTTTTTGAGGAATCATTATTTTTACACGCGCCTAAGTTTTTTTAATGCACTGTGCTCCGCTGATTACGAATATGCCTGTGGTTTTGTGAAAAACTCATCAGGAAACTAGAAATCCGCGTTAGAAACTAGTGATCACAAATGAACGTCCTTTTTGCGCTAGGACCGATATTTCGCGAGAAAAACGCGAAAAACTGTTTGCATCATTCCTCGGACTCTGCATATAGTTTATATTATGTATTTTTGATCTCTAAAAAGGAATATAAAATTATTTCAGAGAAAGAACGCTTAGAATTTATAATAACCGTGAAAAACCGGCACCGAGAAACTTAAGTTTTCTCGTTTTCCAAAAATCTCAGTAAATCTACGATATCTTTTTGAGAAATCATTATTTTTACACGCGCCTAAGTTTTTTTAATGCACTGTGCTTCGCTGATTACGAATATGCCTATAGTTTTATGGAAAACTCATCGGGAAACCAGAAATCCGCGTAAGAAACTAGTGATCACAAATGAACGTCCTTTTTGCGCTAGGACCGATATTTCGCGAGTAAAACGCGAAAAACTGTTTGCATCATTCCTCGAACTCTGCATATAGTTTATATTATGTATTTTTGATCCCTAAAAAGGAATATAACATTATTTAGTTAGAGAACGCTTAGAATTTATAATAACCGTGAAAAACCGGCACCGAGGATCTTAAGTTTTCTCGTTTTCCAAAAAACTCAGTAATTCTACGATATCTTTTCGAGGAATTATTATTTTTACACGCGCCTAAGTTTTTTTAATGCACTGTGCTCCGCTGATTATGAATATGCCTATAGTTTTACGAAAAACTCATCGTGTAACTAGAAATCTGCATAAGAAATTAGTGATCATGAAATAACGTCTATTTTGCGATAGGAACATTATTCCGTGAAAAAAAACGCAAAAACCATTTCGCATTATCCCTGCAATTCCGCATAGAGTTTTTATCGTCTATTCTTGGCCGCGGAACAGGAATACAACATTAAAAAATATATGGATTAATAGAAAAATACTCACAGTTCTTGTTTAATTTTTCAATGGGTGGAAACAAAGATCCTCTCGGTTGAATGTGTGATTCCACTTTTCCATTCATATGGCACTGCACTTTCCACTTTTATTTAATCCTGACGTCTAACACGAAGAAACGCACATATCATTTATAATTTGATCGACTGCCGAGCACTTCGTTTTACACGCGCACAAAACACGAATTAATATGATTTTAATTTGGAAAAAGAAAAACAAAGCCACGCGCGACTGTCAGCTCGTCGGCCGCGGTACGCTGAGGGGCGAGAGGACTAGCAAACTGATGTCTCACTCGCGCTACCTCACTCAGGCTTGCCGACTACCGCGGCTGCGCAGAAATAGGTTGGAGGGGGGACGACGTCACACGCTCGCTCTCAAGCGTACGTATTGTTGTTGTGTGTTTCGCGTGTATAAAACTATTTTATACAGTATTTCTCGGTCCCTGCATATAGTTATTCTATGTATTATTGGCCGCTAAACAAGAATATAAAATTATTTCAGTGGTAGAACGCTCAGAATTTATAAAAACCGTGAAAAACCGGCACCGAGGATCTTGAGTTTTCTCCTTTTCCAAAAATCTCACTAATTCTACGATATCTTTTTGAAAAATCATTATTTTTACACGCGCCTAAGTTTTTTTAATGCACTGTGCTCCGCTGATTACGAATATGCCTGTGGTTTTATGAAAAACTCATCAGGAAACTAGAAATCCGCGTTAGAAACTAGTGATCACAAATGAACGTCCTTTTTGCGCTAGGACCGATATTTCGCGAGAAAAACGCGAAAAACTGTTTGCATCATTCCTCGGACTCTGCATATAGTTTATATTATGTATTTTTGATCTCTAAAAAGGAATATAAAATTATTTTAGTGAAAGAACGCTTAGAATTTATAATAACCGTGAAAAACCGGCACCGAGAAACTTAAGTTTTCTCGTTTTCCAAAAATCTCAGTAAATCTACGATATCTTTTTGAGAAATCATTATTTTTACACGCGCCTAAGTTTTTTTAATGCACTGTGCTCCGCTAATTACGAATATGCCTAGAGTTTTATAAAAAACTCATCAGGAAACTAGGAATCCGCGTTAGAAACTAGTGATCACAAATGAACGTCCTTTTTGCGCTAGGACCGATATTTCGCGAGAAAAACGCGAAAAACTGTTCGCATCATTCCTCGGACTCTGCATATAGTTCATATTATGTATTTTTGATCTCTAAAAAGGAATATAAAATTATTTTAGTGAAAGAACGCTTAGAATTTATAATAACCGTGAAAAACCGGCAGCGAGAAACTTAAGTTTTCTCGTTTTCCAAAAATCTCAGTAAATCTACGATATCTTTTTGAGAAATCATTATTTTTACACGCACCTAAGTTTTTTTAATGCACTGTGCTTCGCTGATTACGAATATGCCTATAGTTTTATGGAAAACTCATCAGGAAACTACAAATCCGCGTTAGAAACTAGTGATCACAAATGAACGTCCTTTTTGCGCTAGGACCGATATTTCGCGAGAAAAACGCGAAAAACTGTTTGCATCATTCCTCGGACACTGCATATAGTTTTTATTATGTATTTTGAATTTCTGAAAAGGAATATAACATTATTTTAGTAATAGAACGCTTAGAATTTATAATAACCGTGAAAAACCGGCACCGAGAATCTCAAGTTTCCTCGTTTTCCAAAAATCTCAGTAATTCTGCGATATCTTTTTGAGAAATCATTATTTTTACACGCGCCTAAGTTTTTTAATGCACTGTGCTCCGCTGATTACGAATATGCCTGTGGTTTTATGAAAAACTCATCAGGAAACTAGAAATCCGCGTTAGAAACTAGTGATCACAAATGAACGTCCTTTTTGCGCTAGGACCGATATTTCGCGAGAAAAACGCGAAAAACTGTTTGCATCATTCCTCGAACTCTGCATATAGTTTATATTATGTATTTTTGATCTCTAAAAAGGAATATAACATTATTTAGTTAGAGAACGCTCAGAATTTATAATAACCGTGAAAAACCGGCACCGAGAATCTCAAGTTTCCTCGTTTTCCAAAAATCTCAGTAATTCTACGATATCTTTTTGAGAAATCATTATTTTAACACGCGCCTAAGTTTTTTTAATGCACTGTGCTCCGCTGATTACGAACATGCATATAGTTTTATGGAAAACTCATCAGGAAACTAGAAATCCGCGTTAGGAACTAGTGATCACAAATGAACGTCCTTTTTGCGCTAGGACCGACATTTCGCGAGAAAAACGCGAAAAACTGTTTGCATCATTCCTCGCACTCTGCATATAGTTTATATTATGTATTTTTGATCTCTAAAAAGGAATATAAAATTATTTTAGTGAAAGAACGCTTAGAATTTATAATAACCGTGAAAAACCGGCACCGAGAAACTTAAGTTTTCTCGTTTTCCAAAAATCTCAGTAAATCTACGATATCTTTTTGAGAAATCATTATTTTTACACGCGCCTAAGTTTTTTTAATGCACTGTGCTCCGCTGATTACGAATATGCCTATAGTTTTATGGAAAACTCATCAGGAAACTAGAAACCCGCGTAAGAAACTAGTGATCACAAATGAACGTCCTTTTTGCGCTAGGACCGATATTTCGCGAGAAAAACGCGAAAAACTGTTTGCATCATTCCTCGCACTCTGCATATAGTTTATATTATGTATTTTTGATCTCTAAAAAGGAATATAAAATTATTTTAGCGAACGAACGCTTAGAATTTATAATAACCGTGAAAAACCGGCACCGAGAAACTTAAGTTTTCTCGTTTTCCAAAAATCTCAGTAAATCTACGATATCTTTTTGAGAAATCATTATTTTTACACGCGCCTAAGTTTTTTTAATGCACTGTGCTCCGCTGATTACGAATATGCCTATAGTTTTATGGAAAACTCATCGGGAAACTAGAAATCCGCGTAAGAAACTAGTGATCACAAATGAACGTCCTTTTTGCGCTAGGACCGATATTTCGCGAGTAAAACGCGAAAAACTGTTTGCATCATTCCTCGGACTCTGCATATAGTTTATATTATGTATTTTTGATCTCTAAAAAGGAATATAAAATTATTTCAGAGAAAGAACGCTTAGAATTTATAATAACCGTGAAAAACCGGCACCGAGAAACTTAAGTTTTCTCGTTTTCCAAAAATCTCAGTAAATCTACGATATCTTTTTGAGAAATCATTATTTTTACACGCGCCTAAGTTTTTTTAATGCACTGTGCTTCGCTGATTACGAATATGCCTATAGTTTTATGGAAAACTCATCAGGAAACTAGAAATCCGCGTTAGAAACTAGTGATCACAAATGAACGTCCTTTTTGCGCTAGGACCGATATTTCGCGAGAAAAACGCGAAAAACTGTTTGCATCATTCCTCGGACTCTGCATATAGTTTATATTATGTATTTTTAATCTCTGAAAAGGAATACAACATTATTTTAGTAATAGAACGCTTAGAATTTATAATAACCGTGAAAAACCGGCACCGAGAATCTTAAGTTTCCTCGTTTTCCAAAAATCTCAGTAATTCTGCGATATCTTTTTGAGGAATCATTATTTTTACACGCGCCTAAGTTTTTTTAATGCACTGTGCTCCGCTGATTACGAATATGCCTGTGGTTTTATGAAAAACTCATCAGGAAACTAGAAATCCGCGTTAGAAACTAGTGATCACAAATGAACGTCCTTTTTGCGCTAGGACCGATATTTCGCGAGAAAAACGCGAAAAACTGTTTGCATCATTCCTCGGACTCTGCATATAGTTTATATTATGTATTTTTGATCTCTAAAAAGGAATATAAAATTATTTCAGAGAAAGAACGCTTAGAATTTATAATAACCGTGAAAAACCGGCACCGAGAAACTTAAGTTTTCTCGTTTTCCAAAAATCTCAGTAAATCTACGATATCTTTTTGAGAAATCATTATTTTTACACGCGCCTAAGTTTTTTTAATGCACTGTGCTTCGCTGATTACGAATATGCCTATAGTTTTATGGAAAACTCATCGGGAAACCAGAAATCCGCGTAAGAAACTAGTGATCACAAATGAACGTCCTTTTTGCGCTAGGACCGATATTTCGCGAGTAAAACGCGAAAAACTGTTTGCATCATTCCTCGGACTCTGCATATAGTTTATATTATGTATTCTTGATCTCTAAAAAGGAATATAACATTATTTTAGTAATAGAACGCTTAGAATTTATAATAACCGTGAAAAACCGGCACCGAGAATCTCAAGTTTCCTCGTTTTCCAAAAATCTCAGTAATTCTACGATATCTTTTTGAGAAATCATTATTTTTACACGCGCCTAAGTTTTTTTAATGCACTGTGCTCCGCTGATTACGAACATGCCTATAGTTTTATGGAAAACTCATCAGGAAACTAGAAATCCGCGTTAGAAACTAGTGATCACAAATGAACGTCCTTTTTGCGCTAGGACCGATATTTCGCGAGAAAAACGCGAAAAACTGTTTGCATCATTCCTCGAACTCTGCATATAGTTTATATTATGTATTTTTGATCCCTAAAAAGGAATATAACATTATTTAGTTAGAGAACGCTTAGAATTTATAATAACCGTGAAAAACCGGCACCGAGGATCTTAAGTTTTCTCGTTTTCCAAAAAACTCAGTAATTCTACGATATCTTTTCGAGGAATTATTATTTTTACACGCGCCTAAGTTTTTTTAATGCACTGTGCTCCGCTGATTATGAATATGCCTATAGTTTTACGAAAAACTCATCGTGTAACTAGAAATCTGCATAAGAAATTAGTGATCATGAAATAACGTCTATTTTGCGATAGGAACATTATTCCGTGAAAAAAACGCAAAAACCATTTCGCATTATCCCTGCAATTCCGCATAGAGTTTTTATCGTCTATTCTTGGCCGCGGAACAGGAATACAACATTAAAAAATATATGGATTAATAGAAAAATACTCACAGTTCTTGTTTAATTTTTCAATGGGTGGAAACAAAGATCCTCTCGGTTGAATGTGTGATTCCACTTTTCCATTCATATGGCACTGCACTTTCCACTTTTATTTAATCCTGACGTCTAACACGAAGAAACGCACATATCATTTATAATTTGATCGACTGCCGAGCACTTCGTTTTACACGCGCACAAAACACGAATTAATATGATTTTAATTTGGAAAAAGAAAAACAAAGCCACGCGCGACTGTCAGCTCGTCGGCCGCGGTACGCTGAGGGGCGAGAGGACTAGCAAACTGATGTCTCACTCGCGCTACCTCACTCAGGCTTGCCGACTACCGCGGCTGCGCAGAAATAGGTTGGAGGGGGGACGACGTCACACGCTCGCTCTCAAGCGTACGTATTGTTGTTGTGTGTTTCGCGTGTATAAAACTATTTTATACAGTATTTCTCGGTCCCTGCATATAGTTATTCTATGTATTATTGGCCGCTAAACAAGAATATAAAATTATTTCAGTGGTAGAACGCTCAGAATTTATAAAAACCGTGAAAAACCGGCACCGAGGATCTTGAGTTTTCTCCTTTTCCAAAAATCTCACTAATTCTACGATATCTTTTTGAAAAATCATTATTTTTACACGCGCCTAAGTTTTTTTAATGCACTGTGCTCCGCTGATTACGAATATGCCTGTGGTTTTATGAAAAACTCATCAGGAAACTAGAAATCCGCGTTAGAAACTAGTGATCACAAATGAACGTCCTTTTTGCGCTAGGACCGATATTTCGCGAGAAAAACGCGAAAAACTGTTTGCATCATTCCTCGGACTCTGCATATAGTTTATATTATGTATTTTTGATCTCTAAAAAGGAATATAAAATTATTTTAGTGAAAGAACGCTTAGAATTTATAATAACCGTGAAAAACCGGCACCGAGAAACTTAAGTTTTCTCGTTTTCCAAAAATCTCAGTAAATCTACGATATCTTTTTGAGAAATCATTATTTTTACACGCGCCTAAGTTTTTTTAATGCACTGTGCTCCGCTGATTACGAATATGCCTAGAGTTTTATAAAAAACTCATCAGGAAACTAGGAATCCGCGTTAGAAACTAGTGATCACAAATGAACGTCCTTTTTGCGCTAGGACCGATATTTCGCGAGAAAAACGCGAAAAACTGTTCGCATCATTCCTCGGACTCTGCATATAGTTCATATTATGTATTTTTGATCTCTAAAAAGGAATATAAAATTATTTTAGTGAAAGAACGCTTAGAATTTATAATAACCGTGAAAAACCGGCACCGAGAAACTTAAGTTTTCTCGTTTTCCAAAAATCTCAGTAAATCTACGATATCTTTTTGAGAAATCATTATTTTTACACGCACCTAAGTTTTTTTAATGCACTGTGCTTCGCTGATTACGAATATGCCTATAGTTTTATGGAAAACTCATCAGGAAACTACAAATCCGCGTTAGAAACTAGTGATCACAAATGAACGTCCTTTTTGCGCTAGGACCGATATTTCGCGAGAAAAACGCGAAAAACTGTTTGCATCATTCCTCGGACACTGCATATAGTTTTTATTATGTATTTTGAATTTCTGAAAAGGAATATAACATTATTTTAGTAATAGAACGCTTAGAATTTATAATAACCGTGAAAAACCGGCACCGAGAAACTTAAGTTTTCTCGTTTTCCAAAAATCTCAGTAAATCTACGATATCTTTTTGAGAAATCATTATTTCTACACGCGCCTAAGTTTTTTTAATGCACTGTGCTCCGCTGATTACGAATATGCCTAGAGTTTTATAAAAAACTCATCAGGAAACTAGGAATCCGCGTTAGAAACTAGTGATCACAAATGAACGTCCTTTTTGCGCTAGGACCGATATTTCGCGAGAAAAACGCGAAAAACTGTTCGCATCATTCCTCGGACTCTGCATATAGTTCATATTATGTATTTTTGATCTCTAAAAAGGAATATAACATTATTTAGTTAGAGAACGCTCAGAATTTATAATAACCGTGAAAAACCGGCACCGAGAATCTCAAGTTTCCTCGTTTTCCAAAAATCTCAGTAATTCTACGATATCTTTTTGAGAAATCATTATTTTAACACGCGCCTAAGTTTTTTTAATGCACTGTGCTCCGCTGATTACGAACATGCATATAGTTTTATGGAAAACTCATCAGGAAACTAGAAATCCGCGTTAGGAACTAGTGATCACAAATGAACGTCCTTTTTGCGCTAGGACCGACATTTCGCGAGAAAAACGCGAAAAACTGTTTGCATCATTCCTCGCACTCTGCATATAGTTTATATTATGTATTTTTGATCTCTAAAAAGGAATATAAAATTATTTTAGTGAAAGAACGCTTAGAATTTATAATAACCGTGAAAAACCGGCACCGAGAAACTTAAGTTTTCTCGTTTTCCAAAAATTTCAGTAAATCTACGATATCTTTCTGAGAAATCATTATTTTTACACGCGCCTAAGTTTTTTTAATGCACTGTGCTCCGCTGATTACGAATATGCCTATAGTTTTATGGAAAACTCATCAGGAAACTAGAAACCCGCGTAAGAAACTAGTGATCACAAATGAACGTCCTTTTTGCGCTAGGACCGATATTTCGCGAGAAAAACGCGAAAAACTGTTTGCATCATTCCTCGAACTCTGCATATAGTTTATATTATGTATTTTTGATCTCTAAAAAGGAATATAACATTATTTAGTTAGAGAACGCTCAGAATTTATAATAACCGTGAAAAACCGGCACCGAGAATCTCAAGTTTCCTCGTTTTCCAAAAATCTCAGTAAATCTACGATATCTTTTTGAGAAATCATTATTTTTACACGCGCCTAAGTTTTTTTAATGCACTGTGCTCCGCTGATTACGAACATGCATATAGTTTTATGGAAAACTCATCAGGAAACTAGAAATCCGCGTTAGAAACTAGTGATCACAAATGAACGTCCTTTTTGCGCTAGGACCGACATTTCGCGAGAAAAACGCGAAAAACTGTTTGCATCATTCCTCGCACTCTGCATATAGTTTATATTATGTATTTTTGATCTCTAAAAAGGAATATAAAATTATTTTAGTGAAAGAACGCTTAGAATTTATAATAACCGTGAAAAACCGGCACCGAGAAACTTAAGTTTTCTCGTTTTCCAAAAATTTCAGTAAATCTACGATATCTTTTTGAGAAATCATTATTTTTACACGCGCCTAAGTTTTTTTAATGCACTGTGCTCCGCTGATTACGAATATGCCTATAGTTTTATGGAAAACTCATCAGGAAACTAGAAACCCGCGTAAGAAACTAGTGATCACAAATGAACGTCCTTTTTGCGCTAGGACCGATATTTCGCGAGAAAAACGCGAAAAACTGTTTGCATCATTCCTCGCACTCTGCATATAGTTTATATTATGTATTTTTGATCTCTAAAAAGGAATATAAAATTATTTTAGCGAAAGAACGCTTAGAATTTATAATAACCGTGAAAAACCGGCACCGAGAAACTTAAGTTTTCTCGTTTTCCAAAAATCTCAGTAAATCTACGATATCTTTTTGAGAAATCATTATTTTTACACGCGCCTAAGTTTTTTAAATGCACTGTGCTCCGCTGATTACGAATATGCCTATAGTTTTATGGAAAACTCATCGGGAAACTAGAAATCCGCGTAAGAAACTAGTGATCACAAATGAACGTCCTTTTTGCGCTAGGACCGATATTTCGCGAGTAAAACGCGAAAAACTGTTTGCATCATTCCTCGGACTCTGCATATAGTTTATATTATGTATTTTTGATCTCTAAAAAGGAATATAAAATTATTTCAGAGAAAGAACGCTTAGAATTTATAATAACCGTGAAAAACCGGCACCGAGAAACTTAAGTTTTCTCGTTTTCCAAAAATCTCAGTAAATCTACGATATCTTTTTGAGAAATCATTATTTTTACACGCGCCTAAGTTTTTTTAATGCACTGTGCTTCGCTGATTACGAATATGCCTATAGTTTTATGGAAAACTCATCGGGAAACTAGAAATCCGCGTTAGAAACTAGTGATCACAAATGAACGTCCTTTTTGCGCTAGGACCGATATTTCGCGAGAAAAACGCGAAAAACTGTTTGCATCATTCCTCGGACTCTGCATATAGTTTATATTATGTATTTTTAATCTCTGAAAAGGAATATAACATTATTTTAGTAATAGAACGCTTAGAATTTATAATAACCGTGAAAAACCGGCACCGAGAATCTTAAGTTTCCTCGTTTTCCAAAAATCTCAGTAATTCTGCGATATCTTTTTGAGGAATCATTATTTTTACACGCGCCTAAGTTCTTTTAATGCACTGTGCTCCGCTGATTACGAATATGCCTGTGGTTTTATGAAAAACTCATCAGGAAACTAGAAATCCGCGTTAGAAACTAGTGATCACAAATGAACGTCCTTTTTGCGCTAGGACCGATATTTCGCGAGAAAAACGCGAAAAACTGTTTGCATCATTCCTCGGACTCTGCATATAGTTTATATTATGTATTTTTGATCTCTAAAAAGGAATATAAAATTATTTCAGAGAAAGAACGCTTAGAATTTATAATAACCGTGAAAAACCGGCACCGAGAAACTTAAGTTTTCTCGTTTTCCAAAAATCTCAGTAAATCTACGATATCTTTTTGAGAAATCATTATTTTTACACGCGCCTAAGTTTTTTTAATGCACTGTGCTTCGCTGATTACGAATATGCCTATAGTTTTATGGAAAACTCATCGGGAAACCAGATATCCGCGTAAGAAACTAGTGATCACAAATGAACGTCCTTTTTGCGCTAGGACCGATATTTCGCGAGTAAAACGCGAAAAACTGTTTGCATCATTCCTCGGACTCTGCATATAGTTTATATTATGTATTTTTGATCTCTAAAAAGGAATATAACATTATTTTAGTAATAGAACGCTTAGAATTTATAATAACCGTGAAAAACCGGCACCGAGAATCTCAAGTTTCCTCGTTTTCCAAAAATCTCAGTAATTCTACGATATCTTTTTGAGAAATCATTATTTTTACACGCGCCTAAGTTTTTTTAATGCACTGTGCTCCGCTGATTACGAACATGCCTATAGTTTTATGAAAAACTCATCAGGAAACTAGGAATCCGCGTTAGAAACTAGTGATCACAAATGAACGTCCTTTTTGCGCTAGGACCGATATTTCGCGAGAAAAACGCGAAAAACTGTTTGCATCATTCCTCGGACTCTGCATATAGTTTATATTATGTATTTTTGATCTCTAAAAAGGAATATAAAATTATTTCAGAGAAAGAACGCTTAGAATTTATAATAACCGTGAAAAACCGGCACCGAGAAACTTAAGTTTTCTCGTTTTCCAAAAATCTCAGTAAATCTACGATATCTTTTTGAGAAATCATTATTTTTACACGCGCCTAAGTTTTTTTAATGCACTGTGCTTCGCTGATTACGAATATGCCTATAGTTTTATGGAAAACTCATCGGGAAACCAGAAATCCGCGTAAGAAACTAGTGATCACAAATGAACGTCCTTTTTGCGCTAGGACCGATATTTCGCGAGTAAAACGCGAAAAACTGTTTGCATCATTCCTCGGACTCTGCATATAGTTTATATTATGTATTTTTGATCTCTAAAAAGGAATATAACATTATTTTAGTAATAGAACGCTTAGAATTTATAATAACCGTGAAAAACCGGCACCGAGAATCTCAAGTTTCCTCGTTTTCCAAAAATCTCAGTAATTCTACGATATCTTTTTGAGAAATCATTATTTTTACACGCGCCTAAGTTTTTTTGAAGCACTGTGCTCCGCTGATTACGAACATGCCTATAGTTTTATGGAAAACTCATCAGGAAACTAGAAATCCGCGTTAGAAACTAGTGATCACAAATGAACGTCCTTTTTGCGCTAGGACCGATATTTCGCGAGAAAAACGCGAAAAACTGTTTCTATCATTCCTCGAACTCTGCATATAGTTTATATTATGTATTTTTGATCCCTAAAAAGGAATATAACATTATTTAGTTAGAGAACGCTTAGAATTTATAATAACCGTGAAAAACCGGCACCGAGGATCTTAAGTTTTCTCGTTTTCCAAAAAACTCAGTAATTCTACGATATCTTTTCGAGGAATTATTATTTTTACACGCGCCTAAGTTTTTTTAATGCACTGTGCTCCGCTGATTATGAATATGCCTATAGTTTTACGAAAAACTCATCGTGTAACTAGAAATCTGCATAAGAAATTAGTGATCATGAAATAACGTCTATTTTGCGATAGGAACATTATTCCGTGAAAAAAACGCAAAAACCATTTCGCATTATCCCTGCAATTCCGCATAGAGTTTTTATCGTCTATTCTTGGCCGCGGAACAGGAATACAACATTAAAAAATATATGGATTAATAGAAAAATACTCACAGTTCTTGTTTAATTTTTCAATGGGTGGAAACAAAGATCCTCTCGGTTGAATGTGTGATTCCACTTTTCCATTCATATGGCACTGCACTTTCCACTTTTATTTAATCCTGACGTCTAACACGAAGAAACGCACATATCATTTATAATTTGATCGACTGCCGAGCACTTCGTTTTACACGCGCACAAAACACGAATTAATATGATTTTAATTTGGAAAAAGAAAAACAAAGCCACGCGCGACTGTCAGCTCGTCGGCCGCGGTACGCTGAGGGGCGAGAGGACTAGCAAACTGATGTCTCACTCGCGCTACCTCACTCAGGCTTGCCGACTACCGCGGCTGCGCAGAAATAGGTTGGAGGGGGGACGACGTCACACGCTCGCTCTCAAGCGTACGTATTGTTGTTGTGTGTTTCGCGTGTATAAAACTATTTTATACAGTATTTCTCGGTCCCTGCATATAGTTATTCTATGTATTATTGGCCGCTAAACAAGAATATAAAATTATTTCAGTGGTAGAACGCTCAGAATTTATAAAAACCGTGAAAAACCGGCACCGAGGATCTTGAGTTTTCTCCTTTTCCAAAAATCTCACTAATTCTACGATATCTTTTTGAAAAATCATTATTTTTACACGCGCCTAAGTTTTTTTAATGCACTGTGCTCCGCTGATTACGAATATGCCTGTGGTTTTATGAAAAACTCATCAGGAAACTAGAAATCCGCGTTAGAAACTAGTGATCACAAATGAACGTCCTTTTTGCGCTAGGACCGATATTTCGCGAGAAAAACGCGAAAAACTGTTTGCATCATTCCTCGGACACTGCATATAGTTTTTATTATGTATTTTAAATTTCTGAAAAGGAATATAACATTATTTTAGTAATAGAACGCTTAGAATTTATAATAACCGTGAAAAACCGGCACCGAGAATCTCAAGTTTCCTCGTTTTCCAAAAATCTCAGTAATTCTACGATATCTTTTTGAGAAATCATTATTTTTACACGCGCCTAAGTTTTTTTAATGCACTGTGCTCCGCTGATTACGAATATGCCTGTGGTTTTATGAAAAACTCATCAGGAAACTAGAAATCCGCGTTAGAAACTAGTGATCACAAATGAACGTCCTTTTTGCGCTAGGACCGATATTTCGCGAGAAAAACGCGAAAAACTGTTTGCATCATTCCTCGGACTCTGCATATAGTTTATATTATGTATTTTTGATCTCTAAAAAGGAATATAAAATTATTTTAGTGAAAGAACGCTTAGAATTGATAATAACCGTGAAAAACCGGCAGCGAGAATCTCAAGTTTCCTCGTTTTCCAAAAATCTCAGTAATTCTACGATATCTTTTTGAGAAATCATTATTTTTACACGCGCCTAAGTTTTTTCAATGCACTGTGCTCCGCTGATTACGAATGTGCCTATAGTTTTATGGAAAACTCATCAGGAAACTAGAAATCCGCGTTAGAAACTAGTGATCACAAATGAACGTCCTTTTTGCGCTAGGACCGATATTTCGCGAGAAAAACGCGAAAAACTGTTTGCATCATTCCTCGGACACTGCATATAGTTTTTATTATGTATTTTAAATTTCTGAAAAGGAATATAACATTATTTTAGTAATAGAACGCTTAGAATTTATAATAACCGTGAAAAACCGGCACCGAGAATCTCAAGTTTCCTCGTTTTCCAAAAATCTCAGTAATTCTACGATATCTTTTTGAGAAATCATTATTTTTACACGCGCCTAAGTTTTTTCAATGCACTGTGCTCCGCTGATTACGAACATGCCTATAGTTTTATAAAAAACTCATCAGGAAACTAGAAATCCGCGTTAGAATCTAGTGATCACAAATGAACGTCCTTTTTGCGCTAGGACCGATATTTCGCGAGAAAAACGCGAAAAACTGTTTGCATCATTCCTCGGACTCTGCATATAGTTTATATTATGTATTTTTGATCTCTAAAAAGGAATATAAAATTATTTCAGAGAAAGAACGCTTAGAATTTATAATAACCGTGAGAAACCGGCACCGAGAAACTTAAGTTTTCTCGTTTTCCAAAAATCTCAGTAAATATACGATATCTTTTTGAGAAATCATTATTTTTACACGCGCCTAAGTTTTTTTAATGCACCGTGCTTCGCTGATTACGAATATGCCTATAGTTTTATGGAAAACTCATCAGGAAACTAGAAATCCGCGTTAGAAACTAGTGATCACAAATGAACGTCCTTTTTGCGCTAGGACCGATATTTCGCGAGAAAAACGCGAAAAACTGTTTGCATCATTCCTCGGACACTGCATATAGTTGTTATTATGTATTTTGAATTTCTGAAAAGGAATATAACATTATTTTAGTAATAGAACGCTTAGAATTTATAATAACCGTGAAAAACCGGCACCGAGAAACTTAAGTTTTCTCGTTTTCCAAAAATCTCAGTAAATCTACGATATCTTTTTGAAAAATCATTATTTTTACACGCGCCTAAGTTTTTTTAATGCACTGTGCTCCGCTGATTACGAATATGCCTATAGTTTTATGGAAAACTCATCGGGAAACTAGAAATCCGCGTAAGAAACTAGTGATCACAAATGAACGTCCTTTTTGCGCTAGGACCGATATTTCGCGAGTAAAACGCGAAAAACTGTTTGCATCATTCCTCGGACTCTGCATATAGTTTATATTATGTATTTTTGATCTCTAAAAAGGAATATAAAATTATTTCAGAGAAAGAACGCTTAGAATTTATAATAACCGTGAAAAACCGGCACCGAGAAACTTAAGTTTTCTCGTTTTCCAAAAATCTCAGTAAATCTACGATATCTTCTTGAGAAATCATTATTTTTACACGCGCCTAAGTTTTTTTAATGCACTGTGCTCCGCTGATTACGAATATGCCTATAGTTTTATGGAAAACTCATCAGGAAACTAGAAACCCGCGTAAGAAACTAGTGATCACAAATGAACGTCCTTTTTGCGCTAGGACCGATATTTCGCGAGAAAAACGCGAAAAACTGTTTGCATCATTCCTCGCACTCTGCATATAGTTTATATTATGTATTTTTGATCTCTAAAAAGGAATATAAAGATATTTCAGAGAAAGAACGCTTAGAATTTATAATAACCGTGAAAAACCGGCACCGAGAAACTTAAGTTTTCTCGTTTTCCAAAAATCTCAGTAAATCTACGATATCTTTTTGAGAAATCATTATTTTTACACGCGCCTAAGTTTTTTTAATGCACTGTGCTTCGCTGATTACGAATATGCCTATAGTTTTATGGAAAACTCATCAGGAAACTAGAAATCCGCGTTAGAAACTAGTGATCACAAATGAACGTCCTTTTTGCGCTAGGACCGATATTTCGCGAGAAAAACGCGAAAAACTGTTTGCATCATTCCTCGGACTCTGCATATAGTTTATATTATGTATTTTTGATCTCTAAAAAGGAATATAAAATTATTTTAGTGAAAGAACGCTTAGAATTTATAATAACCGTGAAAAACCGGCACCGAGAAACTTAAGTTTTCTCGTTTTCCAAAAATCTCAGTAAATCTACGATATCTTTTTGAGAAATCATTATTTTTACACGCGCCTAAGTTTTTTTAATGCACTGTGCTCCGCTGATTACGAATATGCCTAGAGTTTTATAAAAAACTCATCAGGAAACTAGGAATCCGCGTTAGAAACTAGTGATCACAAATGAACGTCCTTTTTGCGCTAGGACCGATATTTCGCGAGAAAAACGCGAAAAACTGTTCGCATCATTCCTCGGACTCTGCATATAGTTCATATTATGTATTTTTGATCTCTAAGAAGGAATATAAAATTATTTTAGTGAAAGAACGCTTAGAATTTATAATAACCGTGAAAAACCGGCACCGAGAAACTTAAGTTTTCTCGTTTTCCAAAAATCTCAGTAAATCTACGATATCTTTTTGAGAAATCATTATTTTTACACGCACCTAAGTTTTTTTAATGCACTGTGCTTCGCTGATTACGAATATGCCTATAGTTTTATGGAAAACTCATCAGGAAACTACAAATCCGCGTTAGAAACTAGTGATCACAAATGAACGTCCTTTTTGCGCTAGGACCGATATTTCGCGAGAAAAACGCGAAAAACTGTTTGCATCATTCCTCGGACACTGCATATAGTTTTTATTATGTATTTTGAATTTCTGAAAAGGAATATAACATTATTTTAGTAATAGAACGCTTAGAATTTATAATAACCGTGAAAAACCGGCACCGAGAATCTCAAGTTTCCTCGTTTTCCAAAAATCTCAGTAATTCTGCGATATCTTTTTGAGAAATCATTATTTTTACACGCGCCTAAGTTTTTTTAATGCACTGTGCTCCGCTGATTACGAATATGCCTGTGGTTTTATGAAAAACTCATCAGGAAACTAGAAATCCGCGTTAGAAACTAGTGATCACAAATGAACGTCCTTTTTGCGCTAGGACCGATATTTCGCGAGAAAAACGCGAAAAACTGTTTGCATCATTCCTCGAACTTTGCATATAGTTTATATTATGTATTTTTGATCTCTAAAAAGGAATATAACATTATTTAGTTAGAGAACGCTCAGAATTTATAATAACCGTGAAAAACCGGCACCGAGAATCTCAAGTTTCCTCGTTTTCCAAAAATCTCAGTAATTCTACGATATCTTTTTGAGAAATCATTATTCTAACACGCGCCTAAGTTTTTTTAATGCACTGTGCTCCGCTGATTACGAACATGCATATAGTTTTATGGAAAACTCATCAGGAAACTAGAAATCCGCGTTAGAAACTAGTGATCACAAATGAACGTCCTTTTTGCGCTAGGACCGACATTTCGCGAGAAAAACGCGAAAAACTGTCTGCATCATTCCTCGCACTCTGCATATAGTTTATATTATGTATTTTTGATCTCTAAAAAGGAATATAAAATTATTTTAGTGAAAGAACGGTTAGAATTTATAATAACCGTGAAAAACCGGCACCGAGAAACTTAAGTTTTCTCGTTTTCCAAAAATTTCAGTAAATCTACGATATCTTTTTGAGAAATCATTATTTTTACACGCGCCTAAGTTTTTTTAATGCACTGTGCTCCGCTGATTACGAATATGCCTATAGTTTTATGGAAAACTCATCAGGAAACTAGAAACCCGCGTAAGAAACTAGTGATCACAAATGAACGTCCTTTTTGCGCTAGGACCGATATTTCGCGAGAAAAACGCGAAAAACTGTTTGCATCATTCCTCGCACTCTGCATATAGTTTATATTATGTATTTTTGATCTCTAAAAAGGAATATAAAATTATTTTAGTGAAAGAACGCTTAGAATTTATAATAACCGTGAAAAACCGGCACCGAGAAACTTAAGTTTTCTCGTTTTCCAAAAATCTCAGTAAATCTACGATATCTTTTTGAGAAATCATTATTTTTACACGCGCCTAAGTTTTTTTAATGCACTGTGCTCCGCTGATTACGAATATGCCTATAGTTTTATGGAAAACTCATCGGGAAACTAGAAATCCGCGTAAGAAACTAGTGATCACAAATGAACGTCCTTTTTGCGCTAGGACCGATATTTCGCGAGTAAAACGCGAAAAACTGTTTGCATCATTCCTCGGACTCTGCATATAGTTTATATTATGTATTTTTGATCTCTAAAAAGGAATATAAAATTATTTCAGAGAAAGAACGCTTAGAATTTATAATAACCGTGAAAAACCGGCACCGAGAAACTTAAGTTTTCTCGTTTTCCAAAAATCTCAGTAAATCTACGATATCTTTTTGAGAAATCATTATTTTTACACGCGCCTAAGTTTTTTTAATGCACTGTGCTTCGCTGATTACGAATATGCCTATAGTTTTATGGAAAACTCATCAGGAAACTAGAAATCCGCGTTAGAAACTAGTGATCACAAATGAACGTCCTTTTTGCGCTAGGACCGATATTTCGCGAGAAAAACGCGAAAAACTGTTTGCATCATTCCTCGGACTCTGCATATAGTTTATATTATGTATTTTTAATCTCTGAAAAGGAATACAACATTATTTTAGTAATAGAACGCTTAGAATTTATAATAACCGTGAAAAACCGGCACCGAGAATCTTAAGTTTCCTCGTTTTCCAAAAATCTCAGTAATTCTGCGATATCTTTTTGAGGAATCATTATTTTTACACGCGCCTAAGTTTTTTTAATGCACTGTGCTCCGCTGATTACGAATATGCCTGTGGTTTTATGAAAAACTCATCAGGAAACTAGAAATCCGCGTTAGAAACTAGTGATCACAAATGAACGTCCTTTTTGCGCTAGGACCGATATTTCGCGAGAAAAACGCGAAAAACTGTTTGCATCATTCCTCGGACTCTGCATATAGTTTATATTATGTATTTTTGATCTCTAAAAAGGAATATAAAATTATTTCAGAGAAAGAACGCTTAGAATTTATAATAACCGTGAAAAACCGGCACCGAGAAACTTAAGTTTTCTCGTTTTCCAAAAATCTCAGTAAATCTACGATATCTTTTTGAGAAATCATTATTTTTACACGCGCCTAAGTTTTTTTAATGCACTGTGCTTCGCTGATTACGAATATGCCTATAGTTTTATGGAAAACTCATCGGGAAACCAGAAATCCGCGTAAGAAACTAGTGATCACAAATGAACGTCCTTTTTGCGCTAGGACCGATATTTCGCGAGTAAAACGCGAAAAACTGTTTGCATCATTCCTCGGACTCTGCATATAGTTTATATTATGTATTCTTGATCTCTAAAAAGGAATATAACATTATTTTAGTAATAGAACGCTTAGAATTTATAATAACCGTGAAAAACCGGCACCGAGAATCTCAAGTTTCCTCGTTTTCCAAAAATCTCAGTAATTCTACGATATCTTTTTGAGAAATCATTATTTTTACACGCGCCTAAGTTTTTTTAATGCACTGTGCTCCGCTGATTACGAACATGCCTATAGTTTTATGGAAAACTCATCAGGAAACTAGAAATCCGCGTTAGAAACTAGTGATCACAAATGAACGTCCTTTTTGCGCTAGGACCGATATTTCGCGAGAAAAACGCGAAAAACTGTTTGCATCATTCCTCGAACTCTGCATATAGTTTATATTATGTATTTTTGATCCCTAAAAAGGAATATAACATTATTTAGTTAGAGAACGCTTAGAATTTATAATAACCGTGAAAAACCGGCACCGAGGATCTTAAGTTTTCTCGTTTTCCAAAAAACTCAGTAATTCTACGATATCTTTTCGAGGAATTATTATTTTTACACGCGCCTAAGTTTTTTTAATGCACTGTGCTCCGCTGATTATGAATATGCCTATAGTTTTACGAAAAACTCATCGTGTAACTAGAAATCTGCATAAGAAATTAGTGATCATGAAATAACGTCTATTTTGCGATAGGAACATTATTCCGTGAAAAAAACGCAAAAACCATTTCGCATTATCCCTGCAATTCCGCATAGAGTTTTTATCGTCTATTCTTGGCCGCGGAACAGGAATACAACATTAAAAAATATATGGATTAATAGAAAAATACTCACAGTTCTTGTTTAATTTTTCAATGGGTGGAAACAAAGATCCTCTCGGTTGAATGTGTGATTCCACTTTTCCATTCATATGGCACTGCACTTTCCACTTTTATTTAATCCTGACGTCTAACACGAAGAAACGCACATATCATTTATAATTTGATCGACTGCCGAGCACTTCGTTTTACACGCGCACAAAACACGAATTAATATGATTTTAATTTGGAAAAAGAAAAACAAAGCCACGCGCGACTGTCAGCTCGTCGGCCGCGGTACGCTGAGGGGCGAGAGGACTAGCAAACTGATGTCTCACTCGCGCTACCTCACTCAGGCTTGCCGACTACCGCGGCTGCGCAGAAATAGGTTGGAGGGGGGACGACGTCACACGCTCGCTCTCAAGCGTACGTATTGTTGTTGTGTGTTTCGCGTGTATAAAACTATTTTATACAGTATTTCTCGGTCCCTGCATATAGTTATTCTATGTATTATTGGCCGCTAAACAAGAATATAAAATTATTTCAGTGGTAGAACGCTCAGAATTTATAAAAACCGTGAAAAACCGGCACCGAGGATCTTGAGTTTTCTCCTTTTCCAAAAATCTCACTAATTCTACGATATCTTTTTGAAAAATCATTATTTTTACACGCGCCTAAGTTTTTTTAATGCACTGTGCTCCGCTGATTACGAATATGCCTGTGGTTTTATGAAAAACTCATCAGGAAACTAGAAATCCGCGTTAGAAACTAGTGATCACAAATGAACGTCCTTTTTGCGCTAGGACCGATATTTCGCGAGAAAAACGCGAAAAACTGTTTGCATCATTCCTCGGACTCTGCATATAGTTTATATTATGTATTTTTGATCTCTAAAAAGGAATATAAAATTATTTTAGTGAAAGAACGCTTAGAATTTATAATAACCGTGAAAAACCGGCACCGAGAAACTTAAGTTTTCTCGTTTTCCAAAAATCTCAGTAAATCTACGATATCTTTTTGAGAAATCATTATTTTTACACGCGCCTAAGTTTTTTTAATGCACTGTGCTCCGCTGATTACGAATATGCCTAGAGTTTTATAAAAAACTCATCAGGAAACTAGGAATCCGCGTTAGAAACTAGTGATCACAAATGAACGTCCTTTTTGCGCTAGGACCGATATTTCGCGAGAAAAACGCGAAAAACTGTTCGCATCATTCCTCGGACTCTGCATATAGTTCATATTATGTATTTTTGATCTCTAAAAAGGAATATAAAATTATTTTAGTGAAAGAACGCTTAGAATTTATAATAACCGTGAAAAACCGGCACCGAGAAACTTAAGTTTTCTCGTTTTCCAAAAATCTCAGTAAATCTACGATATCTTTTTGAGAAATCATTATTTTTACACGCACCTAAGTTTTTTTAATGCACTGTGCTTCGCTGATTACGAATATGCCTATAGTTTTATGGAAAACTCATCAGGAAACTACAAATCCGCGTTAGAAACTAGTGATCACAAATGAACGTCCTTTTTGCGCTAGGACCGATATTTCGCGAGAAAAACGCGAAAAACTGTTTGCATCATTCCTCGGACACTGCATATAGTTTTTATTATGTATTTTGAATTTCTGAAAAGGAATATAACATTATTTTAGTAATAGAACGCTTAGAATTTATAATAACCGTGAAAAACCGGCACCGAGAAACTTAAGTTTTCTCGTTTTCCAAAAATCTCAGTAAATCTACGATATCTTTTTGAGAAATCATTATTTCTACACGCGCCTAAGTTTTTTTAATGCACTGTGCTCCGCTGATTACGAATATGCCTAGAGTTTTATAAAAAACTCATCAGGAAACTAGGAATCCGCGTTAGAAACTAGTGATCACAAATGAACGTCCTTTTTGCGCTAGGACCGATATTTCGCGAGAAAAACGCGAAAAACTGTTCGCATCATTCCTCGGACTCTGCATATAGTTCATATTATGTATTTTTGATCTCTAAAAAGGAATATAACATTATTTAGTTAGAGAACGCTCAGAATTTATAATAACCGTGAAAAACCGGCACCGAGAATCTCAAGTTTCCTCGTTTTCCAAAAATCTCAGTAATTCTACGATATCTTTTTGAGAAATCATTATTTTAACACGCGCCTAAGTTTTTTTAATGCACTGTGCTCCGCTGATTACGAACATGCATATAGTTTTATGGAAAACTCATCAGGAAACTAGAAATCCGCGTTAGGAACTAGTGATCACAAATGAACGTCCTTTTTGCGCTAGGACCGACATTTCGCGAGAAAAACGCGAAAAACTGTTTGCATCATTCCTCGCACTCTGCATATAGTTTATATTATGTATTTTTGATCTCTAAAAAGGAATATAAAATTATTTTAGTGAAAGAACGCTTAGAATTTATAATAACCGTGAAAAACCGGCACCGAGAAACTTAAGTTTTCTCGTTTTCCAAAAATTTCAGTAAATCTACGATATCTTTCTGAGAAATCATTATTTTTACACGCGCCTAAGTTTTTTTAATGCACTGTGCTCCGCTGATTACGAATATGCCTATAGTTTTATGGAAAACTCATCAGGAAACTAGAAACCCGCGTAAGAAACTAGTGATCACAAATGAACGTCCTTTTTGCGCTAGGACCGATATTTCGCGAGAAAAACGCGAAAAACTGTTTGCATCATTCCTCGAACTCTGCATATAGTTTATATTATGTATTTTTGATCTCTAAAAAGGAATATAACATTATTTAGTTAGAGAACGCTCAGAATTTATAATAACCGTGAAAAACCGGCACCGAGAATCTCAAGTTTCCTCGTTTTCCAAAAATCTCAGTAAATCTACGATATCTTTTTGAGAAATCATTATTTTTACACGCGCCTAAGTTTTTTTAATGCACTGTGCTCCGCTGATTACGAACATGCATATAGTTTTATGGAAAACTCATCAGGAAACTAGAAATCCGCGTTAGAAACTAGTGATCACAAATGAACGTCCTTTTTGCGCTAGGACCGACATTTCGCGAGAAAAACGCGAAAAACTGTTTGCATCATTCCTCGCACTCTGCATATAGTTTATATTATGTATTTTTGATCTCTAAAAAGGAATATAAAATTATTTTAGTGAAAGAACGCTTAGAATTTATAATAACCGTGAAAAACCGGCACCGAGAAACTTAAGTTTTCTCGTTTTCCAAAAATTTCAGTAAATCTACGATATCTTTTTGAGAAATCATTATTTTTACACGCGCCTAAGTTTTTTTAATGCACTGTGCTCCGCTGATTACGAATATGCCTATAGTTTTATGGAAAACTCATCAGGAAACTAGAAACCCGCGTAAGAAACTAGTGATCACAAATGAACGTCCTTTTTGCGCTAGGACCGATATTTCGCGAGAAAAACGCGAAAAACTGTTTGCATCATTCCTCGCACTCTGCATATAGTTTATATTATGTATTTTTGATCTCTAAAAAGGAATATAAAATTATTTTAGCGAAAGAACGCTTAGAATTTATAATAACCGTGAAAAACCGGCACCGAGAAACTTAAGTTTTCTCGTTTTCCAAAAATCTCAGTAAATCTACGATATCTTTTTGAGAAATCATTATTTTTACACGCGCCTAAGTTTTTTAAATGCACTGTGCTCCGCTGATTACGAATATGCCTATAGTTTTATGGAAAACTCATCGGGAAACTAGAAATCCGCGTAAGAAACTAGTGATCACAAATGAACGTCCTTTTTGCGCTAGGACCGATATTTCGCGAGTAAAACGCGAAAAACTGTTTGCATCATTCCTCGGACTCTGCATATAGTTTATATTATGTATTTTTGATCTCTAAAAAGGAATATAAAATTATTTCAGAGAAAGAACGCTTAGAATTTATAATAACCGTGAAAAACCGGCACCGAGAAACTTAAGTTTTCTCGTTTTCCAAAAATCTCAGTAAATCTACGATATCTTTTTGAGAAATCATTATTTTTACACGCGCCTAAGTTTTTTTAATGCACTGTGCTTCGCTGATTACGAATATGCCTATAGTTTTATGGAAAACTCATCGGGAAACTAGAAATCCGCGTTAGAAACTAGTGATCACAAATGAACGTCCTTTTTGCGCTAGGACCGATATTTCGCGAGAAAAACGCGAAAAACTGTTTGCATCATTCCTCGGACTCTGCATATAGTTTATATTATGTATTTTTAATCTCTGAAAAGGAATATAACATTATTTTAGTAATAGAACGCTTAGAATTTATAATAACCGTGAAAAACCGGCACCGAGAATCTTAAGTTTCCTCGTTTTCCAAAAATCTCAGTAATTCTGCGATATCTTTTTGAGGAATCATTATTTTTACACGCGCCTAAGTTCTTTTAATGCACTGTGCTCCGCTGATTACGAATATGCCTGTGGTTTTATGAAAAACTCATCAGGAAACTAGAAATCCGCGTTAGAAACTAGTGATCACAAATGAACGTCCTTTTTGCGCTAGGACCGATATTTCGCGAGAAAAACGCGAAAAACTGTTTGCATCATTCCTCGGACTCTGCATATAGTTTATATTATGTATTTTTGATCTCTAAAAAGGAATATAAAATTATTTCAGAGAAAGAACGCTTAGAATTTATAATAACCGTGAAAAACCGGCACCGAGAAACTTAAGTTTTCTCGTTTTCCAAAAATCTCAGTAAATCTACGATATCTTTTTGAGAAATCATTATTTTTACACGCGCCTAAGTTTTTTTAATGCACTGTGCTTCGCTGATTACGAATATGCCTATAGTTTTATGGAAAACTCATCGGGAAACCAGATATCCGCGTAAGAAACTAGTGATCACAAATGAACGTCCTTTTTGCGCTAGGACCGATATTTCGCGAGTAAAACGCGAAAAACTGTTTGCATCATTCCTCGGACTCTGCATATAGTTTATATTATGTATTTTTGATCTCTAAAAAGGAATATAACATTATTTTAGTAATAGAACGCTTAGAATTTATAATAACCGTGAAAAACCGGCACCGAGAATCTCAAGTTTCCTCGTTTTCCAAAAATCTCAGTAATTCTACGATATCTTTTTGAGAAATCATTATTTTTACACGCGCCTAAGTTTTTTTAATGCACTGTGCTCCGCTGATTACGAACATGCCTATAGTTTTATGAAAAACTCATCAGGAAACTAGGAATCCGCGTTAGAAACTAGTGATCACAAATGAACGTCCTTTTTGCGCTAGGACCGATATTTCGCGAGAAAAACGCGAAAAACTGTTTGCATCATTCCTCGGACTCTGCATATAGTTTATATTATGTATTTTTGATCTCTAAAAAGGAATATAAAATTATTTCAGAGAAAGAACGCTTAGAATTTATAATAACCGTGAAAAACCGGCACCGAGAAACTTAAGTTTTCTCGTTTTCCAAAAATCTCAGTAAATCTACGATATCTTTTTGAGAAATCATTATTTTTACACGCGCCTAAGTTTTTTTAATGCACTGTGCTTCGCTGATTACGAATATGCCTATAGTTTTATGGAAAACTCATCGGGAAACCAGAAATCCGCGTAAGAAACTAGTGATCACAAATGAACGTCCTTTTTGCGCTAGGACCGATATTTCGCGAGTAAAACGCGAAAAACTGTTTGCATCATTCCTCGGACTCTGCATATAGTTTATATTATGTATTTTTGATCTCTAAAAAGGAATATAACATTATTTTAGTAATAGAACGCTTAGAATTTATAATAACCGTGAAAAACCGGCACCGAGAATCTCAAGTTTCCTCGTTTTCCAAAAATCTCAGTAATTCTACGATATCTTTTTGAGAAATCATTATTTTTACACGCGCCTAAGTTTTTTTGAAGCACTGTGCTCCGCTGATTACGAACATGCCTATAGTTTTATGGAAAACTCATCAGGAAACTAGAAATCCGCGTTAGAAACTAGTGATCACAAATGAACGTCCTTTTTGCGCTAGGACCGATATTTCGCGAGAAAAACGCGAAAAACTGTTTCTATCATTCCTCGAACTCTGCATATAGTTTATATTATGTATTTTTGATCCCTAAAAAGGAATATAACATTATTTAGTTAGAGAACGCTTAGAATTTATAATAACCGTGAAAAACCGGCACCGAGGATCTTAAGTTTTCTCGTTTTCCAAAAAACTCAGTAATTCTACGATATCTTTTCGAGGAATTATTATTTTTACACGCGCCTAAGTTTTTTTAATGCACTGTGCTCCGCTGATTATGAATATGCCTATAGTTTTACGAAAAACTCATCGTGTAACTAGAAATCTGCATAAGAAATTAGTGATCATGAAATAACGTCTATTTTGCGATAGGAACATTATTCCGTGAAAAAAACGCAAAAACCATTTCGCATTATCCCTGCAATTCCGCATAGAGTTTTTATCGTCTATTCTTGGCCGCGGAACAGGAATACAACATTAAAAAATATATGGATTAATAGAAAAATACTCACAGTTCTTGTTTAATTTTTCAATGGGTGGAAACAAAGATCCTCTCGGTTGAATGTGTGATTCCACTTTTCCATTCATATGGCACTGCACTTTCCACTTTTATTTAATCCTGACGTCTAACACGAAGAAACGCACATATCATTTATAATTTGATCGACTGCCGAGCACTTCGTTTTACACGCGCACAAAACACGAATTAATATGATTTTAATTTGGAAAAAGAAAAACAAAGCCACGCGCGACTGTCAGCTCGTCGGCCGCGGTACGCTGAGGGGCGAGAGGACTAGCAAACTGATGTCTCACTCGCGCTACCTCACTCAGGCTTGCCGACTACCGCGGCTGCGCAGAAATAGGTTGGAGGGGGGACGACGTCACACGCTCGCTCTCAAGCGTACGTATTGTTGTTGTGTGTTTCGCGTGTATAAAACTATTTTATACAGTATTTCTCGGTCCCTGCATATAGTTATTCTATGTATTATTGGCCGCTAAACAAGAATATAAAATTATTTCAGTGGTAGAACGCTCAGAATTTATAAAAACCGTGAAAAACCGGCACCGAGGATCTTGAGTTTTCTCCTTTTCCAAAAATCTCACTAATTCTACGATATCTTTTTGAAAAATCATTATTTTTACACGCGCCTAAGTTTTTTTAATGCACTGTGCTCCGCTGATTACGAATATGCCTGTGGTTTTATGAAAAACTCATCAGGAAACTAGAAATCCGCGTTAGAAACTAGTGATCACAAATGAACGTCCTTTTTGCGCTAGGACCGATATTTCGCGAGAAAAACGCGAAAAACTGTTTGCATCATTCCTCGGACACTGCATATAGTTTTTATTATGTATTTTAAATTTCTGAAAAGGAATATAACATTATTTTAGTAATAGAACGCTTAGAATTTATAATAACCGTGAAAAACCGGCACCGAGAATCTCAAGTTTCCTCGTTTTCCAAAAATCTCAGTAATTCTACGATATCTTTTTGAGAAATCATTATTTTTACACGCGCCTAAGTTTTTTTAATGCACTGTGCTCCGCTGATTACGAATATGCCTGTGGTTTTATGAAAAACTCATCAGGAAACTAGAAATCCGCGTTAGAAACTAGTGATCACAAATGAACGTCCTTTTTGCGCTAGGACCGATATTTCGCGAGAAAAACGCGAAAAACTGTTTGCATCATTCCTCGGACTCTGCATATAGTTTATATTATGTATTTTTGATCTCTAAAAAGGAATATAAAATTATTTTAGTGAAAGAACGCTTAGAATTGATAATAACCGTGAAAAACCGGCAGCGAGAATCTCAAGTTTCCTCGTTTTCCAAAAATCTCAGTAATTCTACGATATCTTTTTGAGAAATCATTATTTTTACACGCGCCTAAGTTTTTTCAATGCACTGTGCTCCGCTGATTACGAATGTGCCTATAGTTTTATGGAAAACTCATCAGGAAACTAGAAATCCGCGTTAGAAACTAGTGATCACAAATGAACGTCCTTTTTGCGCTAGGACCGATATTTCGCGAGAAAAACGCGAAAAACTGTTTGCATCATTCCTCGGACACTGCATATAGTTTTTATTATGTATTTTAAATTTCTGAAAAGGAATATAACATTATTTTAGTAATAGAACGCTTAGAATTTATAATAACCGTGAAAAACCGGCACCGAGAATCTCAAGTTTCCTCGTTTTCCAAAAATCTCAGTAATTCTACGATATCTTTTTGAGAAATCATTATTTTTACACGCGCCTAAGTTTTTTCAATGCACTGTGCTCCGCTGATTACGAACATGCCTATAGTTTTATAAAAAACTCATCAGGAAACTAGAAATCCGCGTTAGAATCTAGTGATCACAAATGAACGTCCTTTTTGCGCTAGGACCGATATTTCGCGAGAAAAACGCGAAAAACTGTTTGCATCATTCCTCGGACTCTGCATATAGTTTATATTATGTATTTTTGATCTCTAAAAAGGAATATAAAATTATTTCAGAGAAAGAACGCTTAGAATTTATAATAACCGTGAGAAACCGGCACCGAGAAACTTAAGTTTTCTCGTTTTCCAAAAATCTCAGTAAATATACGATATCTTTTTGAGAAATCATTATTTTTACACGCGCCTAAGTTTTTTTAATGCACCGTGCTTCGCTGATTACGAATATGCCTATAGTTTTATGGAAAACTCATCAGGAAACTAGAAATCCGCGTTAGAAACTAGTGATCACAAATGAACGTCCTTTTTGCGCTAGGACCGATATTTCGCGAGAAAAACGCGAAAAACTGTTTGCATCATTCCTCGGACACTGCATATAGTTGTTATTATGTATTTTGAATTTCTGAAAAGGAATATAACATTATTTTAGTAATAGAACGCTTAGAATTTATAATAACCGTGAAAAACCGGCACCGAGAAACTTAAGTTTTCTCGTTTTCCAAAAATCTCAGTAAATCTACGATATCTTTTTGAAAAATCATTATTTTTACACGCGCCTAAGTTTTTTTAATGCACTGTGCTCCGCTGATTACGAATATGCCTATAGTTTTATGGAAAACTCATCGGGAAACTAGAAATCCGCGTAAGAAACTAGTGATCACAAATGAACGTCCTTTTTGCGCTAGGACCGATATTTCGCGAGTAAAACGCGAAAAACTGTTTGCATCATTCCTCGGACTCTGCATATAGTTTATATTATGTATTTTTGATCTCTAAAAAGGAATATAAAATTATTTCAGAGAAAGAACGCTTAGAATTTATAATAACCGTGAAAAACCGGCACCGAGAAACTTAAGTTTTCTCGTTTTCCAAAAATCTCAGTAAATCTACGATATCTTCTTGAGAAATCATTATTTTTACACGCGCCTAAGTTTTTTTAATGCACTGTGCTCCGCTGATTACGAATATGCCTATAGTTTTATGGAAAACTCATCAGGAAACTAGAAACCCGCGTAAGAAACTAGTGATCACAAATGAACGTCCTTTTTGCGCTAGGACCGATATTTCGCGAGAAAAACGCGAAAAACTGTTTGCATCATTCCTCGCACTCTGCATATAGTTTATATTATGTATTTTTGATCTCTAAAAAGGAATATAAAGATATTTCAGAGAAAGAACGCTTAGAATTTATAATAACCGTGAAAAACCGGCACCGAGAAACTTAAGTTTTCTCGTTTTCCAAAAATCTCAGTAAATCTACGATATCTTTTTGAGAAATCATTATTTTTACACGCGCCTAAGTTTTTTTAATGCACTGTGCTTCGCTGATTACGAATATGCCTATAGTTTTATGGAAAACTCATCAGGAAACTAGAAATCCGCGTTAGAAACTAGTGATCACAAATGAACGTCCTTTTTGCGCTAGGACCGATATTTCGCGAGAAAAACGCGAAAAACTGTTTGCATCATTCCTCGGACTCTGCATATAGTTTATATTATGTATTTTTGATCTCTAAAAAGGAATATAAAATTATTTTAGTGAAAGAACGCTTAGAATTTATAATAACCGTGAAAAACCGGCACCGAGAAACTTAAGTTTTCTCGTTTTCCAAAAATCTCAGTAAATCTACGATATCTTTTTGAGAAATCATTATTTTTACACGCGCCTAAGTTTTTTTAATGCACTGTGCTCCGCTGATTACGAATATGCCTAGAGTTTTATAAAAAACTCATCAGGAAACTAGGAATCCGCGTTAGAAACTAGTGATCACAAATGAACGTCCTTTTTGCGCTAGGACCGATATTTCGCGAGAAAAACGCGAAAAACTGTTCGCATCATTCCTCGGACTCTGCATATAGTTCATATTATGTATTTTTGATCTCTAAGAAGGAATATAAAATTATTTTAGTGAAAGAACGCTTAGAATTTATAATAACCGTGAAAAACCGGCACCGAGAAACTTAAGTTTTCTCGTTTTCCAAAAATCTCAGTAAATCTACGATATCTTTTTGAGAAATCATTATTTTTACACGCACCTAAGTTTTTTTAATGCACTGTGCTTCGCTGATTACGAATATGCCTATAGTTTTATGGAAAACTCATCAGGAAACTACAAATCCGCGTTAGAAACTAGTGATCACAAATGAACGTCCTTTTTGCGCTAGGACCGATATTTCGCGAGAAAAACGCGAAAAACTGTTTGCATCATTCCTCGGACACTGCATATAGTTTTTATTATGTATTTTGAATTTCTGAAAAGGAATATAACATTATTTTAGTAATAGAACGCTTAGAATTTATAATAACCGTGAAAAACCGGCACCGAGAATCTCAAGTTTCCTCGTTTTCCAAAAATCTCAGTAATTCTGCGATATCTTTTTGAGAAATCATTATTTTTACACGCGCCTAAGTTTTTTTAATGCACTGTGCTCCGCTGATTACGAATATGCCTGTGGTTTTATGAAAAACTCATCAGGAAACTAGAAATCCGCGTTAGAAACTAGTGATCACAAATGAACGTCCTTTTTGCGCTAGGACCGATATTTCGCGAGAAAAACGCGAAAAACTGTTTGCATCATTCCTCGAACTTTGCATATAGTTTATATTATGTATTTTTGATCTCTAAAAAGGAATATAACATTATTTAGTTAGAGAACGCTCAGAATTTATAATAACCGTGAAAAACCGGCACCGAGAATCTCAAGTTTCCTCGTTTTCCAAAAATCTCAGTAATTCTACGATATCTTTTTGAGAAATCATTATTCTAACACGCGCCTAAGTTTTTTTAATGCACTGTGCTCCGCTGATTACGAACATGCATATAGTTTTATGGAAAACTCATCAGGAAACTAGAAATCCGCGTTAGAAACTAGTGATCACAAATGAACGTCCTTTTTGCGCTAGGACCGACATTTCGCGAGAAAAACGCGAAAAACTGTCTGCATCATTCCTCGCACTCTGCATATAGTTTATATTATGTATTTTTGATCTCTAAAAAGGAATATAAAATTATTTTAGTGAAAGAACGGTTAGAATTTATAATAACCGTGAAAAACCGGCACCGAGAAACTTAAGTTTTCTCGTTTTCCAAAAATTTCAGTAAATCTACGATATCTTTTTGAGAAATCATTATTTTTACACGCGCCTAAGTTTTTTTAATGCACTGTGCTCCGCTGATTACGAATATGCCTATAGTTTTATGGAAAACTCATCAGGAAACTAGAAACCCGCGTAAGAAACTAGTGATCACAAATGAACGTCCTTTTTGCGCTAGGACCGATATTTCGCGAGAAAAACGCGAAAAACTGTTTGCATCATTCCTCGCACTCTGCATATAGTTTATATTATGTATTTTTGATCTCTAAAAAGGAATATAAAATTATTTTAGTGAAAGAACGCTTAGAATTTATAATAACCGTGAAAAACCGGCACCGAGAAACTTAAGTTTTCTCGTTTTCCAAAAATCTCAGTAAATCTACGATATCTTTTTGAGAAATCATTATTTTTACACGCGCCTAAGTTTTTTTAATGCACTGTGCTCCGCTGATTACGAATATGCCTATAGTTTTATGGAAAACTCATCGGGAAACTAGAAATCCGCGTAAGAAACTAGTGATCACAAATGAACGTCCTTTTTGCGCTAGGACCGATATTTCGCGAGTAAAACGCGAAAAACTGTTTGCATCATTCCTCGGACTCTGCATATAGTTTATATTATGTATTTTTGATCTCTAAAAAGGAATATAAAATTATTTCAGAGAAAGAACGCTTAGAATTTATAATAACCGTGAAAAACCGGCACCGAGAAACTTAAGTTTTCTCGTTTTCCAAAAATCTCAGTAAATCTACGATATCTTTTTGAGAAATCATTATTTTTACACGCGCCTAAGTTTTTTTAATGCACTGTGCTCCGCTGATTACGAATATGCCTATAGTTTTATGGAAAACTCATCAGGAAACTAGAAACCCGCGTAAGAAACTAGTGATCACAAATGAACGTCCTTTTTGCGCTAGGACCGATATTACGCGAGAAAAACGCGAAAAACTGTTTGCATCATTCCTCGCACTCTGCATATAGTTTATATTATGTATTTTTGATCTCTAAAAAGGAATATAAAATTATTTTAGTGAAAGAACGCTTAGAATTTATAATAACCGTGAAAAACCGGCACCGAGAAACTTAAGTTTTCTCGTTTTCCAAAAATCTCAGTAAATCTACGATATCTTTTTGAGAAATCATTATTTTTACACGCGCCTAAGTTTTTTTAATGCACTGTGCTCCGCTGATTACGAATATGCCTATAGTTTTATGGAAAACTCATCGGGAAACTAGAAATCCGCGTAAGAAACTAGTGATCACAAATGAACGTCCTTTTTGCGCTAGGACCGATATTTCGCGAGAAAAACGCGAAAAACTGTTTGCATCATTCCTCGGACTCTGCATATAGTTTATATTATGTATTTTTGATCTCTAAAAAGGAATATAAAATTATTTCAGAGAAAGAACGCTTAGAATTTATAATAACCGTGAAAAACCGGCACCGAGAAACTTAAGTTTTCTCGTTTTCCAAAAATCTCAGTAAATCTACGATATCTTTTTGAGAAATCATTATTTTTACACGCGCCTAAGTTTTTTTAATGCACTGTGCTTCGCTGATTACGAATATGCCTATAGTTTTATAAAAAACCCATCAGGAAACTAGAAATCCGCGTTAGAAACTAGTGATCACAAATGAACGTCCTTTTTGCGCTAGGACCGATATTTCGCGAGAAAAACGCGAAAAACTGTTTGCATCATTCCTCGGACTCTGCATATAGTTTATATTATGTATTTTTGATCTCTAAAAAGGAATATAAAATTATTTTAGTGAAAGAACGCTTAGAATTTATAATAACCGTGAAAAACCGGCACCGAGAATCTCAAGTTTCCTCGTTTTCCAAAAATCTCAGTAATTCTACGATATCTTTTTGAGAAATCATTATTTTTACACGCGCCTAAGTTTTTTCAATGCACTGTGCTCCGCTGATTACGAATGTGCCTATAGTTTTATGGAAAACTCATCAGGAAACTAGAAATCCGCGTTAGAAACTAGTGATCACAAATGAACGACCTTTTTGCGCTAGGACCGATATTTCGCGAGAAAAACGCGAAAAACTGTTTGCATCATTCCTCGGACACTGCATATAGTTTTTATTATGTATTTTAAATTTCTGAAAAGGAATATAACATTATTTCAGAGAAAGAACGCTTAGAATTTATAATAACCGTGAAAAACCGGCACCGAGAAACTTAAGTTTTCTCGTTTTCCAAAAATCTCAGTAAATCTACGATATCTTTTTGAGAAATCATTATTTTTACACGCGCCTAAGTTTTTTTAATGCACTGTGCTTCGCTGATTTCGAATATGCCTATAGTTTTATGGAAAACTCATCAGGAAACTAGAAATCCGCGTTAGAAACTAGTGATCACAAATGAACGTCCTTTTTGCGCTAGGACCGATATTTCGAGAGAAAAACGCGAAAAACTGTTTGCATCATTCCTCGGACTCTGCATATAGTTTATATTATGTATTTTTAATCTCTGAAAAGGAACATAACATTATTTTAGTAATAGAACGCTTAGAATTTATAATAACCGTGAAAAACCGGCACCGAGAATCTTAAGTTTCCTCGTTTTCCAAAAATCTCAGTAATTCTGCGATATCTTTTTGAGGAATCATTATTTTTACACGCGCCTAAGTTTTTTTAATGCACTGTGCTCCGCTGATTACGAATATGCCTGTGGTTTTATGAAAAACCCATCAGGAAACTAGAAATCCGCGTTAGAAACTAGTGATCACAAATGAACGTCCTTTTTGCGCTAGGACCGATATTTCGCGAGAAAAACGCGAAAAACTGTTTGCATCATTCCTCGGACTCTGCATATAGTTTATATTATGTATTTTTGATCTCTAAAAAGGAATATAAAATTATTTCAGAGAAAGAACGCTTAGAATTTATAATAACCGTGAAAAACCGGCACCGAGAAACTTAAGTTTTCTCGTTTTCCAAAAATCTCAGTAAATCTACGATATCTTTTTGAGAAATCATTATTTTTACACGCGCCTAAGTTTTTTTAATGCACTGTGCTTCGCTGATTACGAATGTGCCTATAGTTTTATGGAAAACTCATCAGGAAACTAGAAATCCGCGTTAGAAACTAGTGATCACAAATGAACGTCCTTTTTGCGCTAGGACCGATATTTCGCGAGAAAAACGCGAAAAACTGTTTGCATCATTCCTCGGACACTGCATATAGTTTTTATTATGTATTTTAAATTTCTGAAAAGGAATATAACATTATTTTAGTAATAGAACGCTTAGAATTTATAATAACCGTGAAAAACCGGCACCGAGAATCTCAAGTTTCCTCGTTTTCCAAAAATCTCAGTAATTCTACGATATCTTTTTGAGAAATCATTATTTTTACACGCGCCTAAGTTTTTTTAATGCACTGTGCTCCGCTGATTACGAATATGCCTGTGGTTTTATGAAAAACTCATCAGGAAACTAGAAATCCGCGTTAGAAACTAGTGATCACAAATGAACGTCCTTTTTGCGCTAGGACCGATATTTCGCGAGAAAAACGCGAAAAACTGTTTGCATCATTCCTCGGACTCTGCATATAGTTTATATTATGTATTTTTGATCTCTAAAAAGGAATATAAAATTATTTTAGTGAAAGAACGCTTAGAATTGATAATAACCGTGAAAAACCGGCAGCGAGAATCTCAAGTTTCCTAGTTTTCCAAAAATCTCAGTAATTCTACGATATCTTTTTGAGAAATCATTATTTTTACACGCGCCTAAGTTTTTTCAATGCACTGTGCTCCGCTGATTACGAATGTGCCTATAGTTTTATGGAAAACTCATCAGGAAACTAGAAATCCGCGTTAGAAACTAGTGATCACAAATGAACGTCCTTTTTGCGCTAGGACCGATATTTCGCGAGAAAAACGCGAAAAACTGTTTGCATCATTCCTCGGACACTGCATATAGTTTTTATTATGTATTTTAAATTTCTGAAAAGGAATATAACATTATTTTAGTAATAGAACGCTTAGAATTTATAATAACCGTGAAAAACCGGCACCGAGAATCTCAAGTTTCCTCGTTTTCCAAAAATCTCAGTAATTCTACGATATCTTTTTGAGAAATCATTATTTTTACACGCGCCTAAGTTTTTTCAATGCACTGTGCTCCGCTGATTACGAACATGCCTATAGTTTTATAAAAAACTCATCAGGAAACTAGAAATCCGCGTTAGAATCTAGTGATCACAAATGAACGTCCTTTTTGCGCTAGGACCGATATTTCGCGAGAAAAACGCGAAAAACTGTTTGCATCATTCCTCGGACTCTGCATATAGTTTATATTATGTATTTTTGATCTCTAAAAAGGAATATAAAATTATTTCAGAGAAAGAACGCTTAGAATTTATAATAACCGTGAGAAACCGGCACCGAGAAACTTAAGTTTTCTCGTTTTCCAAAAATCTCAGTAAATATACGATATCTTTTTGAGAAATCATTATTTTTACACGCGCCTAAGTTTTTTTAATGCACCGTGCTTCGCTGATTACGAATATGCCTATAGTTTTATGGAAAACTCATCAGGAAACTAGAAATCCGCGTTAGAAACTAGTGATCACAAATGAACGTCCTTTTTGCGCTAGGACCGATATTTCGCGAGAAAAACGCGAAAAACTGTTTGCATCATTCCTCGGACACTGCATATAGTTGTTATTATGTATTTTGAATTTCTGAAAAGGAATATAACATTATTTTAGTAATAGAACGCTTAGAATTTATAATAACCGTGAAAAACCGGCACCGAGAAACTTAAGTTTTCTCGTTTTCCAAAAATCTCAGTAAATCTACGATATCTTTTTGAAAAATCATTATTTTTACACGCGCCTAAGTTTTTTTAATGCACTGTGCTCCGCTGATTACGAATATGCCTATAGTTTTATGGAAAACTCATCGGGAAACTAGAAATCCGCGTAAGAAACTAGTGATCACAAATGAACGTCCTTTTTGCGCTAGGACCGATATTTCGCGAGTAAAACGCGAAAAACTGTTTGCATCATTCCTCGGACTCTGCATATAGTTTATATTATGTATTTTTGATCTCTAAAAAGGAATATAAAATTATTTCAGAGAAAGAACGCTTAGAATTTATAATAACCGTGAAAAACCGGCACCGAGAAACTTAAGTTTTCTCGTTTTCCAAAAATCTCAGTAAATCTACGATATCTTCTTGAGAAATCATTATTTTTACACGCGCCTAAGTTTTTTTAATGCACTGTGCTCCGCTGATTACGAATATGCCTATAGTTTTATGGAAAACTCATCAGGAAACTAGAAACCCGCGTAAGAAACTAGTGATCACAAATGAACGTCCTTTTTGCGCTAGGACCGATATTTCGCGAGAAAAACGCGAAAAACTGTTTGCATCATTCCTCGCACTCTGCATATAGTTTATATTATGTATTTTTGATCTCTAAAAAGGAATATAAAGATATTTCAGAGAAAGAACGCTTAGAATTTATAATAACCGTGAAAAACCGGCACCGAGAAACTTAAGTTTTCTCGTTTTCCAAAAATCTCAGTAAATCTACGATATCTTTTTGAGAAATCATTATTTTTACACGCGCCTAAGTTTTTTTAATGCACTGTGCTTCGCTGATTACGAATATGCCTATAGTTTTATGGAAAACTCATCAGGAAACTAGAAATCCGCGTTAGAAACTAGTGATCACAAATGAACGTCCTTTTTGCGCTAGGACCGATATTTCGCGAGAAAAACGCGAAAAACTGTTTGCATCATTCCTCGGACTCTGCATATAGTTTATATTATGTATTTTTGATCTCTAAAAAGGAATATAAAATTATTTTAGTGAAAGAACGCTTAGAATTTATAATAACCGTGAAAAACCGGCACCGAGAAACTTAAGTTTTCTCGTTTTCCAAAAATCTCAGTAAATCTACGATATCTTTTTGAGAAATCATTATTTTTACACGCGCCTAAGTTTTTTTAATGCACTGTGCTCCGCTGATTACGAATATGCCTAGAGTTTTATAAAAAACTCATCAGGAAACTAGGAATCCGCGTTAGAAACTAGTGATCACAAATGAACGTCCTTTTTGCGCTAGGACCGATATTTCGCGAGAAAAACGCGAAAAACTGTTCGCATCATTCCTCGGACTCTGCATATAGTTCATATTATGTATTTTTGATCTCTAAGAAGGAATATAAAATTATTTTAGTGAAAGAACGCTTAGAATTTATAATAACCGTGAAAAACCGGCACCGAGAAACTTAAGTTTTCTCGTTTTCCAAAAATCTCAGTAAATCTACGATATCTTTTTGAGAAATCATTATTTTTACACGCACCTAAGTTTTTTTAATGCACTGTGCTTCGCTGATTACGAATATGCCTATAGTTTTATGGAAAACTCATCAGGAAACTACAAATCCGCGTTAGAAACTAGTGATCACAAATGAACGTCCTTTTTGCGCTAGGACCGATATTTCGCGAGAAAAACGCGAAAAACTGTTTGCATCATTCCTCGGACACTGCATATAGTTTTTATTATGTATTTTGAATTTCTGAAAAGGAATATAACATTATTTTAGTAATAGAACGCTTAGAATTTATAATAACCGTGAAAAACCGGCACCGAGAATCTCAAGTTTCCTCGTTTTCCAAAAATCTCAGTAATTCTGCGATATCTTTTTGAGAAATCATTATTTTTACACGCGCCTAAGTTTTTTTAATGCACTGTGCTCCGCTGATTACGAATATGCCTGTGGTTTTATGAAAAACTCATCAGGAAACTAGAAATCCGCGTTAGAAACTAGTGATCACAAATGAACGTCCTTTTTGCGCTAGGACCGATATTTCGCGAGAAAAACGCGAAAAACTGTTTGCATCATTCCTCGAACTTTGCATATAGTTTATATTATGTATTTTTGATCTCTAAAAAGGAATATAACATTATTTAGTTAGAGAACGCTCAGAATTTATAATAACCGTGAAAAACCGGCACCGAGAATCTCAAGTTTCCTCGTTTTCCAAAAATCTCAGTAATTCTACGATATCTTTTTGAGAAATCATTATTCTAACACGCGCCTAAGTTTTTTTAATGCACTGTGCTCCGCTGATTACGAACATGCATATAGTTTTATGGAAAACTCATCAGGAAACTAGAAATCCGCGTTAGAAACTAGTGATCACAAATGAACGTCCTTTTTGCGCTAGGACCGACATTTCGCGAGAAAAACGCGAAAAACTGTTTGCATCATTCCTCGCACTCTGCATATAGTTTATATTATGTATTTTTGATCTCTAAAAAGGAATATAAAATTATTTTAGTGAAAGAACGGTTAGAATTTATAATAACCGTGAAAAACCGGCACCGAGAAACTTAAGTTTTCTCGTTTTCCAAAAATTTCAGTAAATCTACGATATCTTTTTGAGAAATCATTATTTTTACACGCGCCTAAGTTTTTTTAATGCACTGTGCTCCGCTGATTACGAATATGCCTATAGTTTTATGGAAAACTCATCAGGAAACTAGAAACCCGCGTAAGAAACTAGTGATCACAAATGAACGTCCTTTTTGCGCTAGGACCGATATTTCGCGAGAAAAACGCGAAAAACTGTTTGCATCATTCCTCGCACTCTGCATATAGTTTATATTATGTATTTTTGATCTCTAAAAAGGAATATAAAATTATTTTAGTGAAAGAACGCTTAGAATTTATAATAACCGTGAAAAACCGGCACCGAGAAACTTAAGTTTTCTCGTTTTCCAAAAATCTCAGTAAATCTACGATATCTTTTTGAGAAATCATTATTTTTACACGCGCCTAAGTTTTTTTAATGCACTGTGCTCCGCTGATTACGAATATGCCTATAGTTTTATGGAAAACTCATCGGGAAACTAGAAATCCGCGTAAGAAACTAGTGATCACAAATGAACGTCCTTTTTGCGCTAGGACCGATATTTCGCGAGTAAAACGCGAAAAACTGTTTGCATCATTCCTCGGACTCTGCATATAGTTTATATTATGTATTTTTGATCTCTAAAAAGGAATATAAAATTATTTCAGAGAAAGAACGCTTAGAATTTATAATAACCGTGAAAAACCGGCACCGAGAAACTTAAGTTTTCTCGTTTTCCAAAAATCTCAGTAAATCTACGATATCTTTTTGAGAAATCATTATTTTTACACGCGCCTAAGTTTTTTTAATGCACTGTGCTCCGCTGATTACGAATATGCCTATAGTTTTATGGAAAACTCATCAGGAAACTAGAAACCCGCGTAAGAAACTAGTGATCACAAATGAACGTCCTTTTTGCGCTAGGACCGATATTACGCGAGAAAAACGCGAAAAACTGTTTGCATCATTCCTCGCACTCTGCATATAGTTTATATTATGTATTTTTGATCTCTAAAAAGGAATATAAAATTATTTTAGTGAAAGAACGCTTAGAATTTATAATAACCGTGAAAAACCGGCACCGAGAAACTTAAGTTTTCTCGTTTTCCAAAAATCTCAGTAAATCTACGATATCTTTTTGAGAAATCATTATTTTTACACGCGCCTAAGTTTTTTTAATGCACTGTGCTCCGCTGATTACGAATATGCCTATAGTTTTATGGAAAACTCATCGGGAAACTAGAAATCCGCGTAAGAAACTAGTGATCACAAATGAACGTCCTTTTTGCGCTAGGACCGATATTTCGCGAGAAAAACGCGAAAAACTGTTTGCATCATTCCTCGGACTCTGCATATAGTTTATATTATGTATTTTTGATCTCTAAAAAGGAATATAAAATTATTTCAGAGAAAGAACGCTTAGAATTTATAATAACCGTGAAAAACCGGCACCGAGAAACTTAAGTTTTCTCGTTTTCCAAAAATCTCAGTAAATCTACGATATCTTTTTGAGAAATCATTATTTTTACACGCGCCTAAGTTTTTTTAATGCACTGTGCTTCGCTGATTACGAATATGCCTATAGTTTTATAAAAAACCCATCAGGAAACTAGAAATCCGCGGTAGAAACTAGTGATCACAAATGAACGTCCTTTTTGCGCTAGGACCGATATTTCGCGAGAAAAACGCGAAAAACTGTTTGCATCATTCCTCGGACTCTGCATATAGTTTATATTATGTATTTTTGATCTCTAAAAAGGAATATAAAATTATTTTAGTGAAAGAACGCTTAGAATTTATAATAACCGTGAAAAACCGGCACCGAGAATCTCAAGTTTCCTCGTTTTCCAAAAATCTCAGTAATTCTACGATATCTTTTTGAGAAATCATTATTTTTACACGCGCCTAAGTTTTTTCAATGCACTGTGCTCCGCTGATTACGAATGTGCCTATAGTTTTATGGAAAACTCATCAGGAAACTAGAAATCCGCGTTAGAAACTAGTGATCACAAATGAACGACCTTTTTGCGCTAGGACCGATATTTCGCGAGAAAAACGCGAAAAACTGTTTGCATCATTCCTCGGACACTGCATATAGTTTTTATTATGTATTTTAAATTTCTGAAAAGGAATATAACATTATTTTAGTAATAGAACGCTTAGAATTTATAATAACCGTGAAAAACCGGCACCGAGAATCTCAAGTTTTCTCGTTTTCCAAAAATCTCAGTAATTCTACGATATCTTTTTGAGAAATCATTATTTTTACACGCGCCTAAGTTTTTTCAATGCACTGTGCTCCGCTGATTACGAACATGCCTATAGTTTTATAAAAAACTCATCAGGAAACTAGAAATCCGCGTTAGAATCTAGTGATCACAAATGAACGTCCTTTTTGCGCTAGGACCGATATTTCGCGAGAAAAACGCGAAAAACTGTTTGCATCATTCCTCGGACTCTGCATATAGTTTATATTATGTATTTTTGATCTCTAAAAAGGAATATAAAATTATTTCAGAGAAAGAACGCTTAGAATTTATAATAACCGTGAAAAACCGGCACCGAGAAACTTAAGTTTTCTCGTTTTCCAAAAATCTCAGTAAATCTACGATATCTTTTTGAGAAATCATTATTTTTACACGCGCCTAAGTTTTTTTAATGCACTGTGCTTCGCTGATTACGAATATGCCTATAGTTTTATGGAAAACTCATCAGGAAACTAGAAATCCGCGTTAGAAACTAGTGATCACAAATGAACGTCCTTTTTGCGCTAGGACCGATATTTCGCGAGAAAAACGCGAAAAACTGTTTGCATCATTCCTCGGACACTGCATATAGTTGTTATTATGTATTTTGAATTTCTGAAAAGGAATATAACATTATTTTAGTAATAGAACGCTTAGAATTTATAATAACCGTGAAAAACCGGCACCGAGAATCTCAAGTTTCCTCGTTTTCCAAAAATCTCAGTAATTCTACGATATCTTTTTGAGAAATCATTATTGTAACACGCGCCTAAGTTTTTTTAATGCACTGTGCTCCGCTGATTACGAACATGCCTATAGTTTTATGGAAAACTCATCAGGAAACTAGAAATCCGCGTTAGAAACTAGTGATCACAAATGAACGTCCTTTTTGCGCTAGGACCGATATTTCGCGAGAAAAACGCAAAAAACTGTTTGCATCATTCCTCGCACTCTGCATATAGTTTATATTATGTATTTTTGATCTCTAAAAAGGAATATAAAATTATTTTAGTGAAAGAACGCTTAGAATTTATAATAACCGTGAAAAACCGGCACCGAGAAACTTAAGTTTTCTCGTTTTCCAAAAATCTCAGTAAATCTACGATATCTTTTTGAAAAATCATTATTTTTACACGCGCCTAAGTTTTTTTAATGCACTGTGCTCCGCTGATTACGAATATGCCTATAGTTTTATGGAAAACTCATCGGGAAACTAGAAATCCGCGTAAGAAACTAGTGATCACAAATGAACGTCCTTTTTGCGCTAGGACCGATATTTCGCGAGTAAAACGCGAAAAACTGTTTGCATCATTCCTCGGACTCTGCATATAGTTTATATTATGTATTTTTGATCTCTAAAAAGGAATATAAAATTATTTCAGAGGAAGAACGCTTAGAATTTATAATAACCGTGAAAAACCGGCACCGAGAAACTTAAGTTTTCTCGTTTTCCAAAAATCTCAGTAAATCTACGATATCTTTTTGAGAAATCATTATTTTTACACGCGCCTAAGTTTTTTTAATGCATTGTGCTCCGCTGATTACGAATATGCCTATAGTTTTATGGAAAACTCATCAGGAAACTAGAAACCCGCGTAAGAAACTAGTGATCACAAATGAACGTCCTTTTTGCGCTAGGACCGATATTTCGCGAGAAAAACGCGAAAAACTGTTTGCATCATTCCTCGCACTCTGCATATAGTTTATATTATGTATTTTTGATCTCTAAAAAGGAATATAAAATTATTTCAGAGAAAGAACGCTTAGAATTTATAATAACCGTGAAAAACCGGCACCGAGAAACTTAAGTTTTCTCGTTTTCCAAAAATCTCAGTAAATCTACGATATCTTTTTGAGAAATCATTATTTTTACACGCGCCTAAGTTTTTTTAATGCACTGTGCTTCGCTGATTACGAATATGCCTATAGTTTTATGGAAAACTCATCAGGAAACTAGAAATCCGCGTTAGAAACTAGTGATCACAAATGAACGTCCTTTTTGCGCTAGGACCGATATTTCGCGAGAAAAACGCGAAAAACTGTTTGCATCATTCCTCGGACTCTGCATATAGTTTATATTATGTGATTTTGATCTCTAAAAAGGAATATAAAATTATTTCAGAGAAAGAACGCTTAGAATTTATAATAACCGTGAAAAACCGGCACCGAGAATCTTAAGTTTCCTCGTTTTCCAAAAATCTCAGTAATTCTGCGATATCTTTTTGAGGAATCATTATTTTTACACGCGCCTAAGTTTTTTAAATGCACTGTGCTCCGCTGATTACGAATATGCCTGTGGTTTTATGAAAAACTCATCAGGAAACTAGAAATCCGCGTTAGAAACTAGTGATCACAAATGAACGTCCTTTTTGCGCTAGGACCGATATTTCGCGAGAAAAACGCGAAAAACTGTTTGCATCATTCCTCGGACTCTGCATATAGTTTATATTATGTATTTTTGATCTCTAAAAAGGAATATAAAATTATTTTAGTGGAAGAACGCTTAGAATTTATAATAACCGTGAAAAACCGGCACCGAGAAACTTAAGTTTTCTCGTTTTCCAAAAATCTCAGTAAATCTACGATATCTTTTTGAGAAATCATTATTTTTACACGCGCCTAAGTTTTTTTAATGCACTGTGCTTCGCTGATTACGAATATGCCTATAGTTTTATGGAAAACTCATTAGGAAACTAGAAATCCGCGTTAGAAACTAGTGATCACAAATGAACGTCCTTTTTGCGCTAGGACCGATATTTCGCGAGAAAAACGCGAAAAACTGTTTGCATCATTCCTCGGACACTGCATATAGTTTTTATCATGTATTTTGAATTTCTGAAAAGGAATATAACATTATTTTAGTAATAGAACGCTTAGAATTTATAATAACCGTGAAAAACCGGCACCGAGAATCTCAAGTTTCCTCGTTTTCCAAAAATCTCAGTAATTCTACGATATCTTTTTGAGAAATCATTATTTTTACACGCGCCTAAGTTTTTTTAATGCACTGTGCTCCGCTGATTACGAACATGCCTATAGTTTTATGGAAAACTCATCAGGAAACTAGAAATCCGCGTTAGAAACTAGTGATCACAAATGAACGTCCTTTTTGCGCTAGGACCGATATTTCGCGAGAAAAACGCGAAAAACTGTTTGCATCATTCCTCGGACTCTGCATATAGTTTATATTATGTATTTTTGATCTCTAAAAAGGAATATAACATTATTTTAGTTAGAGAACGCTTAGAATTTATAATAACCGTGAAAAACCGGCACCGAGAATCTTAAGTTTCCCCGTTTTCCAAAAATCTCAGTAATTCTACGATATCTTTTTGAGAAATCATTATTTTTACACGCGCCTAAGTTTTTTTGATGCACTGTGCTCCGCTGATTACGAATATGCCTGTGGTTTTATGAAAAACTCATCAGGAAACTAGAAATCCGCGTTAGAAACTAGTGATCACAAATGAACGTCCTTTTTGCGCTAGGACCGATATTTCGCGAGAAAAACGCGAAAAACTGTTTGCATCATTCCTCGGACTCTGCATATAGTTTATATTATGTATTTTTGATCTCTAAAAAGGAATATAAAATTATTTCAGAGAAAGAACGCTTAGAATTTATAATAACCGTGAAAAACCGGCACCGAGAAACTTAAGTTTTCTCGTTTTCCAAAAATCTCAGTAAATCTACGATATCTTTTTGAGAAATCATTATTTTTACACGCGCCTAAGTTTTTTTAATGCACTGTGCTCCGCTGATTACGAATATGCCTGTGGTTTTATGAAAAACTCATCAGGAAACTAGAAATCCGCGTTAGAAACTAGTGATCACAAATGAACGTCCTTTTTGCGCTAGGACCGATATTTCGCGAGAAAAACGCGAAAAACTGTTTGCATCATTCCTCGGACTCTGCATATAGTTTATATTATGTATTTTTGATCTCTAAAAAGGAATATAAAATTATTTTAGTGGAAGAACGCTTAGAATTTATAATAACCGTGAAAAACCGGCACCGAGAAACTTAAGTTTTCTCGTTTTCCAAAAATCTCAGTAAATCTACGATATCTTTTTGAGAAATCATTATTTTTACACGCGCCTAAGTTTTTTTAATGCACTGTGCTTCGCTGATTACGAATATGCCTATAGTTTTATGGAAAACTCATTAGGAAACTAGAAATCCGCGTTAGAAACTAGTGATCACAAATGAACGTCCTTTTTGCGCTAGGACCGATATTTCGCGAGAAAAACGCGAAAAACTGTTTGCATCATTCCTCGGACACTGCATATAGTTTTTATCATGTATTTTGAATTTCTGAAAAGGAATATAACATTATTTTAGTAATAGAACGCTTAGAATTTATAATAACCGTGAAAAACCGGCACCGAGAATCTCAAGTTTCCTCGTTTTCCAAAAATCTCAGTAATTCTACGATATCTTTTTGAGAAATCATTATTTTTACACGCGCCTAAGTTTTTTTAATGCACTGTGCTCCGCTGATTACGAACATGCCTATAGTTTTATGGAAAACTCATCAGGAAACTAGAAATCCGCGTTAGAAACTAGTGATCACAAATGAACGTCCTTTTTGCGCTAGGACCGATATTTCGCGAGAAAAACGCGAAAAACTGTTTGCATCATTCCTCGGACTCTGCATATAGTTTATATTATGTATTTTTGATCTCTAAAAAGGAATATAACATTATTTTAGTTAGAGAACGCTTAGAATTTATAATAACCGTGAAAAACCGGCACCGAGAATCTTAAGTTTCCCCGTTTTCCAAAAATCTCAGTAATTCTACGATATCTTTTTGAGAAATCATTATTTTTACACGCGCCTAAGTTTTTTTGATGCACTGTGCTCCGCTGATTACGAATATGCCTGTGGTTTTATGAAAAACTCATCAGGAAACTAGAAATCCGCGTTAGAAACTAGTGATCACAAATGAACGTCCTTTTTGCGCTAGGACCGATATTTCGCGAGAAAAACGCGAAAAACTGTTTGCATCATTCCTCGGACTCTGCATATAGTTTATATTATGTATTTTTGATCTCTAAAAAGGAATATAAAATTATTTCAGAGAAAGAACGCTTAGAATTTATAATAACCGTGAAAAACCGGCACCGAGAAACTTAAGTTTTCTCGTTTTCCAAAAATCTCAGTAAATCTACGATATCTTTTTGAGAAATCATTATTTTTACACGCGCCTAAGTTTTTTTAATGCACTGTGCTTCGCTGATTACGAATATGCCTATAGTTTTATGGAAAACTCATCAGGAAACTAGAAATCCGCGTTAGAATCTAGTGATCACAAATGAACGTCCTTTTTGCGCTAGGACCGATATTTCGCAAGAAAAACGCGAAAAACTGTTTGCATCATTCCTCGGACTCTGCATATAGTTTATATTATGTATTTTTGATCTCTAAAAAGGAATATAAAATTATTTCAGAGAAAGAACGCTTAGAATTTATAATAACCGTGAAAAACCGGCACCGAGAAACTTAAGTTTTCTCGTTTTCCAAAAATCTCAGTAAATCTACGATATCTTTTTGAGAAATCATTATTTTTACACGCGCCTAAGTTTTTTTAATGCACTGTGCTTCGCTGATTACGAATATGCCTATAGTTTTATGGAAAACTCATCAGGAAACTAGAAATCCGCGTTAGAAACTAGTGATCACAAATGAACGTCCTTTTTGCGCTAGGACCGATATTTCGCGAGAAAAACGCGAAAAACTGTTTGCATCATTCCTCGGACTCTGCATATAGTTTATATTATGTATTTTTAATCTCTGAAAAGGAATATAACATTATTTTAGTAATAGAACGCTTAGAATTTATAATAACCGTGAAAAACCGGCACCGAGAATCTTAAGTTTCCTCGTTTTCCAAAAATCTCAGTAATTCTGCGATATCTTTTTGAGGAATTATTATTTTTAGACGCGCCTAAGTTTTTTTAATGCACTGTGCTCCGCTGATTACGAATATGCCTATAGTTTTATGGAAAACTCATCAGGAAACTAGAAATCCGCGTTAGAAACTAGTGATCACAAATGAACGTCCTTTTTGCGCTAGGACCGATATTTCGCGAGAAAAACGCGAAAAACTGTTTGCATCATTCCTCGGACTCTGCATATAGTTTATATTATGTATTTTTGATCTCTAAAAAGGAATATAACATTATTTTAGTTAGAGAACGCTTAGAATTTATAATAACCGTGAAAAACCGGCACCGAGAATCTTAAGTTTCCTCGTTTTCCAAAAATCTCAGTAATTCTACGATATCTTTTTGAGAAATCATTATTTTTACACGCGCCTAAGTTTTTTTGATGCACTGTGCTCCGCTGATTACGAATATGCCTGTGGTTTTATGAAAAACTCATCAGGAAACTAGAAATCCGCGTTAGAAACTAGTGATCACAAATGAACGTCCTTTTTGCGCTAGGACCGATATTTCGCGAGAAAAACGCGAAAAACTGTTTGCATCATTCCTCGGACACTGCATATAGTTTATATTATGTATTTTTGATCTCTAAAAAGGAATATAACATTATTTTAGTAAAAGAACGCTTAGAATTTATAATAACCGTGAAAAACCGGCACCGAGAAACTTAAGTTTTCTCGTTTTCCAAAAATCTCAGTAATTCTACGATATCTTTTTGAGAAATCATTATTTTTACACGCGCCTAAGTTTTTTTGATGCACTGTGCTCCGCTGATTACGAATATGCCTGTGGTTTTATGAAAAACTCATCAGGAAACTAGAAATCCGCGTTAGAAACTAGTGATCACAAATGAACGTCCTTTTTGCGCTAGGACCGATATTTCGCGAGAAAAACGCGAAAAACTGTTTGCATCATTCCTCGGACACTGCATATAGTTTATATTATGTATTTTTGATCTCTAAAAAGGAATATAACATTATTTTAGTAAAAGAACGCTTAGAATTTATAATAACCGTGAAAAACCGGCACCGAGAAACTTAAGTTTTCTCGTTTTCCAAAAATCTCAGTAATTCTACGATATCTTTTTGAGAAATCATTATTTTTACACGCGCCTGAGTTTTTTTTAATGCACTGTGCTTCGCTGATTACGAATATGCCTAAAGTTTTATGGAAAACTCATCAGGAAACTAGAAATCCGCGTTAGAAACTAGTGATCACAAATGAACGTCCTTTTTGCGCTAGGACCGATATTTCGCGAGAAAAACGCGAAAAACTGTTTGCATCATTCCTCGGACTCTGCATATAGTTTATATTATGTATTTTTAATCTCTGAAAAGGAATATAACATTATTTTAGTAATAGAACGCTTAGAATTTATAATAACCGTGAAAAACCGGCACCGAGAATCTTAAGTTTCCTCGTTTTCCAAAAATCTCAGTAATTCTGCGATATCTTTTTGAGGAATTATTATTTTTAGACGCGCCTAAGTTTTTTTAATGCACTGTGCTCCGCTGATTACGAATATGCCTGTGGTTTTATGAAAAACTCATCAGGAAACTAGAAATCCGCGTTAGAAACTAGTGATCACAAATGAACGTCCTTTTTGCGCTAGGACCGATATTTCGCGAGAAAAACGCGAAAAACTGTTTGCATCATTCCTCGGACTCTGCATATAGTTTATATTATGTATTTTTGATCTCTAAAAAGGAATATAAAATTATTTTAGTGAAAGAACGCTTAGAATTTATAATAACCGTGAAAAACCGGCACCGAGAAACTTAAGTTTTCTCGTTTTCCAAAAATCTCAGTAAATCTACGATATCTTTTTGAGAAATCATTATTTTTACACGCGCCTATGTTTTTTTAATGCACTGTGCTTCGCTGATTACGAATATGCCTATAGTTTTATGGAAAACTCATCAGGAAACTAGAAATCCGCGTTAGAAACTAGTGATCACAAATGAACGTCCTTTTTGCGCTAGGACCGATATTTCGCGAGAAAAACGCGAAAAACTGTTTGCATCATTCCTCGGACACTGCATATAGTTTTTATCATGTATTTTGAATTTCTGAAAAGGAATATAACATTATTTTAGTAATAGAACGCTTAGAATTTATAATAACCGTGAAAAACCGGCACCGAGAATCTCAAGTTTCCTCGTTTTCCAAAAATCTCAGTAATTCTACGATATCTTTTTGAGAAATCATTATTTTTACACGCGCCTAAGTTTTTTTAATGCACTGTGCTCCGCTGATTACGAACATGCCTATAGTTTTATGGAAAACTCATCAGGAAACTAGAAATCCGCGTTAGAAACTAGTGATCACAAATGAACGTCCTTTTTGCGCTAGGACCGATATTTCGCGAGAAAAACGCGAAAAACTGTTTGCATCATTCCTCGGACTCTGCATATAGTTTATATTATGTATTTTTGATCTCTAAAAAGGAATATAACATTATTTTAGTTAGAGAACGCTTAGAATTTATAATAACCGTGAAAAACCGGCACCGAGAATCTTAAGTTTCCCCGTTTTCCAAAAATCTCAGTAATTCTACGATATCTTTTTGAGAAATCATTATTTTTACACGCGCCTAAGTTTTTTTGATGCACTGTGCTCCGCTGATTACGAATATGCCTGTGGTTTTATGAAAAACTCATCAGGAAACTAGAAATCCGCGTTAGAAACTAGTGATCACAAATGAACGTCCTTTTTGCGCTAGGACCGATATTTCGCGAGAAAAACGCGAAAAACTGTTTGCATCATTCCTCGGACTCTGCATATAGTTTATATTATGTATTTTTGATCTCTAAAAAGGAATATAAAATTATTTCAGAGAAAGAACGCTTAGAATTTATAATAACCGTGAAAAACCGGCACCGAGAAACTTAAGTTTTCTCGTTTTCCAAAAATCTCAGTAAATCTACGATATCTTTTTGAGAAATCATTATTTTTACACGCGCCTAAGTTTTTTTAATGCACTGTGCTCCGCTGATTACGAATATGCCTGTGGTTTTATGAAAAACTCATCAGGAAACTAGAAATCCGCGTTAGAAACTAGTGATCACAAATGAACGTCCTTTTTGCGCTAGGACCGATATTTCGCGAGAAAAACGCGAAAAACTGTTTGCATCATTCCTCGGACTCTGCATATAGTTTATATTATGTATTTTTGATCTCTAAAAAGGAATATAAAATTATTTTAGTGAAAGAACGCTTAGAATTTATAATAACCGTGAAAAACCGGCACCGAGAATCTCAAGTTTCCTCGTTTTCCAAAAATCTCAGTAATTCTACGATATCTTTTTGAGAAATCATTATTTTTACACGCGCCTAAGTTTTTTCAATGCACTGTGCTCCGCTGATTACGAATGTGCCTATAGTTTTATGGAAAACTCATCAGGAAACTAGAAATCCGCGTTAGAAACTAGTGATCACAAATGAACGTCCTTTTTGCGCTAGGACCGATATTTCGCGAGAAAAACGCGAAAAACTGTTTGCATCATTCCTCGGACACTGCATATAGTTTTTATTATGTATTTTAAATTTCTGAAAAGGAATATAACATTATTTTAGTAATAGAACGCTTAGAATTTATAATAACCGTGAAAAACCGGCACCGAGAATCTCAAGTTTCCTCGTTTTCCAAAAATCTCAGTAATTCTACGATATCTTTTTGAGAAATCATTATTTTTACACGCGCCTAAGTTTTTTCAATGCACTGTGCTCCGCTGATTACGAACATGCCTATAGTTTTATAAAAAACTCATCAGGAAACTAGAAATCCGCGTTAGAATCTAGTGATCACAAATGAACGTCCTTTTTGCGCTAGGACCGATATTTCGCGAGAAAAACGCGAAAAACTGTTTGCATCATTCCTCGGACTCTGCATATAGTTTATATTATGTATTTTTGATCTCTAAAAAGGAATATAAAATTATTTCAGAGAAAGAACGCTTAGAATTTATAATAACCGTGAAAAACCGGCACCGAGAAACTTAAGTTTTCTCGTTTTCCAAAAATCTCAGTAAATCTACGATATCTTTTTGAGAAATCATTATTTTTACACGCGCCTAAGTTTTTTTAATGCACTGTGCTTCGCTGATTACGAATATGCCTATAGTTTTATGGAAAACTCATCAGGAAACTAGAAATCCGCGTTAGAAACTAGTGATCACAAATGAACGTCCTTTTTGCGCTAGGACCGATATTTCGCGAGAAAAACGCGAAAAACTGTTTGCATCATTCCTCGGACACTGCATATAGTTGTTATTATGTATTTTGAATTTCTGAAAAGGAATATAACATTATTTTAGTAATAGAACGCTTAGAATTTATAATAACCGTGAAAAACCGGCACCGAGAATCTCAAGTTTCCTCGTTTTCCAAAAATCTCAGTAATTCTACGATATCTTTTTGAGAAATCATTATTGTAACACGCGCCTAAGTTTTTTTAATGCACTGTGCTCCGCTGATTACGAACATGCCTATAGTTTTATGGAAAACTCATCAGGAAACTAGAAATCCGCGTTAGAAACTAGTGATCACAAATGAACGTCCTTTTTGCGCTAGGACCGATATTTCGCGAGAAAAACGCAAAAAACTGTTTGCATCATTCCTCGCACTCTGCATATAGTTTATATTATGTATTTTTGATCTCTAAAAAGGAATATAAAATTATTTTAGTGAAAGAACGCTTAGAATTTATAATAACCGTGAAAAACCGGCAACGAGAAACTTAAGTTTTCTCGTTTTCCAAAAATCTCAGTAAATCTACGATATCTTTTTGAAAAATCATTATTTTTACACGCGCCTAAGTTTTTTTAATGCACTGTGCTCCGCTGATTACGAATATGCCTATAGTTTTATGGAAAACTCATCGGGAAACTAGAAATCCGCGTAAGAAACTAGTGATCACAAATGAACGTCCTTTTTGCGCTAGGACCGATATTTCGCGAGTAAAACGCGAAAAACTGTTTGCATCATTCCTCGGACTCTGCATATAGTTTATATTATGTATTTTTGATCTCTAAAAAGGAATATAAAATTATTTCAGAGAAAGAACGCTTAGAATTTATAATAACCGTGAAAAACCGGCACCGAGAAACTTAAGTTTTCTCGTTTTCCAAAAATCTCAGTAAATCTACGATATCTTTTTGAGAAATCATTATTTTTACACGCGCCTAAGTTTTTTTAATGCATTGTGCTCCGCTGATTACGAATATGCCTATAGTTTTATGGAAAACTCATCAGGAAACTAGAAACCCGCGTAAGAAACTAGTGATCACAAATGAACGTCCTTTTTGCGCTAGGACCGATATTTCGCGAGAAAAACGCGAAAAACTGTTTGCATCATTCCTCGCACTCTGCATATAGTTTATATTATGTATTTTTGATCTCTAAAAAGGAATATAAAATTATTTCAGAGAAAGAACGCTTAGAATTTATAATAACCGTGAAAAACCGGCACCGAGAAACTTAAGTTTTCTCGTTTTCCAAAAATCTCAGTAAATCTACGATATCTTTTTGAGAAATCATTATTTTTACACGCGCCTAAGTTTTTTTAACGCACTGTGCTTCGCTGATTACGAATATGCCTATAGTTTTATGGAAAACTCATCAGAAAACTAGAAATCCGCGTTAGAAACTAGTGATCACAAATGAACGTCCTTTTTGCGCTAGGACCGATATTTCGCGAGAAAAACGCGAAAAACTGTTTGCATCATTCCTCGGACTCTGCATATAGTTTATATTATGTATTTTTAATCTCTGAAAAGGAATATAACATTATTTTAGTAATAGAACGCTTAGAATTTATAATAACCGTGAAAAACCGGCACCGAGAATCTTAAGTTTCCTCGTTTTCCAAAAATCTCAGTAATTCTGCGATATCTTTTTGAGGAATCATTATTTTTACACGCGCCTAAGTTTTTTTAATGCACTGTGCTCCGCTGATTACGAATATGCCTGTGGTTTTATGAAAAACTCATCAGGAAACTAGAAATCCGCGTTAGAAACTAGTGATCACAAATGAACGTCCTTTTTGCGCTAGGACCGATATTTCGCGAGAAAAACGCGAAAAACTGTTTGCATCATTCCTCGGACTCTGCATATAGTTTATATTATGTATTTTTGATCTCTAAAAAGGAATATAAAATTATTTCAGAGAAAGAACGCTTAGAATTTATAATAACCGTAAAAAACCGGCACCGAGAAACTTAAGTTTTCTCGTTTTCCAAAAATCTCAGTAAATCTACGATATCTTTTTGAGAAATCATTATTTTTACACGCGCCTAAGTTTTTTTAATGCACTGTGCTTCGCTGATTACGAATATGCCTATAGTTTTATGGAAAACTCATCGGGAAACCAGAAATCCGCGTAAGAAACTAGTGATCACAAATGAACGTCCTTTTTGCGCTAGGACCGATATTTCGCGAGTAAAACGCGAAAAACTGTTTGCATCATTCCTCGGACTCTGCATATAGTTTATATTATGTATTTTTGATCTCTAAAAAGGAATATAAAATTATTTCAGAGAAAGAACGCTTAGAATTTATAATAACCGTGAAAAACCGGCACCGAGAATCTTAAGTTTCCTCGTTTTCCAAAAATCTCAGTAATTCTGCGATATCTTTTTGAGGAATCATTATTTTTACACGCGCCTAAGTTTTTTAAATGCACTGTGCTCCGCTGATTACGAATATGCCTGTGGTTTTATGAAAAACTCATCAGGAAACTAGAAATCCGCGTTAGAAACTAGTGATCACAAATGAACGTCCTTTTTGCGCTAGGACCGATATTTCGCGAGAAAAACGCGAAAAACTGTTTGCATCATTCCTCGGACTCTGCATATAGTTTATATTATGTATTTTTGATCTCTAAAAAGGAATATAAAATTATTTTAGTGGAAGAACGCTTAGAATTTATAATAACCGTGAAAAACCGGCACCGAGAAACTTAAGTTTTCTCGTTTTCCAAAAATCTCAGTAAATCTACGATATCTTTTTGAGAAATCATTATTTTTACACGCGCCTAAGTTTTTTTAATGCACTGTGCTTCGCTGATTACGAATATGCCTATAGTTTTATGGAAAACTCATTAGGAAACTAGAAATCCGCGTTAGAAACTAGTGATCACAAATGAACGTCCTTTTTGCGCTAGGACCGATATTTCGCGAGAAAAACGCGAAAAACTGTTTGCATCATTCCTCGGACACTGCATATAGTTTTTATCATGTATTTTGAATTTCTGAAAAGGAATATAACATTATTTTAGTAATAGAACGCTTAGAATTTATAATAACCGTGAAAAACCGGCACCGAGAATCTCAAGTTTCCTCGTTTTCCAAAAATCTCAGTAATTCTACGATATCTTTTTGAGAAATCATTATTTTTACACGCGCCTAAGTTTTTTTAATGCACTGTGCTCCGCTGATTACGAACATGCCTATAGTTTTATGGAAAACTCATCAGGAAACTAGAAATCCGCGTTAGAAACTAGTGATCACAAATGAACGTCCTTTTTGCGCTAGGACCGATATTTCGCGAGAAAAACGCGAAAAACTGTTTGCATCATTCCTCGGACTCTGCATATAGTTTATATTATGTATTTTTGATCTCTAAAAAGGAATATAACATTATTTTAGTTAGAGAACGCTTAGAATTTATAATAACCGTGAAAAACCGGCACCGAGAATCTTAAGTTTCCCCGTTTTCCAAAAATCTCAGTAATTCTACGATATCTTTTTGAGAAATCATTATTTTTACACGCGCCTAAGTTTTTTTGATGCACTGTGCTCCGCTGATTACGAATATGCCTGTGGTTTTATGAAAAACTCATCAGGAAACTAGAAATCCGCGTTAGAAACTAGTGATCACAAATGAACGTCCTTTTTGCGCTAGGACCGATATTTCGCGAGAAAAACGCGAAAAACTGTTTGCATCATTCCTCGGACTCTGCATATAGTTTATATTATGTATTTTTGATCTCTAAAAAGGAATATAAAATTATTTCAGAGAAAGAACGCTTAGAATTTATAATAACCGTGAAAAACCGGCACCGAGAAACTTAAGTTTTCTCGTTTTCCAAAAATCTCAGTAAATCTACGATATCTTTTTGAGAAATCATTATTTTTACACGCGCCTAAGTTTTTTTAATGCACTGTGCTTCGCTGATTACGAATATGCCTATAGTTTTATGGAAAACTCATCAGGAAACTAGAAATCCGCGTTAGAATCTAGTGATCACAAATGAACGTCCTTTTTGCGCTAGGACCGATATTTCGCGAGAAAAACGCGAAAAACTGTTTGCATCATTCCTCGGACTCTGCATATAGTTTATATTATGTATTTTTGATCTCTAAAAAGGAATATAAAATTATTTCAGAGAAAGAACGCTTAGAATTTATAATAACCGTGAAAAACCGGCACCGAGAAACTTAAGTTTTCTCGTTTTCCAAAAATCTCAGTAAATCTACGATATCTTTTTGAGAAATCATTATTTTTACACGCGCCTAAGTTTTTTTAATGCACTGTGCTTCGCTGATTACGAATATGCCTATAGTTTTATGGAAAACTCATCAGGAAACTAGAAATCCGCGTTAGAAACTAGTGATCACAAATGAACGTCCTTTTTGCGCTAGGACCGATATTTCGCGAGAAAAACGCGAAAAACTGTTTGCATCATTCCTCGGACTCTGCATATAGTTTATATTATGTATTTTTAATCTCTGAAAAGGAATATAACATTATTTTAGTAATAGAACGCTTAGAATTTATAATAACCGTGAAAAACCGGCACCGAGAATCTTAAGTTTCCTCGTTTTCCAAAAATCTCAGTAATTCTGCGATATCTTTTTGAGGAATTATTATTTTTAGACGCGCCTAAGTTTTTTTAATGCACTGTGCTCCGCTGATTACGAATATGCCTATAGTTTTATGGAAAACTCATCAGGAAACTAGAAATCCGCGTTAGAAACTAGTGATCACAAATGAACGTCCTTTTTGCGCTAGGACCGATATTTCGCGAGAAAAACGCGAAAAACTGTTTGCATCATTCCTCGGACTCTGCATATAGTTTATATTATGTATTTTTGATCTCTAAAAAGGAATATAACATTATTTTAGTTAGAGAACGCTTAGAATTTATAATAACCGTGAAAAACCGGCACCGAGAATCTTAAGTTTCCTCGTTTTCCAAAAATCTCAGTAATTCTACGATATCTTTTTGAGAAATCATTATTTTTACACGCGCCTAAGTTTTTTTGATGCACTGTGCTCCGCTGATTACGAATATGCCTGTGGTTTTATGAAAAACTCATCAGGAAACTAGAAATCCGCGTTAGAAACTAGTGATCACAAATGAACGTCCTTTTTGCGCTAGGACCGATATTTCGCGAGAAAAACGCGAAAAACTGTTTGCATCATTCCTCGGACACTGCATATAGTTTATATTATGTATTTTTGATCTCTAAAAAGGAAAATAACATTATTTTAGTAAAAGAACGCTTAGAATTTATAATAACCGTGAAAAACCGGCACCGAGAATCTCAAGTTTCCTCGTTTTCCAAAAATCTCAGTAATTCTGCGATATCTTTTTGAGAAATCATTATTTTTACACGCGCCTAAGTTTTTTTAATGCACTGTGCTCCGCTGATTACGAATATGCCTGTGGTTTTATGAAAAACTCATCAGGAAACTAGAAATCCGCGTTAGAAACTAGTGATCACAAATGAACGTCCTTTTTGCGCTAGGACCGATATTTCGCGAGAAAAACGCGAAAAACTGTTTGCATCATTCCTCGGACACTGCATATAGTTTATATTATGTATTTTTGATCTCTAAAAAGGAATATAACATTATTTTAGTGAAAGAACGCTTAGAATTTATAATAACCGTGAAAAACCGGCACCGAGAAACTTAAGTTTTCTCGTTTTCCAAAAATCTCAGTAAATCTACGATATCTTTTTGAGAAATCATTATTTTTACACGCGCCTAAGTTTTTTTAATGCACTGTGCTCCGCTGATTACGAATATGCCTATAGTTTTATGGAAAACTCATCGGGAAACTAGAAATCCGCGTAAGAAACTAGTGATCACAAATGAACGTCCTTTTTGCGCTAGGACCGATATTTCGCGAGTAAAACGCGAAAAACTGTTTGCATCATTCCTCGGACTCTGCATATAGTTTATATTATGTATTTTTGATCTCTAAAAAGGAATATAAAATTATTTCAGAGAAAAAACGCTTAGAATTTATAATAACCGTGAAAAACCGGCACCGAGAAACTTAAGTTTTCTCGTTTTCCAAAAATCTCAGTAAATCTACGATATCTTTTTGAGAAATCATTATTTTTACACGCGCCTAAGTTTTTCTAATGCACTGTGCTTCGCTGATTACGAATATGCCTATAGTTTTATGAAAAACTCATCAGGAAACTAGAAATCCGCGTTAGAAACTAGTGATCACAAATGAACGTCCTTTTTGCGCTCGGACCGATATTTCGCGAGAAAAACGCGAAAAACTGTTTGCATCATTCCTCGGACTCTGCATATAGTTTATATTATGTATTTTTAATCTCTGAAAAGGAATATAACATTATTTTAGTAATAGAACGCTTAGAATTTATAATAACCGTGAAAAACCGGCACCGAGAATCTTAAGTTTCCTCGTTTTCCGAAAATCTCAGTAATTCTGCGATATCTTTTTGAGGAATCATTATTTTTACACGCGCCTAAGTTTTTTTAATGCACTGTGCTCCGCTGATTACGAACATGCCTATAGTTTTATGGAAAACTCATCAGGAAACTAGAAATCCGCGTTAGAAACTAGTGATCACAAATGAACGTCCTTTTTGCGCTAGGACCGATATTTCGCGAGAAAAACGCGAAAAACTGTTTGCATCATTCCTCGGACTCTGCATATAGTTTATATTATGTATTTTTGATCTCTAAAAAGGAATATAACATTATTTTAGTTAGAGAACGCTTAGAATTTATAATAACCGTGAAAAACCGGCACCGAGAATCTTAAGTTTCCTCGTTTTCCAAAAATCTCAGTAATTCTGCGATATCTTTTTGAGAAATCATTATTTTTACACGCGCCTAAGTTTTTTTAATGCACTGTGCTCCGCTGATTACGAATATGCCTGTGGTTTTATGAAAAACTCATCAGGAAACTAGAAATCCGCGTTAGAAACTAGTGATCACAAATAAACGTCCTTTTTGCGCTAGGACCGATATTTCGCGAGAAAAACGCGAAAAACTGTTTGCATCATTCCTCGAACTCTGCATATAGTTTATATTATGTATTTTTGATCTCTAAAAAGGAATATAACATTATTTTAGTGAAAGAACGCTTAGAATTTATAATAACCGTGAAAAACCGGCACCGAGAAACTTAAGTTTCCTCGTTTTCCAAAAATCTCAGTAAATCTACGATATCTTTTTGAGAAATCATTATTTTTACACGCGCCTAAGTTTTTTTAATGCACCGTGCTTCGCTGATTACGAATATGCCTATAGTTTTATGGAAAACTCATCAGGAAACTAGAAATCCGCGTTAGAAACTAGTGATCACAAATGAACGTCCTTTTCGCGCTAGGACCGATATTTCGCGAGAAAAACGCGAAAAACTGTTTGCATCATTCCTCGGACACTGCATATAGTTGTTATTATGTATTTTGAATTTCTGAAAAGGAATATAACATTATTTTAGTAATAGAACGCTTAGAATTCATAATAACCGTGAAAAACCGGCACCGAGAATCTCAAGTTTCCTCGTTTTCCAAAAATCTCAGTAATTCTACGATATCTTTTTGAGAAATCATTATTTTAACACGCGCCTAAGTTTTTTTAATGCACTGTGCTCCGCTGATTACGAACATGCCTGTGGTTCTATGAAAAACTCATCAGGAAACTAGAAATCCGCGTTAGAAACGAGTGATCACAAATGAACGTCCTTTTTGCGCTAGGACCGATATTTCGCGAGAAAAACGCGAAAAACTGTTTGCATCATTCCTCGGACTCTGCATATAGTTTATATTATGTATTTTTGATCTCTAAAAAGGAATATAAAATTATTTTAGTGAAAGGACGCTTAGAATTTATAATAACCGTGAAAAACCGGCACCGAGAATCTTAAGTTTTCTCGTTTTCCAAAAATCTCAGTAAATCTACGATATCTTTTTGAGAAATCATTATTTTTACACGCGCCTAAGTTTTTTTAATGCACTGTGCTTCGCTGATTACGAATATGCCTATAGTTTTATGGAAAACTCATCAGGAAACTAGAAATCCGCGTTAGAAACTAGTGATCACAAATGAACGTCCTTTTTGCGCTAGGACCGATATTTCGCGAGAAAAACGCGAAAAACTGTTTGCATCATTCCTCGGACACTGCATATAGTTTTTATTATGTATTTTGAATTTCTGAAAAGAAATTATAACATTATTTTAGTAATAGAACGCTTAGAATTTATAATAACCGTGAAAAACCGGCACCGAGAATCTCAAGTTTCCTCGTTTTCCAAAAATCTCAGTAATTCTACGATATCTTTTTGAGAAATCATTATTTTTACACGCGCCTAAGTTTTTTTAATGCACTGTGCTCCGCTGATTACGAACATGCCTATAGTTTTATGGAAAACTCATCAGGAAACTAGAAATCCGCGTTAGAAACTAGTGATCACAAATGAACGTCCTTTTTGCGCTAGGACCGATATTTCGCGAGAAAAACGCGAAAAACTGTTTGCATCATTCCTCGGACTCTGCATATAGTTTATATTATGTATTTTTGATCTCTAAAAAGGAATATAAAATTATTTCAGAGAAAGAACGCTTAGAATTTATAATAACCGTGAAAAACCGGCACCGAGAAACTTAAGTTTTCTCGTTTTCCAAAAATCTCAGTAAATCTACGATATCTTTTTGAGAAATCATTATTTTTACACGCGCCTAAGTTTTTTTAATGCACTGTGCTTCGCTGATTACGAATATGCCTATAGTTTTATGGAAAACTCATCGGGAAACTAGAAATCCGCGTAAGAAACTAGTGATCACAAATGAACGTCCTTTTTGCGCTAGGACCGATATTTCGCGAGTAAAACGCGAAAAACTGTTTGCATCATTCCTCGGACTCTGCATATAGTTTATATTATGTATTTTTGATCTCTAAAAAGGAATATAAAATTATTTCAGAGAAAGAACGCTTAGAATTTATAATAACCGTGAAAAACCGGCACCGAGAATCTTAAGTTTCCTCGTTTTCCAAAAATCTCAGTAATTCTGCGATATCTTTTTAAGGAATCATTATTTTTACACGCGCCTAAGTTTTTTTAATGCACTGTGCTCCGCTGATTACGAATATGCCTGTGGTTTTATGAAAAACTCATCAGGAAACTAGAAATCCGCGTTAGAAACTAGTGATCACAAATGAACGTCCTTTTTGCGCTAGGACCGATATTTCGCGAGAAAAACGCGAAAAACTGTTTGCATCATTCCTCGGACTCTGCATATAGTTTTTATTATGTATTTTGAATTTCTGAAAAGGAATATAACATTATTTGAGTAATAGAACGCTTAGAATTTATAATAACCGTGAAAAACCGGCACCGAGAATCTCAAGTTTCCTCGTTTTCCAAAAATCTCAGTAATTCTACGATATCTTTTTGAGAAATCATTATTTTTACACGCGCCTAAGTTTTTTTAATGCACTGTGCTCCGCTGATTACGAACATGCCTATAGTTTTATGGAAAACTCATCAGGAAACTAGAAATCCGCGTTAGAAACTAGTGATCACAAATGAACGTCCTTTTTGCGCTAGGACCGATATTTCGCGAGAAAAACGCGAAAAACTGTTTGCATCATTCCTCGGACTCTGCATATAGTTTATATTATGTATTTTTGATCTCTAAAAAGGAATATAACATTATTTTAGTTAGAGAACGCTTAGAATTTATAATAACCGTGAAAAACCGGCACCGAGAATCTTAAGTTTCCCCGTTTTCCAAAAATCTCAGTAATTCTACGATATCTTTTTGAGAAATCATTATTTTTACACGCGCCTAAGTTTTTTTGATGCACTGTGCTCCGCTGATTACGAATATGCCTGTGGTTTTATGAAAAACTCATCAGGAAACTAGAAATCCGCGTTAGAAACTAGTGATCACAAATGAACGTCCTTTTTGCGCTAGGACCGATATTTTGCGAGAAAAACGCGAAAAACTGTTTGCATCATTCCTCGGACTCTGCATATAGTTTATATTATGTATTTTTGATCTCTAAAAAGGAATATAAAATTATTTCAGAGAAAGAACGCTTAGAATTTATAATAACCGTGAAAAACCGGCACCGAGAAACTTAAGTTTTCTCGTTTTCCAAAAATCTCAGTAAATCTACGATATCTTTTTGAGAAATCATTATTTTTACACGCGCCTAAGTTTTTTTTAATGCACTGTGCTTCGCTGATTACGAATATGCCTATAGTTTTATGGAAAACTCATCGCGAAACTAGAAATCCGCGTAAAAAACTAGTGATCACAAATGAACGTCCTTTTTGCGCTAGGACCGATATTTCGCGAGTAAAACGCGAAAAACTGTTTGCATCATTCCTCGGACTCTGCATATAGTTTATATTATGTATTTTTGATCTCTAAAAAGGAATATAAAATTATTTCAGAGAAAGAACGCTTAGAATTTATAATAACCGTGAAAAACCGGCACCGAGAATCTTAAGTTTCCTCGTTTTCCAAAAATCTCAGTAATTCTGCGATATCTTTTTGAGAAATCATTATTTTTACACGCGCCTAAGTTTTTTTAATGCACTGTGCTCCGCTGATTACGAATATGCCTATAGTTTTATGGAAAACTCATCAGGAAACTAGAAATCCGCGTAAGAAACTAGTGATCACAAATGAACGTCCTTTTTGCGCTAGGACCGATATTTCGCGAGTAAAACGCGAAAAACTGTTTGCATCATTCCTCGGACTCTGCATATAGTTTATATTATGTATTTTTGATCTCTAAAAAGGAATATAAAATTATTTTAGTGAAAGAACGCTTAGAATTTATAATAACCGTGAAAAACCGGCACCGAGAAACTTAAGTTTTCTCGTTTTCCAAAAATCTCAGTAAATCTACGATATCTTTTTGAGAAATCATTATTTTTACACGCGCCTAAGTTTTTTTAATGCACTGTGCTCCGCTGATTACGAATATGCCTATAGTTTTATGGAAAACTCATCAGGAAACTAGAAATCCGCGTAAGAAACTAGTGATCACAAATGAACGTCCTTTTTGCGCTAGGACCGATATTTCGCGAGAAAAACGCGAAAAACTGTTTGCATCATTCCTCGGACTCTGCATATAGTTTATATTATGTATTTTTGATCTCTGAAAAGGAATATAACATTATTTTAGTAATAGAACGCTTAGAATTTATAATAACCGTGAAAAACCGGCACCGAGAATCTTAAGTTTCCTCGTTTTCCAAAAATCTCAGTAATTCTGCGATATCTTTTTGAGGAATCATTATTTTTACACGCGCCTAAGTTTTTTTAATGCACTGTGCTCCGCTGATTACGAATATGCCTGTGGTTTTATGAAAAACTCATCAGGAAACTAGGAATCCGCGTTAGAAACTAGTGATCACAAATGAACGTCCTTTTTGCGCTAAGACCGATATTTCGCGAGAAAAACGCGAAAAACTGTTTGCATCATTCCTCGGACTCTGCATATAGTTTATATTATGTATTTTTGATCTCTAAAAAGGAATATAAAATTATTTTAGTGAAAGAACGCTTAGAATTTATAATAACCGTGAAAAACCGGCACCGAGAAACTTAAGTTTTCTCGTTTTCCGAAAATCTCAGTAAATCTACGATATCTTTTTGAGAAATCATTATTTTTACACGCGCCTAAGTTTTTTTAATGCACTGTGCTCCGCTGATTACGAATATGCCTGTGGTTTTATAAAAAACTCATCAGGAAACTAGAAATCCGCGTTAGAAACTAGTGATCACAAATGAACGTCCTTTTTGCGCTAGGACCGATATTTCGCGAGAAAAACGCGAAAAACTGTTTGCATCATTCCTCGGACTCTGCATATAGTTTATATTATGTATTTTTGATCTCTAAAAAGGAATATAAAATTATTTTAGTGAAAGAACGCTTAGAATTTATAATAACCGTGAAAAACCGGCACCGAGAAACTTAAGTTTTCTCGTTTTCCAAAAATCTCAGTAAATCTACGATATCTTTTTGAGAAATCATTATTTTTACACGCGCCTAAGTTTTTTTAATGCACTGTGCTTCGCTGATTACGAATATGCCTATAGTTTTATATAAAACTCATCAGAAAACTAGAAATCCGCGTTAGAAACTAGTGATCACAAATGAACGTCCTTTTTGCGCTAGGACCGATATTTCGCGAGAAAAACGCGAAAAACTGTTTGCATCATTCCTCGGACACTGCATATAGTTTTTATTATGTATTTTGAATTTCTGAAAAGGAATATAACATTATTTTAGTAATAGAACGCTTAGAATTTATAATAACCGTGAAAAACCGGCACCGTGAATCTCAAGTTTCCTCGTTTTCCAAAAATCTCAGTAATTCTACGATATCTTTTTGAGAAATCATTATTTTTACACGCGCCTAAGTTTTTTTAATGCACTGTGCTCCGCTGATTACAAATATGCCTATAGTTTTATAAAAAACTCATCAGGAAACTAGAAATCCGCGTTAGAAACTAGTGATCACAAATGAACGTCCTTTTTGCGCTAGGACCGATATTTCGCGAGAAAAACGCGAAAAACTGTTTGCATCATTCCTCGGACTCTGCATATAGTTTATATTATGTATTTTTGATCTCTAAAAAGGAATATAAAATTATTTTAGTGAAAGAACGCTTAGAATTTATAATAACCGTGAAAAACCGGCACCGAGAATCTCAAGTTTCCTCGTTTTCCAAAAATCTCAGTAATTCTACGATATCTTTTTGAGAAATCATTATTTTTACACGCGCCTAAGTTTTTTTAATGCACTGTGCTTCGCTGATTACGAACATGCCTATAGATTTATGGAAAACTCATCAGGAAACTAGAAATCCGCGTTAGAAACTAGTGATCACAAATGAACGTCCTTTTTGCGCTAAGACCGATATTTCGCGAGAAAAACGCGAAAAACTGTTTGCATCATTCCTCGGACTCTGCATATAGTTTATATTATGTATTTTTGATCTCTAAAAAGGAATATAACATTATTTTAGTTAGAGAACGCTTAGAATTCATAATAACCGTGAAAAACCGGCACCGAGAATCTTAAGTTTCCTCGTTTTCCAAAAATCTCAGTAATTCTACGATATCTTTTTGAGAAATCATTATTTTTACACGCGCCTAAGTTTTTTTAATGCACTGTGCTCCGCTGATTACAAATATGCCTATAGTTTTATAAAAAACTCATCAGGAAACTAGAAATCCGCGTTAGAAACTAGTGATCACAAATGAACGTCCTTTTTGCGCTAGGACCGATATTTCGCGAGAAAAACGCGAAAAACTGTTTGCATCATTCCTCGGACTCTGCATATAGTTTATATTATGTATTTTTGATCTCTAAAAAGGAATATAAAATTATTTTAGTGAAAGAACGCTTAGAATTTATAATAACCGTGAAAAACCGGCACCGAGAATCTCAAGTTTCCTCGTTTTCCAAAAATCTCAGTAATTCTACGATATCTTTTTGAGAAATCATTATTTTTACACGCGCCTAAGTTTTTTTAATGCACTGTGCTCCGCTGATTACGAACATGCCTATAGTTCTATGGAAAACTCATCAGGAAACTAGAAATCCGCGTTAGAAACTAGTGATCACAAATGAACGTCCTTTTTGCGCTAGGACCGATATTTCGCGAGAAAAACGCGGAAAACTGTTTGCATCATTCCTCGAACTCTGCATATAGTTTATATTATGTATTTTTGATCTCTAAAAAGGAATATAACATTATTTAGTTAGAGAACGCTTAGAATTTATAATAACCGTGAAAAACCGGCACCGAGGATCTTAAGTTTTCTCGTTTTCCAAAAAACTCAGTAATTCTACGATATCTTTTCGAGGAATTATTATTTTTACACGCGCCTAAGTTTTTTTAATGCACTGTGCTCCGCTGATTATGAATATGCCTATAGTTTTACGAAAAACTCATCGTGTAACTAGAAATCTGCATAAGAAATTAGTGATCATGGAATAACGTCTATTTTGCGATAGGAACATTATTCCGTGAAAAAAACGCAAAAACCATTTCGCATTATCCCTGCAATTCCGCATAGAGTTTCTATCGTCTATTCTTGGCCGCGGAACAGGAATACAACATTAAAAAATATATGGATTAATAGAAAAATACTCACAGTTCTTGTTTAATTTTTCAATGGGTGGAAACAAAGATCCTCTCGGTTGAATGTGTGATTCCACTTTTCCATTCATATGGCACTGCACTTTCCACTTTTATTTAATCCTGACGTCTAACACGAAGAAACGCACATATCATTTATAATTTGATCGACTGCCGAGCACTTCGTTTTACACGCGCACAAAACACGAATTAATATGATTTTAATTTGGAAAAAGAAAAACAAAGCCACGCGCGACTGTCAGCTCGTCGGCCGCGGTACGCTGAGGGGCGAGAGGACTAGCAAACTGATGTCTCACTCGCGCTACCTCACTCAGGCTTGCCGACTACCGCGGCTGCGCAGAAATAGGTTGGAGGGGGGACGACGTCACACGCTCGCTCTCAAGCGTACGTATTGTTGTTGTGTGTTTCGCGTGTATAAAACTATTTTATACAGTATTTCTCGGTCCCTGCATATAGTTATTCTATGTATTATTGGCCGCTAAACAAGAATATAAAATTATTTCAGTGGTAGAACGCTTAGAATTTATAATAACCGTGAAAAACCGGCACCGAGGATCTTGAGTTTTCTCCTTTTCCAAAAATCTCACTAATTCTACGATATCTTTTTGAGAAATCATTATTTTTACACGCGCCTAAGTTTTTTTAATGCACTGTGCTTCGCTGATTACGAATATGCCTATAGTTTTATAAAAAAATCATCAGGCAACTAGAATCCCGCGTTAGAAACTAGTGATCACAAATGAACGTCCTTTTTGCGCTAAGACCGATATTTCGCGAGAAAAACGCGAAAAACTGTTTGCATCATTCCTCGGACTCTGCATATAGTTTATATTATGTATTTTTGATCTCTAAAAAGGAATATAACATTATTTTAGTTAGAGAACGCTTAGAATTTATAATAACCGTGAAAAACCGGCACCGAGAATCTTAAGTTTCCTCGTTTTCCAAAAATCTCAGTAATTCTACGATATCTTTTTGAGAAATCATTATTTTTACACGCGCCTAAGTTTTTTTAATGCACTGTGCTCCGCTGATTACGAATATGCCTGTGGTTTTATAAAAAACTCATCAGGAAACTAGAAATCCGCGTTAGAAATTAGTGATCACAAATGAACGTCCTTTTTGCGCTAGGACCGATATTTCGCGAGAAAAACGCGAAAAACTGTTTGCATCATTCCTCGGACTCTGCATATAGTTTATATTATGTATTTTTGATCTCTAAAAAGGAATATAAAATTATTTCAGTGAAAGAACGCTTAGAATTTATAATAACCGTGAAAAACCGGCACCGAGAAACTTAAGTTTTCTCGTTTTCCAAAAATCTCAGTAAATCTACGATATCTTTTTGAGAAATCATTATTTTTACACGCGCCTAAGTTTTTTTAATGCACTGTGCTCCGCTGATTACGAATATGCCTATAGTTTTATAAAAAACTCATCAGGAAACTAGAAATCCGCGTTAGAAACTAGTGATCACAAATGAACGTCCTTTTTGCGCTAGGACCGATATTTCGCGAGAAAAACGCGAAAAACTGTTTGAATCATTCCTCGGACACTGCATATAGTTTTTATTATGTATTTTGAATTTCTGAAAAGGAATATAACATTATTTGAGTAATAGAACGCTTAGAATTTATAATAACCGTGAAAAACCGGCACCGAGAATCTCAAGTTTCCTCGTTTTCCAAAAATCTCAGTAATTCTACGATATCTTTTTGAGAAATCATTATTTTTACACGCGCCTAAGTTTTTTTAATGCACTGTGCTCCGCTGATTACGAACATGCCTATAGTTTTATGGAAAACTCATCAGGAAACTAGATATCCGCGTTAGAAACTAGTGATCACAAATGAACGTCCTTTTTGCGCTAGGACCGATATTTCGCGAGAAAAACGCGAAAAACTGTTTGCATCATTCCTCGGACTCTGCATATAGTTTATATTATGTATTTTTGATCTCTAAAAAGGAATATAACATTATTTTAGTTAGAGAACGCTTAGAATTTATAATAACCGTGAAAAACCGGCACCGAGAATCTTAAGTTTCCCCGTTTTCCAAAAATCTCAGTAATTCTACGATATCTTTTTGAGAAATCATTATTTTTACACGCGCCTAAGTTTTTTTGATGCACTGTGCTCCGCTAATTACGAATATGCCTGTGGTTTTATGAAAAACTCATCAGGAAACTAGAAATCCGCGTTAGAAACTAGTGATCACAAATGAACGTCCTTTTTGCGCTAGGACCGATATTTTGCGAGAAAAACGCGAAAAACTGTTTGCATCATTCCTCGGACTCTGCATATAGTTTATATTATGTATTTTTGATCTCTAAAAAGGAATATAAAATTATTCTAGAGAAAGAACGCTTAGAATTTATAATAACCGTGAAAAACCGGCACCGAGAAACTTAAGTTTTCTCGTTTTCCAAAAATCTCAGTAAATCTACGATATCTTTTTGAGAAATCATTATTTTTACACGCGCCTAAGTTTTTTTTAATGCACTGTGCTTCGCTGATTACGAATATGCCTATAGTTTTATGGAAAACTCATCGCGAAACTAGAAATCCGCGTAAGAAACTAGTGATCACAAATGAACGTCCTTTTTGCGCTAGGACCGATATTTCGCGAGTAAAACGCGAAAAACTGTTTGCATCATTCCTCGGACTCTGCATATAGTTTATATTATGTATTTTTGATCTCTAAAAAGGACTATAAAATTATTTCAGAGAAAGAACGCTTAGAATTTATAATAACCGTGAAAAACCGGCACCGAGAATCTTAAGTTTCCTCGTTTTCCAAAAATCTCAGTAATTCTGCGATATCTTTTTGAGGAATCATTATTTTTACACGCGCCTAAGTTTTTTTAATGCACTGTGCTCCGCTGATTACGAATATGCCTGTGGTTTTATGAAAAACTCATCAGGAAACTAGAAATCCGCGTTAGAAACTAGTGATCACAAATGAACGTCCTTTTTGCGCTAGGACCGATATTTCGCGAGAAAAACGCGAAAAACTGATTGCATCATTCCTCGGACTCTGCATATAGTTTATATTATGTATTTTTGATCTCTAAAAAGGAATATAAAATTATTTCAGAGAAAGAACGCTTAGAATTTATAATAACCGTGAAAAACCGGCACCGAGAAACTTAAGTTTTCTCGTTTTCCAAAAATCTCAGTAAATCTACGATATCTTTTTGAGAAATCATTATTTTTACACGCGCCTAAGTTTTTTTAATGCACTGTGCTTCGCTGATTACGAATATGCCTATAGTTTTATGGAAAAATCATCAGGAAACTAGAAATCCGCGTTAGAAACTAGTGATCACAAATGAACGTCCTTTTTTCGCTAGGACCGATATTTCGCGAGAAAAACGCGAAAAACTGTTTGCATTATTCCTCGGACTCTGCATATAGTTTATATTATGTATTTTTGATCTCTAAAAAGGAATATAAAATTATTTTAGTAAAAGAACGCTTAGAATTTATAATAACCGTGAAAAACCGGCACCAAGAAACTTAAGTTTTCTCGTTTTCCAAAAATCTCAGTAAATCTACGATATCTTTTTGAGAAATCATTATTTTTACACGCGCCTAAGTTTTTTTAATGCACTGTGCTCCGCTGATTACGAATATGCCTATAGTTTTATGGAAAACTCATCAGGAAACTAGAAATCCGCGTAAGAAACTAGTGATCACAAATGAACGTCCTTTTTGCGCTAGGACCGATATTTCGCGAGAAAAACTCGAAAAACTGTTTGCATCATTCCTCGGACTCTGCATATAGTTTATATTATGTATTTTTAATCTCTGAAAAGGAATATAACATTATTTTAGTAATAGAACGCTTAGAATTTATAATAACCGTGAAAAACCGGCACCGAGAATCTTAAGTTTCCTCGTTTTCCAAAAATCTCAGTAATTCTGCGATATCTTTTTGAGAAATCATTATTTTTACACGCGCCTAAGTTTTTTTAATGCACTGTGCTCCGCTGATTACGAATATGCCTGTGGTTTTATGAAAAACTCATCAGGAAACTAGAAATCCGCGTTAGAAACTAGTGATCACAAATGAACGTCCTTTTTGCGCTAGGACCGATATTTCGCGAGAAAAACGCGAAAAACTGTTTGCATCATTCCTCGGACTCTGCATATAGTTTATATTATGTATTTTTGATCTCTAAAAAGGAATATAAAATTATTTTAGTGAAAGAACGCTTAGAATTTATAATAACCGTGAAAAACCGGCACCGAGAAACTTAAGTTTTCTCGTTTTCCAAAAATCTCAGTAAATCTACGATATCTTTTTGAGAAATCATTATTTTTACACGCGCCTAAGTTTTTTTAATGCACTGTGCTCCGCTGATTACGAATATGCCTATAGTTTTATAAAAAACTCATCAGGAAACTAGAAATCCGCGTTAGAAACTAGTGATCACAAATGAACGTCCTTTTTGCGCTAGGACCGATATTTCGCGAGAAAAACGCGAAAAACTGTTTGCATCATTCCTCGAACTCTGCATATAGTTTATATTATGTATTTTTGATCTCTAAAAAGGAATATAACATTATTTAGTTAGAGAACGCTCAGAATTTATAATAACCGTGAAAAACCGGCACCGAGAAACTTAAGTTTTCTCGTTTTCCAAAAATCTCAGTAAATCTACGATATCTTTTTGAGAAATCATTATTTTTACACGCGCCCAAGTTTTTTTAATGCACTGTGCTTCGCTGATTACGAATATGCCTATAGTTTTATGGAAAACTCATCAGGAAACTAGAAATCCGCGTAAGAAACTAGTGATCACAAATGAACGTCCTTTTTGCGCTAGGACCGATATTTCGCGAGAAAAACGCGAAAAACTGTTTGCATCATTCCTCGCACTCTGCATATAGTTTATATTATGTATTTTTGATCTCTAAAAAGGAATATAAAATTATTTTAGTGAAAGAACGCTTAGAATTTATAATAACCGTGAAAAACCGGCACCGAGAAACTTAAGTTTTCTCGTTTTCCAAAAATCTCAGTAAATCTACGATATCTTTTTGAGAAATCATTATTTTAACACGCGCCTAAGTTTTTTTAATGCACTGTGCTCCGCTGATTACGAATATGCCTATAGTTTTATGGAAAACTCATCGGGAAACTAGAAATCCGCGTAAGAAACTAGTGATCACAAATGAACGTCCTTTTTGCGCTAGGACCGATATTTCGCGAGTAAAACGCGAAAAACTGTTTGCATCATTCCTCGGACTCTGCATATAGTTTATATTATGTATTTTTGATCTCTAAAAAGGAATATAAAATTAATTCAGAGAAAGAACGCTTAGAATTTATAATAACCGTGAAAAACCGGCACCGAGAAACTTAAGTTTTCTCGTTTTCCAAAAATCTCAGTAAATCTACGATATCTTTTTGAGAAATCATTATTTTTACACGCGCCTAAGTTTTTTTAATGCACTGTGCTTCGCTGATTACGAATATGCCTATAGTTTTATGGAAAACTCATCAGGAAACTAGAAATCCGCGTTAGAAACTGGTGATCACAAATGAACGTCCTTTTTGCGCTAGGACCGATATTTCGCGAGAAAAACGCGAAAAACTGTTTGCATCATTCCTCGGACTCTGCATATAGTTTATATTATGTATTTTTAATCTCTGAAAAGGAATATAACATTATTTTAGTAATAGAACGCTTAGAATTTATAATAACCGTGAAAAACCGGCACCGAGAATCTTAAGTTTCCTCGTTTTCCAAAAATCTCAGTAATTCTGCGATATCTTTTTGAGGAATCATTATTTTTACACGCGCCTAAGTTTTTTTAATGCACTGTGCTCCGCTGATTACGAATATGCCTGTGGTTCTATGAAAAACTCTTCAGGAAACTAGAAATCCGCGTTAGAAACTAGTGATCACAAATGAACGTCCTTTTTGCGCTAGGACCGATATTTCGCGAGAAAAACGCGAAAAACTGTTTGCATCATTCCTCGGACTCTGCATATAGTTTATATTATGTATTTTTGATCTCTAAAAAGGAATATAAAATTATTTTAGTGAAAGAACGCTTAGAATTTATGATAACCGTGATAAACCGGCACCGAGAAACTTAAGTTTTCTCGTTTTCCAAAAATCTCAGTAAATCTACGATATCTTTTTAAGAAATCATTATTTTTACACGCGCCTAAGTTTTTTTAATGCACTGTGCTTCGCTGATTACGAATATGCCTATAGTTTTATAGAAAACTCATCAGGAAACTAGAAATCCGCGTTAGAAACTAGTGATCACAAATGAACGTCCTTTTTGCGCTAGGACCGATATTTCGCAAGAAAAACGCGAAAAACTGTTTGCATCATTCCTCGCACTCTGCATATAGTTTATATTATGTATTTTTGATCTCTAAAAAGGAATATAAAATTATTTTAGTGAAAGAACGCTTAGAATTTATAATAACCGTGAAAAACCGGCACCGGGAAACTTAAGTTTTCTCGTTTTCCAAAAATCTCAGTAAATCTACGATATCTTTTTGAGAAATCATTATTTTTACACGCGCCTAAGTTTTTTTAATGCACTGTGCTCCGCTGATTACGAATATGCCTATAGTTTTATGGAAAACTCATCAGGAAACTAGAAATCCGCGTAAGAAACTAGTGATCACAAATGAACGTCCTTTTTGCGCTAGGACCGATATTTCGCGAGTAAAACGCGAAAAACTGTTTGCATCATTCCTCGGACTCTGCATATAGTTTATATTATGTATTTTTGATCTCTAAAAAGGAATATAAAATTATTTCAGAGAAAGAACGCTTAGAATTTATAATAACCGTAAAAAACCGGCACCGAGAAACTTAAGTTTTCTCGTTTTCCAAAAATCTCAGTAAATCTACGATATCTTTTGGAGGAATTATTATTTTTACACGCGCCTAAGTTTTTTTAATGCACTGTGCTCCGCTGATTACGAATATGCCTATTGTTTTATAAAAAACTCATCAGGAAACTAGAAATCCGCGTTAGAAACTAGTGATCACAAATGAACGTCCTTTTTGCGCTAGGACCGATATTTCGCGAGAAAAACGCGAAAAACTGTTTGCATCATTCCTCGGACTCTGCATATAGTTCATATTATGTATTTTTGATCTCTAAAAAGGAATATAAAATTATTTTAGTGAAAGAACGCTTAGAATTTATAATAACCGTGAAAAACCGGCACCGAGAAACTTAAGTTTTCTCGTTTTCCAAAAATCTCAGTAAATCTACGATATCTTTTTGAGAAATCATTATTTTTACACGCGCCTAAGTTTTTTTAATGCACTGTGCTTCGCTGATTACGAATATGCCTATAGTTTTATGGAAAACTCATCAGGAAACTAGAAATCCGCGTTAGAAACTAGTGATCACAAATGAACGTCCTTTTTGCGCTAGGACCGATATTTCGCGAGAAAAACGCGAAAAACTGTTTGCATCATTCCTCGAACTCTGCATATAGTTTATATTATGTATTTTTGATCTCTAAAAATGAATATAACATTATTTTAGTAAAAGAACGCTTAGAATTTATAATAACCGTGAAAAACCGGCACCGAGAATCTTAAGTTTCCTCGTTTTCCAAAAATCTCAGTAATTCTGCGATATCTTTTTGAGAAATCATTATTTTTACACGCGCCTAAGTTTTTTTAATGCACTGTGCTCCGCTGATTACGAATATGCCTATAGTTTTATGAGAAACTTATCAGGAAACTAGAAATCCGCGTTAGAAACTAATGATCACAAATGAACGTCCTTTTTGCGCTAGGACCGATATTTCGCGAGAAAAACGCGAAAAACTGTTTGCATCATTCCTCGGACACTGCATATAGTTTTTATTATGTATTTTTGATCTCTAAAAAGGAATATAAAATTATTTCAGAGAAAGAACGCTTAGAATTTATAATAACCGTGAAAAACCGGCACCGAGAAACTTAAGTTGTCTCGTTTTCCAAAAATCTCAGTAAATCTACGATATCTTTTTGAGAAATCATTATTTTTACACGCGCCTAAGTTTTTTTAATGCACTGTGCTTCGCTGATTACGAATATGCCTATAGTTTTATGGAAAACTCATCAGGAAACTAGAAATCCGCGTAAGAAACTAGTGATCACAAATGAACGTCCTTTTTGCGCTAGGACCGATATTTCGCGAGTAAAACGCGAAAAACTGTTTGCATCATTCCTCGGACTCTGCATATAGTTTATATTATGTATTTTTGATCTCTAAAAAGGAATATAAAATTATTTCAGAGAAAGAACGCTTAGAATTTATAATAACCGTGAAAAACCGGCACCGAGAATCTTAAGTTTCCTCGTTTTCCAAAAATCTCAGTAATTCTGCAATATCTTTTTGAGAAATCATTATTTTTACACGCGCCTAAGTTTTTTTAATGCACTGTGCTCCGCTGATTACGAATATGCCTGTGGTTTTATGAAAAACTCATCAGGAAACTAGAAATCCGCGTTAGAAACTAGTGATCACAAATGAACGTCCTTTTTGCGCTAGGACCGATATTTCGCGAGAAAAACGCGAAAAACTGATTGCATCATTCCTCGGACTCTGCATATAGTTTATATTATGTATTTTTGATCTCTAAAAAGGAATATAAAATTATTTCAGAGAAAGAACGCTTAGAATTTATAATAACCGTGAAAAACCGGCACCGAGAAACTTAAGTTTTCTCGTTTTCCAAAAATCTCAGTAAATCTACGATATCTTTTTGAGAAATCATTATTTTTACACGCGCCTAAGTTTTTTTAATGCACTGTGCTTCGCTGATTACGAATATGCCTATAGTTTTATGGAAAAATCATCAGGAAACTAGAAATCCGCGTTAGAAACTAGTGATCACAAATGAACGTCCTTTTTTCGCTAGGACCGATATTTCGCGAGAAAAACGCGAAAAACTGTTTGCATTATTCCTCGGACTCTGCATATAGTTTATATTATGTATTTTTGATCTCTAAAAAGGAATATAAAATTATTTTAGTAAAAGAACGCTTAGAATTTATAATAACCGTGAAAAACCGGCACCAAGAAACTTAAGTTTTCTCGTTTTCCAAAAATCTCAGTAAATCTACGATATCTTTTTGAGAAATCATTATTTTTACACGCGCCTAAGTTTTTTTAATGCACTGTGCTCCGCTGATTACGAATATGCCTATAGTTTTATGGAAAACTCATCAGGAAACTAGAAATCCGCGTAAGAAACTAGTGATCACAAATGAACGTCCTTTTTGCGCTAGGACCGATATTTCGCGAGAAAAACTCGAAAAACTGTTTGCATCATTCCTCGGACTCTGCATATAGTTTATATTATGTATTTTTAATCTCTGAAAAGGAATATAACATTATTTTAGTAATAGAACGCTTAGAATTTATAATAACCGTGAAAAACCGGCACCGAGAATCTTAAGTTTCCTCGTTTTCCAAAAATCTCAGTAATTCTGCGATATCTTTTTGAGAAATCATTATTTTTACACGCGCCTAAGTTTTTTTAATGCACTGTGCTCCGCTGATTACGAATATGCCTGTGGTTTTATGAAAAACTCATCAGGAAACTAGAAATCCGCGTTAGAAACTAGTGATCACAAATGAACGTCCTTTTTGCGCTAGGACCGATATTTCGCGAGAAAAACGCGAAAAACTGTTTGCATCATTCCTCGGACTCTGCATATAGTTTATATTATGTATTTTTGATCTCTAAAAAGGAATATAAAATTATTTTAGTGAAAGAACGCTTAGAATTTATAATAACCGTGAAAAACCGGCACCGAGAAACTTAAGTTTTCTCGTTTTCCAAAAATCTCAGTAAATCTACGATATCTTTTTGAGAAATCATTATTTTTACACGCGCCTAAGTTTTTTTAATGCACTGTGCTCCGCTGATTACGAATATGCCTATAGTTTTATAAAAAACTCATCAGGAAACTAGAAATCCGCGTTAGAAACTAGTGATCACAAATGAACGTCCTTTTTGCGCTAGGACCGATATTTCGCGAGAAAAACGCGAAAAACTGTTTGCATCATTCCTCGAACTCTGCATATAGTTTATATTATGTATTTTTGATCTCTAAAAAGGAATATAACATTATTTAGTTAGAGAACGCTCAGAATTTATAATAACCGTGAAAAACCGGCACCGAGAAACTTAAGTTTTCTCGTTTTCCAAAAATCTCAGTAAATCTACGATATCTTTTTGAGAAATCATTATTTTTACACGCGCCCAAGTTTTTTTAATGCACTGTGCTTCGCTGATTACGAATATGCCTATAGTTTTATGGAAAACTCATCAGGAAACTAGAAATCCGCGTAAGAAACTAGTGATCACAAATGAACGTCCTTTTTGCGCTAGGACCGATATTTCGCGAGAAAAACGCGAAAAACTGTTTGCATCATTCCTCGCACTCTGCATATAGTTTATATTATGTATTTTTGATCTCTAAAAAGGAATATAAAATTATTTTAGTGAAAGAACGCTTAGAATTTATAATAACCGTGAAAAACCGGCACCGAGAAACTTAAGTTTTCTCGTTTTCCAAAAATCTCAGTAAATCTACGATATCTTTTTGAGAAATCATTATTTTAACACGCGCCTAAGTTTTTTTAATGCACTGTGCTCCGCTGATTACGAATATGCCTATAGTTTTATGGAAAACTCATCGGGAAACTAGAAATCCGCGTAAGAAACTAGTGATCACAAATGAACGTCCTTTTTGCGCTAGGACCGATATTTCGCGAGTAAAACGCGAAAAACTGTTTGCATCATTCCTCGGACTCTGCATATAGTTTATATTATGTATTTTTGATCTCTAAAAAGGAATATAAAATTAATTCAGAGAAAGAACGCTTAGAATTTATAATAACCGTGAAAAACCGGCACCGAGAAACTTAAGTTTTCTCGTTTTCCAAAAATCTCAGTAAATCTACGATATCTTTTTGAGAAATCATTATTTTTACACGCGCCTAAGTTTTTTTAATGCACTGTGCTTCGCTGATTACGAATATGCCTATAGTTTTATGGAAAACTCATCAGGAAACTAGAAATCCGCGTTAGAAACTGGTGATCACAAATGAACGTCCTTTTTGCGCTAGGACCGATATTTCGCGAGAAAAACGCGAAAAACTGTTTGCATCATTCCTCGGACTCTGCATATAGTTTATATTATGTATTTTTAATCTCTGAAAAGGAATATAACATTATTTTAGTAATAGAACGCTTAGAATTTATAATAACCGTGAAAAACCGGCACCGAGAATCTTAAGTTTCCTCGTTTTCCAAAAATCTCAGTAATTCTGCGATATCTTTTTGAGGAATCATTATTTTTACACGCGCCTAAGTTTTTTTAATGCACTGTGCTCCGCTGATTACGAATATGCCTGTGGTTCTATGAAAAACTCTTCAGGAAACTAGAAATCCGCGTTAGAAACTAGTGATCACAAATGAACGTCCTTTTTGCGCTAGGACCGATATTTCGCGAGAAAAACGCGAAAAACTGTTTGCATCATTCCTCGGACTCTGCATATAGTTTATATTATGTATTTTTGATCTCTAAAAAGGAATATAAAATTATTTTAGTGAAAGAACGCTTAGAATTTATGATAACCGTGATAAACCGGCACCGAGAAACTTAAGTTTTCTCGTTTTCCAAAAATCTCAGTAAATCTACGATATCTTTTTAAGAAATCATTATTTTTACACGCGCCTAAGTTTTTTTAATGCACTGTGCTTCGCTGATTACGAATATGCCTATAGTTTTATAGAAAACTCATCAGGAAACTAGAAATCCGCGTTAGAAACTAGTGATCACAAATGAACGTCCTTTTTGCGCTAGGACCGATATTTCGCGAGAAAAACGTGAAAAACTGTTTGCATCATTCCTCGCACTCTGCATATAGTTTATATTATGTATTTTTGATCTCTAAAAAGGAATATAAAATTATTTTAGTGAAAGAACGCTTAGAATTTATAATAACCGTGAAAAACCGGCACCGGGAAACTTAAGTTTTCTCGTTTTCCAAAAATCTCAGTAAATCTACGATATCTTTTTGAGAAATCATTATTTTTACACGCGCCTAAGTTTTTTTAATGCACTGTGCTCCGCTGATTACGAATATGCCTATAGTTTTATGGAAAACTCATCAGGAAACTAGAAATCCGCGTAAGAAACTAGTGATCACAAATGAACGTCCTTTTTGCGCTAGGACCGATATTTCGCGAGTAAAACGCGAAAAACTGTTTGCATCATTCCTCGGACTCTGCATATAGTTTATATTATGTATTTTTGATCTCTAAAAAGGAATATAAAATTATTTCAGAGAAAGAACGCTTAGAATTTATAATAACCGTAAAAAACCGGCACCGAGAAACTTAAGTTTTCTCGTTTTCCAAAAATCTCAGTAAATCTACGATATCTTTTGGAGGAATTATTATTTTTACACGCGCCTAAGTTTTTTTAATGCACTGTGCTCCGCTGATTACGAATATGCCTATTGTTTTATAAAAAACTCATCAGGAAACTAGAAATCCGCGTTAGAAACTAGTGATCACAAATGAACGTCCTTTTTGCGCTAGGACCGATATTTCGCGAGAAAAACGCGAAAAACTGTTTGCATCATTCCTCGGACTCTGCATATAGTTCATATTATGTATTTTTGATCTCTAAAAAGGAATATAAAATTATTTTAGTGAAAGAACGCTTAGAATTTATAATAACCGTGAAAAACCGGCACCGAGAAACTTAAGTTTTCTCGTTTTCCAAAAATCTCAGTAAATCTACGATATCTTTTTGAGAAATCATTATTTTTACACGCGCCTAAGTTTTTTTAATGCACTGTGCTTCGCTGATTACGAATATGCCTATAGTTTTATGGAAAACTCATCAGGAAACTAGAAATCCGCGTTAGAAACTAGTGATCACAAATGAACGTCCTTTTTGCGCTAGGACCGATATTTCGCGAGAAAAACGCGAAAAACTGTTTGCATCATTCCTCGAACTCTGCATATAGTTTATATTATGTATTTTTGATCTCTAAAAATGAATATAACATTATTTTAGTAAAAGAACGCTTAGAATTTATAATAACCGTGAAAAACCGGCACCGAGAATCTTAAGTTTCCTCGTTTTCCAAAAATCTCAGTAATTCTGCGATATCTTTTTGAGAAATCATTATTTTTACACGCGCCTAAGTTTTTTTAATGCACTGTGCTCCGCTGATTACGAATATGCCTATAGTTTTATGAGAAACTTATCAGGAAACTAGAAATCCGCGTTAGAAACTAATGATCACAAATGAACGTCCTTTTTGCGCTAGGACCGATATTTCGCGAGAAAAACGCGAAAAACTGTTTGCATCATTCCTCGGACACTGCATATAGTTTTTATTATGTATTTTTGATCTCTAAAAAGGAATATAAAATTATTTCAGAGAAAGAACGCTTAGAATTTATAATAACCGTGAAAAACCGGCACCGAGAAACTTAAGTTTTCTCGTTTTCCAAAAATCTCAGTAAATCTACGATATCTTTTTGAGAAATCATTATTTTTACACGCGCCTAAGTTTTTTTAATGCACTGTGCTTCGCTGATTACGAATATGCCTATAGTTTTATGGAAAACTCATCAGGAAACTAGAAATCCGCGTAAGAAACTAGTGATCACAAATGAACGTCCTTTTTGCGCTAGGACCGATATTTCGCGAGTAAAACGCGAAAAACTGTTTGCATCATTCCTCGGACTCTGCATATAGTTTATATTATGTATTTTTGATCTCTAAAAAGGAATATAAAATTATTTCAGAGAAAGAACGCTTAGAATTTATAATAACCGTGAAAAACCGGCACCGAGAATCTTAAGTTTCCTCGTTTTCCAAAAATCTCAGTAATTCTGCAATATCTTTTTGAGAAATCATTATTTTTACACGCGCCTAAGTTTTTTTAATGCACTGTGCTCCGCTGATTACGAATATGCCTGTGGTTTTATGAAAAACTCATCAGGAAACTAGAAATCCGCGTTAGAAACTAGTGATCACAAATGAACGTCCTTTTTGCGCTAGGACCGATATTTCGCGAGAAAAACGCGAAAAACTGTTTGCATCATTCCTCGGACTCTGCATATAGTTTATATTATGTATTTTTGATCTCTAAAAAGGAATATAAAATTATTTTAGTGAAAGAACGCTTAGAATTTATAATAACCGTGAAAAACCGGCACCGAGAAACTTAAGTTTTCTCGTTTTCCAAAAATCTCAGTAAATCTACGATATCTTTTTGAGAAATCATTATTTTTACACGCGCCTAAGTTTTTTTAATGCACTGTGCTCCGCTGATTACGAATATGCCTATAGTTTTATAAAAAACTCATCAGGAAACTAGAAATCCGCGTTAGAAACTAGTGATCACAAATGAACGTCCTTTTTGCGCTAGGACCGATATTTCGCGAGAAAAACGCGAAAAACTGTTTGCATCATTCCTCGAACTCTGCATATAGTTTATATTATGTATTTTTGATCTCTAAAAAGGAATATAACATTATTTAGTTAGAGAACGCTCAGAATTTATAATAACCGTGAAAAACCGGCACCGAGAAACTTAAGTTTTCTCGTTTTCCAAAAATCTCAGTAAATCTACGATATCTTTTTGAGAAATCATTATTTTTACACGCGCCCAAGTTTTTTTAATGCACTGTGCTTCGCTGATTACGAATATGCCTATAGTTTTATGGAAAACTCATCAGGAAACTAGAAATCCGCGTAAGAAACTAGTGATCACAAATGAACGTCCTTTTTGCGCTAGGACCGATATTTCGCGAGAAAAACGCGAAAAACTGTTTGCATCATTCCTCGCACTCTGCATATAGTTTATATTATGTATTTTTGATCTCTAAAAAGGAATATAAAATTATTTTAGTGAAAGAACGCTTAGAATTTATAATAACCGTGAAAAACCGGCACCGAGAAACTTAAGTTTTCTCGTTTTCCAAAAATCTCAGTAAATCTACGATATCTTTTTGAGAAATCATTATTTTTACACGCGCCTAAGTTTTTTTAATGCACTGTGCTCCGCTGATTACGAATATGCCTATAGTTTTATAAAAAACTCATCAGGAAACTAGAAATCCGCGTTAGAAACTAGTGATCACAAATGAACGTCCTTTTTGCGCTAGGACCGATATTTCGCGAGAAAAACGCGAAAAACTGTTTGCATCATTCCTCGAACTCTGCATATAGTTTATATTATGTATTTTTGATCTCTAAAAAGGAATATAACATTATTTAGTTAGAGAACGCTCAGAATTTATAATAACCGTGAAAAACCGGCACCGAGAAACTTAAGTTTTCTCGTTTTCCAAAAATCTCAGTAAATCTACGATATCTTTTTGAGAAATCATTATTTTTACACGCGCCCAAGTTTTTTTAATGCACTGTGCTCCGCTGATTACGAATATGCCTATAGTTTTATGGAAAACTCATCGGGAAACTAGAAATCCGCGTAAGAAACTAGTGATCACAAATGAACGTCCTTTTTGCGCTAGGACCGATATTTCGCGAGTAAAACGCGAAAAACTGTTTGCATCATTCCTCGGACTCTGCATATAGTTTATATTATGTATTTTTGATCTCTAAAAAGGAATATAAAATTAATTCAGAGAAAGAACGCTTAGAATTTATAATAACCGTGAAAAACCGGCACCGAGAATCTTAAGTTTCCTCGTTTTCCAAAAATCTCAGTAATTCTGCGATATCTTTTTGAGAAATCATTATTTTTACACGCGCCTAAGTTTTTTTAATGCACTGTGCTTCGCTGATTACGAATATGCCTATAGTTTTATGGAAAACTCATCAGGAAACTAGAAATCCGCGTTAGAAACTGGTGATCACAAATGAACGTCCTTTTTGCGCTAGGACCGATATTTCGCGAGAAAAACGCGAAAAACTGTTTGCATCATTCCTCGGACTCTGCATATAGTTTATATTATGTATTTTTGATCTCTAAAAAGGAATATAACATTATTTTAGTAATAGAACGCTTAGAATTTATAATAACCGTGAAAAACCGGCACCGAGAATCTTAAGTTTCCTCGTTTTCCAAAAATCTCAGTAATTCTGCGATATCTTTTTGAGGAATCATTATTTTTACACGCGCTTAAGTTTTTTTAATGCACTGTGCTTCGCTGATTACGAATATGCCTATAGTTTTATAGAAAACTCATCAGGAAACTAGAAATCCGCGTTAGAAACTAGTGATCACAAATGAACGTCCTTTTTGCGCTAGGACCGATATTTCGCGAGAAAAACGCGAAAAACTGTTTGCATCATTCCTCGCACTCTGCATATAGTTTATATTATGTATTTTTGATCTCTAAAAAGGAATATAAAATTATTTTAGTGAAAGAACGCTTAGAATTTATAATAACCGTGAAAAACCGGCACCGGGAAACTTAAGTTTTCTCGTTTTCCAAAAATCTCAGTAAATCTACGATATCTTTTTGAGAAATCATTATTTTTACGCGCGCCTAAGTTTTTTTAATGCACTGTGCTCCGCTGATTACGAATATGCCTATAGTTTTATGGAAAACTCATCAGGAAACTAGAAATCCGCGTAAGAAACTAGTGATCACAAATGAACGTCCTTTTTGCGCTAGGACCGATATTTCGCGAGTAAAACGCGAAAAACTGTTTGCATCATTCCTCGGACTCTGCATATAGTTTATATTATGTATTTTTGATCTCTAAAAAGGAATATAAAATTATTTCAGAGAAAGAACGCTTAGAATTTATAATAACCGTAAAAAACCGGCACCGAGAAACTTAAGTTTTCTCGTTTTTCAAAAATCTCAGTAAATCTACGATATCTTTTTGAGAAATCATTATTTTTACACGCGCCTAAGTTTTTTTAATGCACTGTGCTTCGCTGATTACGAATATGCCTATAGTTTTATGGAAAACTCATCAGGAAACTAGAAATCCGCGTTAGAAACTAGTGATCACAAATGAACGTCCTTTTTGCGCTAGGACCGATATTTCGCGAGAAAAACGCGAAAAACTGTTTGCATCATTCCTCGGACTCTGCATATAGTTTATATTATGTATTTTTAATCTCTGAAAAGGAATATAACATTATTTTAGTGAAAGAACGCTTAGAATTTATAATAACCGTGAAAAACCGGCACCGAGAATCTTAAGTTTCCTCGTTTTCCAAAAATCTCAGTAATTCTGCGATATCTTTTTGAGGAATCATTATTTTTACACGCGCCTAAGTTTTTTTAATGCACTGTGCTCCGCTGATTACGAATATGCCTGTGGTTTTATGAAAAACTCATCAGGAAACTAGAAATCCGCGTTAGAAACTAGTGATCACAAATGAACGTCCTTTTTGCGCTAGGACCGATATTTCGCGAGAAAAACGCGAAAAACTGTTTGCATCATTCCTCGGACTCTGCATATAGTTTATATTATGTATTTTTGATCTCTAAAAAGGAATATAAAATTATTTTAGTGAAAGAACGCTTAGAATTTATAATAACCGTGAAAAACCGGCACCGAGAAACTTAAGTTTTCTCGTTTTCCAAAAATCTCAGTAAATCTACGATATCTTTTTGAGAAATCATTATTTTTACACGCGCCTAAGTTTTTTTAATGCACTGTGCTTCGCTGATTACGAATATGCCTATAGTTTTATGGAAAACTCATCAGGAAACTAGAAATCCGCGTTAGAAACTAGTGATCACAAATGAACGTCCTTTTTGCGCTAGGACCGATATTTCGCGAGAAAAACGCGAAAAACTGTTTGCATCATTCCTCGGACTCTGCATATAGTTTATATTATGTATTTTTGATCTCTAAAAAGGAATATAACATTATTTTAGTAAAAGAACGCTTAGAATTTATAATAACCGTGAAAAACCGGCACCGAGAAACTTAAGTTTTCTCGTTTTCCAAAAATCTCAGTAAATCTACGATATCTTTTGGAGGAATTATTATTTTTACACGCGCCTAAGTTTTTTTAATGCACTGTGCTCCGCTGATTACGAATATGCCTATTGTTTTATAAAAAACTCATCAGGAAACTAGAAATCCGCGTTAGAAACTAGTGATCACAAATGAACGTCCTTTTTGCGCTAGGACCGATATTTCGCGAGAAAAACGCGAAAAACTGTTTGCATCATTCCTCGGACTCTGCATATAGTTCATATTATGTATTTTTGATCTCTAAAAAGGAATATAAAATTATTTTAGTGAAAGAACGCTTAGAATTTATAATAACCGTGAAAAACCGGCACCGAGAAACTTAAGTTTTCTCGTTTTCCAAAAATCTCAGTAAATCTACGATATCTTTTTGAGAAATCATTATTTTTACACGCGCCTAAGTTTTTTTAATGCACTGTGCTTCGCTGATTACGAATATGCCTATAGTTTTATGGAAAACTCATCAGGAAACTAGAAATCCGCGTTAGAAACTAGTGATCACAAATGAACGTCCTTTTTGCGCTAGGACCGATATTTCGCGAGAAAAACGCGAAAAACTGTTTGCATCATTCCTCGAACTCTGCATATAGTTTATATTATGTATTTTTGATCTCTAAAAATGAATATAACATTATTTTAGTAAAAGAACGCTTAGAATTTATAATAACCGTGAAAAACCGGCACCGAGAATCTTAAGTTTCCTCGTTTTCCAAAAATCTCAGTAATTCTGCGATATCTTTTTGAGAAATCATTATTTTTACACGCGCCTAAGTTTTTTTAATGCACTGTGCTCCGCTGATTACGAATATGCCTATAGTTTTATGAGAAACTTATCAGGAAACTAGAAATCCGCGTTAGAAACTAATGATCACAAATGAACGTCCTTTTTGCGCTAGGACCGATATTTCGCGAGAAAAACGCGAAAAACTGTTTGCATCATTCCTCGGACACTGCATATAGTTTTTATTATGTATTTTTGATCTCTAAAAAGGAATATAAAATTATTTCAGAGAAAGAACGCTTAGAATTTATAATAACCGTGAAAAACCGGCACCGAGAAACTTAAGTTTTCTCGTTTTCCAAAAATCTCAGTAAATCTACGATATCTTTTTGAGAAATCATTATTTTTCCACGCGCCTAAGTTTTTTTAATGCACTGTGCTTCGCTGATTACGAATATGCCTATAGTTTTATGGAAAACTCATCAGGAAACTAGAAATCCGCGTAAGAAACTAGTGATCACAAATGAACGTCCTTTTTGCGCTAGGACCGATATTTCGCGAGTAAAACGCGAAAAACTGTTTGCATCATTCCTCGGACTCTGCATATAGTTTATATTATGTATTTTTGATCTCTAAAAAGGAATATAAAATTATTTCAGAGAAAGAACGCTTAGAATTTATAATAACCGTGAAAAACCGGCACCGAGAATCTTAAGTTTCCTCGTTTTCCAAAAATCTCAGTAATTCTGCAATATCTTTTTGAGAAATCATTATTTTTACACGCGCCTAAGTTTTTTTAATGCACTGTGCTCCGCTGATTACGAATATGCCTGTGGTTTTATGAAAAACTCATCAGGAAACTAGAAATCCGCGTTAGAAACTAGTGATCACAAATGAACGTCCTTTTTGCGCTAGGACCGATATTTCGCGAGAAAAACGCGAAAAACTGTTTGCATCATTCCTCGGACTCTGCATATAGTTTATATTATGTATTTTTGATCTCTAAAAAGGAATATAAAATTATTTTAGTGAAAGAACGCTTAGAATTTATAATAACCGTGAAAAACCGGCACCGAGAAACTTAAGTTTTCTCGTTTTCCAAAAATCTCAGTAAATCTACGATATCTTTTTGAGAAATCATTATTTTTACACGCGCCTAAGTTTTTTTAATGCACTGTGCTTCGCTGATTACGAATATGCCTATAGTTTTATGGAAAACTCATCAGGAAACTAGAAATCCGCGTTAGAAACTAGTGATCACAAATGAACGTCCTTTTTGCGCTAGGACCGATATTTCGCGAGAAAAACGCGAAAAACTGTTTGCATCATTCCTCGGACTCTGCATATAGTTTATATTATGTATTTTTGATCTCTAAAAAGGAATATAAAATTATTTTAGTAAAAGAACGCTTAGAATTTATAATAACCGTGAAAAACCGGCACCGAGAAACTTAAGTTTTCTCGTTTTCCAAAAATCTCAGTAAATCTACGATATCTTTTTGAGAAATCATTATTTTTACACGCGCCTAAGTTTTTTTAATGCACTGTGCTCCGCTGATTACGAATATGCCTATAGTTTTATAAAAAACTCATCAGGAAACTAGAAATCCGCGTTAGAAACTAGTGATCACAAATGAACGTCCTTTTTGCGCTAGGACCGATATTTCGCGAGAAAAACGCGAAAAACTGTTTGCATCATTCCTCGGACTCTGCATATAGTTTATATTATGTATTTTTGATCTCTAAAAAAAAAATATAAAATTATTTTAGTGAAAGAACGCTTAGAATTTATAATAACCGTGAAAAACCGGCACCGAGAAACTTAAGTTTTCTCGTTTTCCAAAAATCTCAGTAAATCTACGATATCTTTTTGAGAAATCATTATTTTTACACGCGCCTAAGTTTTTTTAATGCACTGTGCTTCGCTGATTACGAATATGCCTATAGTTTTATGGAAAACTCATCAGGAAACTAGAAATCCGCGTTAGAAACTAGTGATCACAAATGAACGTCCTTTTTGCGCTAGGACCGATATTTCGCGAGAAAAACGCGAAAAACTGTTTGCATCATTCCTCGAACTCTGCATATAGTTTATATTATGTATTTTTGATCTCTAAAAATGAATATAACATTAATTTAGTAAAAGAACGCTTAGAATTTATAATAACCGTGAAAAACCGGCACCGAGAAACTTAAGTTTTCTCGTTTTCCAAAAATCTCAGTAAATCTACGATATCTTTTTGAGAAATCATTATTTTCACACGCGCCTAAGTTTTTTCAATGCACTGTGCTTCGCTGATTACGAATATGCCTATAGTTTTATGGAAAACTCATCAGGAAACTAGAAATCCGCGTTAGAAACTAGTGATCACAAATGAACGTCCTTTTTGCGCTAGGACCGATATTTCGCGAGAAAAACGCGAAAAACTGTTTGCATCATTCCTCGGACTCTGCATATAGTTTATATTATGTATTTTTGATCTCTAAAAATGAATATAACATTATTTTAGTAAAAGAACGCTTAGAATTTATAATAACCGTGAAAAACCGGCACCGAGAAACTTAAGTTTTCTCGTTTTCCAAAAATCTCAGTAAATCTACGATATCTTTTTGAGAAATCATTATTTTTACACGCGCCTAAGTTTTTTCAATGCACTGTGCTCCGCTGATTACGAATATGCCTATAGTTTTATAGAAAACTCATCAGGAAACTAGAAATCCGCGTTAGAAACTAGTGATCACAAATGAACGTCCTTTTTGCGCTAGGACCGATATTTCGCGAGAAAAACGCGAAAAACTGTTTGCATCATTCCTCGGACTCTGCATATAGTTTATATTATGTATTTTTGATCTCTAAAAAGGAATATAAAATTATTTTAGTGAAAGAACGCTTAGAATTTATAATAACCGTGAAAAACCGGCACCGGGAAACTTAAGTTTTCTCGTTTTCCAAAAATCTCAGTAAATCTACGATATCTTTTTGAGAAATCATTATTTTTACGCGCGCCTAAGTTTTTTTAATGCACTGTGCTCCGCTGATTACGAATATGCCTATAGTTTTATGGAAAACTCATCAGGAAACTAGAAATCCGCGTAAGAAACTAGTGATCACAAATGAACGTCCTTTTTGCGCTAGGACCGATATTTCGCGAGTAAAACGCGAAAAACTGTTTGCATCATTCCTCGGACTCTGCATATAGTTTATATTATGTATTTTTGATCTCTAAAAAGGAATATAAAATTATTTCAGAGAAAGAACGCTTAGAATTTATAATAACCGTAAAAAACCGGCACCGAGAAACTTAAGTTTTCTCGTTTTTCAAAAATCTCAGTAAATCTACGATATCTTTTTGAGAAATCATTATTTTTACACGCGCCTAAGTTTTTTTAATGCACTGTGCTTCGCTGATTACGAATATGCCTATAGTTTTATGGAAAACTCATCAGGAAACTAGAAATCCGCGTTAGAAACTAGTGATCACAAATGAACGTCCTTTTTGCGCTAGGACCGATATTTCGCGAGAAAAACGCGAAAAACTGTTTGCATCATTCCTCGGACTCTGCATATAGTTTATATTATGTATTTTTAATCTCTGAAAAGGAATATAACATTATTTTAGTGAAAGAACGCTTAGAATTTATAATAACCGTGAAAAACCGGCACCGAGAATCTTAAGTTTCCTCGTTTTCCAAAAATCTCAGTAATTCTGCGATATCTTTTTGAGGAATCATTATTTTTACACGCGCCTAAGTTTTTTTAATGCACTGTGCTCCGCTGATTACGAATATGCCTGTGGTTTTATGAAAAACTCATCAGGAAACTAGAAATCCGCGTTAGAAACTAGTGATCACAAATGAACGTCCTTTTTGCGCTAGGACCGATATTTCGCGAGAAAAACGCGAAAAACTGTTTGCATCATTCCTCGGACTCTGCATATAGTTTATATTATGTATTTTTGATCTCTAAAAAGGAATATAAAATTATTTTAGTGAAAGAACGCTTAGAATTTATAATAACCGTGAAAAACCGGCACCGAGAAACTTAAGTTTTCTCGTTTTCCAAAAATCTCAGTAAATCTACGATATCTTTTTGAGAAATCATTATTTTTACACGCGCCTAAGTTTTTTTAATGCACTGTGCTTCGCTGATTACGAATATGCCTATAGTTTTATGGAAAACTCATCAGGAAACTAGAAATCCGCGTTAGAAACTAGTGATCACAAATGAACGTCCTTTTTGCGCTAGGACCGATATTTCGCGAGAAAAACGCGAAAAACTGTTTGCATCATTCCTCGGACTCTGCATATAGTTTATATTATGTATTTTTGATCTCTAAAAAGGAATATAACATTATTTTAGTTAGAGAACGCTTAGAATTTATAATAACCGTGAAAAACCGGCACCGAGAATCTTAAGTTTCCTCGTTTTCCAAAAATCTCAGTAATTCTACGATATCTTTTTGAGAAATCATTATTTTTACACGCGCCTAAGTTTTTTTGATGCACTGTGCTCCGCTGATTACGAATATGCCTGTGGTTTTATGGAAAACTCATCAGGAAACTAGAAATCCGCGTTAGAAACTAGTGATCACAAATGAACGTCCTTCTTGCGCTAGGACCGATATTTCGCAAGAAAAACGCGAAAAACTGTTTGCATCATTCCTCGGACACTGCATATAGTTTATATTATGTATTTTTGATCTCTAAAAAGGAATATAACATTATTTTAGTAAAAGAACGCTTAGAATTTATAATAACCGTGAAAAACCGGCACCGAGAAACTTAAGTTTTCTCGTTTTCCAAAAATCTCAGTAAATCTACGATATCTTTTGGAGGAATTATTATTTTTACACGCGCCTAAGTTTTTTTAATGCACTGTGCTCCGCTGATTACGAATATGCCTATTGTTTTATAAAAAACTCATCAGGAAACTAGAAATCCGCGTTAGAAACTAGTGATCACAAATGAACGTCCTTTTTGCGCTAGGACCGATATTTCGCGAGAAAAACGCGAAAAACTGTTTGCATCATTCCTCGGACTCTGCATATAGTTCATATTATGTATTTTTGATCTCTAAAAAGGAATATAAAATTATTTTAGTGAAAGAACGCTTAGAATTTATAATAACCGTGAAAAACCGGCACCGAGAAACTTAAGTTTTCTCGTTTTCCAAAAATCTCAGTAAATCTACGATATCTTTTTGAGAAATCATTATTTTTACACGCGCCTAAGTTTTTTTAATGCACTGTGCTTCGCTGATTACGAATATGCCTATAGTTTTATGGAAAACTCATCAGGAAACTAGAAATCCGCGTTAGAAACTAGTGATCACAAATGAACGTCCTTTTTGCGCTAGGACCGATATTTCGCGAGAAAAACGCGAAAAACTGTTTGCATCATTCCTCGAACTCTGCATATAGTTTATATTATGTATTTTTGATCTCTAAAAATGAATATAACATTATTTTAGTGAAAGAACGCTTAGAATTTATAATAACCGTGAAAAACCGGCACCGAGAAACTTAAGTTTTCTCGTTTTCCAAAAATCTCAGTAAATCTACGATATCTTTTTGAGGAACTATTATTTTTACACGCGCCTAAGTTTTTTTAATGCACTGTGCTCCGCTGATTATGAATATGCCTATAGTTTTACGAAAAACTCATCGTGTAACTAGAAATCTGCATAAGAAATTAGTGATCATGAAATAACGTCTATTTTGCGATAGGAACATTATTCCGTGAAAAAAACGCAAAAACCATTTCGCATTATCCCTGCAATTCCGCATAGAGTTTCTATCGTCTATTCTTGGCCGCGGAACAGGAATACAACATTAAAAAATATATGGATTAATAGAAAAATACTCACAGTTCTTGTTTAATTTTTCAATGGGTGGAAACAAAGATCCTCTCGGTTGAATGTGTGATTCCACTTTTCCATTCATATAGCACTGCACTTTCCACTTTTATTTAATCCTGACGTCTAACACGAAGAAACGCACATATCATTTATAATTTGATCGACTGCCGAGCACTTCGTTTTACACGCGCACAAAACACGAATTAATATGATTTTAATTTGGAAAAAGAAAAACAAAGCCACGCGCGACTGTCAGCTCGTCGGCCGCGGTACGCTGAGGGGCGAGAGGACTAGCAAACTGATGTCTCACTCGCGCTACCTCACTCGGGCTTGCCGACTACCGCGGCTGCGCAGAAATAGGTTGGAGGGGGGACGACGTCACACGCTCGCTCTCAAGCGTACGTATTGTTGTTGTGTGTTGTGCGTGTATAAAACTATTTTATACAGTATTTCTCGGTCCCTGCATATAGTTATTCTATGTATTATTGGCCGCTAAACAAAAATATAAAATTATTTCAGTGGTAGAACGCTTAGAATTTATAATAACCGTGAAAAACCGGCACCGAGGATCTTGAGTTTTCTCCTTTTCCAAAATCCTCACTAATTCTACGATATCTTTTTAAGAAATCATTATTTTTACACGCGCCTAAGTTTTTTTAATGCACTGTGCTCCGCTGATTACGAATATGTCTATAGTTTTATAAAAAAATCATCAGGCAACTAGAATCCCGCGTTAGAAACTAGTGATCACAAATGAACGTCCTTTTTGCGCTAGGATCGATATTTCGCGAGAAAAACGCGAAAAACTGTTTGCATTATTCCTCGGACTCTGCATATAGTTTATATTATGTATTTTTGATCTCTAAAAATGAATATAACATTAATTTAGTAAAAGAACGCTTAGAATTTATAATAACCGTGAAAAACCGGCACCGAGAAACTTAAGTTTTCTCGTTTTCCAAAAATCTCAGTAAATCTACGATATCTTTTTGAGAAATCATTATTTTTCCACGCGCCTAAGTTTTTTTAATGCACTGTGCTTCGCTGATTACGAATATGCCTATAGTTTTATGGAAAACTCATCAGGAAACTAGAAATCCGCGTTAGAAACTAGTGATCACAAATGAACGTCCTTTTTGCGCTAGGACCGATATTTCGCGAGAAAAACGCGAAAAACTGTTTGCATCATTCCTCGGACTCTGCATATAGTTCATATTATGTATTTTTGATCTCTAAAAAGGAATATAAAATTATTTTAGTGAAAGAACGCTTAGAATTTATAATAACCGTGAAAAACCGGCACCGAGAAACTTAAGTTTTCTCGTTTTCCAAAAATCTCAGTAAATCTACGATATCTTTTTGAGAAATCATTATTTTTACACGCGCCTAAGTTTTTTTAATGCACTGTGCTTCGCTGATTACGAATATGCCTATAGTTTTATGGAAAACTCATCAGGAAACTAGAAATCCGCGTTAGAAACTAGTGATCACAAATGAACGTCCTTTTTGCGCTAGGACCGATATTTCGCGAGAAAAACGCGAAAAACTGTTTGCATCATTCCTCGAACTCTGCATATAGTTTATATTATGTATTTTTGATCTCTAAAAATGAATATAACATTATTTTAGTAAAAGAACGCTTAGAATTTATAATAACCGTGAAAAACCGGCACCGAGAAACTTAAGTTTTCTCGTTTTCCAAAAATCTCAGTAAATCTACGATATCTTTTTGAGAAATCATTATTTTTACACGCGCCTAAGTTTTTTCAATGCACTGTGCTCCGCTGATTACGAATATGCCTATAGTTTAATAAAAAACTCATCAGGAAACTAGAAATCCGCGTTAGAAACTAGTGATCACAAATGAACGTCCTTTTTGCGCTAGGACCGATATTTCGCGAGAAAAACGCGAAAAACTGTTTGCATCATTCCTCGGACTCTGCATATAGTTTATATTATGTATTTTTAATCTCTGAAAAGGAATATAACATGATTTTAGTAATAGAACGCTTAGAATTTCTAATAACCGTGAAAAACCGGCACCGAGAATCTTAAGTTTCCTCGTTTTCCAAAAATCTCAGTAATTCTGCGATATCTTTTTGAGAAATCATTATTTTTACACGCGCCTAAGTTTTTTTAATGCACTGTGCTCCGCTGATTACGAATATGCCTGTGGTTTTATGAAAAACTCATCAGGAAACTAGAAATCCGCGTTAGAAACTAGTGATCACAAATGAACGTCCTTTTTGCGCTAGGACCGATATTTCGCGAGAAAAACGCGAAAAACTGTTTGCATCATTCCTCGGACTCTGCATATAGTTTATATTATGTATTTTTGATCTCTAAAAAGGAATATAAAATTATTTTAGTGAAAGAACGCTTAGAATTTATAATAACCGTGAAAAACCGGCACCGAGAAACTTAAGTTTTCTCGTTTTCCAAAAATCTCAGTAAATCTACGATATCTTTTTGAGAAATCATTATTTTTACACGCGCCTAAGTTTTTTTAATGCACTGTGCTTCGCTGATTACGAATATGCCTATAGTTTTATGGAAAACTCATCAGGAAACTAGAAATCCGCGTTAGAAACTAGTAATCACAAATGAACGTCCTTTTTGCGCTAGGACCGATATTTCGCGAGAAAAACGCGAAAAACTGTTTGCATCATTCCTCGGACACTGCATATAGTTTTTATTATGTATTTTGAATTTCTGAAAAGGAATATAACATTATTTTAGTAATAGAACGCTTAGAAATTATAATAACCGTGAAAAACCGGCACCGAGAATCTCAAGTTTCCTCGTTTTCCAAAAATCTCAGTAATTCTACGATATCTTTTTGAGAAATCATAATTTTTACACGCGCCTAAGTTTTTTTAATGCACTGTGCTCCGCTGATTACGAACATGCATATCGTTTTATGACAAACTCATCAGGAAACTAGAAATCCGCGTTAGAAACTAGTGATCACAAATGAACGTCCTTTTTGCGCTAGGACCGATATTTCGCGAGAAAAACGCGAAAAACTGTTTGCATCATTCCTCGGACTCTGCATATAGTTTATATTATGTATTTTTGATCTCTAAAAAAAAAAATAACATTATTTTAGTTAGAGATCGCTTAGAATTTATAATAACCGTGAAAAACCGGCACCGAGAATCTTAAGTTTCCTCGTTTTCCAAAAATCTCAGTAATTCTACGATATCTTTTTGAGAAATCATTATTTTTACACGCGCCTAAGTTTTTTCAATGCACTGTGCTTCGCTGATTACGAATATGCCTATAGTTTTATGGAAAACTCATCAGGAAACTAGAAATCCGCGTTAGAAACTAGTGATCACAAATGAACGTCCTTTTTGCGCTAGGACCGATATTTCGCGAGAAAAACGCGAAAAACTGTTTGCATCATTCCTCGGACTCTGCATATAGTTTATATTATGTATTTTTGATCTCTAAAAAGGAATATAAAATTATTTTAGTAAAAGAACGCTTAGAATTTATAATAACCGTGAAAAACCGGCACCGAGAAACTTAAGTTTTCTCGTTTTCCAAAAATCTCAGTAAATCTACGATATCTTTTTGAGAAATCATTATTTTTACACGCGCCTAAGTTTTTTTAATGCACTGTGCTCCGCTGATTACGAATATGCCTATAGTTTTATAAAAAACTCATCAGGAAACTAGAAATCCGCGTTAGAAACTAGTGATCACAAATGAACGTCCTTTTTGCGCTAGGACCGATATTTCGCGAGAAAAACGCGAAAAACTGTTTGCATCATTCCTCGGACTCTGCATATAGTTTATATTATGTATTTTTGATCTCTAAAAAGGAATATAAAATTATTTTAGTAAAAGAACGCTTAGAATTTATAATAACCGTGAAAAACCGGCACCGAGAATCTTAAGTTTCCTCGTTTTCCAAAAATCTCAGTAATTCTGCGATATCTTTTTGAGAAATCATTATTTTTACACGCGCCTAAGTTTTTTTAATGCACTGTGCTCCGCTGATTACGAATATGCCTATAGTTTTATGAGAAACTCATCAGGAAACTAGAAATCCGCGTTAGAAACTAGTGATCACAAATGAACGTCCTTTTTGCGCTAGGACCGATATTTCGCGAGTAAAACGCGAAAAACTGTTTGCATCATTCCTCGGACTCTGCATATAGTTGATATTATGTATTTTTGATCTCTAAAAAGGAATATAAAATTATTTCAGAGAAAGAACGCTTAGAATTTATAATAACCGTGAAAAACCGGCACCGAGAAACTTAAGTTTTCTCGTTTTCCAAAAATCTCAGTAAATCTACGATATCTTTTTGAGAAATCATTATTTTTACACGCGCCTAAGTTTTTTTAATGCACTGTGCTTCGCTGATTACGAATATGCCTATAGTTTTATGGAAAACTCATCAGGAAACTAGAAATCCGCGTTAGAAACTAGTGATCACAAATGAACGTCCTTTTTGCGCTAGGACCGATATTTCGCGAGTAAAACGCGAAAAACTGTTTGCATCATTCCTCGGACTCTGCATATAGTTTATATTATGTATTTTTGATCTCTAAAAAGGAATATAAAATTATTTCAGAGAAAGAACGCTTAGAATTTATAATAACCGTGAAAAACCGGCACCGAGAATCTTAAGTTTCCTCGTTTTCCAAAAATCTCAGTAATTCTGCGATATCTTTTTGAGAAATCATTATTTTTACACGCGCCTAAGTTTTTTTAATGCACTGTGCTCCGCTGATTACGAATATGCCTGTGGTTTTATGAAAAACTCATCAGGAAACTAGAAATCCGCGTTAGAAACTAGTGATCACAAATGAACGTCCTTTTTGCGCTAGGACCGATATTTCGCGAGAAAAACGCGAAAAACTGTTTGCATCATTCCTCGGACTCTGCATATAGTTTATATTATGTATTTTTGATCTCTAAAAAGGAATATAAAATTATTTTAGTGAAAGAACGCTTAGAATTTATAATAACCGTGAAAAACCGGCACCGAGAAACTTAAGTTTTCTCGTTTTCCAAAAATCTCAGTAAATCTACGATATCTTTTTGAGAAATCATTATTTTTACACGCGCCTAAGTTTTTTTAATGCACTGTGCTTCGCTGATTACGAATATGCCTATAGTTTTATGGAAAACTCATCAGGAAACTAGAAATCCGCGTTAGAAACTAGTAATCACAAATGAACGTCCTTTTTGCGCTAGGACCGATATTTCGCGAGAAAAACGCGAAAAACTGTTTGCATCATTCCTCGGACACTGCATATAGTTTTTATTATGTATTTTGAATTTCTGAAAAGGAATATAACATTATTTTAGTAATAGAACGCTTAGAAATTATAATAACCGTGAAAAACCGGCACCGAGAATCTCAAGTTTCCTCGTTTTCCAAAAATCTCAGTAATTCTACGATATCTTTTTGAGAAATCATAATTTTTACACGCGCCTAAGTTTTTTTAATGCACTGTGCTCCGCTGATTACGAACATGCATATCGTTTTATGACAAACTCATCAGGAAACTAGAAATCCGCGTTAGAAACTAGTGATCACAAATGAACGTCCTTTTTGCGCTAGGACCGATATTTCGCGAGAAAAACGCGAAAAACTGTTTGCATCATTCCTCGGACTCTGCATATAGTTTATATTATGTATTTTTGATCTCTAAAAAAAAAAATAACATTATTTTAGTTAGAGATCGCTTAGAATTTATAATAACCGTGAAAAACCGGCACCGAGAATCTTAAGTTTCCTCGTTTTCCAAAAATCTCAGTAATTCTACGATATCTTTTTGAGAAATCATTATTTTTACACGCGCCTAAGTTTTTTCAATGCACTGTGCTTCGCTGATTACGAATATGCCTATAGTTTTATGGAAAACTCATCAGGAAACTAGAAATCCGCGTTAGAAACTAGTGATCACAAATGAACGTCCTTTTTGCGCTAGGACCGATATTTCGCGAGAAAAACGCGAAAAACTGTTTGCATCATTCCTCGGACTCTGCATATAGTTTATATTATGTATTTTTGATCTCTAAAAAGGAATATAAAATTATTTTAGTAAAAGAACGCTTAGAATTTATAATAACCGTGAAAAACCGGCACCGAGAAACTTAAGTTTTCTCGTTTTCCAAAAATCTCAGTAAATCTACGATATCTTTTTGAGAAATCATTATTTTTACACGCGCCTAAGTTTTTTTAATGCACTGTGCTCCGCTGATTACGAATATGCCTATAGTTTTATAAAAAACTCATCAGGAAACTAGAAATCCGCGTTAGAAACTAGTGATCACAAATGAACGTCCTTTTTGCGCTAGGACCGATATTTCGCGAGAAAAACGCGAAAAACTGTTTGCATCATTCCTCGGACTCTGCATATAGTTTATATTATGTATTTTTGATCTCTAAAAAGGAATATAAAATTATTTTAGTAAAAGAACGCTTAGAATTTATAATAACCGTGAAAAACCGGCACCGAGAATCTTAAGTTTCCTCGTTTTCCAAAAATCTCAGTAATTCTGCGATATCTTTTTGAGAAATCATTATTTTTACACGCGCCTAAGTTTTTTTAATGCACTGTGCTCCGCTGATTACGAATATGCCTATAGTTTTATGAGAAACTCATCAGGAAACTAGAAATCCGCGTTAGAAACTAGTGATCACAAATGAACGTCCTCTTTGCGCTAGGACCGATATTTCGCGAGTAAAACGCGAAAAACTGTTTGCATCATTCCTCGGACTCTGCATATAGTTGATATTATGTATTTTTGATCTCTAAAAAGGAATATAAAATTATTTCAGAGAAAGAACGCTTAGAATTTATAATAACCGTGAAAAACCGGCACCGAGAAACTTAAGTTTTCTCGTTTTCCAAAAATCTCAGTAAATCTACGATATCTTTTTGAGAAATCATTATTTTTACACGCGCCTAAGTTTTTTTAATGCACTGTGCTTCGCTGATTACGAATATGCCTATAGTTTTATGGAAAACTCATCAGGAAACTAGAAATCCGCGTAAGAAACTAGTGATCACAAATGAACGTCCTTTTTGCGCTAGGACCGATATTTCGCGAGTAAAACGCGAAAAACTGTTTGCATCATTCCTCGGACTCTGCATATAGTTTATATTATGTATTTTTGATCTCTAAAAAGGAATATAAAATTATTTCAGAGAAAGAACGCTTAGAATTTATAATAACCGTAAAAAACCGGCACCGAGAATCTTAAGTTTCCTCGTTTTCCAAAAATCTCAGTAATTCTGCAATATCTTTTTGAGAAATCATTATTTTTACACGCGCCTAAGTTTTTTTAATGCACTGTGCTCCGCTGATTACGAATATGCCTGTGGTTTTATGAAAAACTCATCAGGAAACTAGAAATCCGCGTAAGAAACTAGTGATCACAAATGAACGTCCTTTTTGCGCTAGGACCGATATTTCGCGAGAAAAACGCGAAAAACTGTTTGCATCATTCCTCGGACTCTGCATATAGTTTATATTATGTATTTTTGATCTCTAAAAATGAATATAACATTAATTTAGTAAAAGAACGCTTAGAATTTATAATAACCGTGAAAAACCGGCACCGAGAAACTTAAGTTTTCTCGTTTTCCAAAAATCTCAGTAAATCTACGATATCTTTTTGAGAAATCATTATTTTTCCACGCGCCTAAGTTTTTTTAATGCACTGTGCTTCGCTGATTACGAATATGCCTATAGTTTTATGGAAAACTCATCAGGAAACTAGAAATCCGCGTTAGAAACTAGTGATCACAAATGAACGTCCTTTTTGCGCTAGGACCGATATTTCGCGAGTAAAACGCGAAAAACTGTTTGCATCATTCCTCGGACTCTGCATATAGTTTATATTATGTATTTTTGATCTCTAAAAAGGAATATAAAATTATTTCAGAGAAAGAACGCTTAGAATTTATAATAACCGTGAAAAACCGGCACCGAGAATCTTAAGTTTCCTCGTTTTCCAAAAATCTCAGTAATTCTGCAATATCTTTTTGAGAAATCATTATTTTTACACGCGCCTAAGTTTTTTTAATGCACTGTGCTCCGCTGATTACGAATATGCCTGTGGTTTTATGAAAAACTCATCAGGAAACTAGAAATCCGCGTTAGAAACTAGTGATCACAAATGAACGTCCTTTTTGCGCTAGGACCGATATTTCGCGAGAAAAACGCGAAAAACTGTTTGCATCATTCCTCGGACTCTGCATATAGTTTATATTATGTATTTTTGATCTCTAAAAAGAAATATAAAATTATTTTAGTGAAAGAACGCTTAGAATTTATAATAACCGTGAAAAACCGGCACCGAGAAACTTAAGTTTTCTCGTTTTCCAAAAATCTCAGTAAATCTACGATATCTTTTTGAGAAATCATTATTTTTACACGCGCCTAAGTTTTTTTAATGCACTGTGCTTCGCTGATTACGAATATGCCTATAGTTTTATGGAAAACTCATCAGGAAACTAGAAATCCGCGTTAGAAACTAGTGATCACAAATGAACGTCCTTTTTGCGCTAGGACCGATATTTCGCGAGAAAAACGCGAAAAACTGTTTGCATCATTCCTCGGACTCTGCATATAGTTTATATTATGTATTTTTGATCTCTAAAAAGGAATATAAAATTATTTTAGTAAAAGAACGCTTAGAATTTATAATAACCGTGAAAAACCGGCACCGAGAAACTTAAGTTTTCTCGTTTTCCAAAAATCTCAGTAAATCTACGATATCTTTTTGAAAAATCATTATTTTTACACGCGCCTAAGTTTTTTTAATGCACTGTGCTCCGCTGATTACGAATATGCCTATAGTTTTATAAAAAACTCATCAGGAAACTAGAAATCCGCGTTAGAAACTAGTGATCACAAATGAACGTCCTTTTTGCGCTAGGACCGATATTTCGCGAGAAAAACGCGAAAAACTGTTTGCATCATTCCTCGGACTCTGCATATAGTTTATATTATGTATTTTTGATCTCTAAAAAAAAAATATAAAATTATTTTAGTGAAAGAACGCTTAGAATTTATAATAACCGTGAAAAACCGGCACCGAGAAACTTAAGTTTTCTCGTTTTCCAAAAATCTCAGTAAATCTACGATATCTTTTTGAGAAATCATTATTTTTCCACGCGCCTAAGTTTTTTTAATGCACTGTGCTTCGCTGATTACGAATATGCCTATAGTTTTATGGAAAACTCATCAGGAAACTAGAAATCCGCGTTAGAAACTAGTGATCACAAATGAACGTCCTTTTTGCGCTAGGACCGATATTTCGCGAGAAAAACGCGAAAAACTGTTTGCATCATTCCTCGGACTCTGCATATAGTTCATATTATGTATTTTTGATCTCTAAAAAGGAATATAAAATTATTTTAGTGAAAGAACGCTTAGAATTTATAATAACCGTGAAAAACCGGCACCGAAAAACTTAAGTTTTCTCGTTTTCCAAAAATCTCAGTAAATCTACGATATCTTTTTGAGAAATCATTATTTTTACACGCGCCTAAGTTTTTTTAATGCACTGTGCTTCGCTGATTACGAATATGCCTATAGTTTTATGGAAAACTCATCAGGAAACTAGAAATCCGCGTTAGAAACTAGTGATCACAAATGAACGTCCTTTTTGCGCTAGGACCGATATTTCGCGAGAAAAACGCGAAAAACTGTTTGCATCATTCCTCGAACTCTGCATATAGTTTATATTATGTATTTTTGATCTCTAAAAATGAATATAACATTATTTTAGTAAAAGAACGCTTAGAATTTATAATAACCGTGAAAAACCGGCACCGAGAAACTTAAGTTTTCTCGTTTTCCGAAAATCTCAGTAAATCTACGATATCTTTTTGAGAAATCATTATTTTTACACGCGCCTAAGTTTTTTCAATGCACTGTGCTCCGCTGATTACGAATATGCCTATAGTTTAATAAAAAACTCATCAGGAAACTAGAAATCCGCGTTAGAAACTAGTGATCACAAATGAACGTCCTTTTTGCGCTAGGACCGATATTTCGCGAGAAAAACGCGAAAAACTGTTTGCATCATTCCTCGGACTCTGCATATAGTTTATATTATGTATTTTTAATCTCTGAAAAGGAATATAACATTATTTTAGTAATAGAACGCTTAGAATTTCTAATAACCGTGAAAAACCGGCACCGAGAATCTTAAGTTTCCTCGTTTTCCAAAAATCTCAGTAATTCTGCGATATCTTTTTGAGAAATCATTATTTTTACACGCGCCTAAGTTTTTTTAATGCACTGTGCTCCGCTGATTACGAATATGCCTGTGGTTTTATGAAAAACTCATCAGGAAACTAGAAATCCGCGTTAGAAACTAGTGATCACAAATGAACGTCCTTTTTGCGCTAGGACCGATATTTCGCAAGAAAAACGCGAAAAACTGTTTGCATCATTCCTCGGACTCTGCATATAGTTTATATTATGTATTTTTGATCTCTAAAAAGGAATATAAAATTATTTTAGTGAAAGAACGCTTAGAATTTATAATAACCGTGAAAAACCGGCACCGAGAAACTTAAGTTTTCTCGTTTTCCAAAAATCTCAGTAAATCTACGATATCTTTTTGAGAAATCATTATTTTTACACGCGCCTAAGTTTTTTTAATGCACTGTGCTTCGCTGATTACGAATATGCCTATAGTTTTATGGAAAACTCATCAGGAAACTAGAAATCCGCGTTAGAAACTAGTAATCACAAATGAACGTCCTTTTTGCGCTAGGACCGATATTTCGCGAGAAAAACGCGAAAAACTGTTTGCATCATTCCTCGGACTCTGCATATAGTTTATATTATGTATTTTTGATCTCTAAAAAGGAATATAAAATTATTTTAGTAAAAGAACGCTTAGAATTTATAATAACCGTGAAAAACCGGCACCGAGAAACTTAAGTTTTCTCGTTTTCCAAAAATCTCAGTAAATCTACGATATCTTTTTGAGAAATCATTATTTTTACACGCGCCTAAGTTTTTTTAATGCACTGTGCTCCGCTGATTACGAATATGCCTATAGTTTTATAAAAAACTCATCAGGAAACTAGAAATCCGCGTTAGAAACTAGTGATCACAAATGAACGTCCTTTTTGCGCTAGGACCGATATTTCGCGAGAAAAACGCGAAAAACTGTTTGCATCATTCCTCGGACTCTGCATATAGTTTATATTATGTATTTTTGATCTCTAAAAAGAAATATAAAATTATTTTAGTGAAAGAACGCTTAGAATTTATAATAACCGTGAAAAACCGGCACTGAGAAACTTAAGTTTTCTCGTTTTCCAAAAATCTCAGTAAATCTACGATATCTTTTTGAGAAATCATTATTTTTACACGCGCCTAAGTTTTTTTAATGCACTGTGCTTCGCTGATTACGAATATGCCTATAGTTTTATGGAAAACTCATCAGGAAACTAGAAATCCGCGTTAGAAACTAGTGATCACAAATGAACGTCCTTTTTGCGCTAGGACCGATATTTCGCGAGAAAAACGCGAAAAACTGTTTGCATCATTCCTCGAACTCTGCATATAGTTTATATTATGTATTTTTGATCTCTAAAAATGAATATAACATTAATTTAGTAAAAGAACGCTTAGAATTTATAATAACCGTAAAAAACCGGCACCGAGAAACTTAAGTTTTCTCGTTTTCCAAGTATCTCAGTAAATCTACGATATCTTTTTGAGAAATCATTATTTTTACACGCGCCTAAGTTTTTTCAATGCACTGTGCTTCGCTGATTACGAATATGCCTATAGTTTTATGTAAAACTCATCAGGAAACTAGAAATCCGCGTTAGAAACTAGTGATCACAAATGAACGTCCTTTTTGCGCTAGGACCGATATTTCGCGAGAAAAACGCGAAAAACTGTTTGCATCATTCCTCGGACTCTGCATATAGTTGATATTATGTATTTTTGATCTCTAAAAAGGAATATAAAATTATTTCAGAGAAAGAACGCTTAGAATTTATAATAACCGTAAAAAACCGGCACCGAGAATCTTAAGTTTCCTCGTTTTCCAAAAATCTCAGTAATTCTGCAATATCTTTCTGAGAAATCATTATTTTTACACGCGCCTAAGTTTTTTTAATGCACTGTGCTCCGCTGATTACGAATATGCCTGTGGTTTTATGAAAAACTCATCAGGAAACTAGAAATCCGCGTTAGAAACTAGTGATCACAAATGAACGTCCTTTTTGCGCTAGGACCGATATTTCGCGAGAAAAACGCGAAAAACTGTTTGCATCATTCCTCGGACTCTGCATATAGTTTATATTATGTATTTTTGATCTCTAAAAAAAAAAATAACATTATTTTAGTTAGAGATCGCTTAGAATTTATAATAACCGTGAAAAACCGGCACCGAGAATCTTAAGTTTCCTCGTTTTCCAAAAATCTCAGTAATTCTACGATATCTTTTTGAGAAATCATTATTTTTACACGCGCCTAAGTTTTTTTAATGCACTGTGCTCCGCTGATTACGAATATGCCTATAGTTTTATGGAAAACTCATCAGGAAACTAGAAATCCGCGTTAGAAACTAGTGATCACAAATGAACGTCCTTTTTGCGCTAGGACCGATATTTCGCGAGAAAAACGCGAAAAACTGTTTGCATCATTCCTCGGACTCTGCATATAGTTTATATTATGTATTTTTGATCTCTAAAAAAAAAAATAACATTATTTTAGTTAGAGATCGCTTAGAATTTATAATAACCGTGAAAAACCGGCACCGAGAATCTTAAGTTTCCTCGTTTTCCAAAAATCTCAGTAATTCTACGATATCTTTTTGAGAAATCATTATTTTTACACGCGCCTAAGTTTTTTCAATGCACTGTGCTTCGCTGATTACGAATATGCCTATAGTTTTATGGAAAACTCATCAGGAAACTAGAAATCCGCGTTAGAAACTAGTGATCACAAATGAACGTCCTTTTTGCGCTAGGACCGATATTTCGCGAGAAAAACGCGAAAAACTGTTTGCATCATTCCTCGGACTCTGCATATAGTTTATATTATGTATTTTTGATCTCTAAAAAGGAATATAAAATTATTTTAGTAAAAGAACGCTTAGAATTTATAATAACCGTGAAAAACCGGCACCGAGAAACTTAAGTTTTCTCGTTTTCCAAAAATCTCAGTAAATCTACGATATCTTTTTGAGAAATCATTATTTTTACACGCGCCTAAGTTTTTTTAATGCACTGTGCTCCGCTGATTACGAATATGCCTATAGTTTTATGACAAACTCATCAGGAAACTAGAAATCCGCGTAAGAAACTAGTGATCACAAATGAACGTCCTTTTTGCGCTAGGACCGATATTTCGCGAGAAAAACGCGAAAAACTGTTTGCATCATTCCTCGGACTCTGCATATAGTTTATATTATGTATTTTTGATCTCTAAAAAAAAAAATAACATTATTTTAGTTAGAGATCGCTTAGAATTTATAATAACCGTGAAAAACCGGCACCGAGAATCTTAAGTTTCCTCGTTTTCCAAAAATCTCAGTAATTCTACGATATCTTTTTGAGAAATCATTATTTTTACACGCGCCTGAGTTTTTTTGATGCACTGTGCTCCGCTGATTACGAATATGCCTGTGGTTTTATGAAAAACTCATCAGGAAACTAGAAATCCGCGTTAGAAACTAGTGATCACAAATGAACGTCCTTTTTGCGCTAGGACCGATATTTCGCGAGAAAAACGCGAAAAACTGTTTGCATCATTCCTCGGACACTGCATATAGTTTATATTATGTATTTTTGATCTCTAAAAAGGAATATAACATTATTTTAGTAAAAGAACGCTTAGAATTCATAATAACCGTGAAAAACCGGCACCGAGAAACTTAAGTTTTCTCGTTTTCCAAAAATCTCAGTAAATCTACGATATCTTTTTGAGAAATCATTATTTTTAGACGCGCCTAAGTTTTTTTAATGCACTGTGCTCCGCTGATTACGAATATGCCTGTGGTTTTATGAAAAACTCATCAGGAAACTAGAAATCCGCGTTAGAAACTAGTGATCACAAATGAACGTCCTTTTTGCGCTAGGACCGATATTTCGCGAGAAAAACGCGAAAAACTGTTTGCATCATTCCTCGGACTCTGCATATAGTTTATATTATGTATTTTTGATCTCTAAAAAGGAATATAAAATTATTTTAGTGAAAGAACGCTTAGAATTTATAATAACCGTGAAAAACCGGCACCGAGAAACTTAAGTTTTCTCGTTTTCCAAAAATCTCAGTAAATCTACGATATCTTTTTGAGAAATCATTATTTTTACACGCGCCTAAGTTTTTTTAATGCACTGTGCTTCGCTGATTACGAATATGCCTATAGTTTTATGTAAAACTCATCAGGAAACTAGAAATCCGCGTTAGAAACTAGTGATCACAAATGAACGTCCTTTTTGCGCTAGGACCGATATTTCGCGAGAAAAACGCGAAAAACTGTTTGCATCATTCCTCGGACTCTGCATATAGTTTATATTATGTATTTTTGATCTCTAAAAAGGAATATAAAATTATTTCAGAGAAAGAACGCTTAGAATTTATAATAACCGTAAAAAACCGGCACCGAGAATCTTAAGTTTCCTCGTTTTCCAAAAATCTCAGTAATTCTGCAATATCTTTTTGAGAAATCATTATTTTTACACGCGCCTAAGTTTTTTTAATGCACTGTGCTCCGCTGATTACGAATATGCCTGTGGTTTTATGAAAAACTCATCAGGAAACTAGAAATCCGCGTTAGAAACTAGTGATCACAAATGAACGTCCTTTTTGCGCTAGGACCGATATTTCGCGAGAAAAACGCGAAAAACTGTTTGCATCATTCCTCGGACTCTGCATATAGTTTATATTATGTATTTTTGATCTCTAAAAAAAAAAATAACATTATTTTAGTTAGAGATCGCTTAGAATTTATAATAACCGTGAAAAACCGGCACCGAGAATCTTAAGTTTCCTCGTTTTCCAAAAATCTCAGTAATTCTACGATATCTTTTTGAGAAATCATTATTTTTACACGCGCCTAAGTTTTTTCAATGCACTGTGCTTCGCTGATTACGAATATGCCTATAGTTTTATGGAAAACTCATCAGGAAACTAGAAATCCGCGTTAGAAACTAGTGATCACAAATGAACGTCCTTTTTGCGCTAGGACCGATATTTCGCGAGAAAAACGCGAAAAACTGTTTGCATCATTCCTCGGACTCTGCATATAGTTTATATTATGTATTTTTGATCTCTAAAAAGGAATATAAAATTATTTTAGTAAAAGAACGCTTAGAATTTATAATAACCGTGAAAAACCGGCACCGAGAAACTTAAGTTTTCTCGTTTTCCAAAAATCTCAGTAAATCTACGATATCTTTTTGAGAAATCATTATTTTTACACGCGCCTAAGTTTTTTTAATGCACTGTGCTCCGCTGATTACGAATATGCCTATAGTATTATAAAAAACTCATCAGGAAACTAGAAATCCGCGTTAGAAACTAGTGATCACAAATGAACGTCCTTTTTGCGCTAGGACCGATATTTCGCGAGAAAAACGCGAAAAACTGTTTGCATCATTCCTCGGACTCTGCATATAGTTTATATTATGTATTTTTGATCTCTAAAAAGGAATATAAAATTATTTTAGTAAAAGAACGCTTAGAATTTATAATAACCGTGAAAAACCGGCACTGAGAAACTTAAGTTTTCTCGTTTTCCAAAAATCTCAGTAAATCTACGATATCTTTTTGAGAAATCATTATTTTTACACGCGCCTAAGTTTTTTTAATGCACTGTGCTCCGCTGATTACGAATATGCCTATAGTTTTATGACAAACTCATCAGGAAACTAGAAATCCGCGTAAGAAACTAGTGATCACAAATGAACGTCCTTTTTGCGCTAGGACCGATATTTCGCGAGAAAAACGCGAAAAACTGTTTGCATCATTCCTCGGACTCTGCATATAGTTTATATTATGTATTTTTGATCTCTAAAAAAAAAAATAACATTATTTTAGTTAGAGATCGCTTAGAATTTATAATAACCGTGAAAAACCGGCACCGAGAATCTTAAGTTTCCTCGTTTTCCAAAAATCTCAGTAATTCTACGATATCTTTTTGAGAAATCATTATTTTTACACGCGCCTGAGTTTTTTTGATGCACTGTGCTCCGCTGATTACGAATATGCCTGTGGTTTTATGAAAAACTCATCAGGAAACTAGAAATCCGCGTTAGAAACTAGTGATCACAAATGAACGTCCTTTTTGCGCTAGGACCGATATTTCGCGAGAAAAACGCGAAAAACTGTTTGCATCATTCCTCGGACACTGCATATAGTTTATATTATGTATTTTTGATCTCTAAAAAGGAATATAACATTATTTTAGTAAAAGAACGCTTAGAATTCATAATAACCGTGAAAAACCGGCACCGAGAAACTTAAGTTTTCTCGTTTTCCAAAAATCTCAGTAAATCTACGATATCTTTTTGAGAAATCATTATTTTTAGACGCGCCTAAGTTTTTTTAATGCACTGTGCTCCGCTGATTACGAATATGCCTGTGGTTTTATGAAAAACTCATCAGGAAACTAGAAATCCGCGTTAGAAACTAGTGATCACAAATGAACGTCCTTTTTGCGCTAGGACCGATATTTCGCGAGAAAAACGCGAAAAACTGTTTGCATCATTCCTCGGACTCTGCATATAGTTTATATTATGTATTTTTGATCTCTAAAAAGGAATATAAAATTATTTTAGTGAAAGAACGCTTAGAATTTATAATAACCGTGAAAAACCGGCACCGAGAAACTTAAGTTTTCTCGTTTTCCAAAAATCTCAGTAAATCTACGATATCTTTTTGAGAAATCATTATTTTTACACGCGCCTAAGTTTTTTTAATGCACTGTGCTTCGCTGATTACGAATATGCCTATAGTTTTATGTAAAACTCATCAGGAAACTAGAAATCCGCGTTAGAAACTAGTGATCACAAATGAACGTCCTTTTTGCGCTAGGACCGATATTTCGCGAGAAAAACGCGAAAAACTGTTTGCATCATTCCTCGGACTCTGCATATAGTTTATATTATGTATTTTTGATCTCTAAAAAGGAATATAAAATTATTTCAGAGAAAGAACGCTTAGAATTTATAATAACCGTAAAAAACCGGCACCGAGAATCTTAAGTTTCCTCGTTTTCCAAAAATCTCAGTAATTCTGCAATATCTTTTTGAGAAATCATTATTTTTACACGCGCCTAAGTTTTTTTAATGCACTGTGCTCCGCTGATTACGAATATGCCTGTGGTTTTATGAAAAACTCATCAGGAAACTAGAAATCCGCGTTAGAAACTAGTGATCACAAATGAACGTCCTTTTTGCGCTAGGACCGATATTTCGCGAGAAAAACGCGAAAAACTGTTTGCATCATTCCTCGGACTCTGCATATAGTTTATATTATGTATTTTTGATCTCTAAAAAAAAAAATAACTTTATTTTAGTTAGAGATCGCTTAGAATTTATAATAACCGTGAAAAACCGGCACCGAGAATCTTAAGTTTCCTCGTTTTCCAAAAATCTCAGTAATTCTACGATATCTTTTTGAGAAATCATTATTTTTACACGCGCCTAAGTTTTTTCAATGCACTGTGCTTCGCTGATTACGAATATGCCTATAGTTTTATGGAAAACTCATCAGGAAACTAGAAATCCGCGTTAGAAACTAGTGATCACAAATGAACGTCCTTTTTGCGCTAGGACCGATATTTCGCGAGAAAAACGCGAAAAACTGTTTGCATCATTCCTCGGACTCTGCATATAGTTTATATTATGTATTTTTGATCTCTAAAAAGGAATATAAAATTATTTTAGTAAAAGAACGCTTAGAATTTATAATAACCGTGAAAAACCGGCACCGAGAAACTTAAGTTTTCTCGTTTTCCAAAAATCTCAGTAAATCTACGATATCTTTTTGAGAAATCATTATTTTTACACGCGCCTAAGTTTTTTTAATGCACTGTGCTCCGCTGATTACGAATATGCCTATAGTTTTATAAAAAACTCATCAGGAAACTAGAAATCCGCGTTAGAAACTAGTGATCACAAATGAACGTCCTTTTTGCGCTAGGACCGATATTTCGCGAGTAAAACGCGAAAAACTGTTTGCATCATTCCTCGGACTCTGCATATAGTTGATATTATGTATTTTTGATCTCTAAAAAGGAATATAAAATTATTTCAGAGAAAGAACGCTTAGAATTTATAATAACCGTGAAAAACCGGCACCGAGAAACTTAAGTTTTCTCGTTTTCCAAAAATCTCAGTAAATCTACGATATCTTTTTGAGAAATCATTATTTTTACACGCGCCTAAGTTTTTTTAATGCACTGTGCTTCGCTGATTACGAATATGCCTATAGTTTTATGGAAAACTCATCAGGAAACTAGAAATCCGCGTAAGAAACTAGTGATCACAAATGAACGTCCTTTTTGCGCTAGGACCGATATTTCGCGAGTAAAACGCGAAAAACTGTTTGCATCATTCCTCGGACTCTGCATATAGTTTATATTATGTATTTTTGATCTCTAAAAAGGAATATAAAATTATTTCAGAGAAAGAACGCTTAGAATTTATAATAACCGTAAAAAACCGGCACCGAGAATCTTAAGTTTCCTCGTTTTCCAAAAATCTCAGTAATTCTGCAATATCTTTTTGAGAAATCATTATTTTTACACGCGCCTAAGTTTTTTTAATGCACTGTGCTCCGCTGATTACGAATATGCCTGTGGTTTTATGAAAAACTCATCAGGAAACTAGAAATCCGCGTTAGAAACTAGTGATCACAAATGAACGTCCTTTTTGCGCTAGGACCGATATTTCGCGAGAAAAACGCGAAAAACTGTTTGCATCATTCCTCGCACTCTGCATATAGTTTATATTATGTATTTTTGATCTCTAAAAAGGAATATAAAATTATTTTAGTGAAAGAACGCTTAGAATTTATAATAACCGTGAAAAACCGGCACCGAGAAACTTAAGTTTTCTCGTTTTCCAAAAATCTCAGTAAATCTACGATATCTTTTTGAGAAATCATTATTTTTACACGCGCCTAAGTTTTTTTAATGCACTGTGCTTCGCTGATTACGAATATGCCTATAGTTTTATGGAAAACTCATCAGGAAACTAGAAATCCGCGTTAGAAACTAGTGATCACAAATGAACGTCCTTTTTGCGCTAGGACCGATATTTCGCGAGAAAAACGCGAAAAACTGTTTGCATCATTCCTCGGACTCTGCATATAGTTTATATTATGTATTTTTGATCTCTAAAAAGGAATATAACATTAATTTAGTAAAAGAACGCTTAGAATTTATAATAACCGTGAAAAACCGGCACCGAGAAACTTAAGTTTTCTCGTTTTCCAAAAATCTCAGTAAATCTACGATATCTTTTTGAGAAATCATTATTTTTACACGCGCCTAAGTTTTTTTAATGCACTGTGCTTCGCTGATTACGAATATGCCTATAGTTTTATGGAAAACTCATCAGGAAACTAGAAATCCGCGTTAGAAACTAGTGATCACAAATGAACGTCCTTTTTGCGCTAGGACCGATATTTCGCGAGAAAAACGCGAAAAACTGTTTGCATCATTCCTCGAACTCTGCATATAGTTTATATTATGTATTTTTGATCTCTAAAAATGAATATAACATTATTTTAGTAAAAGAACGCTTAGAATTTATAATAACCGTGAAAAACCGGCACCGAGAAACTTAAGTTTTCTCGTTTTCCAAAAATCTCAGTAAATCTACGATATCTTTTTGAGAAATCATTATTTTTACACGCGCCTAAGTTTTTTCAATGCACTGTGCTCCGCTGATTACGAATATGCCTATAGTTTAATAAAAAACTCATCAGGAAACTAGAAATCCGCGTTAGAAACTAGTGATCACAAATGAACGTCCTTTTTGCGCTAGGACCGATATTTCGCGAGAAAAACGCGAAAAACTGTTTGCATCATTCCTCGGACTCTGCATATAGTTTATATTATGTATTTTTAATCTCTGAAAAGGAATATAACATTATTTTAGTAATAGAACGCTTAGAATTTCTAATAACCGTGAAAAACCGGCACCGAGAATCTTAAGTTTCCTCGTTTTCCAAAAATCTCAGTAATTCTGCGATATCTTTTTGAGAAATCATTATTTTTACACGCGCCTAAGTTTTTTTAATGCACTGTGCTCCGCTGATTACGAATATGCCTGTGGTTTTATGAAAAACTCATCAGGAAACTAGAAATCCGCGTTAGAAACTAGTGATCACAAATGAACGTCCTTTTTGCGCTAGGACCGATATTTCGCGAGAAAAACGCGAAAAACTGTTTGCATCATTCCTCGGACTCTGCATATAGTTTATATTATGTATTTTTGATCTCTAAAAAGGAATATAAAATTATTTTAGTGAAAGAACGCTTAGAATTTATAATAACCGTGAAAAACCGGCACCGAGAAACTTAAGTTTTCTCGTTTTCCAAAAATCTCAGTATATCTACGATATCTTTTTGAGAAATCATTATTTTTACACGCGCCTAAGTTTTTTTAATGCACTGTGCTTCGCTGATTACGAATATGCCTATGGTTTTATGGAAAACTCATCAGGAAACTAGAAATCCGCGTTAGAAACTAGTAATCACAAATGAACGTCCTTTTTGCGCTAGGACCGATATTTCGCGAGAAAAACGCGAAAAACTGTTTGCATCATTCCTCGGACACTGCATATAGTTTTTATTATGTATTTTGAATTTCTGAAAAGGAATATAACATTATTTTAGTAATAGAACGCTTAGAAATTATAATAACCGTGAAAAACCGGCACCGAGAATCTCAAGTTTCCTCGTTTTCCAAAAATCTCAGTAATTCTACGATATCTTTTTGAGAAATCATTATTTTTACACGCGCCTAAGTTTTTTTAATGCACTGTGCTCCGCTGATTACGAACATGCATATCGTTTTATGACAAACTCATCAGGAAACTAGAAATCCGCGTTAGAAACTAGTGATCACAAATGAACGTCCTTTTTGCGCTAGGACCGATATTTCGCGAGAAAAACGCGAAAAACTGTTTGCATCATTCCTCGGACTCTGCATATAGTTTATATTATGTATTTTTGATCTCTAAAAAAAAAAATAACATTATTTTAGTTAGAGATCGCTTAGAATTTATAATAACCGTGAAAAACCGGCACCGAGAATCTTAAGTTTCCTCGTTTTCCAAAAATCTCAGTAATTCTACGATATCTTTTTGAGAAATCATTATTTTTACACGCGCCTGAGTTTTTTTGATGCACTGTGCTCCGCTGATTACGAATATGCCTGTGGTTTTATGAAAAACTCATCAGGAAACTAGAAATCCGCGTTAGAAACTAGTGATCACAAATGAACGTCCTTTTTGCGCTAGGACCGATATTTCGCGAGAAAAACGCGAAAAACTGTTTTCATCATTCCTCGGACACTGCATATAGTTTATATTATGTATTTTTGATCTCTAAAAAGGAATATAAAATTATTTTAGTGAAAGAACGCTTAGAATTTATAATAACCGTGAAAAACCGGCACCGAGAAACTTAAGTTTTCTCGTTTTCCAAAAATCTCAGTAAATCTACGATATCTTTTTGAGAAATCATTATTTTTACACGCGCCTAAGTTTTTTTAATGCACTGTGCTTCGCTGATTACGAATATGCCTATAGTTTTATGGAAAACTCATCAGGAAACTAGAAATCCGCGTTAGAAACTAGTGATCACAAATGAACGTCCTTTTTGCGCTAGGACCGATATTTCGCGAGAAAAACGCGAAAAACTGTTTGCATCATTCCTCGAACTCTGCATATAGTTTATATTATGTATTTTTGATCTCTGAAAATGAATATAACATTATTTTAGTAAAAGAACGCTTAGAATTTATAATAACCGTGAAAAACCGGCACCGAGAAACTTAAGTTTTCTCGTTTTCCAAAAATCTCAGTAAATCTACGATATCTTTTTGAGAAATCATTATTTTTACACGCGCCTAAGTTTTTTCAATGCACTGTGCTCCGCTGATTACGAATATGCCTATAGTTTAATAAAAAACTCATCAGGAAACTAGAAATCCGCGTTAGAAACTAGTGATCACAAATGAACGTCCTTTTTGCGCTAGGACCGATATTTCGCGAGAAAAACGCGAAAAACTGTTTGCATCATTCCTCGGACTCTGCATATAGTTTATATTATGTATTTTTAATCTCTGAAAAGGAATATAACATTATTTTAGTAATAGAACGCTTAGAATTTCTAATAACCGTGAAAAACCGGCACCGAGAATCTTAAGTTTCCTCGTTTTCCAAAAATCTCAGTAATTCTGCGATATCTTTTTGAGAAATCATTATTTTTACACGCGCCTAAGTTTTTTTAATGCACTGTGCTCCGCTGATTACGAATATGCCTGTGGTTTTATGAAAAACTCATCAGGAAACTAGAAATCCGCGTTAGAAACTAGTGATCACAAATGAACGTCCTTTTTGCGCTAGGACCGATATTTCGCGAGAAAAACGCGAAAAACTGTTTGCATCATTCCTCGGACTCTGCATATAGTTTATATTATGTATTTTTGATCTCTAAAAAGGAATATAAAATTATTTTAGTGAAAGAACGCTTAGAATTTATAATAACCGTGAAAAACCGGCACCGAGAAACTTAAGTTTTCTCGTTTTCCAAAAATCTCAGTAAATCTACGATATCTTTTTGAGAAATCATTATTTTTACACGCGCCTAAGTTTTTTTAATGCACTGTGCTTCGCTGATTACGAATATGCCTATGGTTTTATGGAAAACTCATCAGGAAACTAGAAATCCGCGTTAGAAACTAGTAATCACAAATGAACGTCCTTTTTGCGCTAGGACCGATATTTCGCGAGAAAAACGCGAAAAACTGTTTGCATCATTCCTCGGACACTGCATATAGTTTTTATTATGTATTTTGAATTTCTGAAAAGGAATATAACATTATTTTAGTAATAGAACGCTTAGAAATTATAATAACCGTGAAAAACCGGCACCGAGAATCTCAAGTTTCCTCGTTTTCCAAAAATCTCAGTAATTCTACGATATCTTTTTGAGAAATCATTATTTTTACACGCGCCTAAGTTTTTTTAATGCACTGTGCTCCGCTGATTACGAACATGCATATCGTTTTATGACAAACTCATCAGGAAACTAGAAATCCGCGTTAGAAACTAGTGATCACAAATGAACGTCCTTTTTGCGCTAGGACCGATATTTCGCGAGAAAAACGCGAAAAACTGTTTGCATCATTCCTCGGACTCTGCATATAGTTTATATTATGTATTTTTGATCTCTAAAAAAAAAAATAACATTATTTTAGTTAGAGATCGCTTAGAATTTATAATAACCGTGAAAAACCGGCACCGAGAATCTTAAGTTTCCTCGTTTTCCAAAAATCTCAGTAATTCTACGATATCTTTTTGAGAAATCATTATTTTTACACGCGCCTGAGTTTTTTTGATGCACTGTGCTCCGCTGATTACGAATATGCCTGTGGTTTTATGAAAAACTCATCAGGAAACTAGAAATCCGCGTTAGAAACTAGTGATCACAAATGAACGTCCTTTTTGCGCTAGGACCGATATTTCGCGAGAAAAACGCGAAAAACTGTTTGCATCATTCCTCGGACACTGCATATAGTTTATATTATGTATTTTTGATCTCGAAAAAGGAATATAACATTATTTTAGTAAAAGAACGCTCAGAATTCATAATAACCGTGAAAAACCGGCACCGAGAAACTTAAGTTTTCTCGTTTTCCAAAAATCTCAGTAAATCTACGATATCTTTTTGAGAAATCATTATTTTTACACGCGCCTAAGTTTTTTTAATGCACTGTGCTCCGCTGATTACGAATATGCCTGTGGTTTTATGAAAAACTCATCAGGAAACTAGAAATCCGCGTTAGAAACTAGTGATCACAAATGAACGTCCTTTTTGCGCTAGGACCGATATTTCGCGAGAAAAACGCGAAAAACTGTTTGCATCATTCCTCGGACTCTGCATATAGTTTATATTATGTATTTTTGATCTCTAAAAAGGAATATAAAATTATTTTAGTGAAAGAACGCTTAGAATTTATAATAACCGTGAAAAACCGGCACCGAGAAACTTAAGTTTTCTCGTTTTCCAAAAATCTCAGTAAATCTACGATATCTTTTCGAGAAATCATTATTTTTACACGCGCCTAAGTTTTTTTAATGCACTGTGCTTCGCTGATTACGAATATGCCTATAGTTTTATGACAAACTCATCAGGAAACTAGAAATCCGCGTAAGAAACTAGTGATCACAAATGAACGTCCTTTTTGCGCTAGGACCGATATTTCGCGAGAAAAACGCGAAAAACTGTTTGCATCATTCCTCGGACTCTGCATATAGTTTATATTATGTATTTTTGATCTCTAAAAAAAAAAATAACATTATTTTAGTTAGAGATCGCTTAGAATTTATAATAACCGTGAAAAACCGGCACCGAGAATCTTAAGTTTCCTCGTTTTCCAAAAATCTCAGTAATTCTACGATATCTTTTTGAGAAATCATTATTTTTACACGCGCCTGAGTTTTTTTGATGCACTGTGCTCCGCTGATTACGAATATGCCTGTGGTTTTATGAAAAACTCATCAGGAAACTAGAAATCCGCGTTAGAAACTAGTGATCACAAATGAACGTCCTTTTTGCGCTAGGACCGATATTTCGCGAGAAAAACGCGAAAAACTGTTTGCATCATTCCTCGGACACTGCATATAGTTTATATTATGTATTTTTGATCTCTAAAAAGGAATATAACATTATTTTAGTAAAAGAACGCTTAGAATTCATAATAACCGTGAAAAACCGGCACCGAGAAACTTAAGTTTTCTCGTTTTCCAAAAATCTCAGTAAATCTACGATATCTTTTTGAGAAATCATTATTTTTAGACGCGCCTAAGTTTTTTTAATGCACTGTGCTCCGCTGATTACGAATATGCCTGTGGTTTTATGAAAAACTCATCAGGAAACTAGAAATCCGCGTTAGAAACTAGTGATCACAAATGAACGTCCTTTTTGCGCTAGGACCGATATTTCGCGAGAAAAACGCGAAAAACTGTTTGCATCATTCCTCGGACTCTGCATATAGTTTATATTATGTATTTTTGATCTCTAAAAAGGAATATAAAATTATTTTAGTGAAAGAACGCTTAGAATTTATAATAACCGTGAAAAACCGGCACCGAGAAACTTAAGTTTTCTCGTTTTCCAAAAATCTCAGTAAATCTACGATATCTTTTTGAGAAATCATTATTTTTACACGCGCCTAAGTTTTTTTAATGCACTGTGCTTCGCTGATTACGAATATGCCTATAGTTTTATGTAAAACTCATCAGGAAACTAGAAATCCGCGTTAGAAACTAGTGATCACAAATGAACGTCCTTTTTGCGCTAGGACCGATATTTCGCGAGAAAAACGCGAAAAACTGTTTGCATCATTCCTCGGACTCTGCATATAGTTTATATTATGTATTTTTGATCTCTAAAAAGGAATATAAAATTATTTCAGAGAAAGAACGCTTAGAATTTATAATAACCGTAAAAAACCGGCACCGAGAATCTTAAGTTTCCTCGTTTTCCAAAAATCTCAGTAATTCTGCAATATCTTTTTGAGAAATCATTATTTTTACACGCGCCTAAGTTTTTTTAATGCACTGTGCTCCGCTGATTACGAATATGCCTGTGGTTTTATGAAAAACTCATCAGGAAACTAGAAATCCGCGTTAGAAACTAGTGATCACAAATGAACGTCCTTTTTGCGCTAGGACCGATATTTCGCGAGAAAAACGCGAAAAACTGTTTGCATCATTCCTCGGACTCTGCATATAGTTTATATTATGTATTTTTGATCTCTAAAAAAAAAAATAACATTATTTTAGTTAGAGATCGCTTAGAATTTATAATAACCGTGAAAAACCGGCACCGAGAATCTTAAGTTTCCTCGTTTTCCAAAAATCTCAGTAATTCTACGATATCTTTTTGAGAAATCATTATTTTTACACGCGCCTAAGTTTTTTCAATGCACTGTGCTTCGCTGATTACGAATATGCCTATAGTTTTATGGAAAACTCATCAGGAAACTAGAAATCCGCGTTAGAAACTAGTGATCACAAATGAACGTCCTTTTTGCGCTAGGACCGATATTTCGCGAGAAAAACGCGAAAAACTGTTTGCATCATTCCTCGGACTCTGCATATAGTTTATATTATGTATTTTTGATCTCTAAAAAGGAATATAAAATTATTTTAGTAAAAGAACGCTTAGAATTTATAATAACCGTGAAAAACCGGCACCGAGAAACTTAAGTTTTCTCGTTTTCCAAAAATCTCAGTAAATCTACGATATCTTTTTGAGAAATCATTATTTTTACACGCGCCTAAGTTTTTTTAATGCACTGTGCTCCGCTGATTACGAATATGCCTGTGGTTTTATGAAAAACTCATCAGGAAACTAGAAATCCGCGTTAGAAACTAGTGATCACAAATGAACGTCCTTTTTGCGCTAGGACCGATATTTCGCGAGAAAAACGCGAAAAACTGTTTGCATCATTCCTCGGACTCTGCATATAGTTTATATTATGTATTTTTGATCTCTAAAAAGGAATATAAAATTATTTTAGTGAAAGAACGCTTAGAATTTATAATAACCGTGAAAAACCGGCACCGAGAAACTTAAGTTTTCTCGTTTTCCAAAAATCTCAGTAAATCTACGATATCTTTTTGAGAAATCATTATTTTTACACGCGCCTAAGTTTTTTTAATGCACTGTGCTTCGCTGATTACGAATATGCCTATGGTTTTATGGAAAACTCATCAGGAAACTAGAAATCCGCGTTAGAAACTAGTAATCACAAATGAACGTCCTTTTTGCGCTAGGACCGATATTTCGCGAGAAAAACGCGAAAAACTGTTTGCATCATTCCTCGGACACTGCATATAGTTTTTATTATGTATTTTGAATTTCTGAAAAGGAATATAACATTATTTTAGTAATAGAACGCTTAGAAATTATAATAACCGTGAAAAACCGGCACCGAGAATCTCAAGTTTCCTCGTTTTCCAAAAATCTCAGTAATTCTACGATATCTTTTTGAGAAATCATTATTTTTACACGCTCCTAAGTTTTTTTAATGCACTGTGCTCCGCTGATTACGAACATGCATATCGTTTTATGACAAACTCATCAGGAAACTAGAAATCCGCGTTAGAAACTAGTGATCACAAATGAACGTCCTTTTTGCGCTAGGACCGATATTTCGCGAGAAAAACGCGAAAAACTGTTTGCATCATTCCTCGGACTCTGCATATAGTTGATATTATGTATTTTTGATCTCTAAAAAGGAATATAAAATTATTTCAGAGAAAGAACGCTTAGAATTTATAATAACCGTGAAAAACCGGCACCGAGAAACTTAAGTTTTCTCGTTTTCCAAAAATCTCAGTAAATCTACGATATCTTTTTGAGAAATCATTATTTTTACACGCGCCTAAGTTTTTTTAATGCACTGTGCTTCGCTGATTACGAATATGCCTATAGTTTTATGGAAAACTCATCAGGAAACTAGAAATCCGCGTAAGAAACTAGTGATCACAAATGAACGTCCTTTTTGCGCTAGGACCGATATTTCGCGAGTAAAACGCGAAAAACTGTTTGCATCATTCCTCGGACTCTGCATATAGTTTATATTATGTATTTTTGATCTCTAAAAAGGAATATAAAATTATTTCAGAGAAAGAACGCTTAGAATTTATAATAACCGTAAAAAACCGGCACCGAGAATCTTAAGTTTCCTCGTTTTCCAAAAATCTCAGTAATTCTGCAATATCTTTTTGAGAAATCATTATTTTTACACGCGCCTAAGTTTTTTTAATGCACTGTGCTCCGCTGATTACGAATATGCCTGTGGTTTTATGAAAAACTCATCAGGAAACTAGAAATCCGCGTTAGAAACTAGTGATCACAAATGAACGTCCTTTTTGCGCTAGGACCGATATTTCGCGAGAAAAACGCGAAAAACTGTTTGCATCATTCCTCGCACTCTGCATATAGTTTATATTATGTATTTTTGATCTCTAAAAAGGAATATAAAATTATTTTAGTGAAAGAACGCTTAGAATTTATAATAACCGTGAAAAACCGGCACCGAGAAACTTAAGTTTTCTCGTTTTCCAAAAATCTCAGTAAATCTACGATATCTTTTTGAGAAATCATTATTTTTACACGCGCCTAAGTTTTTTTAATGCACTGTGCTTCGCTGATTACGAATATGCCTATAGTTTTATGGAAAACTCATCAGGAAACTAGAAATCCGCGTTAGAAACTAGTGATCACAAATGAACGTCCTTTTTGCGCTAGGACCGATATTTCGCGAGAAAAACGCGAAAAACTGTTTGCATCATTCCTCGGACTCTGCATATAGTTTATATTATGTATTTTTGATCTCTAAAAAGGAATATAACATTAATTTAGTAAAAGAACGCTTAGAATTTATAATAACCGTGAAAAACCGGCACCGAGAAACTTAAGTTTTCTCGTTTTCCAAAAATCTCAGTAAATCTACGATATCTTTTTGAGAAATCATTATTTTTACACGCGCCTAAGTTTTTTTAATGCACTGTGCTTCGCTGATTACGAATATGCCTATAGTTTTATGGAAAACTCATCAGGAAACTAGAAATCCGCGTTAGAAACTAGTGATCACAAATGAACGTCCTTTTTGCGCTAGGACCGATATTTCGCGAGAAAAACGCGAAAAACTGTTTGCATCATTCCTCGAACTCTGCATATAGTTTATATTATGTATTTTTGATCTCTAAAAATGAATATAACATTATTTTAGTAAAAGAACGCTTAGAATTTATAATAACCGTGAAAAACCGGCACCGAGAAACTTAAGTTTTCTCGTTTTCCAAAAATCTCAGTAAATCTACGATATCTTTTTGAGAAATCATTATTTTTACACGCGCCTAAGTTTTTTCAATGCACTGTGCTCCGCTGATTACGAATATGCCTATAGTTTAATAAAAAACTCATCAGGAAACTAGAAATCCGCGTTAGAAACTAGTGATCACAAATGAACGTCCTTTTTGCGCTAGGACCGATATTTCGCGAGAAAAACGCGAAAAACTGTTTGCATCATTCCTCGGACTCTGCATATAGTTTATATTATGTATTTTTAATCTCTGAAAAGGAATATAACATTATTTTAGTAATAGAACGCTTAGAATTTCTAATAACCGTGAAAAACCGGCACCGAGAATCTTAAGTTTCCTCGTTTTCCAAAAATCTCAGTAATTCTGCGATATCTTTTTGAGAAATCATTATTTTTACACGCGCCTAAGTTTTTTTAATGCACTGTGCTCCGCTGATTACGAATATGCCTGTGGTTTTATGAAAAACTCATCAGGAAACTAGAAATCCGCGTTAGAAACTAGTGATCACAAATGAACGTCCTTTTTGCGCTAGGACCGATATTTCGCGAGAAAAACGCGAAAAACTGTTTGCATCATTCCTCGGACTCTGCATATAGTTTATATTATGTATTTTTGATCTCTAAAAAGGAATATAAAATTATTTTAGTGAAAGAACGCTTAGAATTTATAATAACCGTGAAAAACCGGCACCGAGAAACTTAAGTTTTCTCGTTTTCCAAAAATCTCAGTAAATCTACGATATCTTTTTGAGAAATCATTATTTTTACACGCGCCTAAGTTTTTTTAATGCACTGTGCTTCGCTGATTACGAATATGCCTATGGTTTTATGGAAAACTCATCAGGAAACTAGAAATCCGCGTTAGAAACTAGTAATCACAAATGAACGTCCTTTTTGCGCTAGGACCGATATTTCGCGAGAAAAACGCGAAAAACTGTTTGCATCATTCCTCGGACACTGCATATAGTTTTTATTATGTATTTTGAATTTCTGAAAAGGAATATAACATTATTTTAGTAATAGAACGCTTAGAAATTATAATAACCGTGAAAAACCGGCACCGAGAATCTCAAGTTTCCTCGTTTTCCAAAAATCTCAGTAATTCTACGATATCTTTTTGAGAAATCATTATTTTTACACGCGCCTAAGTTTTTTTAATGCACTGTGCTCCGCTGATTACGAACATGCATATCGTTTTATGACAAACTCATCAGGAAACTAGAAATCCGCGTTAGAAACTAGTGATCACAAATGAACGTCCTTTTTGCGCTAGGACCGATATTTCGCGAGAAAAACGCGAAAAACTGTTTGCATCATTCCTCGGACTCTGCATATAGTTTATATTATGTATTTTTGATCTCTAAAAAAAAAAATAACATTATTTTAGTTAGAGATCGCTTAGAATTTATAATAACCGTGAAAAACCGGCACCGAGAATCTTAAGTTTCCTCGTTTTCCAAAAATCTCAGTAATTCTACGATATCTTTTTGAGAAATCATTATTTTTACACGCGCCTGAGTTTTTTTGATGCACTGTGCTCCGCTGATTACGAATATGCCTGTGGTTTTATGAAAAACTCATCAGGAAACTAGAAATCCGCGTTAGAAACTAGTGATCACAAATGAACGTCCTTTTTGCGCTAGGACCGATATTTCGCGAGAAAAACGCGAAAAACTGTTTGCATCATTCCTCGGACACTGCATATAGTTTATATTATGTATTTTTGATCTCTAAAAAGGAATATAAAATTATTTTAGTGAAAGAACGCTTAGAATTTATAATAACCGTGAAAAACCGGCACCGAGAAACTTAAGTTTTCTCGTTTTCCAAAAATCTCAGTAAATCTACGATATCTTTTTGAGAAATCATTATTTTTACACGCGCCTAAGTTTTTTTAATGCACTGTGCTTCGCTGATTACGAATATGCCTATAGTTTTATGGAAAACTCATCAGGAAACTAGAAATCCGCGTTAGAAACTAGTGATCACAAATGAACGTCCTTTTTGCGCTAGGACCGATATTTCGCGAGAAAAACGCGAAAAACTGTTTGCATCATTCCTCGAACTCTGCATATAGTTTATATTATGTATTTTTGATCTCTGAAAATGAATATAACATTATTTTAGTAAAAGAACGCTTAGAATTTATAATAACCGTGAAAAACCGGCACCGAGAAACTTAAGTTTTCTCGTTTTCCAAAAATCTCAGTAAATCTACGATATCTTTTTGAGAAATCATTATTTTTACACGCGCCTAAGTTTTTTCAATGCACTGTGCTCCGCTGATTACGAATATGCCTATAGTTTAATAAAAAACTCATCAGGAAACTAGAAATCCGCGTTAGAAACTAGTGATCACAAATGAACGTCCTTTTTGCGCTAGGACCGATATTTCGCGAGAAAAACGCGAAAAACTGTTTGCATCATTCCTCGGACTCTGCATATAGTTTATATTATGTATTTTTAATCTCTGAAAAGGAATATAACATTATTTTAGTAATAGAACGCTTAGAATTTCTAATAACCGTGAAAAACCGGCACCGAGAATCTTAAGTTTCCTCGTTTTCCAAAAATCTCAGTAATTCTGCGATATCTTTTTGAGAAATCATTATTTTTACACGCGCCTAAGTTTTTTTAATGCACTGTGCTCCGCTGATTACGAATATGCCTGTGGTTTTATGAAAAACTCATCAGGAAACTAGAAATCCGCGTTAGAAACTAGTGATCACAAATGAACGTCCTTTTTGCGCTAGGACCGATATTTCGCGAGAAAAACGCGAAAAACTGTTTGCATCATTCCTCGGACTCTGCATATAGTTTATATTATGTATTTTTGATCTCTAAAAAGGAATATAAAATTATTTTAGTGAAAGAACGCTTAGAATTTATAATAACCGTGAAAAACCGGCACCGAGAAACTTAAGTTTTCTCGTTTTCCAAAAATCTCAGTAAATCTACGATATCTTTTTGAGAAATCATTATTTTTACACGCGCCTAAGTTTTTTTAATGCACTGTGCTTCGCTGATTACGAATATGCCTATGGTTTTATGGAAAACTCATCAGGAAACTAGAAATCCGCGTTAGAAACTAGTAATCACAAATGAACGTCCTTTTTGCGCTAGGACCGATATTTCGCGAGAAAAACGCGAAAAACTGTTTGCATCATTCCTCGGACTCTGCATATAGTTTATATTATGTATTTTTGATCTCTAAAAAGGAATATAAAATTATTTCAGAGAAAGAACGCTTAGAATTTATAATAACCGTGAAAAACCGGCACCGAGAATCTTAAGTTTCCTCGTTTTCCAAAAATCTCAGTAATTCTACGATATCTTTTCGAGAAATCATTATTTTTACACGCGCCTAAGTTTTTTTAATGCACTGTGCTTCGCTGATTACGAATATGCCTATAGTTTTATGTAAAACTCATCAGGAAACTAGAAATCCGCGTTAGAAACTAGTGATCACAAATGAACGTCCTTTTTGCGCTAGGACCGATATTTCGCGAGAAAAACGCGAAAAACTGTTTGCATCATTCCTCGGACTCTGCATATAGTTTATATTATGTATTTTTGATCTCTAAAAAGGAATATAAAATTATTTCAGAGAAAGAACGCTTAGAATTTATAATAACCGTAATAAACCGGCACCGAGAATCTTAAGTTTCCTCGTTTTCCAAAAATCTCAGTAATTCTGCAATATCTTTTTGAGAAATCATTATTTTTACACGCGCCTAAGTTTTTTTAATGCACTGTGCTCCGCTGATTACGAATATGCCTGTGGTTTTATGAAAAACTCATCAGGAAACTAGAAATCCGCGTTAGAAACTAGTGATCACAAATGAACGTCCTTTTTGCGCTAGGACCGATATTTCGCGAGAAAAACGCGAAAAACTGTTTGCATCATTCCTCGGACTCTGCATATAGTTTATATTATGTATTTTTGATCTCTAAAAAAAAAAATAACATTATTTTAGTTAGAGATCGCTTAGAATTTATAATAACCGTGAAAAACCGGCACCGAGAATCTTAAGTTTCCTCGTTTTCCAAAAATCTCAGTAATTCTACGATATCTTTTTGAGAAATCATTATTTTTACACGCGCCTAAGTTTTTTCAATGCACTGTGCTTCGCTGATTACGAATATGCCTATAGTTTTATGGAAAACTCATCAGGAAACTAGAAATCCGCGTTAGAAACTAGTGATCACAAATGAACGTCCTTTTTGCGCTAGGACCGATATTTCGCGAGAAAAACGCGAAAAACTGTTTGCATCATTCCTCGGACTCTGCATATAGTTTATATTATGTATTTTTGATCTCTAAAAAGGAATATAAAATTATTTTAGTAAAAGAACGCTTAGAATTTATAATAACCGTGAAAAACCGGCACCGAGAAACTTAAGTTTTCTCGTTTTCCAAAAATCTCAGTAAATCTACGATATCTTTTTGAGAAATCATTATTTTTACACGCGCCTAAGTTTTTTTAATGCACTGTGCTCCGCTGATTACGAATATGCCTATAGTTTTATGAAAAACTCATCAGGAAACTAGAAATCCGCGTTAGAAACTAGTGATCACAAATGAACGTCCTTTTTGCGCTAGGACCGATATTTCGCGAGAAAAACGCGAAAAACTGTTTGCATCATTCCTCGGACTCTGCATATAGTTTATATTATGTATTTTTGATCTCTAAAAAGGAATATAAAATTATTTTAGTGAAAGAACGCTTAGAATTTATAATAACCGTGAAAAACCGGCACCGAGAAACTTAAGTTTTCTCGTTTTCCAAAAATCTCAGTAAATCTACGATATCTTTTTGAGAAATCATTATTTTTACACGCGCCTAAGTTTTTTTAATGCACTGTGCTTCGCTGATTACGAATATGCCTATAGTTTTATGTAAAACTCATCAGGAAACTAGAAATCCGCGTTAGAAACTAGTGATCACAAATGAACGTCCTTTTTGCGCTAGGACCGATATTTCGCGAGAAAAACGCGAAAAACTGTTTGCATCATTCCTCGGACTCTGCATATAGTTTATATTATGTATTTTTGATCTCTAAAAAGGAATATAAAATTATTTCAGAGAAAGAACGCTTAGAATTTATAATAACCGTAATAAACCGGCACCGAGAATCTTAAGTTTCCTCGTTTTCCAAAAATCTCAGTAATTCTGCAATATCTTTTTGAGAAATCATTATTTTTACACGCGCCTAAGTTTTTTTAATGCACTGTGCTCCGCTGATTACGAATATGCCTGTGGTTTTATGAAAAACTCATCAGGAAACTAGAAATCCGCGTTAGAAACTAGTGATCACAAATGAACGTCCTTTTTGCGCTAGGACCGATATTTCGCGAGAAAAACGCGAAAAACTGTTTGCATCATTCCTCGGACTCTGCATATAGTTTATATTATGTATTTTTGATCTCTAAAAAAAAAAATAACATTATTTTAGTTAGAGATCGCTTAGAATTTATAATAACCGTGAAAAACCGGCACCGAGAATCTTAAGTTTCCTCGTTTTCCAAAAATCTCAGTAATTCTACGATATCTTTTTGAGAAATCATTATTTTTACACGCGCCTAAGTTTTTTCAATGCACTGTGCTTCGCTGATTACGAATATGCCTATAGTTTTATGGAAAACTCATCAGGAAACTAGAAATCCGCGTTAGAAACTAGTGATCACAAATGAACGTCCTTTTTGCGCTAGGACCGATATTTCGCGAGAAAAACGCGAAAAACTGTTTGCATCATTCCTCGGACTCTGCATATAGTTTATATTATGTATTTTTGATCTCTAAAAAGGAATATAAAATTATTTTAGTAAAAGAACGCTTAGAATTTATAATAACCGTGAAAAACCGGCACCGAGAAACTTAAGTTTTCTCGTTTTCCAAAAATCTCAGTAAATCTACGATATCTTTTTGAGAAATCATTATTTTTACACGCGCCTAAGTTTTTTTAATGCACTGTGCTCCGCTGATTACGAATATGCCTATAGTTTTATGAAAAACCCATCAGGAAACTAGAAATCCGCGTTAGAAACTAGTGATCACAAATGAACGTCCTTTTTGCGCTAGGACCGATATTTCGCGAGAAAAACGCGAAAAACTGTTTGCATCATTCCTCGGACTCTGCATATAGTTTATATTATGTATTTTTGATCTCTAAAAAGGAATATAAAATTATTTCAGAGAAAGAACGCTTAGAATTTATAATAACCGTAATAAACCGGCACCGAGAATCTTAAGTTTCCTCGTTTTCCAAAAATCTCAGTAATTCTGCAATATCTTTTTGAGAAATCATTATTTTTACACGCGCCTAAGTTTTTTTAATGCACTGTGCTCCGCTGATTACGAATATGCCTGTGGTTTTATGAAAAACTCATCAGGAAACTAGAAATCCGCGTTAGAAACTAGTGATCACAAATGAACGTCCTTTTTGCGCTAGGACCGATATTTCGCGAGAAAAACGCGAAAAACTGTTTGCATCATTCCTCGGACTCTGCATATAGTTTATATTATGTATTTTTGATCTCTAAAAAAAAAATAACATTATTTTAGTTAGAGATCGCTTAGAATTTATAATAACCGTGAAAAACCGGCACCGAGAATCTTAAGTTTCCTCGTTTTCCAAAAATCTCAGTAATTCTACGATATCTTTTTGAGAAATCATTATTTTTACACGCGCCTAAGTTTTTTCAATGCACTGTGCTTCGCTGATTACGAATATGCCTATAGTTTTATGGAAAACTCATCAGGAAACTAGAAATCCGCGTTAGAAACTAGTGATCACAAATGAACGTCCTTTTTGCGCTAGGACCGATATTTCGCGAGAAAAACGCGAAAAACTGTTTGCATCATTCCTCGGACTCTGCATATAGTTTATATTATGTATTTTTGATCTCTAAAAAGGAATATAAAATTATTTTAGTAAAAGAACGCTTAGAATTTATAATAACCGTGAAAAACCGGCACCGAGAAACTTAAGTTTTCTCGTTTTCCAAAAATCTCAGTAAATCTACGATATCTTTTTGAGAAATCATTATTTTTACACGCGCCTAAGTTTTTTTAATGCACTGTGCTCCGCTGATTACGAATATGCCTATAGTTTTATAAAAAACTCATCAGGAAACTAGAAATCCGCGTTAGAAACTAGTGATCACAAATGAACGTCCTTTTTGCGCTAGGACCGATATTTCGCGAGTAGAACGCGAAAAACTGTTTGCATCATTCCTCGGACTCTGCATATAGTTGATATTATGTATTTTTGATCTCTAAAAAGGAATATAAAATTATTTCAGAGAAAGAACGCTTAGAATTTATAATAACCGTGAAAAACCGGCACCGAGAAACTTAAGTTTTCTCGTTTTCCAAAAATCTCAGTAAATCTACGATATCTTTTTGAGAAATCATTATTTTTACACGCGCCTAAGTTTTTTTAATGCACCGTGCTTCGCTGATTACGAATATGCCTATAGTTTTATGGAAAACTCATCAGGAAACTAGAAATCCGCGTTAGAAACTAGTGATCACAAATGAACGTCCTTTTTGCGCTAGGACCGATATTTCGCGAGAAAAACGCGAAAAACTGTTTGCATCATTCCTCGGACACTGCATATAGTTTTAATTATGTATTTTGAATTTCTGAAAAGGAATATAACATTATTTTAGTAATAGAACGCTTAGAATTTATAATAACCGTGAAAAACCGGCACCGAGAAACTTAAGTTTTCTCGTTTTCCAAAAATCTCAGTAAATCTACGATATCTTTTTGAGAAATCATTATTTTTACACGCGCCTAAGTTTTTTTAATGCACCGTGCTTCGCTGATTACGAATATGCCTATAGTTTTATGGAAAACTCATCAGGAAACTAGAAATCTGCGTTAGAAACTAGTGATCACAAATGAACGTCCTTTTTGCGCTAGGACCGATATTTCGCGAGAAAAACGCGAAAAACTGTTTGCATCATTCCTCGGACACTGCATATAGTTTTAATTATGTATTTTGAATTTCTGAAAAGGAATATAACATTATTTTAGTAATAGAACGCTTAGAATTTATAATAACCGTAAAAAACCGGCACCGAGAATCTCAAGTTTCCTCGTTTTCCAAAAATCTCAGTAATTCTGCGATATCTTTTTGAGAAATCATTATTTTTACACGCGCCTAAGTTTTTTTAATGCACTGTGCTCCGCTGATTACGAATATGCCTATAGTTTTATGAGAAACTCATCAGGAAACTAGAAATCCGCGTTAGAAACTAGTGATCACAAATGAACGTCCTTTTTGCGCTAGGACCGATATTTCGCGAGAAAAACGCGAAAAACTGTTTGCATCATTCCTCGCACTCTGCATATAGTTTATATTATGTATTTTTGATCTCTAAAGAGGAATATAAAATTATTTTAGTGAAAGAACGCTTAGAATTTATAATAACCGTGAAAAACCGGCACCGAGAATCTCAAGTTTCCTCGTTTTCCAAAAATCTCAGTAATTCTACGATATCTTTTTGAGAAATCATTATTTTTACACGCGCCTAAGTTTTTTCAATGCACTGTGCTCCGCTGATTACGAATATGCCTATAGTTTTATGGAAAACTCATCAGGAAACTAGAAAACCGCGTTAGAAACTAGTGATCACAAATGAACGTCCTTTTTGCGCTAGGACCGATATTTCGCGAGAAAAACGCGAAAAACTGTTTGCATCATTCCTCGAACTCTGCATATAGTTTATATTATGTATTTTTGATCTCTAAAAAGGAATATAACATTATTTAGTTAGAGAACGCTTAGAATTTATAATAACCGTGAAAAACTGGCACCGAGGATCTTAAGTTTTCTCGTTTTCCAAAAAACTCAGTAATTCCACGATATCTTTTCGAGGAACTATTATTTTTACACGCGCCTAAGTTTTTTAAATGCACTGTGCTCCGCTGATTATGAATATGCCTATAGTTTTACGAAAAACTCATCGTGTAACTAGAAATCTGCATAAGAAATTAGTGATCATGAAATAACGTCTATTTTGCGATAGGAACATTATTCCGTGAAAAAAACGCAAAAACCATTTCGCATTATCCCTGCAATTCCGCATAGAGTTTCTATCGTCTATTCTTGGCCGCGGAACAGGAATACAACATTAAAAAATATATGGATTAATAGAAAAATACTCACAGTTCTTGTTTAGATTTTCAATGGGTGGAAACAAAGATCCTCTCGGTTGAATGTGTGATTCCACTTTTCCATTCATATAGCACTGCACTTTCCACTTTTATTCAATCCTGACGTCTAACACGAAGAAACGCACATATCATTTATGATTTGATCGACTGCCGAGCACTTCGTTTTACACGCGCACAAAACACGAATTAATATGATTTTAATTTGGAAAAAGAAAAACAAAGCCACGCGCGACTGTCAGCTCGTCGGCCGCGGTACGCTGAGGGGCGAGAGGACTAGAAAACTGATGTCTCACTCGCGCTACCTCACTCAGGCTTGCCGACTACCGCGGCTGCGCAGAAATAGGTTGGAGGGGGGACGACGTCACACGCTCGCTCTCAAGCGTACGTATTGTTGTTGTGTGTTGTGCGTGTATAAAACTATTTTATACAGTATTTCTCGGTCCCTGCACATAGTTATTCTATGTATTATTGGCCGCTAAACAAAAATATAAAATTATTTTAGTGAAAGAACGCTTAGAATTTATAATAACCGTGAAAAACCGGCACCGAGAAACTTAAGTTTTCTCGTTTTCCAAAAATCTCAGTAAATCTACGATATCTTTTTGAGAAATCATTATTTTTACACGCGCCTAAGTTTTTTTAATGCACTGTGCTCCGCTGATTACGAAAATGCCTATAGTTTTATGACAAACTCATCAGGCAACTAGAAATCCGCGTTAGAAACTAGTGATCACAAATGAACGTCCTTTTTGCGCTAGGACCGATATTTCGCGAGAAAAACGCGAAAAACTGTTTGCATCATTCCTCGGACTCTGCATATAGTTTATGTTATGTATTTTTAATCTCTGGAAAGGAATATAACATTATTTTAGTAATAGAACGCTTAGAATTTATAATAACCGTGAAAAACCGGCACCGAGAAACTTAAGTTTTCTCGTTTTCCAAAAATCTCAGTAAATCTACGATATCTTTTTGAGAAATCATTATTTTTACACGCGCCTAAGTTTTTTTAATGCACTGTGCTTCGCTGATTACGAATATGCCTATAGTTTTATGGAAAACTCATCAGGAAACTAGAAATCCGCGTTAGAAACTAGTGATCACAAATGAACGTCCTTTTTGCGCTAGGACCGATATTTCGCGAGAAAAACGCGAAAAACTGTTTGCATCATTCCTCGGACTCTGCATATAGTTTATATTATGTATTTTTGATCTCTAAAAAGGAATATAAAATTATTTTAGTAAAAGAACGCTTAGAATTTATAATAACCGTGAAAAACCGGCACCGAGAAACTTAAGTTTTCTCGTTTTCCAAAAATCTCAGTAAATCTACGATATCTTTTTGAGAAATCATTATTTTTACACGCGCCTAAGTTTTTTTAATGCACTGTGCTTCGCTGATTACGAATATGCCTATAGTTTTATGGAAAACTCATCAGGAAACTAGAAATCCGCGTTAGAAACTAGTGATCACAAATGAACGTCCTTTTTGCGCTAGGACCGATATTTCGCGAGAAAAACGCGAAAAACTGTTTGCATCATTCCTCGAACTCTGCATATAGTTTATATTATGTATTTTTGATCTCTAAAAAGGAATATAACATTATTTAGTTAGAGAACGCTTAGAATTTATAATAACCGTGAAAAACTGGCACCGAGGATCTTAAGTTTTCTCGTTTTCCAAAAAACTCAGTAATTCTACGATATCTTTTCGAGGAATTATTATTTTTACACGCGCCTAAGTTTTTTTAATGCACTGTGCTCCGCTGATTATGAATATGCCTATAGTTTTACGAAAAACTCATCGTGTAACTAGAAATCTGCATAAGAAATTAGTGATCATGAAATAACGTTTATTTTGCGATAGGAACATTATTCCGTGAAAAAAACGCAAAAACCATTTCGCATTATCCCTGCAATTCCGCATAGAGTTTCTATCGTCTATTCTTGGCCGCGAAACAGGAATACAACATTAAAAATTATATGGATTAATAGAAAAAAACTCACAGTTCTTGTTTAATTTTTCAATGGGTAGAAACAAAGATCCTCTCGGTTGAATGTGTGATTCCACTTTTCCATTCATATAGCACTGCACTTTCCACTTTTATTTAATCCTGACGTCTAACACGAAGAAACGCACATATCATTTATAATTTGATCGACTGCCGAGCACTTCGTTTTACACGCGCACAAAACACGAATTAATATGATTTTAATTTGGAAAAAGAAAAACAAAGCCACGCGCGACTGTCAGCTCGTCGGCCGCGGTACGCTGAGGGGCGAGAGGACTAGAAAACTGATGTCTCACTCGCGCTACCTCACTCAGGCTTGCCGACTACCGCGGCTGCGCAGAAATAGGTTGGAGGGGGGACGACGTCACACGCTCGCTCTCAAGCGTACGTATTGTTGTTGTGTGTTGTGCGTGTATAAAACTATTTTATACAGTATTTCTCGGTCCCTGCATATAGTTATTCTATGTATTATTGGCCGCTAAACAAAAATATAAAATTATTTCAGTGGTAGAACGCTTAGAATTTATAATAACCGTGAAAAACCGGCACCGAGGATCTTGAGTTTTCTCCTTTTCCAAAAATCTCACTAATTCTACGATATCTTTTTAAGAAATCATTATTTTTACACGCGCCTAAGTTTTTTTAATGCACTGTGCTCCGCTGATTACGAATATGCCTATAGTTTCATAGAAAACTCATCAGGCAACTAGAAATCCGCGTTTAGAACTGGTGATCACAAATTAACGTCCTTTTTGCGCTAGGACCGATATTTCGCGAGAAAAACGCGAAAAACTGTTTGCATCATTCCTCGGACTCTGCATATAGTTTATATTATGTATTTTTGATCTCTAAAAAGGAAAATAACATTATTTTAGTTAGAGAACGCTTAGAATTTATAATAACCGTGAAAAACCGGCACCGAGAATCTTAAGTTTCCTCGTTTTCCAAAAATCTCAGTAATTCTACGATATCTTTTTGAGAAATCATTATTTTTACACGCGCCTAAGTTTTTTTGATGCACTGTGCTCCGCTGATTACGAATATGCCTGTGGTTTTATGAAAAACTCATCAGGAAACTAGAAATCCGCGTTAGAAACTAGTGATCACAAATGAACGTCCTTTTTGCGCTAGGACCGATATTTCGCGAGAAAAACGCGAAAAACTGTTTGCATCATTCCTCGAACACTGCATATAGTTTATATTATGTATTTTTGATCCCTAAAAATGAATATAACATTATTTTAGTAAAAGAACGCTTAGAATTTATAATAACCGTGAAAAACCGGCACCGAGAAACTTAAGTTTTCTCGTTTTCCAAAAATCTCAGTAAATCTACGATATCTTTTTGAGAAATCATTATTTTTACACGCGCCTAAGTTTTTTTAATGCACTGTGCTCCGCTGATTAAGAATATGCCTATAGTTTTATAAAAAACTCATCAGGAAACTAGAAATCCGCGTTAGAAACTAGTGATCACAAATGAACGTCTTTTTTGCGCTAGGACCGATATTTCGCGAGAAAAACGCGAAAAACTGTTTGCATCATTCCTCGGACTCTGCATATAGTTTATATTATGTATTTTTGATCTCTAAAAAGGAATATAAAATTATTTTAGTGAAAGAACGCTTAGAATTTATAATAACCGTGAAAAACCGGCACCAAGAAACTTAAGTTTGCTCGTTTTCCAAAAATCTCAGTAAATCTACGATATCTTTTTGAGAAATCATTATTTTTACACGCGCCTAAGTTTTTTTAATGCACTGTGCTCCGCTGATTACGAATATGCCTATAGTTTTATAAAAAACTCATCAGGAAACTAGAAATCCGCGTTAGAACCTAGTGATCACAAATGAACGTCCTTTTTGCGCTAGGACCGATATTTCGCGAGAAAAACGCGAAAAACTGTTTGCATCATTCCTCGGACTCTGCATATAGTTTATATTATGTATTTTTGATCTCTAAAAAGGAATATAAAATTATTTTAGTGAAAGAACGCTTAGAATTTATAATAACCGTGAAAAACCGGCACCGAGAAACTTAAGTTTTCTCGTTTTCCAAAAATCTCAGTAAATCTACGATATCTTTTTGAGAAATTATTATTTTTACACGCGCCTAAGTTTTTTTAATGCACTGTGCTCCGCTGATTACGAATATGCCTATAGTTTTATGAAAAACTCATCAGGAAACTAGAAATCCGCGTTAGAAACTAGTGATCACAAATGAACGTCCTTTTTGCGCTAGGACCGATATTTCGCGAGAAAAACGCGAAAAACTGTTTGCATCATTCCTCGAACACTGCATATAGTTTATATTATGTATTTTTGATCTCTAAAAAGGAATATAAAATTATTTCAGAGAAAGAACGCTTAGAATTTATAATAACCGTGAAAAACCGGCACCGAGAAACTTAAGTTTTCTCGTTTTCCAAAAATCTCAGTAAATCTACGATATCTTTTTGAGAAATCATTATTTTTACACGCGCCTAAGTTTTTTTAATGCACTGTGCTCCGCTGATTACGAATATGCCTATAGTTTTATGAAAAACTCATCAGGAAACTAGAAATCCGCGTTAGAAACTAGTGATCACAAATGAACGTCCTTTTTGCGCTAGGACCGATATTTCGCGAGAAAAACGCGAAAAACTGTTTGCATCATTCCTCGGACTCTGCATATAGTTTATATTATGTATTTTTGATCTCTAAAAAGGAATATAAAATTATTTTAGTGAAAGAACGCTTAGAATTTATAATAACCGTGAAAAACCGGCACCAAGAAACTTAAGTTTGCTCGTTTTCCAAAAATCTCAGTAAATCTACGATATCTTTTTGAGAAATCATTATTTTTACACGCGCCTAAGTTTTTTTAATGCACTGTGCTCCGCTGATTACGAATATGCCTATAGTTTTATGAAAAACTCATCAGGAAACTAGAAATCCGCGTTAGAAACTAGTGATCACAAATGAACGTCCTTTTTGCGCTAGGACCGATATTTCGCGAGAAAAACGCGAAAAACTGTTTGCATCATTCCTCGAACACTGCATATAGTTTATATTATGTATTTTTGATCTCTAAAAATGAATATAACATTATTTTAGTGAAAGAACGCTTAGAATTTATAATAACCGTGAAAAACCGGCACCGAGAATCTTAAGTTTCCTCGTTTTCCAAAAATCTCAGTAAATCTACGATATCTTTTTGAGAAATCATTATTTTTACACGCGCCTAAGTTTTTTTAATGCACTGTGCTCCGCTGATTACGAATATGCCTATAGTTTTATAAAAAACTCATCAGGAAACTAGAAATCCGCGTTAGAACCTAGTGATCACAAATGAACGTCCTTTTTGCGCTAGGACCGATATTTCGCGAGAAAAACGCGAAAAACTGTTTGCATCATTCCTCGGACTCTGCATATAGTTTATATTATGTATTTTTGATCTCTAAAAAGGAATATAAAATTATTTTAGTGAAAGAACGCTTAGAATTTATAATAACCGTGAAAAACCGGCACCGAGAAACTTAAGTTTTCTCGTTTTCCAAAAATCTCAGTAAATCTACGATATCTTTTTGAGAAATTATTATTTTTACACGCGCCTAAGTTTTTTTAATGCACTGTGCTCCGCTGATTACGAATATGCCTATAGTTTTATGAAAAACTCATCAGGAAACTAGAAATCCGCGTTAGAAACTAGTGATCACAAATGAACGTCCTTTTTGCGCTAGGACCGATATTTCGCGAGAAAAACGCGAAAAACTGTTTGCATCATTCCTCGAACACTGCATATAGTTTATATTATGTATTTTTGATCTCTAAAAAGGAATATAAAATTATTTCAGAGAAAGAACGCTTAGAATTTATAATAACCGTGAAAAACCGGCACCGAGAAACTTAAGTTTTCTCGTTTTCCAAAAATCTCAGTAAATCTACGATATCTTTTTGAGAAATCATTATTTTTACACGCGCCTAAGTTTTTTTAATGCACTGTGCTCCGCTGATTACGAATATGCCTATAGTTTTATGAAAAACTCATCAGGAAACTAGAAATCCGCGTTAGAAACTAGTGATCACAAATGAACGTCCTTTTTGCGCTAGGACCGATATTTCGCGAGAAAAACGCGAAAAACTGTTTGCATCATTCCTCGAACACTGCATATAGTTTATATTATGTATTTTTGATCTCTAAAAATGAATATAACATTATTTTAGTAAAAGAACGCTTAGAATTTATAATAACCGTGAAAAACCGGCACCGAGAAACTTAAGTTTTCTCGTTTTCCAAAAATCTCAGTAAATCTACGATATCTTTTTGAGAAATCATTATTTTTACACGCGCCTAAGTTTTTTTAATGCACTGTGCTCCGCTGATTAAGAATATGCCTATAGTTTTATAAAAAACTCATCAGGAAACTAGAAATCCGCGTTAGAAACTAGTGATCACAAATGAACGTCCTTTTTGCGCTAGGACCGATATTTCGCGAGAAAAACGCGAAAAACTGTTTGCATCATTCCTCGGACTCTGCATATAGTTTATATTATGTATTTTTGATCTCTAAAAAGGAATATAAAATTATTTTAGTGAAAGAACGCTTAGAATTTATAATAACCGTGAAAAACCGGCACCGAGAAACTTAAGTTTTCTCGTTTTCCAAAAATCTCAGTAAATCTACGATATCTTTTTGAGAAATTATTATTTTTACACGCGCCTAAGTTTTTTTAATGCACTGTGCTCCGCTGATTACGAATATGCCTATAGTTTTATGAAAAACTCATCAGGAAACTAGAAATCCGCGTTAGAAACTAGTGATCACAAATGAACGTCCTTTTTGCGCTAGGACCGATATTTCGCGAGAAAAACGCGAAAAACTGTTTGCATCATTCCTCGAACACTGCATATAGTTTATATTATGTATTTTTGATCTCTAAAAATGAATATAACATTATTTTAGTAAAAGAACGCTTAGAATTTATAATAACCGTGAAAAACCGGCACCGAGAAACTTAAGTTTTCTCGTTTTCCAAAAATCTCAGTAAATCTACGATATCTTTTTGAGAAATCATTATTTTTACACGCGCCTAAGTTTTTTTAATGCACTGTGCTCCGCTGATTAAGAATATGCCTATAGTTTTATAAAAAACTCATCAGGAAACTAGAAATCCGCGTTAGAAACTAGTGATCACAAATGAACGTCCTTTTTGCGCTAGGACCGATATTTCGCGAGAAAAACGCGAAAAACTGTTTGCATCATTCCTCGGACTCTGCATATAGTTTATATTATGTATTTTTGATCTCTAAAAAGGAATATAAAATTATTTTAGTGAAAGAACGCTTAGAATTTATAATAACCGTGAAAAACCGGCACCGAGAAACTTAAGTTTTCTCGTTTTCCAAAAATCTCAGTAAATCTACGATATCTTTTTGAGAAATCATTATTTTTACACGCGCCTAAGTTTTTTTAATGCACTGTGCTCCGCTGATTACGAATATGCCTATAGTTTTATAAAAAACTCATCAGGAAACTAGAAATCCGCGTTAGAAACTAGTGATCACAAATGAACGTCCTTTTTGCGCTAGGACCGATATTTCGCGAGTAGAACGCGAAAAACTGTTTGCATCATTCCTCGGACTCTGCATATAGTTGATATTATGTATTTTTGATCTCTAAAAAGGAATATAAAATTATTTCAGAGAAAGAACGCTTAGAATTTATAATAACCGTGAAAAACCGGCACCGAGAAACTTAAGTTTTCTCGTTTTCCAAAAATCTCAGTAAATCTACGATATCTTTTTGAGAAATTATTATTTTTACACGCGCCTAAGTTTTTTTAATGCACCGTGCTTCGCTGATTACGAATATGCCTATAGTTTTATGGAAAACTCATCAGGAAACTAGAAATCCGCGTTAGAAACTAGTGATCACAAATGAACGTCCTTTTTGCGCTAGGACCGATATTTCGCGAGAAAAACGCGAAAAACTGTTTGCATCATTCCTCGGACACTGCATATAGTTTTAATTATGTATTTTGAATTTCTGAAAAGGAATATAACATTATTTTAGTAATAGAACGCTTAGAATTTATAATAACCGTGAAAAACCGGCACCGAGAAACTTAAGTTTTCTCGTTTTCCAAAAATCTCAGTAAATCTACGATATCTTTTTGAGAAATCATTATTTTTACACGCGCCTAAGTTTTTTTAATGCACCGTGCTTCGCTGATTACGAATATGCCTATAGTTTTATGGAAAACTCATCAGGAAACTAGAAATCTGCGTTAGAAACTAGTGATCACAAATGAACGTCCTTTTTGCGCTAGGACCGATATTTCGCGAGAAAAACGCGAAAAACTGTTTGCATCATTCCTCGGACACTGCATATAGTTTTAATTATGTATTTTGAATTTCTGAAAAGGAATATAACATTATTTTAGTAATAGAACGCTTAGAATTTATAATAACCGTAAAAAACCGGCACCGAGAATCTCAAGTTTCCTCGTTTTCCAAAAATCTCAGTAATTCTACGATATCTTTTTGAGAAATCATTATTTTAACACGCGCCTAAGTTTTTTTAATGCACTGTGCTCCGCTGATTACGAACATGCCTATAGTTTTATGGAAAACTCATCAGGAAACTAGAAATCCGCGTTAGGAACTAGTGATCACAAATGAACGTCCTTTTTGCGCTAGGACCGATATTTCGCGAGAAAAACGCGAAAAACTGTTTGCATCATTCCTCGCACTCTGCATATAGTTTATATTATGTATTTTTGATCTCTAAAGAGGAATATAAAATTATTTTAGTGAAAGAACGCTTAGAATTTATAATAACCGTGAAAAACCGGCACCGAGAAACTTAAGTTTTCTCGTTTTCCAAAAATCTCAGTAAATCTACGATATCTTTTTGAGAAATCATTATTTTTACACGCGCCTAAGTTTTTTTAATGCACTGTGCTCCGCTGATTACGAATATGCCTATAGTTTTATAAAAAACTCATCAGGAAGATAGAAATCCGCGTTAGAAACTAGTGATCACAAATGAACGTCCTTTTTGCGCTAGGACCGATATTTCGCGAGAAAAACGCGAAAAACTGTTTGCATCATTCCTCGAACTCTGCATATAGTTTATATTATGTATTTTTGATCTCTAAAGAGGAATATAAAATTATTTTAGTGAAAGAACGCTTAGAATTTATAATAACCGTGAAAAACCGGCACCGAGAAACTTAAGTTTTCTCGTTTTCCAAAAATCTCAGTAATTCTACGATATCTTTTTGAGAAATCATTATTTTTACACGCGCCTAAGTTTTTTCAATGCACTGTGCTCCGCTGATTACGAATATGCCTATAGTTTAATAAAAAACTCATCAGGAAACTAGAAATCCGCGTTAGAAACTGGTGATCACAAATGAACGTCCTTTTTGCGCTAGGACCGATATTTCGCGAGAAAAACGCGAAAAACTGTTTGCATCATTCCTCGGACTCTGCATATAGTTTATATTATGTATTTTTAATCTCTGAAGAGGAATATAACATTATTTTAGTAATAGAACGCTTAGAATTTCTAATAACCGTGAAAAACCGGCACCGAGAATCTTAAGTTTCCTCGTTTTCCAAAAATCTCAGTAATTCTGCGATATCTTTTTGAGAAATCATTATTTTTACACGCGCCTAAGTTTTTTTAATGCACTGTGCTCCGCTGATTACGAATATGCCTATAGTTTTATGAGAAACTCATCAGGAAACTAGAAATCCGCGTTAGAAACTAGTGATCACAAATGAACGTCCTTTTTGCGCTAGGACCGATATTTCGCGAGAAAAACGCGAAAAACTGTTTGCATCATTCCTCGGACACTGCATATAGTTTTTATTATGTATTTTGAATTTCTGAAAAGGAATATAACATTATTTTAGTAATAGAACGCTTAGAATTTATAATAACCGTGAAAAACCGGCACCGAGAATCTCAAGTTTCCTCGTTTTCCAAAAATCTCAGTAATTCTACGATATCTTTTTGAGAAATCATTATTTTTACACGCGCCTAAGTTTTTTCAATGCACTGTGCTCTGCTGATTACGAATATGCCTATAGTTTTATGGAAAACTCATCAGGAAACTAGAAAACCGCGTTAGAAACTAGTGATCACAAATGAACGTCCTTTTTGCGCTAGGACCGATATTTCGCGAGAAAAACGCGAAAAACTGTTTGCATCATTCCTCGAACTCTGCATATAGTTTATATTATGTATTTTTGATCTCTAAAAAGGAATATAACATTATTTAGTTAGAGAACGCTTAGAATTTATAATAACCGTGAAAAACTGGCACCGAGGATCTTAAGTTTTCTCGTTTTCCAAAAAACTCAGTAATTCCACGATATCTTTTCGAGGAACTATTATTTTTACACGCGCCTAAGTTTTTTAAATGCACTGTGCTCCGCTGATTATGAATATGCCTATAGTTTTACGAAAAACTCATCGTGTAACTAGAAATCTGCATAAGAAATTAGTGATCATGAAATAACGTCTATTTTGCGATAGGAACATTATTCCGTGAAAAAAACGCAAAAACCATTTCGCATTATCCCTGCAATTCCGCATAGAGTTTCTATCGTCTATTCTTGGCCGCGGAACAGGAATACAACATTAAAAAATATATGGATTAATAGAAAAATACTCACAGTTCTTGTTTAGATTTTCAATGGGTGGAAACAAAGATCCTCTCGGTTGAATGGGTGATTCCACTTTTCCATTCATATAGCACTGCACTTTCCACTTTTATTTAATCCTGACGTCTAACACGAAGAAACGCACATATCATTTATGATTTGATCGACTGCCGAGCACTTCGTTTTACACGCGCACAAAACACGAATTAATATGATTTTAATTTGGAAAAAGAAAAACAAAGCCACGCGCGACTGTCAGCTCGTCGGCCGCGGTACGCTGAGGGGCGAGAGGACTAGAAAACTGATGTCTCACTCGCGCTACCTCACTCAGGCTTGCCGACTACCGCGGCTGCGCAGAAATAGGTTGGAGGGGGGACGACGTCACACGCTCGCTCTCAAGCGTACGTATTGTTGTTGTGTGTTGTGCGTGTATAAAACTATTTTATACAGTATTTCTCGGTCCCTGCACATAGTTATTCTATGTATTATTGGCCGCTAAACAAAAATATAAAATTATTTTAGTGAAAGAACGCTTAGAATTTATAATAACCGTGAAAAACCGGCACCGAGAAACTTAAGTTTTCTCGTTTTCCAAAAATCTCAGTAAATCTACGATATCTTTTTGAGAAATCATTATTTTTACACGCGCCTAAGTTTTTTTAATGCACTGTGCTCCGCTGATTACGAAAATGCCTATAGTTTTATGACAAACTCATCAGGCAACTAGAAATCCGCGTTAGAAACTAGTGATCACAAATGAACGTCCTTTTTGCGCTAGGACCGATATTTCGCGAGAAAAACGCGAAAAACTGTTTGCATCATTCCTCGGACTCTGCATATAGTTTATGTTATGTATTTTTAATCTCTGGAAAGGAATATAACATTATTTTAGTAATAGAACGCTTAGAATTTATAATAACCGTGAAAAACCGGCACCGAGAAACTTAAGTTTTCTCGTTTTCCAAAAATCTCAGTAAATCTACGATATCTTTTTGAGAAATCATTATTTTTACACGCGCCTAAGTTTTTTTAATGCACTGTGCTTCGCTGATTACGAATATGCCTATAGTTTTATGGAAAACTCATCAGGAAACTAGAAATCCGCGTTAGAAACTAGTGATCACAAATGAACGTCCTTTTTGCGCTAGGACCGATATTTCGCGAGAAAAACGCGAAAAACTGTTTGCATCATTCCTCGGACTCTGCATATAGTTTATATTATGTATTTTTGATCTCTAAAAAGGAATATAAAATTATTTTAGTAAAAGAACGCTTAGAATTTATAATAACCGTGAAAAACCGGCACCGAGAAACTTAAGTTTTCTCGTTTTCCAAAAATCTCAGTAAATCTACGATATCTTTTTGAGAAATCATTATTTTTACACGCGCCTAAGTTTTTTTAATGCACTGTGCTCCGCTGATTACGAATATGCCTATAGTTTTATAAAAAACTCATCAGGAAACTAGAAATCCGCGTTAGAAACTAGTGATCACAAATGAACGTCCTTTTTGCGCTAGGACCGATATTTCGCGAGAAAAACGCGAAAAACTGTTTGCATTATTCCTCGGACTCTGCATATAGTTTATATTATGTATTTTTGATCTCTAAAAAAAAAATATAAAATTATTTTAGTGAAAGAACGCTTAGAATTTATAATAACCGTGAAAAACCGGCACCGAGAAACTTAAGTTTTCTCGTTTTCCAAAAATCTCAGTAAATCTACGATATCTTTTTGAGAAATCATTATTTTTACACGCGCCTAAGTTTTTTTAATGCACTGTGCTTCGCTGATTACGAATATGCCTATAGTTTTATGGAAAACTCATCAGGAAACTAGAAATCCGCGTTAGAAACTAGTGATCACAAATGAACGTCCTTTTTGCGCTAGGACCGATATTTCGCGAGAAAAACGCGAAAAACTGTTTGCATCATTCCTCGAACTCTGCATATAGTTTATATTATGTATTTTTGATCTCTAAAAAGGAATATAACATTATTTAGTTAGAGAACGCTTAGAATTTATAATAACCGTGAAAAACTGGCACCGAGGATCTTAAGTTTTCTCGTTTTCCAAAAAACTCAGTAATTCTACGATATCTTTTCGAGGAATTATTATTTTTACACGCGCCTAAGTTTTTTTAATGCACTGTGCTCCGCTGATTATGAATATGCCTATAGTTTTACGAAAAACTCATCGTGTAACTAGAAATCTGCATAAGAAATTAGTGATCATGAAATAACGTTTATTTTGCGATAGGAACATTATTCCGTGAAAAAAACGCAAAAACCATTTCGCATTATCCCTGCAATTCCGCATAGAGTTTCTATCGTCTATTCTTGGCCGCGAAACAGGAATACAACATTAAAAATTATATGGATTAATAGAAAAAAACTCACAGTTCTTGTTTAATTTTTCAATGGGTAGAAACAAAGATCCTCTCGGTTGAATGTGTGATTCCACTTTTCCATTCATATAGCACTGCACTTTCCACTTTTATTTAATCCTGACGTCTAACACGAAGAAACGCACATATCATTTATAATTTGATCGACTGCCGAGCACTTCGTTTTACACGCGCACAAAACACGAATTAATATGATTTTAATTTGGAAAAAGAAAAACAAAGCCACGCGCGACTGTCAGCTCGTCGGCCGCGGTACGCTGAGGGGCGAGAGGACTAGAAAACTGATGTCTCACTCGCGCTACCTCACTCAGGCTTGCCGACTACCGCGGCTGCGCAGAAATAGGTTGGAGGGGGGACGACGTCACACGCTCGCTCTCAAGCGTACGTATTGTTGTTGTGTGTTGTGCGTGTATAAAACTATTTTATACAGTATTTCTCGGTCCCTGCATATAGTTATTCTATGTATTATTGGCCGCTAAACAAAAATATAAAATTATTTCAGTGGTAGAACGCTTAGAATTTATAATAACCGTGAAAAACCGGCACCGAGGATCTTGAGTTTTCTCCTTTTCCAAAAATCTCACTAATTCTACGATATCTTTTTAAGAAATCATTATTTTTACACGCGCCTAAGTTTTTTTAATGCACTGTGCTCCGCTGATTACGAATATGCCTATAGTTTCATAGAAAACTCATCAGGCAACTAGAAATCCGCGTTTAGAACTGGTGATCACAAATTAACGTCCTTTTTGCGCTAGGACCGATATTTCGCGAGAAAAACGCGAAAAACTGTTTGCATCATTCCTCGGACTCTGCATATAGTTTATATTATGTATTTTTGATCTCTAAAAAGGAAAATAACATTATTTTAGTTAGAGAACGCTTAGAATTTATAATAACCGTGAAAAACCGGCACCGAGAATCTTAAGTTTCCTCGTTTTCCAAAAATCTCAGTAATTCTACGATATCTTTTTGAGAAATCATTATTTTTACACGCGCCTAAGTTTTTTTGATGCACTGTGCTCCGCTGATTACGAATATGCCTGTGGTTTTATGAAAAACTCATCAGGAAACTAGAAATCCGCGTTAGAAACTAGTGATCACAAATGAACGTCCTTTTTGCGCTAGGACCGATATTTCGCGAGAAAAACGCGAAAAACTGTTTGCATCATTCCTCGAACACTGCATATAGTTTATATTATGTATTTTTGATCTCTAAAAATGAATATAACATTATTTTAGTAAAAGAACGCTTAGAATTTATAATAACCGTGAAAAACCGGCACCGAGAAACTTAAGTTTTCTCGTTTTCCAAAAATCTCAGTAAATCTACGATATCTTTTTGAGAAATCATTATTTTTACACGCGCCCAAGTTTTTTTAATGCACTGTGCTCCGCTGATTAAGAATATGCCTATAGTTTTATAAAAAACTCATCAGGAAACTAGAAATCCGCGTTAGAAACTAGTGATCACAAATGAACGTCCTTTTTGCGCTAGGACCGATATTTCGCGAGAAAAACGCGAAAAACTGTTTGCATCATTCCTCGGACTCTGCATATAGTTTATATTATGTATTTTTGATCTCTAAAAAGGAATATAAAATTATTTTAGTGAAAGAACGCTTAGAATTTATAATAACCGTGAAAAACCGGCACCGAGAAACTTAAGTTTTCTCGTTTTCCAAAAATCTCAGTAAATCTACGATATCTTTTTGAGAAATTATTATTTTTACACGCGCCTAAGTTTTTTTAATGCACTGTGCTCCGCTGATTACGAATATGCCTATAGTTTTATGAAAAACTCATCAGGAAACTAGAAATCCGCGTTAGAAACTAGTGATCACAAATGAACGTCCTTTTTGCGCTAGGACCGATATTTCGCGAGAAAAACGCGAAAAACTGTTTGCATCATTCCTCGAACACTGCATATAGTTTATATTATGTATTTTTGATCTCTAAAAATGAATATAACATTATTTTAGTAAAAGAACGCTTAGAATTTATAATAACCGTGAAAAACCGGCACCGAGAAACTTAAGTTTTCTCGTTTTCCAAAAATCTCAGTAAATCTACGATATCTTTTTGAGAAATCATTATTTTTACACGCGCCTAAGTTTTTTTAATGCACTGTGCTCCGCTGATTAAGAATATGCCTATAGTTTTATAAAAAACTCATCAGGCAACTAGAAATCCGCGTTAGAAACTAGTGATCACGAATGAACGTCCGTTTTGCGCTAGGACCGATATTTCGCGAGAAAAACGCGAAAAACTGTTTGCATCATTCCTCGGACTCTGCATATAGTTTATATTATGTATTTTTGATCTCTAAAAAGGAATATAAAATTATTTTAGTGAAAGAACGCTTAGAATTTATAATAACCGTGAAAAACCGGCACCGAGAAACTTAAGTTTGCTCGTTTTCCAAAAATCTCAGTAAATCTACGATATCTTTTTGAGAAATCATTATTTTTACACGCGCCTAAGTTTTTTTAATGCACTGTGCTCCGCTGATTACGAATATGCCTATAGTTTTATAAAAAAACTCATCAGGAAACTAGAAATCCGCGTTAGAACCTAGTGATCACAAATGAACGTCCTTTTTGCGCTAGGACCGATATTTCGCGAGAAAAACGCGAAAAACTGTTTGCATCATTCCTCGGACTCTGCATATAGTTTATATTATGTATTTTTGATCTCTAAAAAGGAATATAAAATTATTTTAGTGAAAGAACGCTTAGAATTTATAATAACCGTGAAAAACCGGCACCGAGAAACTTAAGTTTTCTCGTTTTCCAAAAATCTCAGTAAATCTACGATATCTTTTTGAGAAATTATTATTTTTACACGCGCCTAAGTTTTTTTAATGCACTGTGCTCCGCTGATTACGAATATGCCTATAGTTTTATGGAAAACTCATCAGGAAACTAGAAATCCGCGTAAGAAACTAGTGATCACAAATGAACGTCCTTTTTGCGCTAGGACCGATATTTCGCGAGAAAAACGCGAAAAACTGTTTGCATCATTCCTCGCACTCTGCATATAGTTTATTTTATGTATTTTTGATCTCTAAAAAGGAATATAAAATTATTTTAGTGAAAGAACGCTTAGAATTTAGAATAACCGTGAAAAACCGGCATCGAGAAACTTTAGTTTTCTCGTTTTCCAAAAATCTCAGTAAATCTACGATATCTTTTTGAGAAATCATTATTTTTACACGCGCCTAAGTTTTTTTAATGCACTGTGCTCCGCTGATTACGAATATGCCTAGAGTTTTATGGAAAACTCATCAGGAAACTAGAAATCCGCGTTAGAAACTAGTGATCACAAATGAACGTCCTTTTTGCGCTAGGACCGATATTTCGCGAGTAAGCGCGAAAAACTGTTTGCATCATTCCTCGGACTCTGCATATAGTTTATATTATGTATTTTTAATCTCTGAAAAGGAATATAACATTATTTTAGTAATAGAACGCTTAGAATTTATAATAACCGTGAAAAACCGGCACCGAGAATCTTAAGTTTCCTCGTTTTCCAAAAATCTCAGTAATTCTGCGATATCTTTTTGAGAAATCATTATTTTTACACGCGCCTAAGTTTTTTTAATGCACTGTGCTCCGCTGATTACGAATATGCCTGTGGTTTTATGAAAAACTCATCAGGAAACTAGAAATCCGCGTTAGAAACTAGTGATCACAAATGAACGTCCTTTTTGCGCTAGGACCGATATTTCGCGAGAAAAACGCGAAAAACTGTTTGCATCATTCCTCGAACTCTGCATATAGTTTATATTATGTATTTTTGATCTCTAAAAATGAATATAACATTATTTTAGTAAAAGAACGCTTAGAATTTATAATAACCGTGAAAAACCGGCACCGAGAAACTTAAGTTTTCTCGTTTTCCAAAAATCTCAGTAAATCTACGATATCTTTTTGAGAAATCATTATTTTTACACGCGCCTAAGTTTTTTCAATGCACTGTGCTCCGCTGATTACGAATATGCCTATAGTTTAATAAAAAACTCATCAGGAAACTAGAAATCCGCGTTAGAAACTAGTGATCACAAATGAACGTCCTTTTTGCGCTAGGACCGATATTTCGCGAGAAAAACGCGAAAAACTGTTTGCATCATTCCTCGGACTCTGCATATAGTTTATATTATGTATTTTTAATCTCTGAAAAGGAATATAACATGATTTTAGTAATAGAACGCTTAGAATTTCTAATAACCGTGAAAAACCGGCACCGAGAATCTTAAGTTTCCTCGTTTTCCAAAAATCTCAGTAATTCTGCGATATCTTTTTGAGAAATCATTATTTTTACACGCGCCTAAGTTTTTTTAATGCACTGTGCTCCGCTGATTACGAATATGCCTGTGGTTTTATGAAAAACTCATCAGGAAACTAGAAATCCGCGTTAGAAACTAGTGATCACAAATGAACGTCCTTTTTGCGCTAGGACCGATATTTCGCGAGAAAAACGCGAAAAACTGTTTGCATCATTCCTCGGACTCTGCATATAGTTTATATTATGTATTTTTGATCTCTAAAAAAAAAAATAACATTATTTTAGTTAGAGATCGCTTAGAATTTATAATAACCGTGAAAAACCGGCACCGAGAATCTTAAGTTTCCTCGTTTTCCAAAAATCTCAGTAATTCTACGATATCTTTTTGAGAAATCATTATTTTTACACGCGCCTAAGTTTTTTCAATGCACTGTGCTTCGCTGATTACGAATATGCCTATAGTTTTATGGAAAACTCATCAGGAAACTAGAAATCCGCGTTAGAAACTAGTGATCACAAATGAACGTCCTTTTTGCGCTAGGACCGATATTTCGCGAGAAAAACGCGAAAAACTGTTTGCATCATTCCTCGGACTCTGCATATAGTTTATATTATGTATTTTTGATCTCTAAAAAGGAATATAAAATTATTTTAGTAAAAGAACGCTTAGAATTTATAATAACCGTGAAAAACCGGCACCGAGAAACTTAAGTTTTCTCGTTTTCCAAAAATCTCAGTAAATCTACGATATCTTTTTGAGAAATTATTATTTTTACACGCGCCTAAGTTTTTTTAATGCACTGTGCTCCGCTGATTACGAATATGCCTATAGTTTTATGGAAAACTCATCAGGAAACTAGAAATCCGCGTAAGAAACTAGTGATCACAAATGAACGTCCTTTTTGCGCTAGGACCGATATTTCGCGAGAAAAACGCGAAAAACTGTTTGCATCATTCCTCGCACTCTGCATATAGTTTATTTTATGTATTTTTGATCTCTAAAAAGGAATATAAAATTATTTTAGTGAAAGAACGCTTAGAATTTAGAATAACCGTGAAAAACCGGCATCGAGAAACTTTAGTTTTCTCGTTTTCCAAAAATCTCAGTAAATCTACGATATCTTTTTGAGCAATCATTATTTTTACACGCGCCTAAGTTTTTTTAATGCACTGTGCTCCGCTGATTACGAATATGCCTAGAGTTTTATGGAAAACTCATCAGGAAACTAGAAATCCGCGTTAGAAACTAGTGATCACAAATGAACGTCCTTTTTGCGCTAGGACCGATATTTCGCGAGTAAGCGCGAAAAACTGTTTGCATCATTCCTCGGACTCTGCATATAGTTTATATTATGTATTTTTAATCTCTGAAAAGGAATATAACATTATTTTAGTAATAGAACGCTTAGAATTTATAATAACCGTGAAAAACCGGCACCGAGAATCTTAAGTTTCCTCGTTTTCCAAAAATCTCAGTAATTCTGCGATATCTTTTTGAGAAATCATTATTTTTACACGCGCCTAAGTTTTTTTAATGCACTGTGCTCCGCTGATTACGAATATGCCTGTGGTTTTATGAAAAACTCATCAGGAAACTAGAAATCCGCGTTAGAAACTAGTGATCACAAATGAACGTCCTTTTTGCGCTAGGACCGATATTTCGCGAAAAAAACGCGAAAAACTGTTTGCATCATTCCTCGGACTCTGCATATAGTTTTATATTATGTATTTTTGATCTCTAAAAAGGAATATAAAATTATTTTAGTGAAAGAACGCTTAGAATTTATAATAACCGTGAAAAACCGGCACCGAGAAACTTAAGTTTTCTCGTTTTCCAAAAATCTCAGTAAATCTACGATATCTTTTTGACAAATCATTATTTTTACACGCGCCTAAGTTTTTTTAATGCACCGTGCTTCGCTGATTACGAATATGCCTATAGTTTTATGGAAAACTCATCAGGAAACTAGAAAACCGCGTTAGAAACTAGTGATCACAAATGAACGTCCTTTTTGCGCTAGGACCGATATTTCGCGAGAAAAACGCGAAAAACTGTTTGCATCATTCCTCGGACTCTGCATATAGTTTATATTATGTATTTTTAATCTCTGAAAAGGAATATAATATTATTTTAGTAATAGAACGCTTAGAATTTATAATAACCGTGAAAAACCGGCACCGAGGATCTTAAGTTTTCTCGTTTTCCAAAAAACTCAGTAATTCTACGACATTCTTTTGAGAAATCATTATTTTTACACGCGCCTAAGTTTTTTTAATGCACTGTGCTCCGCTGATTACGAAAATGCCTATAGTTTTATGACAAACTCATCAGGCAACTAGAAATCCGCGTTAGAAACTAGTGATCACAAATGAACGTCCTTTTTGCGCTAGGACCGATATTTCGCGAGAAAAACGCGAAAAACTGTTTGCATCATTCCTCGGACTCTGCATATAGTTTATATTATGTATTTTCAATCTCTGAAAAGGAATATAATATTATTTTAGTAATAGAACGCTTAGAATTTATAATAACCGTGAAAAACCGGCACCGAGGATCTTAAGTTTTCTCGTTTTCCAAAAAACTCAGTAATTCTACGACATTCGTTTGAGAAATCATTATTTTTACACGCGCCTAAGTTTTTTTAATGCACTGTGCTCCGCTGATTACGAAAATGCCTATAGTTTTATGACAAACTCATCAGGCAACTAGAAATCCGCGTTAGAAACTAGTGATCACAAATGAACGTCCTTTTTGCGCTAGGACCGATATTTCGCGAGAAAAACGCGAAAAACTGTTTGCATCATTCCTCGGACTCTGCATATAGTTTATGTTATGTATTTTTAATCTCTGGAAAGGAATATAACATTATTTTAGTAATAGAACGCTTAGAATTTATAATAACCGTGAAAAACCGGCACCGAGGATCTTAAGTTTTCTCGTTTTCCAAAAATCTCAGTAATTCTACAATATCTTTTTGAGAAATCATTATTTTTACACGCGCCTAAGTTTTTTCAATGCACTGTGCTCCGCTGATTACGAATATGCCTATAGTTTTATGGAAAACTCATCAGGAAACTAGAAATCCGCGTTAGAAACGAGTGATCACAAATGAACGTCCTTTTTGCGCTAGGACCGATATTTCGCGAGAAAAACGCGAAAAACTGTTTGCATCATTCCTCGGACTCTGCATATAGTTTATATTATGTATTTTTAATCTCTGAAAAGGAATATAACATTATTTTAGTAATAGAACGCTTAGAATTTATAATAACCGTGAAAAACCGGCACCGAGAATCTTAAGTTTCCTCTTTTTCCAAAAATCTCAGTAATTCTACAATATCTTTTTGAGAAATCATTATTTTTACACGCGCCTAAGTTTTTTTAATGCACTGTGCTCCGCTGATTACGAATATGCCTATAGTTTTATGGTAAACTCAACAGAAAACTAGAAATCTGCGTTAGAAACGAGTGATCACAAATGAACGTCCTTTTTGCGCTAGGACCGATATTTCGCGAGAAAAACGCGAAAAACTGTTTGCATCATTCCTCGGACTCTGCATATAGTTTATATTATGTATTTTTGATCTCTAAAAATGAATATAACATTATTTTAGTAAAAGAACGCTTAGAATTTATAATAACCGTGAAAAACCGACACCGAGAAACTTAAGTTTTCTCGTTTTCCAAAAATCTCAGTAATTCTACAATATCTTTTTGAGAAATCATTATTTTTACACGCGCCTAAGTTTTTTCAATGCACTGTGCTCCGCTGATTACGAATATGCCTATAGTTTTATGGAAAACTCATCAGGAAACTAGAAATCCGCGTTAGAAACGAGTGATCACAAATGAACGTCCTTTTTGCGCTAGGACCGATATTTCGCGAGAAAAACGCGAAAAACTGTTTGCATCATTCCTCGGACACTGCATATAGTTTTTATTATGTATTTTTAATTTCTGAAAAGGAATATAACATTATTTCAGTTAGAGAACGCTTAGAATTTATAATAACCGTGAAAAACCGGCACCGAGAATCTTAAGTTTCCTCGTTTTCCAAAAATCTCAGTAATTCTACAATATCTTTTTGAGAAATCATTATTTTTACACGCGCCTAAGTTTTTTTAATGCACTGTGCTCCGCTGATTACGAATATGCCTATAGTTTTATGGTAAACTCATCAGGAAACTAGAAATCCGCGTTAGAAACGAGTGATCACAAATGAACGTCCTTTTTGCGCTAGGACCGATATTTCGCGAGAAAAACGCGAAAAACTGTTTGCATCATTCCTCGGACACTGCATATAGTTTTAATTATGTATTTTTAATTTCTGAAAAGGAATATAACATTATTTCAGTTAGAGAACGCTTAGAATTTATAATAACCGTGAAAAACCGGCACCGAGAATCTTAAGTTTTCTCGTTTTCCAAAAAACTCAGTAATTCTACAATATCTTTTTGAGAAATCATTATTTTTACACGCGCCTAAGTTTTTTTAATGCACTGTGCTCCGCTGATTACGAATATGCCTATAGTTTTATGGTAAACTCATCAGGCAACTAGAAATCCGCGTTAGAAACTAGTGATCACAAATGAACTTCCTTTTTGCGCTAGGACCGATATTTCGCGAGAAAAACGCGAAAAACTATTCTTCATGTATTTTTGGCGGCCGAACAGGAATATAACATTTTTTTAGTGATAGCACGCGCTGAATTTATAATAATTGTGAAAAACCGGCACCGAGAAAATGATTTTCTTTCGTTTTTCGATAATCTTAGTAAATCTGCGATATCTTCCTGAAATATCATTATTTTTACACGTGCTTAAGTGTTTTTAACGCACTGTAGTCCGCTGATTACGAATATGACTATGTTTTTACAATAGTGTTACTGATTTGATTCTTAACCGTACTAAGTCGTCTCGTATGCTCTAAGCCCAAAAATACCAACACCAATAAATGACAAGTTTGATCCTTTAGCCTGCTTGGACAATCCACAAGCGGGAGGTTGTCCACTTCTTGGAGAATCCATGAGTATTGTTCCGTCTGTCCATTTCAGTCGACTCTGCGTGAGCGACTGCGCCTCTTACTTTGCTGTGTGCGAGCGACTACGCCTCTCACTCGGCTGTGCGCGAGCGACTACCCGTATCACTCTCGCGCTGTCGCATGACTTGCTTCTTCCCCCCCTTGCCTTTCTTCATTACTGGCGCTTCACCACGCCCCTCACGCGGTTTTCTAGTCATGACGTAACGACCCCTCTCCTGGTGTAAGGCAGGTCAGCATTCAAACTTAGTCGAAATTCCATGACGGAGGCGCACACCTACTACAGTGGATTGGCAACAAATAGACTCAACAGGTAACGAGAAATCCGCATAAGAAAACAGTGATCACGAAATAACGTCGATTTTGCGATAGGACCGATATCCTGCGAGAAAAACGCGAAAAACTATTTTGCATTATCCCTCTGACTTGGCTTATGGCTTCTATTATGTATTTTTGGCCGCTTAAAAGGAATATAACATTGTTTTAGCGATAGAACGCGTAGAATTTATAATTATTGTGCAAAACCGGCACCGAGAAAATGAATTTTTTTCCTTCTTGATAAACTCAGTTAATCTGCGATATCTCTCTGAGAAATCATTATTTTTAAACGTGCCCAAGTGTTTTTAACGCACTGTGCTTCGCTGATTACGAATGTAACCATAGTTTCACAACTCACTTGTTGGGTAACGAGAAATCCGCAGATATCATGATAGATACGATTTTCTCATGTGGCTTTTTTTATGTTCTTTGAAAGACCCAAACACTATGTTGTGTTACATCCATACCTGCTTAATGACTGATTGCCAAGATCTACTCACATATTTTATAGGTCACCGATAATTCTAACCGTTCTGAAACGTGTTTTGAATAAATTATGCATTTTAATAATTGTTTCATGTAATTCATACAAGAATAATATTAAAAGTTTACTCAACGATGTATTGGTCCGATCGAACTGCCAGTTCGGTTGAGTTGCAGACACAAATCGCAACAACCCAGCGTTTCGGTGAACCTTTTTCTGACCTATATTTTTTTTTTTGTAACAGTGACCATTTGTCCTTTTCGCACGTGGTTTACCACTGCACCCATGGCAAAGATACTACGAGATAACAAATTTCAATTTAGGCCGGCTCTTCCAGCTAATGTATTGAAAATTTTACTGCATATGCACAAATAAATCCACATAACAGATACAGTCTTTGGCCGGAAGTCCTGGCCTCAAAATTTAAACTATTTTCCCCATATGAACATCACATTTAGGACAATAACACAAAATAAAATAAACATTCACCGGATTAAGGCACCCAAATAGATGCATTGTCGGAGCATGTCCCAAAGCGGAAATAGAAAAGTTTTATTCCGTTTTTGTGTAAACCATACATGTTTAATAAATATTCTGAAAATGACAGTTTAATACTATAATCTAGGCCGCTTGAAGCCGCAACACTACCACATCGTTTAATTTGAATAACCCACCAAATTCAAGCCCTGGCAACTAGATGAAGGCATTCGTTATTATAAAATTATATGACAAAAAGATTCCCAATCTCAAACTATATAATTCCGATCACTTGTTGACAGGGGATCATTCACTATATAGCGAGAGAAAAAGTTTCCTGGATTCAAAGAAATAGGTGGATTGAATTTGTTCCTTTGAATTCAAATAAATATTTACTCGATTTCAATGGAATTTTCTCTTTAAATTCCAAAGAAAACATTTCATCTGCTCTAAAGAAATATTTGCTCGAGGAGCGTAATCGAAAAGACGTTTTCATTGATTCAAGGAAACGGTTTTTTCGATTCAAAGAAACGATTTCCTTGACGGCATCAGGTCCGCCACTGGTTGACGTGAGCGAGTCTGTCGCGCCAACTCGTCGTCGGTACTGGTTGGATCGGTGCGTTTTAATGTTTCTCGCGGGAGCCGATCTCAGCGAGTACGCGGAAATATTTGAAATAAAAAATTAATTAATAAAAACTCACAGAAACGTTTTCTGGCTTAGAGAGTGATTTTTTAACCTAACGTCTGCCGTTTCGCGACAGACGATTTTATAGGTTAGGTTCTTTGAAAACAAAGAAACAGAGTTGTTTCAAGGACAAAAATTCTTAATTCAATGTCACTACATTTCATTGAATTTTTCATCATTCAAAGAAAAGATAATAGTAGATCAAGTATATTTTTTCCTTGATTTTAAAGAAATGTTTCTTAGGTTGGGATTTCAAAGAGATTTCTTTGAATCAAGAAAACTTTTTCTCTCGGTGTGGAACTTTGCGAAGCCTTCTATCCTATATGTATATCGCGGGGCTGCAGGTCTCGGGGCTTATACGCCAAGTTGTAATATTATGGCATTAGGAATGCGAAACAGAATAAAGGGTAGACTAGAGTGATAAGAAAAACGGTGTTTGCTACATCTAAATTTATCTTAACAGGTCTGCTTGAGCTGATGGCCTAAAAACAAGTTGTTTCTGGAATACTTTTTTGATGAGTGTAGCGGGATGAAAAGGTTGGAAATTTGCATACAATTGGCTTCGTCGATCACCTGACTCAAGATAGTACCGTCGGTACAGTCAAATCAAATAAGCGATAAAATTTGGAATATGGCTTTAACCGTTTCAAAGCAGAAATTGGTATCATTGAAAGTGTAAAAAGCTTCCACTTATTATTTAGAAAAACTAAGAATAATAGATTCATGAAGTAATGATTCAACTTGCGACAATAAATCTGCAGAATCGTTATCCAAAATGTACATTGTGCGATAAACTGTATATATGTACTTCTGCGAATGATGGCTTTTGAATTATCTTTCTTTTGAAAAAACTTCACGTTTCGCCCCGATCTTCAGAGGGACTCTTCAGAAATATTTATTTGTTTTCTTCATCGTTAATTATGTGGATTTTTATGTGTGACCATCTGTTGTTGTGTTTGTTGATCAATTGTGTACGATCTATTTTTCGAGTTTTATTTTAAATATTTTGTTGTAGGTGACCGGGTTCTTCGGTCTTCGAGGTGGAGCCTGTGTATAATGTTGTTAAGAGGATTTTTGTCTATTTTAATATAATTATTTATATAGTCTAATAACTTTTAACTTAACATTGGGACCGCAGAACCCGGTCAGCGTCCTGTCACATTTTATCAAGTTTTTTCAAAAGAAAAATAATTAAGCCCCCATAAATATTAAGTGGGCTAAAGCAAATATCAACAATCTCAAACTGTAACATACATAACATATATTATTGGCATACATTTTTGTATGATATTTTCTATCAGAGTTCCTGTGTATAGCAGTGTGTTTTTTGCACACAATGAATCCAAGATTGTTATCAATGGAATTTCAGGGGTCTTTACTATCTGGAATAGGAATGCGTGCACTCCGAGACTGTAGCATTGAAGTGCATATTTTGGTAGAACGTGAACGCAGATCGTTTGGAACTTATCGATATGGATTCGAGAGTCTCGGACGAGCCTCCGAATATCGATGTTCATGCCAGTTTCGAGTTCGCAGATTCCCAAGTGGCTCCCGATCATAGCGATTCCTATGTATATATTCTATCCCCATCTGAACATCTGAATCCCATTCTCCGAGACCCCCAATATTACATACGTACGGAGGTATGTGCGCAACGAGTCTATACTCGAACGCGAAATGCAAAGCTGGCATCAATTCCTACCTAAATCAATGGAGCTCACTAACCCAATTATACCTTCGGAAGATTGGCTAAGCCAAAAAAGGCGGCTTCGTGATTCTTGACCAACGATAGTTGATTAATTGTCAAAGGCAACCTATAGTAATTTATGGGCTTCTGAGTAGTATAGTTAGCCAGAACAAATGGCATATGAGGCATTCCACATGACTTCAGCGATTTAAAAAAAAAAAAATTCTAAAAACTGTCAAAAAATCAGGTTCAGTGGTTATAATAGGTACACCAAATTTCAATTTTGTTGAAATTTGTTCTGGTGAAATATGCCGTATTTTTCATTTTTCATCAAACCTATGATAACTCGGGAACGATTAATCGTATCGACATCTCAAAAATACGGAAATGTGCGTTTTTTTATGGCCCACAAGAAAATAATTAATTCAGAATTAATTGTGTGATTTCGGACTATATTTTACCACAAAATTAATGAAAAAATTTTTTTTTACGAAAAGGACTTCGGATAGTGGCACCGAAAAAATTGTTGCCCATTGTGTATGAAAATCCGCAATTTTAAGTTTTTTTTTTTTGGACCGTGCAAAGTTCATAAGTTATCGCAATTTGAAATATTTGAAAAAATACAGTTCACGAAATCGGTTGAGGCCGATTTCAGTAGCAATCTACTTTAGTGATCATTCGACATTGTCCTAAATTTCAGCTAGATTGTTGAAAATTTGAGACCGTTTTCTTGTTAACGGCCTTTCACAATATACATATTCTAGAGAAAGCAATATTTTAGAAAAATTTGATAACTTTTCCTCTTTCGTTTCTAAATTTCTGAATCATTTTTTATAGAAAACAAATAGAAGAGAAACCCGGCCCACTTTGGTTTTGGGCTCAAAAATTTTGTTATTTCATGCAAAATTTTTGAGAATTTTTTCAGATTTTTAAATTTTGGCTTATATATTTTAGCTTTGAAAAATCGCAAAATAAATAATGAAATTTAAAAAATCTGAAAATATTTACCAGTACTTTTTGGGGTGGGTTTAAAATTCCGAATGTTAAATACACGAAGCTCCAAAATTCCGAAATTAAATATCTCACCTGAATTTTTGACGAAATGTTTTCTAGTGAATTTCGTCAAAAATGTAGGTGAGATTTCAAGTTTCGGAATTTTGGACCTTCGTTCATTTACTATTCGGAACTTTAACTCCGATTCCCTTGCTTCTTGGATACAAAGTTTCGAATGGAAAATACTCAAAGGGATAAAATGTTGAAATTTTATATTTCACCTACATTTTTGACGAAATTCGCCAGAAAAATTTTCTAGTGATATTAATTTTTTAAATTAATTTAAAAAAAGAGATATTAATTTTCGGAATTTTAGACCTTCGTGTATTTACCATCCGGAACTTTAAATCCGCCCCGAAACGGTATGTAATGACCCACATTTTTTCGAAACAAGAATGCAAAGTAGAGCCTTGTATATTGGATTTTTGTTCTTCCTTACGAAGCTTCTTCTATGAGGGCGCCGGTATCGATTAACATACTTCCTCTTGGAGGTAGCTTCGTAAAGACCAAAAAATAATGAGGTAGCAAGATTTTACCTTGTTTTCCACGCGGACAAACACTGCACGGTTACTTATATGACTATTTCCAGTATTTCCAGCGATATTATCTGGCAGTCTACGAAATAAAAAAATAATAATTTTCCCGTTCGCTGATGCGTACGTTTATATAATTCCATGAAATGGTGAATTCCAAAATATTACCTCTGGCATATTACCATTTACCTATTCGAACACCGAGTCATAAATGAGTAGTAGAATGGGTCACATTACAAACGTGAAATCTTCATGTCAGGCTGCGTTAGTTAATGGTTAATTGCTTCAACATGAACGAACGTGAATTCGGGAGTAGATGAATGGTACAACGCTAGAACGCTTCGCTCATATACGAATCGGGACAAAAATATTCGTTCAGACAAAATATCGCTGGTGAGATAAATCGACAGAAAAAAATGCAAAAGAAATTAAATCCTCGTGCAATATCCTTGAAATAAAAAATATAGACGAATAAATCTGCCGATAATAGGTACATGTTCACAAATTTATAAATATTAAAAATGAACCTAGTATATTTCTGATTTGTCCTACTCTTGTACGACTCGAATGAAACTTTCAAAAAACATACGATAGCAACAATAGCTGCACTGTCAAAAAACCTACTTAAAACTTGATGCACAAGTACTTTTCATAGGTTATTATTTACTCATGATTTGTTTCAGTCTCTTTCACACTTATATTTTTCGGCGGATGTTTTGTGTGCATGGTTTTTTCCAAAGATATTATTGGCGGATATCCTTATATATACTCGAAATAATTCTTTGACATTAGACTATCAATATATCACCGTACGGTTCGAAAAATTGCGTAAAATTACGTTTTAGAAAGTCTGACGTTAAAATAAACAAGACCACCGAAAAAACGTTCAGTGTGTGAAAGAATCTAGTTCAAATTTACTGTGCGAGTTCCAGAACTTTTTATGCTTAAGCAGGTACACTGAATTCAATGTACAAGGGCGAAGTTTTAAGTGTTAATGTATGGTAGTAATTTTAATAATCTACTCTAATTTACTGGACAAATATTTCAATTTTAACCATTTGTTCTACTTTTACTGTAACAGTATATAAATTTTATATCACAATTATGCATTATATTTAATTGACCAGATTATGTCTACTAAGATTTTTGGTATTTCATAACAGTATTGACGTTGAAATGTAACAAAGGCCTTCTAAAATAATGTTTTACAAGGCCTGGAGAGAAAAAAAAGGGTTCTGAAAATTGCGTTTCAGGATGTTCAATTAATTTTTGTAAAATTTGGTTCCAACGTACTTCATTGAAATTGGGGCCCAAAATTTAGCATGGTCGAAACGTGCTTCCTTACTCATAGAATACTCCATATGCATGTCGCCAAGGGCTTTTAACGGAAGCCCGAAGCGCTCGCCTGGATCGGACGGCTTTCTGCTTTCAGTTCACTCTTCAACCCTTCCACTTGTCCTCGGTAACGCGAGTACAAACATTTTCAAATACTCACATTGCTCAAGGTTCTCACGTTATCAAATTTTTCTTCATTCTTTTCGCTTATGTAGTATTCGGGACCCAAATTTCGTCTAAAAAAACAGTAATTTGTAATAACTATTCGAAATTGAAATCTATAAAAATCCTACGAGTAGCTCGCAATTACATACTGCATGAAATCACGGTATTTCCATGTGAAATTGCTTTACATCAGTAACGCATAAAAATCGTTTGTAAACCGAAACTAAAAGCAAATGACCTGTGGTTGCCAACGTAACCTCAACCTGTTTGCTTGATGCGTAACAATTAAAAAACTTAAGACTACCAATTATAATAAGTTTTAGAAATACATCATACATTATTATTTTATGATGATAAAGTCACTTTCACGTCCAAAATAAAAAGCACATTTTTCCTAACTGCAAGTTTTCCATCCTTTTTTTATTCGGAAAATGAGCTTGGCCAATAAAAAAATATAGTGATAACATGTTGATGACCTTTACATGTTTTCGGATGGATGAGTTGGTAGAGAAAAATATGCATTATTTTTTTCCGATTCTTATCCCATCGGGAAGTAATCTAAATTATCTCTGAAACTCACTTTTGGCGGGATTGTACATATCATATATCCTTAAGCGAGTAAAGTAAAAATCAGTTTCCAACTGCGCGTGACAAATGGATCAATGTAGAGATGGTTTCTGTAGAACTGACGTATTGCTATTTCAGTCCACACAACACCGACAGAAAAAGTTTCTTTCATTCAAAGAAATTTCTTTGAAATCCTAACCTAAGTAACATTTCTTTAAAATTAAGGAAATAATATACTTGATATCTAATATTATCTTTTCTTTGAATGATGAGAAATTTAACAAAATCAAGTGACATTGAAGAAGGAATTTTATCCTTAAAATAAAGAACTCTATTTCATTATTTTTAAAGAACCTAACCTATAAAATCGCGTGCGGCGAAACGGCGAACGTTAGGTTAAAAAATCACTCTTCATGCCAGAAACGTTGTTTGGCATTGAGAGTGGTGAGTTTTTATTCATTAATTTTTCACTTCGAATATTTCTGCGTATGCCTGATGCTGTCAAGGAAATTGTTTCTTTAAATCAAAGACACCGTTTCCTTGAATCAATGAAAACGTCTCTTCGATTACGCTTCTCAAGCAAATGTTTCTTCAAAGGCAATGGAATGTTCCCTTTGAAATTCAAAGACGACATTTCATTGAAAACAAGTAAATATTTCTTTGAAATCAAAGAAAAAAATTCAATCCACCTATTTCTACGAATCAAGGAAACTTTTTCTCTCGTTGTAGTCTCCGTTCACGTTAACTGCATAATGTCTACCAATACAGAGGGTTTTAAGGAGTGTCAAAAAAATGAAGGGACCTCCGTTTACCCCCCAAGACTATCACATTTAGATTTTGAAGAAGGTCTTAATCTTAACTCGGGATCCCTTAGCATGATCACGATCGAGTCCCTTTTTTACTCTCTCTGCGTGCAGACGTATACCTCAGGCTTCCTTAACCTTCTCTTCTGTGCTTGCAACTAATGCTCCATGAAGATACGTACAGTACTGACATACCAGTACATTCCATTTATTCAACCGAGCCAAGATCGTGATTCGTGGCGTCGATAAGCCACGCATCGTTGGGTCCGTTATCGAAGTCATTGTCCTCGCGTCCTCTGCAGCATCCTATAGACTGCATAAAGGTATATGAGCTATTGCTAGTGGAATAGAGGAAGCGTCGACGACGTAACTACGTTTTCGTTAGCTTCGTGCTTAAGCTGCGCAGGCTGTCTGTTCATAGGTAGGATAGGTTCGAGAGAACCGAGAATACGACATGGTCGGGTGCCGCAATTCGGTATCGGCTGCGATGTGATACACCCGGCGAGTCGTGAATCATCCACTCACCTTGATCTTGAGAAGAAATCGCTTTGCCGAGCTGACTGGCTAGAAGCCACATGCACGCATCGTTGGCTACTTTGACCCTTACGAGCTGTACTATCGTTTGCGTCCATCGTGCACTGTGTAACGTGGTGTATGTAGGAGTAAGTCATTTTTTTCAAGAAATCATTCCTTATGATAGTGCCTTGAAGGAGATTGAAATCCCAAATAGAAGTGGATTTAGGCCACAAAATACTGAACAAAATTGTTGAATAGACTGCAATCAATAAATTGATTGTAAATAAATGTCATGATGCTTCGACGTGACGGCCTGTTATATTTTTATTATCTTAGATGGAAGTTTGGCAAATCGTAACTCGGGGTGCGAGTCGACCGATGCCGAAGGTTTCATTGTTATCGATTTTTTTAGCCAACCTCTGGATATTGAGTTGTCTAAAATGGTCGGTTTATGGTTGGGTTTGAAAAATCAACGGCAAATCAACCACCGATATTGTACGTTGGAAATCGGAATTCGGGTTGGTTTATAATATCCAACTGTGAACCAACTTTTCATCGTGTCCAAGTAATGGTTGGTTTGCGGTTGGTTTACGAAAACCAACTCGAAATCAACCTTTTAAAAGTTGGAACATTGGTTGGTTTGGTGCACCACGACGAGACAAAAAATTTCTTTGATTTCAAAGAAATATTTACTTGTTTTCAATGGAATATTCTCTTTGAATTCCAAAGAGAACATTTCATTGCCTTTAAAGGAAGATTTGCTTGAGGAGCGTAATCGAAGGGACGTTTTCATTGATTCAAGGAAACGGTGTCTTTGATTTAAAGAAACGATTTCCTTGACGGCATCAGGTCCGCCACTGGTTAACGCGAGCGCGTCTGTCGCGCTGCGTCAGGTGCGGTCCTGGTAGTCACGAAGAGCCGGCATGATGTTTCCCGCGGAAGCCGGTCTCAGCGAGTACGCGGTAATATTCGAAGTGAAAAATTAATTAATAAAGACGGGGTCGGGTTAGAGTAACGAATGGTAAATACACGAAGGTCTGAAATTTCAAAATCTATTATCTCACCTATATTTTTGGAAAAATTCGCTAGAAAATTTATCGTCAAAAATGTCGGTAATGTATTAAATTTCGTAATTTTAGACTTTCGTGCATTTATTACTCGGACCTTCAACCCCGCTTCGCGATGTTATAGATTAGGTTCTTCGAAAACAATGAAACAGAATTCTTTGTTTTGAGGAAAAAATTCCTTAATCCAATGTCACTACATTTAATTCAATTCCTCATCATTCAAAGAAAATATAATATTAGATCAAGTATATTATTTCCTCGATTTTAAAGCAATGTTTCTTAGGTTAGGATTTCAAAGAAATTTCTTTGAATCAAGGAAACTTTTTCTCTCGGTGTAGCAATAGGCATACCACAGGCTCCAGTTACAAACTTCAAGTACGCTTCTCAAGTTGAAAACTTTGTTTTTCATGTACAAAGTCAGTACAGCGCACGTAATCCGCAGGATAAACACCATAAAAAATTGTCTCACAATCACCATAAGCCTCGACAAGATTCAAACAGTGTAGCAATATTTCGTTACAATGAAGACACGCAAACATGACAAACCGAAATTGTTCATTTTTGTTTCAGAACAAAGAGACGGGCGTCTGGATGTGTACGTGGGTGATGATCCCACAATGGTCCTAAATCCAACGACAAACAATCCCAAGAAGAAGATCAGCCAGATGCGGAAGAAACAACTCGAGCAGAAGAAGAAACGGAAAAAGCAACAGAGGAGCAATCCTGAATACAAAAAGATGAAAAACAGAAATAGTAATCTAGGAGTGAAAGAGGCGGTGATGTCTGAGGAACCAGTGGTAACGTCACCGAGCGGATTGAACGAGACCACAGCGGCGAGATTAGACCTGAGCTGTTTCATGAAGGCACGAGGCAAGAACCTCGTTAAAGCACCGTCGGTAAAATACGCCCGACCAGCCAAGTATGAGAGGTTTGTACGCTATTCTGCACTCGGAAGGATCTCGACCATTGTTCTCGGAATTCAAGATACGACTTCCTGGAACTTAGTTGTTCGATTTTTCTCTTCTGTATCCTTGTAATTTTCTTAGACGCAAGAATTCGCTCCCACCCCACAATCGATACATCGTAGCTGTTTATCAATGCCAAGATGGTTACGTCATCAAGAACTTGACCCTTGATCGCCTTTACTGCAGTGCCGGAAGTTGGCTGGGAACATTTCCCGAATGTGTGAGTGAAGAAGGTGAGTGAGTGTTATTAGCATTCTGCTTGAATCAATTTTATGCGGTTTAATCGTCCACAGGACGGAAAATGAAGTGGCAAAAAGGATGCAAAGTAGAATCTTGCATATTGCATTCTTATTGTTTTACAGCTATTGCAAATCTACTTCTGTGGGGAAGTCTGTCGATTTCGCTTTTTTTTAAGAGAAAGCGTTATTAAAAGTAGACGTAATGAACAAGTATGCAAGGTCCTATTCTGCATCCTTACTTTTAGTATATTCAAAAAAGTTAGAGTTGAGTCAAATTTGGGTCGGCAGGAAATTAGAATAAAATGTTCAAATTCGTATACTATCCAAATGTCATTACCGATCTCCATTAAATTATGTATCTGAAGTCTTGAATATTGTTCCGTTTGCGTGCAAATTTCGGGCTCGACAGTTAATGTTTTCCAAAAATTAACGCAATGACGTAACTTTTTCTAAAGCCTTGAAACTTTATATAATCTGAAAGGCTTTACCGATTTCGTTTAAATGCCAAACAAGATTCCATTCACCTGTATTTAAGAAGGGCTATGTTCCAGAATATCATTAATGTTACAAAAACTAAAGCAATCAAATCGTTTTCTTAAGATGAAAAATCAAAAGCCATAACATCTCAATTTCTGCACATATTCTGTTAATAATCACAAAATAAAAATCGATTGATGTCGTTGAAATATTTCAATGGGTGATTGAAATTTCGAAGACCTGCAGTTACAAAAACCCACGTAAATGTGAACATTTGTTTAAGTCACTTTTCTTTATATTTTGGACCATTCTAAGAGTCTTAAAGTAAAAGACTGACATTTTTCATCCCATAAAAAACAAAAGCTTCCGCTAATAGGAGACGAAAAGTTGCAGAGTGTATATCCAGATTTATTCTCTATTAGATGCTGATCAATAATTTATATGGAATCACTATAGCATTTTGTATAAATGACAGAGTTAAGAACAGCATGAAAAGATATACGAACAATAATCCATTCGAGTAAAATATGTATTTTCAGCTGGGAACTCCTGCGTTTGTGTCAAGACAACTGACTATATCATATATTTCAACGTTGATAAAAAGGTCTACCAATAAAATTTAACGATTTCAACTATTTTTCTGATTCTTTAACTACATTTTGATAATCGATTCTTTGACACCCGACGTTATTACATTTTTCTAATACTTCGAGAGCACTTTCATTATATCTCTTTCCTATACGTCCCTTCTTGTCCAATTCTATCCACACTTTCTACTTTCTACTTCTTACAGTTCTGCTGGTCCCGCGAGTTAAGCATTGTCAGCGTCTTTGAGTCACCTTGCGGCTAGCGAAATCCCTGTTTGGGCTATATATCTATGCTTTTTTCCTTTTTCTCATCATTTCTATGGGGCAGACTTTGTCAAACATAGGAAGCTTTCGTTTTTACTCTTATTTGTAAAATAAATGTTCAATAAGTTTTTATTACTTCGTGACACGATCGAATTTTCAGTTAATTTTTAAGGAAGGACACATACATTTCTGATAAAATACTTAGTGGGGTTAAAATTTGATATATTGAGATGAGCAGTAAGTTGGAAAAGAATCAAGAACATTTGAAATACTTAAGACGTTAATTTTATACGATAATGATGGATGGAAGGTATCAATGAATTGATACAAAATATTGTATTTCTGATTTTTGGAATATTTGACAAATTATGATCCTTTGTATTTTACCCGAAAGTGTTTCATGTCGATTGACAATTGGATGCCCATATCGTAATGAAAGTATGTGATCGACGACAAATATTTTTGTCATCCGATTAATACTGTCAATTTTAGGTGCATAATAACAAATGCACTCTTTGTATTCGAGGCCGTTATGAAATAGTTATGATTTGAAATATGAAAATAAAACTTCTTCCATTAAAAACTCACTAAATCTTCAACAAAGTAAGAAATTAAATACTCCACGTGTTTCCTGGTTTGTTTTGATAGCTGCGGCAATTTAAAAAAATGTTACATCTTACCTCACACCAATTTGATATATGTTATTGTTTAAATATATACGTTACACAAAATTGCAGAATTATGGTGTTTGATATGTACTTGATCACGTTTGAATGAAAGATTAAAAACAAAGTATTATTCATATTTTGTTCTCATGATTTTTTCTAGATAAATGGAACTACTCAAATATACTCGATATCTATTTTACACCAAGTTCTGTTTGCAATTTATCAATTTTACGAGCAATTGGTTGCAGTTAATTCATGTTGACTGCAACATGCACTGATCGATTCCGATGCATCATCGGTACACGAGAACTTACAACTCTCGTGGTAAGCTAAACGGCTTAGCTTGTAACCCTTTAAGGCAACCCTCTCACTCGATCTATGTAAAACTATATGGTGTACGAGGACCTAACGAGTGTCATAGTCTGTGACCCCACCATTTGCTGCATTTACTATTGGCTTTTTCTGGAATGATGAGAAAATTTAACTAAGCTGAATTAGTTGAGTCAGGAATTGCATCAGGATAAGAAACAGGGCCGTTCACCTTAATTCGACAAGAATCGCGAGGTCGTTCGGTACACTGATTCGGAACTTTTGCAGCCGCTGCCCCGAAAATTGCGATAGCAGTGTGATAATAAGACCTAATGTCACTTAATAGTCGAGTGAATAAATGAGAAGTAGGAAATTAACAAACCTGTCATTGGTACGTTGAGTGTGTGTGTGTCTCTTCGGCGTTCGTTCCAGAGGCACTTGAGTGAGAGAAGAGAATACCTGGGCATGACAGAAACCAGTTACCAGCAAGTGCGGGTGGCCCGTTCCACTTCTGCTAACTGAAGATAACCGCTTAATCATCTCACTCTCTTTCTCCCTCTGTATCGCCCCGTTCTTCAAGCCTTTGGGCCTATAGCCCGGTCGGCTCAGTCGTTTTTTATTTTACTTTTATCATAGCTATCAACGTTTTTGCACCCGCCGTGACCAAGCGTTCCCCTTCCGATTACGGCTGCAGCCGACTTCCTCTATGATATCGCGTTAGCGAAACGCTCGAAATAACGATTTGGGGAAAAGCATTTGTTGTCCGTTTATATAAGCATGAAATCCATAGATACATGTGGTATTATGCTGCCAATCTATCTATCATTTCTGCACGCATTTTTTTGACTCCTAGAGGATTTCATTGTTTCAATTAATTACTGAAACAATTGGTTGTATTTTTAATTTGAATTAAAAGTTACCCTTCGAAAGTTGATTGAAAAATACAATTCAAGCCTTGATGTTTTCTTGATCTTAGTACAAAGAAATCTTGAAAAATACGAACAATTTTACTTACAATACAACTTTGAAACCTGAATTTTTCATGAAGTTTTTATTTTCATCGAATGTTTATTCTCAAGTACTACTTGAATTGGATTAATTATGGAAAATATCGGACTTTCGGAACACGTAACTGCGAATGGATGTCTCATATACAACAACAAAAAAGGATGCAAAGTAGAACCTTGTTTTAATTATATGAATGATCACGTTGTGACTTGGCTTTTTTTATTTCGTTATTCCCATATTTCGTTATTATTAGAGCGTTTGCGAAAGTAAATGTGATAACGTATATTTCTTATAATAATTCGTCATTACATTATACATATATCAAGGCTAAATATTGTTTCATTTACATACAAAATCTGGGCTCGCTATCTCAAGTTTTGCAAAAGTTACAATGGAGCGATACTGTCCATCCTTTTATGAAATTCAAAATACTATAACCAATTTCACTTTACCAATTTCATCGCAATTCAATATCAAACAACATTAAGTGTGTCTTCAGTTATGAAGAAAACCAGCTCTTTCTAAACCAGTTTTCTTGCCGTTTTGGACCATTCTAAGTATACTGACATGAAAATATGTTTAAACATTTTTTTCAAACATTTCATAAACAACTTTGCAAATTGCTTTCTCATTATTTTTGTTTTTCTTACAAAGCTAATTCTATGATGAAATATCTTAATTGGTTTTGGCTTCCTTATAAATGAACCTTCGTAAAAATATACTCAATATAATGAGGAAGCAATTCGCAAAGTTCTACTTTGCAGCTTTTTTCAAATCAAAGTTAAGTTTTAGAAAAATTCCAACCCCATCACAAATTGGGACGTAGCTGTATACCTAATATTGCTGAATTCTCCTGAATCCAACAAAATTGTGACACCGGAAGTCCGCCATACGGACTCGCGTGAGAACCACTGCCTGCTCGGAGTTCTGTGCACGCTGTGTACGCCAACGCGTGTCGGAACTTTGCAGACACTTTACCGGCATCAGGACGCTGTGCCGTTAATAATGTAGCATAATGCTAGACAAAATGGCGCATTTTTGTCGGCACAGTAAAATTTCCATCTGGGATGGCGCGTACTATTGGCCCTGTGGAGAAACGCATGTGGTGGACCTGCGCTGTGGTGACAAGAAAAGTGCGGGAAAAAAGGCTGCCCAGACGGTCGTATATTATTCTGACTTCCCAGTGTACACACGAAAGTTATTTCCTTAAGTATATACACCGAGACCTCAAAAAAACTGACCTCCCACTCACTGGCTGATGAGCCAGCCGCTGGACGGCTAAGCGGTCACCCATCCAAGTTATGGCCGCAAACAATGCTGCTCAACTCGGGAGAACGCCAGATCCGTACACCGACCGCGCAACCACCAGTCTCAGCTGCAAAGAATGTATAATTACTCCGTTATTTAAAAAATGTCACTATTGTTATTATTATTGCAGTGGTTTTACAATTTTTACATAAGTTGATATTTTCTCCAGGCTTTTCCCATGACGCAACCGTCTTAAAATATAGTCCGATCCGAGTTTGCGTCGGCACTGTATTTATGCTACATCCTCAAGGTTTGACATCAGACATGATACATTAAACTGTCACAATTTATGTACTCCAAAATGAAGAGACGGAAAAAAAGATTATCGATGGTGCTTCGTCGTATCAATATATGCTCATCAGCGTTGGATTAACTTGTCTCGAGTATTAAACTTGTACAGTTTGGATCGAGCAAATGGGAGATGATCTGGAACACGAATGAAATAACGGATAAATAAATAGTAATCGAAAGATCAGAGAATGATAATTTACTTAATGTGATGCGAAGAGGAGTATCGAGGCGTGTAGGTATCGGATCCCTATAAGTAAGTGGCTGAGTCCCGTCTTGGTTCCCTATTAATGATGTTGAACGGCAGGTGGAACGAAATGGCCAGCCACGGGGCGATTGGCGTCCTCGTGCCGTGCGACTCGATCGGGCTGCTGGTCTAATGGACGTGGATTCTCGTGTACCGGAGATTTACATCGCCTGTACACCATGTTACGCGGCTATCAGGTGGCTAGTCGTCACACGAAGGGACATATATCGGCGCCCGACGTGAGCGCGACTCTGATCCCTGTTCCTGCTTCATTTATAATCTTGTAGTTTATTATTATCCAGTGTCTACTGTAACAAGCTGATTATTTATGTTTAATTTAATATTCTACCTGGAGGCTGAAGTCGACTGCGAATATGATGTCAACTGTGAGATTTGTAGCATGTTTTTTTTTAAATAAAATTGTACGTCGTAGAAAATGTTATATTTTTTAAACTTCATGGCATTAAAATTGGTTGATACACTACAATGTTGGGATAATTTTATGAATAAATGACTGTTTGTTCATATGCCATCAGTTATTTTGTAAATTGGATACATAAGAAAAATCTTTCTTTGAATAAATTTACTTATGGAAAGAAACATATGTGTAAGCTATGTATTAAATTTCGTGAAAATTTATACTGAATTTTTATGTAATCGGTATTGAAAAAAATTTAACCTTTAATGATATCGATGTACAGAATTAGTACCGTGATATCATTAAACGTTACATCCGATGAAGGACATTAGCTGCAAAGAAATATTGCAGCTACTACAATATTAGGATGAATTTTTGATTAAACGAAACATACGTGCTAACGTAGCCCGAGATTTTTTTGTTATAAGAAAATCTATATTGAATTTCAAATTAAATACTAAAATTTGAAAAATGCATTTGATTTTTATGTACTAATTTAGTCATGATCGATTTGTATTCAATTCGATTATGCCAACATATGAATTTCGGCTTTTTACGCCAAGATTTACACCCAGAGAAATGGGTCTGATGAGTTCATTTGAATCAATTATGTGGTGTATTTAGAATGAATGAAATCTCTTTTCAATCAAATAGAGTCTATTGCGATGAGATGAAATTTTATTCCAATCAAATACACCCTATAATCGATTCAAATAAACCTGTCAGATCCATTTCTCTGGGTGTACAAAATTCGTACACGTTTGGATCGAAAATAGCAATGTTGAATATTATATTCTGTCAAATCCTTAAAGTATTTTAGTATGAAGCCTTCATAGCGTGTTTGAGAAACTTAATTTTAGCCATGTAAGTAAAATTCATCTCTATAAGTAAAAGATACCAGTCAAAACCGTTTAAACAGCCCATATTCACCTCGCTTACTTTTCATCGTCTATTTTTCCGTACACTGGAAATATTTTTAATCATCATTGAGGCAAAAGTGATTTATATTGCCGGTTGCTCCGATTTAAAACTATTTTTAGTAAACAAAATTGTGTTTGCTATATACACAGATTCAGATTATATAGGTAGTTTCATCTGAGTAATCATTCTCTACTCACTGAGTTCAAATACGTTTCTATTTATTATTATGGATTGAATAAATAATTTTATCATGTCAATGTTTTTGTAATTGATGTTGTTTTTCCATTTGATATTCAATTGAAAATTAAAGTTTACACAAACCAACGCTCATAAAAATATTAAACTTTCTATTTATAATTTTTTGTTAATCTTTATATTGAATAGACGGAAAAAATTTGCTTTCTCATACCCAGCGGTTTCCACAGATATCGATAACTGTGCCGATGGAAGTGCAGGATGCGAGGATACGTGCATCAACGAACCGAGTGGTTTCCGGTGCGAGTGCCGACGCTCAGGCTTTCAACTGAACGCCGATGGCAAATCCTGTCAGGGTTAGTATCGCATTACTCTTATAGAGATAGAGCACTACCCTGCTTTATGACATTTACAGTGTTTAGACGGAATCGCGTACGAATGAAGCACATATCAGAAGCGCTGATAAGCTTCCATTACCGCACATAGATCCTATTTCGTGCTAATCTAATTGAATTTCAACCGTCCAAGGATTGTGTCAGTCGACCTTGTCATGAGTATGAAGCACGATGCATTCAAATATAGATATGCAAGGGTCTAGTTGCAATATCTCATTGCTTGCATATTTTTACTATAGATTTGCACAAATTGGATTTTTTTATACCTTCGATTTCTCGTACGATTTAAAATTTAGTATATTATTAGTATGTGATTAGATCGAATTGTGTAAAATTGTTTCAAGTAAATCGTTCTTAAAACAATAAGATATTTAGTGATATGGACCAAATATTTCATTGAATCCACTAATTATGTAATTGATAATTCAGAACCAGAATTCCATTCAATTGGATTAAGTAATTTGTAAAATACTAGGCGTAATTGAGTATTCCTTTGAATCACGGCATTGAATAATTCAATTCATTGAATATAGTTTTGAATGGACCACAATCATAGATTTTGACTTTTCTTTTCGAGAATTTTTTTCCACATTTAAAATAACATTTAAAAATAGATTACGTTTGGGATTTACGATACACTGAAAAACAAAATCTAATTTAATTTTCACCGCAATTGACTGCCGCAATTTTCGATAAATGTTGTTTAAATTTCGTATGCAAGTGAGCTATCATAGCGTTCGGGATTGTATTCGACGCGAATCGTTAGAAAATTTCTTTTTCTACACCATTTTTGAAATGTTGAAAAAATCGTTTTCACGCTATAACTTTCGCGATTAAAGAGGCACCAGGCCGAAATTTTGTAAATAAATGGACTACCCGTGAAAAATTATGTGCACCAAATTTTACGAGAATCTGTCAAGCCGTTCTGATTTTATTACAATTTTAATATTTTCAAAAATTTCTGCAAATACTATAACTCATGCAAACTCTGAGATATCCGGCTGCAATAACCGATATGATTTCACGATTATTGATTTCCAATTAAGATTTTGATCTAATTAACTGTTGACGTGTCGAAAAATTTCGATTTCGGTGAAAAAAACAAAAAAAAAAAGATCTTACGAGAAAAAAAATCACGAAATTCTTCACCATTTTTTTCAAAACTTAGACGACCATTTAAATAGATATTTGGTACAAATTTGCCAGCATTATGGCATTTTGAATTATTTGAAGAATCTCGTTCGAGCGCTTGCTCATGCAAATTATTAGGTATCGGGTTTCAATTTAGTTAACATATGGATTATCATTACACAATTTTTGAGTAACAATTTTACACAAATCGGTCGAGCGGTAAAAATGTTACGTCACTTTGGATTTTTATAAAAATGTCTTCCGAGTATAAACAAACCTGCAAAGTAGAACCCTGCAAATTGCTTCCTCATTTTTTGCTTTTTGCAAAGCTTCCTCTATGAGAAAGCCAGAATTGATCAACATACTTCCTCATAGTGATAGCTTTGTAGAAAGCAAAAATAATGAGGACGCAATTTACAAGGTTCTAATTTTTATTAATATTGTTACAGACATCGATGAATGCTTGGCAAACAATGGTCGCGGCCCGTGTCAGGGAAGTTGCAGGAACTTCGAGGGTGGCTACGAATGCAGTTGTAGCCACATCGGTGGTTACAGACTCGCACCGGACAACCACACATGCGAAGACATCGACGAGTGTGCAGAGAACAATGCTGGCTGTTCACACACTTGTTTGAATACACCGGGCAGCGTATTATGTTTGTGTCCTGATGGATTTTACCAATCTGATGATTGGAAAACTTGCCACGGTACATAGACGAATCTGTCAAACCTCAATAAACTAATCCTTGAAATTGCATCCAATCAAATTTGTATTCTTATAGATGTGAACGAGTGCGAAAAGCATCCAAGTGTCTGTGGGAACGATGCTTTCTGCGAAAACATTCCAGGCTCGTACAAATGCATCCCTATTCCCGGGAAAATGACAAAGATTCTGCAAGATGAAGATTACGATGCTGAAGACGACGATGACGATAAAGACGAAGATGACAACTATGACGATGAGGAAGATGGTATCACGAAAATGCCCGAATTCGGTAGCTGTTCGGAAGGTTTCAGGAAAACTGCAAATGAAGAGTGTGTTGGTAGGTTTATTTCGACATTCATATAAGATCATTATTTTGCTATTTTTATTTAAAATTTCCACTGCATTTTTTTTTCATCACACCAATCAAAGTTTGCCATTTCAAGATCCCTAGAATCATAATAACATTTCATAAAAATCTTACAAGTTTCAAGTCATGTTATTTGAGATCTCTTATCGAATTTTCGGTTCTGTATTTTCGAATTTCCGAAAGTGATTCAATTAAGACAACTTAAACAAAAATGTAACAGGTCATAATTGTTGTACGCCGCAAAGCGGTTATTACGCGAAGTCGATAAAATTGTAATGGTAGAATTCTGTATGATTTCCAGATATAAATGAGTGCGAAGCTGACCAGGCAAGTCAGTTTCACGGCTGCGATCACGACTGTGTGAATGAGCCTGGTGGCTACCATTGCAGTTGCAGACCAGGTTACCTGATCCAAAAAGACGGCGCCACTTGCGTCGACATCGACGAATGCTTAAACGATCCCACGATCTGTTCACAAATTTGTAAAAACACAGAGGGTTCATATGAATGTGAGTGCCTAACAAATTATATTCTGCAAGAAGACAATAGAACTTGCGAGAACATCAAACTACCAAGCACTTGTTCCAATCTTGAATTACGATGCTCCGATAGTTGTGAAGATACAGAAAAAGGGCCCATCTGTAAATGTCCTCATGGTTACGAGCTCGCCGAAGACGGCAGAACGTGCGAAGACATTGATGAATGTGCACAACATCCTTTGATCTGTTCCCACAAGTGCACAAATACAAACGGTTCCTATGATTGTCATTGTCCACTGAATTATATTCTGAAAGAAGACAAAAAAACTTGCGAAAAGGTCGAATCAATTATATCATGCGTTACTATGGAGTCCCCATGTTCATACGAGTGCGAAGATACAGAAGCTGGGCCAAAATGCAAATGTGATTTCGGCTACGAGCTTGCTGAAGACGGTAAAATGTGCGTCGACGTTGATGAATGTGTTCGAGGTGTTTGTTCCCACAGTTGTGTTAATCTTGAAGGGAGTTTTGTCTGTTCCTGTCCTCATGGGCTCCATTTATTAGAGAACGAAAAAAACAACTGCACTGATGTGAATGAATGTGAGTCTGGAAGTCATCGATGTGAGCAAGAGTGCTTCAATGTGCATGGTTCTTTCGAGTGTGCTTGTCGTAAGGGTTATACTCTCCAGGAGGATCGAAGATCTTGCGAAGACATAAACGAGTGTCAGAATGATGAACACGATTGCTCCCATGACTGTGTTAATATCCCTGGAAGTTACAAGTGCGAATGCCCAGAAGGTGCAAAGCTACAGATCGATGGTCTAACTTGTGAGGATATGGAGTGTCCTGAGGGATTCAGGCTCAACGAGAACGGAGATTGTCAAGACGAGGACGAATGCCTCGAAGAGAATCACCGATGTTCTCATAAATGCGTCAATGAATACGGAAGTTATCGTTGCACTTGTCCGGAAGGTTTCGAACTCAACAAAGAAGGTTTCGATTGCAAGATCAGAAGTAGTTGCGCCGACTTGAATTCAACAGATAATAATTGTAGCCTCAGTGACCCTTGTGCTGTAGCAAACAACGGTTGTTCTCACATTTGCAAACACGATGGTAATAAAACGCGTTGTGAATGCCCTGCAGGGTTTGAAATAAGCAAGGCAGATGAGAAAACGTGTTTGGACATAAACGAGTGCATCGAGGAACTTCACGGGTGTTCACATGGTTGTCAAAATTTTAATGGATCTTATATATGCGAGTGTCCTGATGGATACGATTTGCAGGATGATAAAAGAAATTGCAAGGATATCGATGAGTGCGAAAATGGACTCCACGAATGTTCCCACGAGTGCACCAATTTTGACGGTGGCTTTTGGTGCAATTGTCCAGACACTTTGGCCCTTGGTGCAGACAACAAGACGTGTAAAGATATCGACGAGTGTGTGCTTGGTCGCCACAGTTGTCAGCATCGTTGTATCAATATTTTCAATGGGTATAAATGTGGCTGTCATGAAGGTTATGTTATACAAGTTGACAATCAGACTTGTGAAGAGCTGATCTCAAACTCTTGTCCCCCCGGATTCGTTTTCTCCGACGAGGGCAACAAAACTTGCCAGGATGTCGATGAATGTGCCGATGCCAATGAAGTTGACTTGGGATGTTCGCACAAATGTGTTAACACTCCCGGCAGCTATCATTGCGAGTGTCCAGAGGGTTATAAGCTAGCAGACGATGGTAAACAATGTGAAGACGTCAATGAATGCGTTACCGACAACGGTGGATGTTCGCATCTCTGTTCTAACACAGAGGGTGGATTCGAATGTGCCTGTCTTGATGGTTATAAGCTTCTCGAAGACGACGGGAAGACTTGCGTAGAGATAGACGAGTGTCTGATCGACAATGGTAGATGTTCTCACGGTTGTCTGTACGAAAATGGTACAGTAACTTGCGCTTGCCCAGTTGGAATGTTCCTGGATGTGTATGACGAATTTCAATGCATAAAGCAAGACCCCTGCTCGGACAACAATGGCGGATGTTCGCATATTTGCAGTCATTCTAATGAAACAGTGACTTGCTCGTGTCCAACTGGAATGAGTCTTGAAGAAAATAGTGAGACCCTCTGTGTCCTCGAAAATCCTTGCATCAATGATAATGGTGGATGTTCGGATATTTGTAACTTCAGAAATGGAACAAGAACCTGTGCGTGTTCCGCAGGGTATTTATTAATGGCGACGAACAATGAAACATGTATTGATGTTGATGAGTGTATTAATAACATTCATGATTGCCAGCAGATTTGTATCAACACTCCTGGAGGTTATCAGTGTAGATGTTCAGCTGGCTTTGTTATAAATTCTGTGGATAAAGTGTCTTGCGACGATGTCGATGAGTGTCTGACAGATAACGGTGGATGTTCTCACACCTGTATTAACATTCCTGGATCTTTCTACTGTTCATGTCTCGATGACCACATTTTAAGTGTTGATAACGCAACGTGTATAGTCGAAGACCCTTGCGAGCAACACAATGGAAACTGTTCGCATTTTTGTCACTACGACAAAGTCCGAAGGATTACGAATTGTTCTTGCCCGATTGGATATCGGCTTGCGTCAGATCGGATATCGTGCGAAGACATCGACGAGTGCGAACAATTCGAAAATGATGTGGACTTAGGTTGTTCTCACGGATGTCGGAATACCGTAGGAAGTTACGTATGCGAGTGTCCTGCTGGTTACATTTCACTGGAGGAAGACAAGAGAACCTGTATAGATCTGAACGAATGCTTATCTGGGAATCACAACTGTTCACAAGATTGCCTTAATCTAGTAGGCAGCTACATGTGCACATGCTACAACGGACACTATCTTCATTCGGACTCTATCACGTGTCTGGACATTGACGAATGTCAGCAACAAAACGGCGGGTGTTCCGACAAATGTATAAATACGAAAGGAGGCCACTCATGTTCCTGTCCCGATAATTTTGAGTTGTCACACGATAAAAGACTTTGCATAGATGTAGACGAGTGCAAATCAGGGATAGCCAATTGCTCTCACGACTGCGTCAACACTCACGGCTCCTGGAAATGCATTTGCCCGGATGGTTACATTCTTGGAAATGACTCGAAAACTTGCATTCAGGTTGAGCAATGCAATAATGGCAATGGCGGATGTTCGCACGCTTGTTTCAATGTTCGGATCGGCGTCAGATGCAGTTGCCCAATGGGACTTCAACTGGGATATGACAACAAGACTTGTCAAGATAAGAATGAGTGTCTCGATGGGAATGGAGGCTGTTCCCACACCTGCGTGAACACTGATGGCTCATATCACTGCGAATGTCCAGCGAGCTACGTTCTAGACGATAAATCCTGTCGTTTACCGAATCCTTGTGAAACAAGCAATGGAGGATGTGAGCAAGTGTGTAATAACTTCAACGGGATAGTGACCTGTTCGTGTAAAAATGGATATCGCCTTGACAAGACGAATAATTCGAGATGCTTAGACATCGACGAGTGCTTTGGCTCTCACGGATGTCATCATCACTGCGTCAACACGATTGGATCGTACCACTGCACCTGCAAACCGGGATATCGATCGAGCAACGGTTCCTGTATTGGTGAGACCATTTTTTTTCGTACTATCATAATGTTGAGGCAAATATTGTTCTCTCATCTGGTTCAATACTGTCCCGATGGAGCTGGAATATCCATTTGTCGCGCGTTGAAAGGATGTGTATACGAGCAAAAAAAAGATAGAGAGGGAGAATATACTGAGTTATCGGGATAAAGATGTTGGAAAATGGAGTGTCTTTTGTCAAAACCCGTGCAGACGATGAACGATTGTTGATGTTCCTCTTTTTTGGGTGACCCTTTTACCTCTGTTTCTCCCGTTCGCATTCAGACATTGACGAATGTACGACCGAGGGCGTTTGCAGCTACGGCAGTAGATGCATTAATACGGACGGTAGCTTTCAATGTGCTTGCGAAACGGGATTCAGGTCATATGGGAATGTTTGCATAGGTCAGAATGATGTTCATGTAGAAACGGCAGAAATACTAAAACTACAGGATTTCTTCCTCATTGTAAATTCTTACCTTCAGATGTCGACGAGTGCGAAACGGACAACGGTAGTTGCAGCCATGATTGCAGAAATACTTTAGGCTCTTATACGTGCCTCTGTCCTCCGGGTTTCGCTCTAACTTTCAGGTAAGCTTCGTGTCAGGTTTCGCGGCAATACCCGTTCCACTCGTTTCGCGGCTCAAAAAGAAAGTGTAAGGACGAGAGAGTGTGCGAGTTACATTACGGCTCGGAAAGTTTGGAAAGGTCTGTTGGTGGGTTTGCAGGAACGCGACCCATTGTCAGGACGTCAACGAGTGCTTGACTCTTACGGAGGCTGGCTGCAACGGTGGCTGCGTCAACACAGTGGGGAGTTACTATTGTACATGCGCCGACGATTTAGTGTTGGCTTCCGATGGTAAAAGTTGCGTCTCACCTCGAAAAGCCGTTGGTGACAGGTGCCTCGCTATGCAATCGCCTGTGCACGGCGAGGTAAGCATTATTCTGTCATTTAAGGATATTATTAACGCCTGTAATTAAATGGAATGAGACTACCAAATGAGGAAGTCACTGCTTGAGAATAGTGATTATGCTCCAAGTCATATGAGAGGCATTCCACATGACTTCAGCCACCCAAAAAAAAATTCGAAAAATGTCCAAAAATCAGATTCAGTGCTAAGTGCTTTCTAAAAAATTAGAAAAAAAAATGATAAACAAGGATAAAAAATAAGAATTGGAAATAAACAAAAAAATTGTAATGCCAAACTGCTATAACCTTACGATGATTGTGTTCTCAATAAATCGGCCTTTATCCAAAATATTGATCTGTACGCAGAATACGAAAAAATACATATATCGGTTTTATCATATCCTGACATGATAAAACCGATATACGTATTTATTTAAATATTTCAAACTGCGATAACTTATGAACTTTGTACGGTCCCCAAAAAACTAAAAATTGAGGATTTTCATACATAATTGGCAACAATTTTTTTTATGCCAGTTTCCAAAGTCCTTTTCGGAAAAAAAAAATTTCATAAATTTTCTAGTAAAATATAGTCTGGAATTATAAAATTAATTCTGAATTGATTATTTTCTTGTGGGCCATGAAAAAACGCACATTGTCGTTTTTTTTAGATGTCGATACGATTAATCGTTCCCGAAATATCATATAGGTTAAATGAAAAATGAAAAATGTGGCATATTTCGCCAGAAAAAAATTTGAAAAAAATTAAAATTCGGTGTATCTATCATAACCACTGAACCTGATTTTTGGACTTTTTTCGAATTTTTTTTTGCGGTAGCTAAAGTCATGCGGGATGCCTCGTAAGTCGAAGAACGCACTATCATCTCCTTGTAAAAACGTAATTTCTCGTTAAACGAGAAAACTTTCTTCTTGTAACAGATAAGGTGCCCAGGACACTCATCCAGAGCTGTGAACTATCCTCAGGGAGCGAGGTGTTACATTCGCTGTCGTAGAGGATACAGACTCGAGGGTGCGCACACACGATTCTGCGTGTCTGGTGGACGATGGAACGGACTGGAACCCACGTGCTCTAGAAGTGTTAATCTGGATTCTGAACGTCGCCGAAATTCAGGTAATCATATGGTACGAGGTCCGGGGCGGGATAAAAGTTCCGAATGGTAAATCCGCGAAGATGAAAAATTCCGAAAATTAATATCTCACCTACATTTTTGATGAAAATTTGTCTAGCAAATTTCGTCAAAAAATGTAGGTGAGATATTAAATTTCGAAATTTCAATCTCACCTACATTTTCGACGAAATTCGCTAGAAAACATTTCGTCAAAAATGAAAGGTTCTCTTCAGCGTTATTCTGGTTGCGACAACAAGACAAAACCCTTGTAGCTACACGAGAATGTACACTGTGAAAAAAAAAATCTGCTTAAAAATTAATGTTTTATAATTTACTGTAATTTTCGTGTACCAGTTTTTTAATTTTTTGATTTTGCTTCGATTCAATTGCCCAAAGCCCAAGTACCTTAATTTTATATCACAATTTTACATTAAATTGGTTGAATTCTGTACACTTGATCCACATAAATCGTTTATTGAAAGGATAAAATATTTAGTAAAAACAACCAAATATCTTATTGAATAACCTAATTATCAAATCTAATACATGATTACTTTATTCGATTAAACCAAGTACATAGAATTCGACTGAATCATATAATTCTTCCAATTTTTTTTCTCAGTGCATATTTAAAAAAAAAATTCAAAATAAAACGTTTTTCGTGAAAGAAATGTACGAATATGCAAAGTTATCGTCTTACGGTAAGAGCTATGTTACAAGAATAACGAAAAGATTCTAATGTAACGATTCTTGAAATGGTATGAAACATGCAGAAAGGGGCCAACATATGGATGTTAATCTGGATTTTAGACATGCCAAATGTCGGTAATCAGAGGGTTGTATTTAAGTTTCAAACGTAACTCGCGAATGAATTAGAGGTTTTTCCTTTTAATTCTTGTGCATCGTTGTCGCTGAGGCAACGAAGCAAAGCACCTGTGGCCCCATCCGCATTTAATTAGCCACAGACGGGAGCGCACGCTCTAAACAGCATTTAATAATAGAAACTCTCTGTCGTGTTGTGTGCGGGTTGGCAACAAACATGATGGCAGGGACTTAACGAGGCAATATTTCAACTTTCGTGGCTCCAACTGGCTTAAAGGCACCCGCTTACCTCGTTTTGTTTACTGCCTGTTCACTTTCTCCACACAGTGCCACTTTCTCATTCTTTCTCCCCTTTTCTTTCGTTTGCGTGTTTTACTTTTCGGTGGCTTTTCTACACGATTTTCCGTTGCGAGGAATTCCGCAAGCTGTATCTCATTTGCGGTTACTTTTGACTTTTCTATCCACACGTATTTAATTCACCGTAGCCGTGTCTCTTTCAAAAGAGTGAAAGCATTAATTTCGCATTTGTAGCTAGTCTTACCATGTGAAAGAAAACGCCCGACACGCAAGTAACGCGTCGACGTAAACTATTATACGTGATCTACCGGGTGTACATTTTAAATCCAATTCATTGTTTCTCCTTCAGGTTCTTCAGAAGGTGCTATCCAGAGACCATTTGTTAGATGTCCGGCGGACGTTGATGCTGAACTTCCAGCTGGTGCAAACACGTCGAGAATATCATTTCCACAACCTAAGTCGAACATGGACTGGTGGAGGTAAAATTCCAATTTATTCCTATGAATCATACTCTGACAATTCAGCCAAAAAAAAATTCCGGATTTTCATGTCAGAATACTTAAAATTAAGTATTGAAGATCAAGTTAATTATAAAAAACTTTTGGACTTTGTTGGTGATTACAGTCACATTCATTATGTTCATTACACCTTGGCGGGGGAAGTGGGGGAAGTGGGGGAAAAGAACAGAGACGATTTCTTGGTTTAAAGAAATGTTTCTTTGAATTAATATCACTTCTTTTCATTGAGTTTGAGTCATTCAATGAAAGGATAGTGTTGAAACTTGAGTATCTCTTTTCATATTGGCGCAGATTGCCGTGAATCAATGAAATATTTTCTCTCGGAGTGAGTCACGAGTCCCACTCGTGGGACTCACTTTACGGTCTTCCAAGATATTCGCTTTCAATCACAAGTAACGCATACTACTTTTTGTATGAAGTGCATTGTGGGGCGTCAAACAGGGTCCAGGGGCGGAGCCCGGTGGGGGGCCCGGTGGGGGGCCCGCGGGTCGAAGCCCCCTGCTTCGACCCTTGCTTTTGACTGCAGTCAAAATAGTTTTTAAATGCATGGAACAATAAATTTTATTAATCTTGTAACAATACATGTATAAATGTTGTATTACTTATCTTATACCCTTATTAATATTTTCGTGGTTCGACGGTTAGATGTTCTAACTATCTATCGTCATCGCTACGAAGGCGATCGAGGCGACGCGAACGCGATGGATGTGCGCATGCGCGCACAGTATTTTTAGGACGATTCGAGCTATTTCCGAGATGCTTCGCGTATTTTCGCCACGCTATCCTGTATTTTCGATGCGCTTTCAGTATTTTCGATACACTTATAGTATTTTCGATGCGCTTTCAGTATTTTCGATACACTTATAGTATTTTCGATACGCCTACTCGACAAGCGTAATTTTTTGTCATTCCGGACCGGCACAAAAAGTGGCACTTTTTATGCACGGGATACAAAAATACATTCATTAGTATACAGCACAAATAATGTATTATTACATTATATATATGGCACAGCTGATGGTATTCCCCATTAAAGGCCAATCTTCAGGAATAGCAATAGATAGAACAAAGAACGGGCGTTTTTTCCCTCAAATAGTGACACGCATCATTCACACCTTTGGAAACATACTTTTCTATTCCTTTATAATAGAGAGAATTTTCAATTTCTCGATTTTTAATTTACAAAATATTCCCCTTCTAGTCTAAATTTAGGTGTCAAGTACTGTCCAAGTTGGTCAAAAAGAAGTAATTGATAGAAGGATATATGCCAGAATAATGCTGGAAAGGAACGAATAATGAATTGGGCTGAACGCGTTGATCAGTACGTAAGAAAGCGAAAATAATAGCCGCTCGGTGACTTTTAGGAGATCGAAAAAAATTTTCGTTAGATTTTAGATTTTATGTGATTGAACACTATTATATTATATAATAGTGTTCATTTAAAAGATTGACTTTGTCCAAAGTATAATACTTCGAAAGGCGTAAAACTGTCACGTCTTTGTCACTTCTAAACCGAATTTGGATCAACATCCATCGAGTTTCAAAGATTTTCCTTTACGCTGTGGAAAGCTGATTGAATCTATTTTTCTCACAGTAAGGCCCATTGAATGTGTATCAACTATCAGTTTCTGAATATCAGCGGTGCGATAAGGACCATAAGTGTTGTAAGAGTTGCGCCAGTGGAACTCACACCGTTGCAAAGGTCCGTCTTGCACGTGTAAACGTCTCTCTTATAGCCGAAATTAATCATCCGATTGGGTCCCGATGTTGCCACGTTTGGGGAGCACGACCGTGATGTTAAAGTTGTGCCCTCAACTAAACAAGAACAAAAATAATATAATCTTACATGTTGCAGTCTAATTGAATTAATTTCTCTGTAAGTTGGTAAATCTAGGCTTCATCATAACATTTTGAAATTAAAGACAGCAGTGGGCACACTGTTAAAAAAGAATGGATTTTTTAATGCCTAAGCTTATGAGTTGAATATAATCTACACTGAGAGAAATCGTCATAGTACAGTTTATTATGAAGTGAAAACTATTGATTTTTAGTCCTCTTATAGTTACGGTGACTATAAAAATAGTCGTGATAACTAATTAAGTGGTAATAACTATGTTTATAACAACTACAAATGAATAGTTGTCACTTTATGGTTGCTGATACCATAATTTTCTCATTTCGGCTGGAAAAAAAGTATACTCGAAAAAATATCGAAAAGTATATATTTTATATACCAACTATACTTTGGACGAAAAATGTGATATATCGGATATACCATTTAGTATAGTTACAAAGTATAAACGATGGTATACTAGTTCACACATATTTTTGGGAAATAAAATAAATCGTTTTTATATTCCTCATACAATTCTCAATCCATATTTTATGTATTCGTAAATATATGTAAATGTATATTTTTTCCATAGAAATTATATATATATTTATGTAAGAAGATGCTTAACACTTAAATCAGTTAGGAGAACATATGACCAAATTGTTTAGAATCTTTGTCGATATATGAAATCCAGATGGTCGAGATTTCGTGTTTTTATATTTTATGAGTTAATGCATTTTTTATATACTACTAATATGCAAAAAAAATATACTTTGCGTATATTAGACAGATACATGTATCGATATCCCAATAAATATATTTTTTGTATATTCGCCAGATGTACTAGCAATGGTAGAAAAAATGTACTTATATTCGCCAAATGTACGTTTGGACGAAATATTGGATATTGCCAAGTATATAAAAAGTATATAAGAAAAATACCATCTACATTATTTATATATTTTTCGATATGTCGAAAAACAGACTCGAGGAACAGATGTTTTTCCGGAGAGTAAAAAAAGACGAGCTTGAATGTATGGGAAATTCCGAGCTCATTTTTTAAAAAATTGCAATTTCATATCGTTAATAGATTCGAACGCTCTGCGTACGAAAAAAAAAACTAAATTTCTTCGCCTATATTGAGAGCATCAGTCCAAGGGTTGCTGAATTGTACTTGACTTGTGAAGAACGTTTTCGTCCTCAAAGTTGTTTTCCATTTCACATTTTGTCTCTTTTTTCCATACACTTTTATATGTATTAAATTCTATTTTTCTAGAAAACAAATTATTACGAACTTACTTTCTTTCGTAATTTTTAAACATTCAGTTATTGTTGGTAAGCAAGTGTCTTCAATTACTCCGGCGTCTGATTTATCGAAATCGTCGCATCCTGGATTACCCGCAATACAATCATAACATTTGAGCGCCTCACCTGAAAGAAGATAGAGACATACAGGAATTAAAATCGTTTGCGGAACAAAGTTTTGGTACCTTACAGGGCTTAGCGCGCTCGGGCTTCAGCGCCCGAGACCCTGAATATCAGTTTTGTAATATGAGAGAAATAAACAAAAAATTTAATGTAAAAACTTGGTCCCAATCCGAATGTGTCTAACGATATTGGCGACCAATTGAAATACAAACACCGAGAGAAAATATTTCATTGATTCACGGCAATTTGCGGCAATGAAAAGAAATACTCGAGTTTCAATACTATCTTTTCATTGAATAACTCAAACTCAATGAAAAGAAGTGATATTAATTCAAAGAAACATTTCTTTAAACCAAGAAATCGTCTCTGTTTTTTCCCCCACTTCCCCCGCCACAGATCAAAATGTTAAAACCTATTTTTTTCCTAAACTACTCGGCAAATAAAAATTACATTTTGAGAGAACGTGTAGAAGTACGGCAGGAATTGGCTAAACTACTGGTTCCTTGAAACTCGAAGCCTTTCGTTCAGGAGAACCGAAAAACAAAAAAGTGAGGTTAGCTGCAAGAAAGACAGCTCTATAGGCGGTTAACATTGGACGATGAAATTCCCAGCACCAGCTGGCATATGTTTTCATTAAATCAATGAAAAATTTACTTTGAAATAATGAAATTGTTTTTTTATTTTATGCCCATTAATAAATGTGGAATAAAAATAAAAGAATGCGGCTCTTCTTGGCTTATGAAATGAACATCTGTTTACATTTAACGACGTTATTCCAACGATACAGATGACAAAATAAGCAAAAAAATCGTGTTTGAAGTTAATTGTCGTCTTGAATTTTACCGAAAATTTTTATTCGTATATCAGATGAAGAAAAATATTCTGTCTAAATCATGTTATGAGCCAGAAATCAAAACAAACGTGACATCCATACCATTATTTGTGAATAATAAAATAGCTGGATCTTTTGATCGAATTCGCGTCCAGTGAAACTATTTCGATAAATGAATCGTTTCTGTCTAATAGAATACGAAAAAAATCAGGTCGATGCCAATCATTCAAAACAACAGTCTTCAAAAATATTATAAAATCCGTATATGAGTTAAAATTATATAAAATCTGATTTTCAAAAAAAAATTCAATTTTTTTTTTGCTGCTGATTTGGTGTGGAATTCCTGGAATGCTTACTAATGGACTGTTCGGTGTTATTAGGTCATTGAAGTACATCGTCAATAATAACCAGTAAAAATTACTCACCCGTAGCAATGAAAGCTGCGACCACGAATAGACACAAGACAGTTTTCATTTTTATATGGCTCGTACTCGGTTAACTATGTGACAATCTGCAGCGATATCCGTGAAGCTAAGTGATTTTCCAGCGACTGATCCTTTTCGTTGTCAGTGGTGTCGATGTACCTTTATATAGCTGCGAGGTGTGGTTAAGGTATAGTTCGATTTTTTACCGCTGTCGACAAAAAAAAGTAATGATAAGAGATGTGACGATAAAACCATAGAAAAACAACTAAAGCTACCTCTTCGATTAATACATGCTCCCTTCACGAAAATTATACATACACTAGGCTAATCACACGCGCTGGCGCGAATGTCTGAAAATTCTTTTGCGCTGCTGCGATTTTATAACTTTTCAGAAAGTCACAGACGTTGAAGTGCACGTCCTATTCTTATGTCAAATTTGACACCAAACTGAACTTGTTTCTTGCAGACTTTTCCAGCAATCAATCACAACTTAAATAAGCTGCTAACAATGCTTTACGTTACCCATAAACTTTTTAAAAGAGAGATCTAGATTCATTTTATATATTTATTTTACATTGATATTTAAATTTTTTTTGTGTGTGAAGCAATTTAGCTTAGTTCGTATACCATGTCACCCCACCATTTTTCATTTTTTTTGTGAATCTCATATCACTAACATGGAAAAAAAACCTTTGTTGGGACAACTAAGCGCTTAAGCTTAAATATGCGCCCGTCGATTAATTGGTTACGACCATTAAGTACTTGGTTGTGGTATTGAAAACTTGGTTGCGCAAACCAGTATAACTTGGTCAACATAACCAATAAATCGGCTGGAACATATTTAAGTAAGCCTTTGATGGTTTCAAACAACGGTTTTTTACGAGTATTGCCATAATACATAGGTGATCAAAATCATGTGGTTAATAAAAATATAGATTTTGGAAGGGTGAAGCGTTTAACAGTAGTTTTTTATTTATTTTTTCATAAAAAAAAATTTTATCGGATTTTTTTTTCGTACCACTATTGTTGACCATTACTTTTCGGCTATTATACTACTCGTAGCTTATGCAAAGACATTGTATATATGCGTAATCGGGAATTTATTTTCCGGCCACTCATTGATGACATACTCAATAAATTGATGATTGATAGAAATTGAATACTGCGAATACAAAAAGTGAGTAATTAAAAACATTCTGAGAAAGAATGAATCATGATTTTGATTATTCTACCGCTGGCTCTTTTCAAAAGATAGCGCGACAATCTGTACAGTTCAGTATGGGTTATGATAATAAATCTTATCTTATATCAATAGTTATGGATTTTCAAGATAATTATGTCGTGGGTTGTTTGTCTTTCAAGCTTCGTGAGTTTTGACCGATTGTCTCGCTTGTTAACCGTCGAAAATCTCTATTCTTACCAATCACCGAGGGTCATCAACATGCCACCCAGAAAAAGGATTGCGTAATATTAACTAAAATTGTCTATTCAACATTTGTTCATTTCAATCAACGAAAATTTGCTTTCCCTGGAACGAATATTTTATTCATATTAATTCATATGAAATGTGTATTTCATTCAATTTTGCAGTTTATTTATTTCGAATATATTTATTTATTTAAAGCAGTTTTTAATGTGCAGAGAACACTGAATAGATATTATATTCGTTCGTACTAAATACTTTCTTCATCCGGAAATAATATCTAGTTAAAACGATTGGATACATGTATTCGATCTTTTTTATTAAAAATCAATTAGAACTCTCTTTTAATCCAATACCAGTAATTTAGTAATTATTTTCTTTAATCATTAGAAATTAATTCTCTGTAATTGATTCAGTTATTTAAATCAACGTTTCGTTGATGATCTAGTAATGAAACACGAAACTTAACTCTGATACGTATTTATGTTCATCCATAAAAAACATTCGGTTCAATCGACTTGTCATATATTTATATAAAAAATATATATTGTTTAATTTAACTTTTATGTAAGTGTCGAATTTTCATAATGGAAGACTCTCGAAATACGCATTCCCGCTTTCTGTTCGTCAGTAACAGATTCATGATCGGTTTTTTTTTTCATTTTTGAAAAAATTCTACTTAATCGATATTGACCTTAGATAAAATAGATTTTTTCAAATACATACAACGTATTGGAAGCACATTGACAAACGTAACAACAAACACAAACAAACATTGAAAGAAACGAATGCACTCGATCCATTTGGAATGAATTTACAAATTTATGTATTTTGTAAACGGGAAGAATAAATTATTCGACGTAAATATATTTTTCTTCGACACGAAGAAATGTATATTTCATTAAAACATATTTTTTCCTACGAAGTAATAAAGGTATATTGCAATCAAATACATATTTCTTAGGTTTGAATATATTTGTTAGTCACCAGATGTATTCCTCTCAAATAAAAAGAAATTATTCGAGTTGAATACAAGTCTATTAGGTCAGCATTTAAATAAGAAAATTTATTTCCGATGCGTAGGTTCTAGTCCAGTTAACTAGACATTTTTTCTGGGTGTGTGACACGTGGAGGACAGAATGCTCTGTAACCGCGATTAAGACCTCGAGTTTTACGACCTTCGAGCGGTTTCCGGTTATCTATGTTATCAATGCGAAATCCACCCAAATATGACATTATCTAATATCTTAACTGTACTAGGAATTTCCGTCGTGTTCATAATATGAGAACATACTTTTAGAACGTTAAAATGCTCATGGAATTATATCCATACATGACACATTTATCTATCTCTTGATATAGAATATCTTCACAATGTGTAAGATATTCCGCATCAATCAAGAGACGCGGTATAGCGTCGCGACGCCAAATTTCCATTTATCTGTATATGACAATCCTGTGTTTAACTCTGAATTGAGGCATTGTCATAGTAAATTGGCAGACAAAATGATTTTTACATTAATTTTGTGTTAGTCGTGGCAGACATTTCTACTATTTTTATCCAATTTTAGGTGATCGGTTTTCAACTTTGATCGTCATGTACAATACTATATTTGATACTATATATTAAATTTCAATCAATTCGCACGCTGCATATTACATGGCAAAAAGGGCTTGGTTAAAAGTACCATTTTTTTAATGGTTATGGCAACCATTAAAAAACTGGACTGAGGCGGCGCGACAGTCGCGCTCGCGTCAACCAGTGGCTGACCTGATACCGTCAAGGAAATCAATTCTTTAAATCAAAGACACCGTTTCCTTGAATCAATGAAAACGTCTCTTTGAATCAAAGACACCGTTTCCTTGAATCAATGAAAACGTCTCTTTGAATCAAAGACACCGTTTCCTTGAATCAATGAAAACGTCTCTTTGAATCAAAGACACCGTTTCCTTCAATCAATGAAAACGTCTCTTTGAATCAAAGACACCGTTTCCTTCAATCAATGAAAACGTCTCTTCAATTACGCTCCTCAAGCAAATGTTTCTTCAAGGGCAATGAAATGTTCTCCTTGGCATTCAAAGAGAATATTTAATTGAAATCAAGTATATATTTCTTTGAAATCAAAGAAAAAAAATCCAATCCACCTATTTCTTCGATTCAAGGAAACTTTTACTCTCGATGTTGCTTCATATATTTCTTTCTATTTCAGATACGTCGATGCTTCACCTACCTGGGGTAAACAGTTGCAGGCTGATTTACCGGCTGGTACAACAGTCGTCACCTTCACCGCCAGATCGCCAGTGTCCAATTACACGAGCACCTGCCGAGTTGTGATTCGTATACGAGGTAAGTAACTATACTGAAATCCCGTACGGGATTCGGACCTCACGCGGTGATTTTTTCGATTGCCGAGACGAAGGGTCGCGATGCCAGTGACAGCTCTTCCACTTCGACCCAGGCAATATTATATACCAAAGGAAACTGGCACATCATCTTCTCACGGCATTGACAGGATCAAGAATACATTTTTCACTCGAGTGCATCTAACAAACTCACTCCCCTCGTGAAGTCTTACCTCACTGCAATATTTTATTTACCAAACACTTCATCATCGAAATCTTCTTCCAAACAGCCTCTTCGTTTTTCAAACGCGATGCAGACAAAGTTGATAAATCTCTGCCTATAATTCGACATCATACATAAATCACGGTACTCTCGACTAGTTCGGTTGATAGTGGTTCCACTGTCGCTAGGTGCACGCATCATATACCACCATCGAGTTTTCATGTCCATCAAACTTTACGCGTCAATGACATTGCAGTATTTATTGTTTGGTACCTTCGACGCAAGAGAAACTCACCGTGTATCGACGAATAGGGCATGACGCCTAAGAGAACTAGGGACGAAAGTTCCTTTCATCCTCGGAGAGAGATTGGAGAGCGGCTTAATTACTCATTCTACAACTTCTCGTAACTAGCGTTAGCGAAGTTTGCCGAAGTGGATTCACAGCCGATGTGATTATAGGAAACAAACTCGCAGTAATATCGAGGAACAGATAAGATATAAGTTCCACAGAGTTCATCGCACACTCGGAGAGACACCAAAGTCAAACCACGCTGATGACGGCCTTCCGAAGCCGTCAGCCTTCAGCTTTCATTCTAAATCCACTGTTTAGCGTGACGCTAACATCCCCACTCACGTTAAACGCGATACTTACACATACATTGATACGTACACTTGCGCTTGTTCATAGTTTGGAGTTGGCATAATTTACGAATTGACTTTCCACGTGCACACAGAAGCTCAGAGCCCAAAGTTCTTCGCCTGTCCCACGTCATTCGAGGTGAAGCTCAACCCAGGTGAACGCAGTCGACTGATATTCTGGCAAGAACCAACTGTAACGGATAACTTCAAGGTGGAGAGAGTGCATAAGTCGAGGGTAAGTCTCTGACATAATCTTAATCCGACAATGGCATACTTTCCTTGATTAAACTTTCATTAGGTCTCGTAAGTAAAAATGGCCATTTTCATGAAGGCTTTGCTCCAAACATTATGATAAGAACTGCCTTAATAAGTTATTTGACGAAATTCGAAATACTCATGACTGAAAAAAGAGGATTAACAGTCAATTGGTGGTGTCCAGTGGTCGTGGAAATCTGAGATATTTTCGTTGTCTATGAGTGAAAGCAATCGAACATGATGTATCCAATTTTACTGTTTTTTAAATTTATTTTTAATCATTGATATAGATGTTACGTAACTTGTAAACTTCTGATAAGGGTCAAGTGGTGTTGCGAAACAATGATTGAGGGTATCGAAATGTTCATGTTTTCAGGCAAATGAGTTGTATCCAAAGTTGTATGGAATGGACGCTTCATAGATTTTTTATGAGTAAATATGTGTTTGAGGCCTAGCAACATAAACATTTGAGAGTCACAATTGTTTATTCTATATGCAGTTCCAGTAGTCATTCCGTGAAAGCAAGATTATAAGACGTTTTCTTGGATCTAAGCTTAATACTAATATGCGAATAAAATCATTTAGTTATTGAGTTTCTGAAATTTTGTATAATAAATATTCAGGATAATGAGTAGGGCTTATTGTTACATGGGACCATATGATAGTAAGTGACAAACAAGTGAAAAAAAAAGTCACGCTTTATGGGAGGTGATAAATGTCGAACTGTCAAAAAATGGATCGGTTGGACAGCATGAGTGTAATAATAATATTGTAATAATAATAATAATAATAATAATAATAATACAATACGTGTCACAGTGTGACATATGCTTTGATTTGATCGAGTGCATAAGTAGAGTTCAGTGTGCTAAGATAATATTTTCAGAATTTCAATATCTTGATAGTGTTATCGCATTTGATAGTGTTTAAATCGTGGGCTATGAGTTTTTAGTCTCCCCTGATTTTGCTTTATATTTAAGGCATTCCACACTAACCGAGCTACCGTACTTTAACGTAATATCAAAAAATTTGAGTATCGGAAGAAGAATTAATATTATGAATTTAAAAAAATTTACAGTCACTCTATGTATATTGAAAATATCAACTCCTAGACAGCTTAAAACTGCAATGTTTCCATGCCATGAATAATTCCAAAAATAATTTGTTCAATGTAAAAAAAATTTTGTCGACAAAAAAAAGAAAAATGTCAACAATGTTTTTATCCGAAACTTGTAGCTTATGCGATGATAAATCAATAATAGAGTTGCTCCATTATAGACTTTTGAAAAATGTTATCTGCACATCATTTTTTTTTACTCAGAACAAATTATTTTTTTACTTTGGAACTCTGCTCGGTCCCAGTCTGGAATTTTTTAAATATTATCAATACATACGCGCAGAGATTCGTTAATTTTTTTTTCAGCCAAAAAAAGCGGCCTTTTTTGGTTAAAAAAATAATCTTTATTTTTTTTCAGCGAAAAAGTAATTTCATCGGGTCGCAAAATTGTTTGAAAAAATTCATTGAAAAGTTCACATGAGACTACAACTTTTATGTTGAAACATTTTTTTACTTGAATTTTTCAAGACATATCCACTTTAAAAGAATAACCCACTTTCCGTAATATTGGATTTAAAAATCTGAAAAAATTGGGAGAGAGTATTTTCAAGTGCGACTAAAATCTGTCCAATTATGGTATTGATCAAAGAGAGTTGAAAAAAAAGTGGCTAAATTGATAAAGAATGGCTCATATATTGATGCGGAAAGCTCCAAAAATTTTCAAAAATTCAATTTGTCTACTATTTTCATTCACAAAATTGTCCAACATCTATGTTTTTTCTCCATGTAATCCCGATAAATACATGTTTATTATTGATTATCGATAAGTGGTATATTCCTCAAAATGATAATACACGATCAGATATTTCTGTTTTAGGAACCAGGACAGTTGATGTATCCTGGAGTTCACAATGTTCGATATATCGCTTACGATCATGCCGGTAATCACGCGGAATGCCACTTCGCTATACACGTTCGAGGTAAAATTTTTATCTCAATCAAGATAGCTGGAAAAATATTTTTGTATCCGTTCCAATGCATCCAGAGAAACGGGTCTGAAGGGTTTATTTGAATCGATTACAGGGTGTATTTGAAATGAATAAAATTTTATTCAAATCAGATAGAACTTATTTCGATCAGACGAAATTTTATTTACAAAAAATAAAGTTTATTTCGATCAAATTAAATCCTATTAGGCTGGCCATTGAATAAATAATTTATTTAATGGTCGGCCTAATAGTATTTTATTCAACGGATATAGAGTTTATTTGATCTAAATAAAATTTCATTCGATCTCAATAGACTCTATTTGGTTGTAATAAAATGTTATCTATTCCAAATACACCCCCTTATTGATTCAAATAAACTCATCAGATCCATTTCTCTGGGTGCATTCCAATATGAAAGCGTAGAAATGTGCGATCGAAGCTCAAATATCTCCGTGCCATTTTGTTACTGCGGTATCACCATTTCTGTTACCTGGATTGTACGAAACCCTACATCTCTGTATATCGTTGCTCCTTCGCGTCTATTCATCTCGTTTCTCCTTTGTCTCGTTGCAGAGTCTGATCGTCTACAACACGATTCCGAGGTAAGTGGTAACGTATCATCGTGGGTTTGCGACACGAGCGAATTTCGGGAGAGTACTTCGTGTATCTCGCCTGTCTCTACCACGAACATTTGGACAAACACACGAATCTGCGATAAATTCTCTCCTTCGTCTGGGTCGCGATACAAAACCCGAAGAAAGATGCTTGAAATCAAAGCTTGCAAAAAGTATCGTTTTGAGTTTAGCGAGCTGACTGCGAAAAGTTTCTTTGCCGAAATGAATAGACCAATGATTAATATTAACGATGCTTCACTAATATATTCAAGATTTTATTTCATTAGAATTTTAGTACCTTGCAATAAAAGAAAAGCTGAGAAAATATATAGGATTGAAAGTACGAACTTCGATTTTTGAAAATTGTGACATACAGTTATAGATAAATGAGTATAAGTACTAATGATCTTTGAAACTTTTAGAAAACATTATTTTCGTTTTCATCGAAAGCAATGGAGGGTTTTCCAAATTAAGACCCTTTCTGTTTTTTGAGTTTTTAGATTTTTAAAACGAAATTTTTCAAGTATGACCGTTTCAGAAAGACAAATTTACAATTTGCAGTGTCGAATTTTTCGGCAAAACAATCATCAGAAATCTCGAAATAAAAATTAAGAAAACCCGAAGAAAAATACTTTTTCCTAAAAGTTTAATAAACAATGTATTTCCTTATTGACTTTTTTATGAAACTCATAACACAGTGATACTTTAAATAACGTCACTTAAATTGATATTACACATAACGTTCGGTACTGAAAGTAATATCCATGATATTCCCAAATTTCCATTTTTATATACGACATAGCAACTTTTTCCACTGATTGCTCTAATCATAGTCTATTTTTTTCTCTAAATACCTGAAAATCAGTGATATTGACTAAAAGTGCTTTTTCCACTTCATTCTTTCACATACTACTGAAAAAACCCCCACATCCATGTGTCCAGGTAAAAAATGTTATTTCATAAAATCATTACAGTGCTTGCAACTCTTTCCATAAATTCCACTCTATAATTCCATGAGTACCTATAATACAGGAACGAAATAAATAAAAATCATAATTCTTTTAACAAATTCAAGTAACTGGGTCGCTTTAATATTGCATCACAGATGTAAATTAAATTTATTGTACCGGTTTGCGTATATGTAAACAAACAAAAAAACTTACCAGTGCTTGCATAATTTCCGCGAATAAATAGTGATTTACTGTTATGCCGGACCAAGGGAATTAAAGTTGGAATAATCCTCCAGAGTTTATAAAGGTATCTCTCCAAAAGTTTATCCGGCTACTGGCTACCACGTATAGTGCCTTCGCTATCACGTTAGACTTTGATAGAGAGAAAATGTATATAGTATCGTATAGACGTAGGTACATAGTGTGGGTTTTCGCTTTCACATTCGCCCTGGTCTCGTGCCGCTTCCCGTCCAGTACATATTCGTTTAAGTGAGCAAGCTTGGCGGGGGGAACGGGGTGGGGGGAGGGGGTTGTGGCAAAAGTGTGCAGGGCAAGATACCCTTGCGATGTTGCGTTGGCTCGGCCCGGCTCGTAAAACCGGTGGGCAAGGGTTTCCCTTTGGCCCCGAGGGCTTTACGAGGAAAATACGTATAACACAGCAGTCCATAAAGAGTCAAAGAGTATAAGAGAACTGGGTAAAAGCGCAGACTATAGCGAAGGGGAGGCAAAAGGAGTTATTCGTGTTTGTAAGACATTCACATCTATTATTGTTGCATCCCTTACAGCCAGGGACTTATCGACGGATGCTGATGTGTCCTGGAAGACCTCAACAACCGCTACCGGCCACTGGCTACAGGGTGAGTTTCTACAGGGCGTCTCAAAATCTATTAACAGCTTAATTGTTGAATTACACTGTAAACAAATTTTTTTTCAGTTATCGTGGACCGGTATATAAAGCTCTGATGCATATAACGTATATTATTGCTTCCTCATAGAGGAAGCTTTGTTTTCGTAAAAATTTTTTTTTTTTCGAGATTTTCATGTTAATATACTCAGAATCACCTAAAACGTCGAGAAAAGTGATCTAGAAAATATGTCTGGATGTATGTCTGTGTGTGTGTGTATGTTCCAGACACCGATAATTCAATTGTCTATAATTCACGAACGGCACAATGGATCGAGCTCAAATTCGGCACGCAACTAGAGTATTGACTCCTCTGTAATTGACAAGATTTTTAATTATAAGTATCAATGTATACAGATTTTGTAGAATTTTTAATTTTTCAAAAAAATGTCGTGATCGCTCTAATTTTCGTAAAAGTTCGCCAATTTAGCTAAATAGCTCTTCATAAATGAAGACACATTAAATGATGTTTGGTATTGAATTTTAGCGAAATCGTTAAAGCGGTTCCGATTTTATAGAATTTTCAATTTTTCGAAAAAACAAATTTTTTCTCTAAATCACGTCGAATCTCAACAAATGGACCAAAATGTTCTACAGTCGAAAAATGCCATACAGCCCTGTTACGTACGAAATTTGGTGCTGATCGGTAAAGTCGTTCGGATTTTATGGCATTTTAAATTTTTTAATGAATGTACATTTTCGGTCACAACTTCCGCAAAAGTTAAAAGAGTAAGATGAAAATTCGTACTCAATTAAAATGCGATGTGAGGGAGTTTTAACGGTTGTTTCATAGCTAAACACAATATCGATAATTAAAGAGAAAAAAAAGATGCAAAGTAGAACTTAGAACCGTATGTGAGACTCGGCCCCTACGTAAAGTGACACTTTTCGTGTGTTCCAAAAAAGATTTTTTTCTCCACTGTAATAAATTAAGATTTTCAAGTAGAGTATTTTGAGACACCATGTATATCATTTCTTCCTTACCGCAATAAAAAAGACTATAAGCAATGAAAATAAACGAAATGAACATACTTTCCCTTGGGAAAAACGTCGAGCAATATGACGAGTGAGAGATAAATGATTTTTGTTTGAGCCAATGAAGGCAGAGATGCAGACACATTACGTATACTGATTATACTGAAGCAGCGGGATTTCTTTTTCAGTGGCAAATCCCAAGTGGATGCTACTTGAGGTACACGAGAATCTTTTCGGGAACATATGCCCTCCAGCAACGCTATAACGGACCGGAACACCCACACGATAGCTACCACGGTGCAAGGGCTGCTTATCATGAGATCCATCCACAACGGCGAGTACAACAGTCGACTCATACGAGAGCCTATCCCTTATACGACTGTAAGTATATGTGTTACACGTTTGTATTAGTTTACACAATGGTCCTTGCTTATTTCAATGGCCAATTTTCCTTATCTCGTATTCTGGTAAATTTGTGTGAAGAGATATCTATTTGCTAGATAATTTTTTTTCAATCTTTCGAATAAAAAATGGGATTAAAAGTTTGATTGGTTGAAAGAAATCTCACTAAAATCTCGAACCATTAAAAATTTCTTCGTCGTCGATGAAGTAATATATTCTAGTTATAGTTATTAACTTTTAGATATTGAGATAGATGATCGGCTGTTGGCGGCCAATTTGGAAGATTTCATTCCATTTTTTTGTTATTGATATTATTAAGCACTACATTTTTCGTGCCATCAATAACAAAAAAATGGAATGGAATCTTCCAAATTGGCCGCAAATAGCCGATCATTTATCTCAATATCTACAAAATTCGGCCACAGCATCAATAACAAATATTATCAACTTTTCTTTGAAGGATCTGGAATTGAATGGAATGTAGTGACCTTGAATTGATATAAATTTTTGTTTTATGAATTACGTTTTTTTTATGATGCCTCTTGAGACATTGAAGCAAAAACCTAAATGATTTTTCACCAATTCCAATAAGGTTTACATAAAATAGAGAAAATTGTGATGGCAATGTCAGAACTATTGAACTACTTTGTCGATTTTGCTTAATTACAATAACGATTTACTGTCCATAATAACTGTAAGTATAAAGAAAATTTTGTGATCGGTGGCTTAAAATTTGTACGAGTTAGCCTAGCGCGTTTTTCATGAAAAATTAAAACTGAAAATGCAATGAAAAATGAATGACACGACGAATTGTAATTAAATTCACCACGATGAAAGGATGGAAATTGTTTCACTAGCGCTCCAAGTTTCAGTTTGGTAATCCTATCCGTTATCCAGTTATAACGGATTAAGTTTTCTCATCCACGCACACTAGAGTTTTTTTTTCTAGATCCCCTTTCTCGACGTTCCATCAGATTATCTTAAGTACACGGTATAAAAATTTGGCGATTTTTTTTTGTTTATGGTAACAAAGCTTTTTCTATGAAGAATAAAATTATGTATCCATATGAATACTGAGGGGGTTACGCCCCCTACGCTCCGCGAAACCCCATCTATTTCGCTCCGCCTTAAAAAAGAATCGGGTTTCGGGCCGATTCGAAACGAGGGAACACTTCGAATTATTATCTCCAAAACAAGGTCAAAGGTACATGAGAAAATTCAAGTCTGAGGGCCCGTGAGGATCGTAAATCCGGGCTTGCAGGCTTATGAGGAATTTCGACAATATGCGAGCCTGGGGATCCGTTAAGGACTTAAAAAAAATTTGAGTTTACGAACCAAGAGAGACTTAGAAGAAAACCGGTCCCTCTATGAGAATTTTTGTGAAAATCTGGGTTTCGAGCTCTAAAAGAAATTTAGACGAAATCCGGGCTTGCAGGCTTATGAGGAATTTCGACAATATGCGAGCCTGGGGATCCGTTAAGGTCTTAAAAAAAATTTGAGTTTACGAACCAAGAGAGACTTAGAAGAAAACCGGTCCCTCTATGAGAATTTTTGTGAAAATCTGGGTTTCGAGCTCTAAAAGAAATTTAGACGAAATCCGGGCTTGGGGCCGACACGAAAAGAATTGAGTAGTTGGTAAAACTGAAAAATTGGTTCTCACAACCACTCGGAATAGTTGATATAGCGTAACGTAACACGTAAGATATCTAATACGTGTTGATCCCATGCAATCTAATTCAACTTCACTGTTGGTCTAAGCTTTTGTAATAAAAATACTGTCATTCAAATCAGAAAAAGTGTTAAGGTCGTGAAAATCGACTTATGCCTTGAGAAACAAGTTTTTCAAAGTCCTTGCATTTCTTAATTGTTTATCGTATACTTCTTATCTGTTTCTATTGGTAATTCAGATATACATTTTTTGTGTTGTCTTGCTAATAATTTGATAAGTGTTTTTTGTTATCAAAGTTGTTATCTAAATAACTCGTTTGACATTGATGTTATGACCTAAAAACGAGATAATAATCAATATTTGTTCCATCAATTAATATTTCAATTCGCATTTCAATTGGTTCCCTTTGCTTCAAAGTCTGAAAAACAAGTTTTTACTACGATCATAGAAGTAATCTCGTATCACGATAACGTTTGTACAACCCGACAATCGTCGAGTATCTAACGATAAACGATACGAGATAACGAGACGCAAAAGGCTACTTTGGCCATGTTTTCATTGAACCCAACTAAAACCAATGTAAAGTTGTGCTTCAGCAAACTATGTAGCGGATTTCGCATAATCGTCTGGCCTAAAGAAGTTACGAAACTTGGTGAATTGAACTTTTCGAAATGACTAGGAAACGGGTCGAATACGAGTTTATCGGATAGGAAGTACCTAGACTCCGTTCATCGCTGGTGAACGCGCATATAGTGCAAGTCTACGGCGGAGAATCGGTGATTCGAGTTTCGTCGGAGTTCCTCGTTCGCTTGGATGGTGAGAAGAGGAAAACGATTCGCTTAACGTCGTTCCTTCTGATTTTCCAGTGTGACGAGAATAGAGAATTGCAAATTCGCTCGCTGCCCACGACTTCACTTGCCTCAACGTCCTTCTAGCCCACCTTCGAAATCACATGCGCTTTTATTCACAGTAAATAAGGAATAGCTGGTCAAAATGAAACCTTCTAACTTATAATGAGAGTGTACCTGATTTACGGACCTCGTCCTGATTGTGAGTGGACATTATGTAACTTTGCAGACAAGCTGGATTACATTTTGCTGCAGCTTTCCCTAGGAAAATATGAATTCTCGACTGGACCTAATCTAGGTCGCATAATAATCCATGCTTTCCACTATGAATACTAGGGTGTGTCGTGATTTTTTTTTTTTTTCATTTTGCATCGTGTTAATCTATAGTTTGTACCTTTAAGCAACTCTTCTCAAAATTTTAGCGCGATAAAATTTTTTTTTATGTAGCTCAAACGATGAAGAGATTTGCCATTTGATTAAGGAGGTTCGTCAGTTCAATTGGAAATGCACAGAAAAATCTGAAATAATTACCGCGTTTCAAATAATTCATAACAAACTCACATGAATTTTTTTGGAATTTTCGTCTACACCGTTTACACAAAATTAATTTTTTTAAGCATGCATTTTAACATAGGCTCCTATGGCATATTTACGAATTAAAAAAAAATTGAAATAATTTTTTACATCGTTGATTTTTTAAGTATTTGGTGGAATTAACTCTTTTTTTTTTATGTAAAAAAAATTTTTACATAAAAAAATTTTTACATCTCTAAATAACTTTGGCTAGCGTGCTGCAATTATTATGCAAGATTTAGTGAAACAAAAATAAATAAGGAATTATAAAGGCCTTTAAAAAAAAGCTTACATTTTCGATACACTAATTCGCAAAGCATTCAATGTATTTCAGGAAATTCATAAATAATCCTTCTGTTATTGATTCCACTGTTATGTGTAAAGAAGAATGAAAAATTCATTAATTATTCCTATCCATAATGGCAATACTTCAATACGAATATGAAATTTCGGTTGGGAAAGTTATTATAGAAATCATGAAATCAGTACCAAATCAAAATCGGAAAAACTGTAATACCTATTTTCAATGCTTCTACGTGTATAAAAACAACTACGATGACACCCATGTGGTCACTCAGTCATGCGAGTTACATTAATTATAATCAGAACTCCTCGTAGCTATTCTAAAACTTCTCTTTCCGTGTCCGTTCACTGATAAAAACCGATGAAAATAATCAAAGGCACACACTCATTCTGATAAATCTTATCTGAATCTCTCGGACAGTTACATTTTTTTTTTTTTTTTCTTCAAATAATAGACTTGTATTGATTCCGGATAAATATATTTATACAGTCAAAAATACTTTGAAGGTTAATATGCAGTAATAATACTGCAGCAGAAGTTTTTGAATTTAGTTCATTATCAAAGTGTCTTCAAAAATGAAGATATTTGCATAATGAGCATGACTTTTATAATCAATGCATTACACATTAATTTTACACCGTAGTTTTATGTTAAATTTAATATGCCCTGTATCCGTAAAAAAAAATTCCTAAACAGTTTTCGGAACATATTCTACATACAATAAGCTATCTAAAATTGCAAAAAAAATATCGTTTCTCGGATCGATCTTGATGAAAACCTCCCCTTGATGTATTATCAATACGTTATTTTTTAAATTGTATTGCTTCCCAACAATATTTTGCTCAATCGTTTAAATATGTTATTAAATGTACTATATAATGTGATTTCTACCGGTAAAACCAATTTACATATCTATTCCGAATACATTTTTCTCTGAAAGTCAATAAAGCAATGATTTCATTAAACCAATGAGAATATTGAAAAAATTAAATTACATTAATTTTTTTTTCGCAAGACTCTCCGACTAAAGTTAATGGGTTTTAGCCACATTGGAAAACTCCACATTCAGTCGTTTGTGTCAACGCATTATCTGTTTATCTATTTATCCGTCTCCATTTTATCTCCAGGCATTTTATCACGGAGATCTATCTATGCAATCACTTACATTGTATTTATGTCAACAGTCGTCACTTGAGTTACTCTTCACTTTGAGAGAATACCTATTCTGAATTTTTTCCAAGAATCTCTGATAGATATCACAAGTGCTTTATAATTAAGCCCAACCAGTTTACTTTATTTCCCGTAGAGGAAAAGATAAGATAAAAAAAGCTTTTAGCTAGTATCTTCATGGTAGAAAAAAAAGAAGCCACATCCACTTTAACGTGAACAATCCGCTTTACGATCGCTTTGATTAACTCATCGTTTGAACATTGCTCAGAAATCTGTAGGACTGTCATAATAGTATGCAATACTCTTAGAATCTGGAGTACTTATTTAAGTGGGATACACGCTTATCACAACTGGTAGCTATTATTATCTTATCTATAGGTGCTAATTGTGAACGAGATTGTTCCTCTGCAAAAATGTACGAGACATTACATATCGTGTTAAAAATGCGCTAGTTTACTATTTTATAGTATGCGACCAATTTGACACATTCTAGCCAAATTTTTCCAAGCAAAATAAAATGTACTGTTAAAACCGTCTCTATTTAAACATTGTTGGAAGTTTGTTTGTTGGATTGTTAGTAATCTGTCCTGGTTTCATTTTAAAAAAAAAAGTAATATTTTTGGAGAAATTTTTAGCTAAACACAAAATGCTACAACAGGATGTGTAAGTTTCTCTTAACCCTTCGTTGTCAGGATTCGCTTGCATTGCCCAATCTAACCAATTTCCTCACCGCAAAGTCACGTGGAAATACTTTTAAGAGTGACATTCAGATTCAGCATCGAGTGCACCAGAAAGACAAACTTTTGGTCTGAACTCGATCCTGAACGCATCGACCAACTTTTCAGCAACCCATCAGCACAGAATCATGATGGATGAGAAGCTACGACAAGGCCACATTTTCTAGTGGTAGGCAAAGTACGTCACCTCTCGTGTATATAGGTACACTGAGCTACGTAGAAAAGTCAAACGCTTGGGGCTAAAGTCAAACGAGAATTTATAATCCGGCGAGTGCAAGTTGCCTTGCTTTCTACCGTCTCCGTTTATACCTCGGCCAACTCGCTTCCAGTTTTCAAACTATTTTTTCAAGAACTCAGAGAATTTAGTTATGGAAAAACGAAAAAATTGTGTGACACTGAAATTAGGATATAAAATGTTACATTCTAAGAAGAATAATGTAAAAAAAAATAGGGCAAATTATTTATATTTTATAAAGTAAAAGTAAAAATGCTAATCAATGAACAATAATACTCAAATTCTCTTCCTTGAGCTTTTTCTGAAAATTTAAATTGGCCCTCAATCAAATTCAAGGTATACTTACATGACGTCAGCGATTCCGGGTTATCATCAGTCTGATTGAGTTGCGAGTATTCATTTATAGGAACAAATGAGCTTTGAATGCACTACTTGAATTTGTTATATTCCACCAGGTATCTGTAACAATTACTGACCCCGTCGACGAGTTTTACTCATTCATTGAACAAAAACAATAGAAATATTGAGAAAAATATAATGGCTATTACACGATGAGTTCTTAGCCTGACAGCTAGCAATATTCCTCACGTGTAGATGGACATTTTATTTAGTTGATTGCACCATGGAAATAAATACTAAAAAAAAAATTATGATATTAGTTACTATAAAATAATTACTTTTTTTAGTTCAAACAAATAATTTTTCTATAGTCACCACAACTATCGAATAGTTACTGTACCTACAACATAGTTGTAGTTATTCTTACTTAATAAGGAATTTTTATCATTAATGATTTTACAAATTTCGAGTGAATGATCAAATAGTACTAAACTTTTTGCTCTTCTGAATCATATACTTTTGCTTATTGCTCATTTTGTGACGATTCTCTTTGTATATGTCAGACCGAAGCACACATTTTAGCTCGCGGTGTAAACGAATTTTGAAGAATTTTTAAAAAAATATATATTATTTATATTCAAGGTAAAGTATCAGAAAGAATAGAGATTTTGGATTGGATTTTAATACCAGAACTGAGATTTGAATGCAAAAGGCACACATCAAATTTCTTTATGGTGCATGAATATTTCCAAAAGTTATTGCGTTTCCGGATAGCACAGACAGATGCTAACGTGTTTTTTAAAATCTGGGACATTCAAAACATGTAATGTATGAGATAAGAAAGAAAAAACATACAAACTCCTAGAAGTTTTCCTATACATAATTACCGATCGTTTTCGCATTGTCATTAGAAACGCGAAATAAAATCTTCATCATCAAAAATTTTATAAAATATTCTATGTTCAACAACGCTATGATCGGATTACGGCACGAACGGTTATCATAATGAATCCCCGAGGTCCACGGAGACCTACGAAAATGCAATAACTTATTCTTACTACCGCTACGATTTATGTACACTCTACCAATACGCTGAAGGGCGTTGATGCCAGCGTGTGTACTATAATATACCATATATCTATATATGCTGTGTGCATCTCGCTGACTCTGATGCAGCGAGGGTAGTGCTGCAACTTACGCCACCGAAGTTTTCCTTCTCGTTCAATTTGTTTTGTTTGCCCGCCAGCGGCTGAGGTAACTCACGGTCGATAGTTTCCTGGTCTTTGTTACGAGGCGAGAGCGTAAATACGTTGATGGACGAATGAGTTTTTCCCTCACCCAATCCTATGCCGACTTTACATCGGCTCTACATCTTTGTTGTATCTCGAGGACCTTTTATTTGGGTCTTTTTACCAAGCCTGAAGGAAACATTACGCATTACCGAAGGAAATTGATCCTGTAACCGAATAAATTATGTCGAGCCAAGTGAATGGTTATTTTGCTGTGGCGTTTTCAATTTGACCAAAATTCGTTAAGATTTATACATGAGATTATTGAATGACGTAAAAGTATTCGTTATTTTAATCTACTAAAAGTCGCTACCGGAAATAGCGTCAGCGTTGGGGGAGAATAAATATTACGCAAATTTAAGATTTCTTTTATCGGGTTTTTAAGTAGGGAGGAAAGGTCTGGAGTTTAACGAACTTCTACGTTTAAATATAGCTTTGTGGTAAACTTGACCATTTAATTAATTTCCAGTAATGTTCCGTCAGCAAACGGAGGAGAGGAAAGAAGGTGTTGATGGAAAAGCTTGGTTTGTTTGCTTATTCTTCTTGTAGCGGCAAACGAGTAGAATAAAAAGGTTGAATAAATGAAAAGGCTAATTAACACGTGCTTCTCATTGCTAATTAGTCATCGTGACACGGTTTTTTAAATCTTCATGCGTCTGTCCTATTGGCTTCGTGAATTAAGGGAGACCGGTCATCTGAAAAATGTCAGAAGAAAATTCCTCACGTATTCATCATGTATTTAAATTTTCAAGTTCGTAAATCCAAAACAAATTAAAAAAAAAAGAAACGGCTCTCGAGATATTCTCAGTTTAAAATTCGGAAGCTCAAGCTCGTGAATGGGCAGACGAAAAATAAATACAGAATGGTTACGAAACAAGCCTCATTATAAAAACGAGACCAGAGTAAATAAAATAATATTTATATTGCTCAGTCAACACTTAAACTATGAGAGCATCTCCTAATTATCAAACTCGTTGTTTTCCTATGATATTTTAAATAGAATGCACAGTAGATAAACTTTTTGCATTAAAAGTCAACCCATCATCCCCTTAACGCTTTAGCTGCAGCTTTCATCCCAAACTTTCCTTTCAATCGTATGCGAGATCCGCGGATGAAAGAGCAGAAAAGCTCGAAGTAGGTCGTAGCAGATTACGAAAGCGCTCGTTCCATCACACCGTCAATTGTTCGTCAAAAGATGGTTGTGATCCCCGATTTCGGCCGTTGACAGGGGGGCCGACGTTGGAAGAGAATTGATCGGTTTCGTCCGACATCGATCGTCGTGACTTGGCTAACATGCGGCCCGAAGTGAGCCACGCGGTTCGTGTTGGTAACCATCGTCAGAAACCGTCAACATCAGCGGAATGTTGACCATCCAAGCACCGACCAATTTCGTCTTAACCTTGCAGTCCGTGCCTCCGTTTCTCGTGGAAAATATTCTTGCATTAGCGCTAGTCTTACTTCTCGCTCTACCGCTTATAGCTCACATTCAACTTCTTCTGGTATGTTGATTCTAACCAAATATCTCGATCCCCAACAACGGGTCTGGGGGTCAAAATAGCGAATGACCAAAATAGTGAATGGTTAAAATAGCGAATTTCGTAATTAAGAACGTCTGAATCTAGAATGATCATCACTATGAAATTGGCCATTTCAGCCATTCGCTATTTTCACCTACGTCTTATTAAAACGCATTCAAAATAACGAGTGATGAAAATGGCGAAAAGCTGAAAAAACGAATTCCATAATTATGGACATTTTACATTTAGACGTTCCTTATTTTTAAATTCGCTATATTAGCCATTTGTTATTTTGGTCATTCGGGTGGGGGTCAAAATAGCGAGTGACCAAAAATGCAAATGGCTAAAATATTGAATTCTAAAATAAGGAATGTCTAAATGTAGAATCGCCATGATTGTGGAATTCCCTTTTTAGCCATTCGCCATTTTTATCATTCGCTATTTTAATTGCATTTCAGTAAGATGGAGGTTGAAATAGCGAATTGTCAAAAAAGCAAATGACTGCAATAGCGGATTCCATGATGATGAGCGTTCTAGATTCAGACGTTCGTAATTTCGAAATTCGCTATTTTAACCATTCACTGTTTTGGTCATTCGCTATTTTGACCCCCACCCGGTCATTCCCTATTTCCCCCCCACCCACCAACGGACAGGCACCAATCAAATGAAAAGTATTTCAATTGAATTTTTTTTCACAAAACGACCGAAGATTATTGGTGGCATATGGTTATCCATTGTCAAACAACAGTTAATGTCGAATACTTTGAATGGTTGTAAAAACATCATTGTTTTTGCATGGTGCCTGTTTTTCTCCCAGGTCTAATTAATTTTTTTTTTAAACCACTAACAAAAATTTCAGGAATATAGTACAAAAGATACAACAATGGGAACATCGAAGAGACGCAAAGGCCGTAGTAATCAGCACCGAGAAAACGCGAACCGAACGGTAGTAATGCATTATCCGCTCCCAGTGAAGTTGGATCAAAATTCACATTCCGAGCTAAACATCCAACTCGCCTCAATGCGAACAACATGTTCAACACCAACTGTAAAACGAAGCGTCGAAGATTTAAAGAAGGATAGCTCAAAAGAAAATCGAAATATCCAGCTGGAAGAACAATACAAGCATATTCTCCGAAAAATGTTCCTGAAGAAGCAGAAAATGTGCTTACCGTTGGAGCGTTCTTCCTCGTTTTTTGCTACAAATGCGCAACTTCCGATCATTGACATATCCGCCTTTGACTACGACTCTTACAGGCACAAACTCATTGAGATGAGTTTAAAGAGACAGTATGGAGATCGTCAAGCTCCTGGAAACGTAGTCCTAAATTCTATACATCTAAACGCCATTGGCTCCCAAACCGGTATTCAGTTGAGCGAAAAGTACAGCCACAGCTTATTCGACTTCATTGAAGAGTATTACGACGCTACGAAGGCTATGAGCAAAAAGGAAAAGGAGTATTTACATCCGTTGGATCACTTTCTGGTGAAAGGCGCTGGAAAGCCTATGACAGCTAACACCGGAACCGAGACTAAGGAGTCGATGACGGAACTGGATCAGGTGCCAGAAATGGTTGTATTTCGAGACAGATCACCATTACCAGCAACTACGTCTTCGACACCATTTGGAAAGCGCGTAGAAGCTGCGAAACACGCGTCCAAACTCACAATAAGATCACGCAGGTCTTCCTCGTTACCAAGAACACCTTCGCAGACCTCACCAACTGCAGAGATCAGTCCGTCTGGCCCCCAAAAGTCTTCGGTCATTCCCTCGACTCAGCAAATCTTCAATCGCGCGGAAAAATCTAACTCTACTGATAATCGACATGCGAACACTTCGCCAGTCCCAATGGACAAACCAGAAGAGCAAAGAAGAGTTTCTCCGGCGCCCCGGACTTCCAGAAGTCGGACACCTCGAAGTGCGACATCGACAACGATATCCCAATCGAATAAGACTCCCCAGAGTCCGAAGGCACCGAAGGTGATATGCAAGAGAGCTTTCTCAGTTGAGCAAGGTAAATCCAGTAACGAGTCCTTTACTCCCAGTGGAAGAAAGCTCAGCGAATATTCCGAGATTCTGTCGACGGATCGTGATGAAAAAGAATCGGTTACTTGCGCGTCTGCAAGTTCTAGCGAAGCTGCAAGTTCCTACTGCTCTTCTAAGCCGCGAGAGAAACGTTTTGTTCGCTCGAGAGCCTCGTCGTTGTCCTCGAGAAGTCGGACCATCAGGACACCCAGTCAGACAGGACAGAACGGAAATCCCATCGTCTCGTTTAATCGCAATCAAGAAACAACCGCAAGAAAGTCACCTCTCAAAACTGCAAAGCCAAAATTGAGTGTGCGGCCGAAATCGACTGCTGGTAGATTCGCTTGGGATGTTCCTGACATTCCCAAAAACCCTTCGTGCGACGAACCAATCGAAAAGGAAAAATCCACTCCTGTAGCAGGTGTTGAGAGACCCAGAACCGCCAATGCTATACCTAACAGACGGAAGAGCCCAGAAAAGGGGAAACTGTCTGAAACTGTTTTGCCAGTTTTGGAAAGTGTCGTTGATCTTCAATTCCATTTACCTTCCGATGATTTTGATCAAATCAACGTCGATAATGAGCAGGTCGATCAGGAGAACGCAAAGCGACCGGCATCTGGACTGCGCGATTTCAAACGAGGCTCCAGGCCGAATGATAAAAAGATCTCGAGCGCATCTTTTGTAAAGTCACCAGTGCGCCCAAAAGCAATTGAACCGGAGATTTTGAGGGAGGTGAAAAAATGTGATACAGTAAACATTCCGGAAACTATGGTCGCTGCGGTGAAGACTTCTTCAACGTTAAAGGACGCAACCAGTCGACCTGCATCAGTGTCCAAATTGCCACTTCATATAGGCGCTGATAAGATAAAAATGAAAAAATTAATTGAGCATGCGAACCGAGATGTTTGTCCTGAGAAAACACGGAATGTTTTCGAAAAGTCCTTAGGTCACCTGGTTAAAACTTCTTCTAGTCTTTTGGATAAGACTAAACGTCCCAAAACGACAGAGTGTCTCCAATCTCGTACATCTACATTGAGTCCAAAAATGGAACTTTCTCTGGAAGCCCTCCAAATGAAAGACAACCCGGGTATAGCCAAAGTCACCACGAAGGCACACGAAACTTCCAAACAGCATGAATCCCCAAAGCAAACTGTCATTCAGGCGAATAAACTGAAAACCCCAAACAGGATCCCAAGTTTGAACGGGAAAAAAATCACTCCATCGTCTAAGTCGAGCATCAATAGAGTCACGAGTTCTGCAAGTCCTCAGGTGCCAAGTGGATCACCATTTACCAATACAGATTCACCGAAAAAACCGTTTTTACGTGCTCGGTCGGGCAAATATATTTCAACAAGGTCTGCCATGTTAGACATGAAACCAAAGGAGGCGACGAATAAGGAAACGTTAATTTCGTCTGAACAGACGTTGGATGATGAAGAAAGAGAAATTTTGAAATTACCGACGGAAGATTCAAATGGAGCCGTGGTAATGCGTAGGGAGCTGAAAACTTACATAAGAAAGGTACAGCATATACTATCCAACCGAGACAAAAGTCAACAAGCGAAGGATTTGGCGTCGTTGAGTATAACCGAGACAATAATACCCGAGCTCCGTGCGTCTTTGAGTCCTCGAGAGTTTCAAGATTTGCAGAGATTCTTAGCACGCATGGAAAATTAAGGGGTTAACATTCAACTATCACGCATCGTAGCGCTTTTAAGCGACTTCAATGAAAACTGTTCATACAATTGTAAGAGGTCCCGAATAAATTTATCACTGGAATTATTGCAGCGGCGTCGCTCGTGACCGAAAAAGTCAACAATAAAGTCGTTCTCATTGATATGTAACTTTGTTTTGTTTTAATTGCATAGAGTATTCATAACTTCATCCTTTACTGAGTCGACTGCCGACAGAAGATTCATGATATTGTTTACGTTCGTGGAAGACTCTCAATATTGAGCTGAATAGACGAGAAATTATTATACTTGAAATTGTAGAGTTTCCTGGATGACAACACTTGATGAAGAGCGACTTCAATGAAGACTGTTCAAACAATCGTGAAAAGTCCCAGATAAATTTGCTACTGGAATTATTGCGGCGTTGTACTTGTCCAAAAGAGTCAAAAATACAGTCGTTTTCAGTGATACGTCACTAGATTTTGTTTCACTTTCCAGAAAATTTTCAGAACTTCATGGTGTGCCAAGTCGTGTGGCGACAGGAAATCTATGATATTACTTACATTCGTGGAAGACGATCTTAATATTGGGCTGAAATCGACAAGAAATCATTGTACTTCAGATTGTAGATGTGTGTAAGGTGCTTCGGCGAATGACGTTTTTATTTTATTTTGTTTTGTTTATAAAAACGTTTTGACGTTTCGCCCTGATCAGGGCCTCATCAGAAATACCTTATTGCTCGTATTTCGGAATTGATTATGTGATCTCTATTAATTTTGAACTGTTATATCTATTGTTGTGGTTGATGACCGATCTCTTTGGTCTTATGGGTTAAACCTGTGTTAGAATTCGTTTGGAAGTTTTAAAATGGTTTTTTTTTCCTCTTGAATTATTATTTTCCTCGATTTTTTTTACATTTATTTGGGACTGGAGAGTCCGGTCAGCGTGAAGTCACATTTTAAAACGAAACAAACATTAAATGAAGCCGTTATTCGCCGAAGCATCTTACATTCATAGTCTGTTCATAGGCTGTTTTAGCCGTTTATCTTACAAGATAAACGGCGAAAACAGCCTTCAACAATTTAGATTGTAGAGTTTTCTGCATGACGACACTCAATTAGTCTAAGCGTCCTTGTTTCGGGTTTGTATTCGCGTGAAGCAGGATTAATTTACTTTATCATCCGTCATCGACTATCAGCTCCGCGCGATCTTCACGAACCAACGACGCTAAGAACCGTAAAAACTTTTTTGTTGAAGTTCTAAGTCCGTAATAAATTTAATGGACTCATACCAGCAAAAAGTAGCATAGACAAACGACAATATGTATTATGACTGATACTAATCTAGGGTTTTATGTATTTATGTTCACTCCAATGAACGTTGCTGTCTTTAATGGGTGTTAACAAGTGTTGCATGAAGAGAGAAAAGAGTTTTTCACTTTTTCTCGTTATTCCCTTTTTTTTTTATTGTCTTACCTTTTCTTTTCCTTTTTATTCGTTTTATCTATTCACTCTCCCTGACTACTTCAAAGATGAGCCCAAGGTCGCAGTTCTCGGTCAAGTCCCGAACGAATGAAGAAGGGCGAAAAACGACCTTCCGCTCGTAGTGAAGAAGCGTCGTCCGCAGCTCTCGCGACCACAGTTAATTCGAGACCACTTATCATGATAATTGCAGAAACCCTTGGTAGCTATTTTCAGACCTTGGGACGTTAAGGATGTATGATACGTACAGTCCCGCCAAAAGTGAGTTTCAGAGACGATTTCGATAACTTCCCGATGGGATAAAAATCGGAAAAAAATAATGTATATAAAACGTGCTGAAAAGATTGATTCCGCATAATAATAATCCCAAAATGTTATTAACAAATTGGTGAAAAAAACAATTCTTCAACAAACAATCAGTCTACCTAACTTTTTTTCTAATAAAAATGATATATTAATTTATTTGAATGCATGCGAATTTTTTCAGATTTTTTTCTTTATTTTGATTTTGATTTTTTTTTTTTTCAAAAATGCGCAGGATATAACAAATTTTGGATATGCGTTTTCCAAAAAAGTCTTGAGTGCAGTGGATGGTTTTATGCCAAACATATATCCAAAATTCGTTATTTCGCGAACATTTTTGAAAATAAAATAAAACGAAAAGAAGAAAAAAATCTGAAAAAATTCGTATGCATTTAAATAAATTAACTTATCATTTTCATCCTAACTTCAGCATATCCTAAAACCGGAACTGCCGAAAAACGTATTACAAGATATTTAAATCTTCTGGCAAACGAAATTTTGGTTTCGGGATTGAAATCTATGACAAGTTTGTATGCGTTTGTTTTAATTAATAATCGATAATTTACTTATACAATTTACTCACCACAAGCGACTTTTTGATGAAATGTCAGCCTTGCTGCTAGATTTCCAATTGAAAAACTGTGTTGTATTTGTGACTCGTATAACTCCAGAACGGTTTTAATTCCATTCCCATTTGAAGAAGTTATAACACGATAATCACGGTAAAACAAATTAAAATCCATCAATTAATTATATGTACTTTTAATTGCTAAAGGTGAATACATCTGAACTGAGTGTTTAATAGGTCTTTACCTTGCACATTGCGTCCTCATTACTTCCCACTTTTGATAAAACTGCGTATAGAGGTAATGACGAATCCGAAATCAATACTATACATTCATTATAGATTTATTATAAAATAAAATTTTTAGGAAATACGAAACTGTAATATTCGTTACCTTGCAGAATTTTCGTTGGAATTTAATTTTTATCTGACCCAATTATATTGTTCCGATAAAAAATCCAGCCGATAAGGATTTTATGGAACATCATAAATATTATATAATGTACGATACCCTAGGTTTTGAATGTATCATATTTTACACCTAAATTGTTTTGTAGTCACAAAGTCCTTGTAAAGAATAAAGACAAATAAGTTTAGTTATTCATACAAAAAATTATACAAAATAAATTACCAGAAATAGTGGAGATTTTAGATTGGGTTTCAATACCAAAACTAGGATTTAGTTGCAGAAAGTGGACACCACAGTTCTTTGCGGTCCACTGATTTTTTCAAAAGTTATGGTGTTTTCGCACGGCACCTACAGACGCCAGACAGCCAGACAGACGGACAGCCAGAAATGAGTAAATGTGTTTTTTGGCATCTAGGACACTCAAAAAATGTATTTCCATTAAAATCTTGAAGTCGAATTTTTTTTTGATTGCAATACTTTCTCTTTTACATACTCTGTATGTGATGAGAAAGTAAAAAATCATATTAACTCTACGAAATATGGAAAATGAATTTTGTTCTTGTGATTTGCGATAAAAATGCTTTCCACTAAACTTCCCATTGGGATGTTAACTTATTCAGAAAGGAATTATACGCACTCATAAATAAATCGGTAGTCGCTCACCACAGACATTGACAGACCCACAGCAATGTGATATTGTCATAGCATGCAAAATGTAATCACACTCGAATAAAACGACAAATGAAATGTATGGTTCTGTTTCATATTGTCAAATTTCCAACTATCGAGAGGGAATAATGATAATGCAAAATATACCTACGTGGCAATTTACTCTGTTATCAGATAGGCGTTCCGGGCTGCAGCATCAATATCACCGGGAGCAATTTCATAGACCGCATAATCTCCATCAGCAGCGACAGATTCCTCAGAGCAGCGTGAATCATCATCGAGTAAATTCGTACGGACGAGGAAGAGTGGAAACAAGAATACTTCCGAGGCGTCGATGTTGCACGTGAGGAAAAAGAAAACGAGGACGTCGATACGTAGATAATATCCACAAGCCATTTTTTTTATTCACTTGTAGTATATTTGATACGTAAAGTTTGTCTTTTATTTTCCTTTTTTACATTTATAACGTCGCGTATTAAACACATAATCGTTATTGATCGATATCATGACGTTTTTTTTTTTTTTTTTCTATAACGATGATATGCGAATATCGTGAGAGGTAATAATAAAATGTATCGAAGGTAATTTTTACATTGATATCATCTAAGCTAAGTGACTCGATTATTCTATAGGTTACAAGGTTTTGGCACAAATTCAATACTGTCGGACATAACCAAACTATATAGAGGTTTTTGTCTTTTTGTTGTTGCACACATATTACGTAAGTCTTCTAATTCATCGGATTTAATTATATTCATAATAAACTGTGTATGTTTTCATTCACTTTAGCGAATCATTATTGTACAACTTCGACCTTTCCGATGCATCCCACCGTTGAATCGATGCTTGCAATAAATATCGAATATTGCTGGTCGGCACGGCTGGGATTAAGCGTAAAGTGCTTTATACTCGACATCCGGTAATAGTTACGTATGTGCGACCGATATAATGGCACGTAAATGTCCTGGAAAAAGCATTAATTCAGCACGCTCACCAAACCCTGTTTGGTGATTTATTCGAATATTCGGTATTCGCCCAATTCGAATTGCGTGTTCCATCGTTATTTTTGTAATAATCTCATCCCCTGTCGCTGCCATCACAAGCTCGTAGATATAAACATTTTAACGCCGATCGATATTTGCTTTGGGTGGGGGTCAAAATAGCGAATGACCAAAATATTACATGGTTAAGATAACGAATTTTGGGGTAGCAGGGTTGAAGTTCCGAAGGCTGGGGATCAAAATAGCGAATTACCAAAATCGCGAATGGCTATAATAGCAAATTTAAAAATACGGAACGTTTAAATATAGAATGGCCATCATTATGAGGTTCGCTATTTCAGCCATTCGCTATTTTTATTATATATTACGATTGCATTTCAATAAGATAGACGTCAAAATGGCAAATAGTTGAAATAGCGAATTTCATAATGATGGCCATTCTAGATTCAGACGTTCTGACTTTTTAAATTCGCTATTTTAACCGTTCGCTATTTCGGTCATTCGTTATTTTGACCGGCACCCGTTCCAAAAGATAAATACACGAAGGTCTAAAATTCCAAAATTTAATATTCAACCTACATTTTGTCCGAACATTTTTTTAGCGACTTTCGTCCAAAATGTGGGTGAGATATTAAATTTCGAAATTTCAGACCTTCGAGTATTTACCATTCGGAACTTTGTCTCCAAGACGCAAGGAAATCGGGGTTAAGGTTTCGAATAGTAAATGACCGAAAGTCTAATATTATTTCAGCCTTTTGTCATTTTGTCATCTAATTAAAATACATTCGAAGTAGCGAATGATAAAAATGGCGATTGGCTGAAAAAGTGAATTCCATAATTATGGACATTCTACATTTAGACGTTCCTTATTATTTAATTTGTTATTTCAGCCATTCGCTATTTTGGTCATTCGCTATTTTGACCCCCACCATTTGCGTTAAGCTACTGGCTTATATAATCCGTGTAATGACAGTTGAACTTTTATCCTCAAAGATAATTTTTTTTTTCCGTGCGTTGAAACAATTTCTTCTGCAGCTTAAAATTTAAAAAAATACATAAATAAGAAAAAATTGAAAAAAAATGGAGGAACATGATACAGATCATCGGTTTGTTCACACATTTTTTCCAGCTTTTGAGTCTCGTGATTTTCTATTTTCGATTTTGCCGCGGGTCAAACAAAGTGAAACGGGTCAAACATTACCACGGCTGGCGTTTGTTGCATCGCGCATGCGCGCCTTCGTTACATGATGAAAACGGTGAGACCCATGCTATTTCCATTTATATTACTACAGCCGATACTCTTACCGCCGGGCGCGTCAGAATCTCTACAGCTTCGTGCGCGCTTCTTCTTATTACGCCTCGCTTCTCACTTCTCTTCAATCCTGATGGACCACTACGCTGAAGACGCACCTCGTCGTCCAACCGGCTTCATCGCTCCCTTCGTAGATGATTTTCCACTCGCCGATACCGAAGGATTTACCGGGACTCTATAAAATTAATAAGAATATTTGAAAAAAAAAAAAAAAAATTACCCGCTAAATAAAAATACCATGTTTCGAACACTGACATCGAAAAAAAATTCAACTGAGTGTTTTTTTATGAGGGTCAATATTATTATATAAAACGGTTTTCGGTGAGTATAGATATGAAAAAAATTATTTGACTTTTTAATGAAAATATTATTTTTAAATAATATTTATTTGCAATAATAGGAGCCATAAATCAGGCGGAATTTCATGCAGTTTGATTATTTCTTGTACTTAGAGAATTTTAGATAAATTCTTACAGTGATTTTACCAAAGAAGCTGTCTTGAAAAACCATTTTTTATCAAAAGTAACGAACATCGGCTTAGGTAAAATGAACACTTTGGACATTATACGGTCTATAATGTTCTACGATGCGTTGAAGTCAAGTTTATCGTTCAAGCTATTAAATGCTGCCATACATTTTTTTACACAATAGGTGGAGTTATCACCGTCCATTGTGTAAAAAAATGCGATATTATAACCGCGAGAAAAAAAGGAGTTATTACCGTCCATATATTGTTATCACCGTCCAAACAAAAGATTCCATATGCTACATGTTAATCGACTAGGAAGTACAAAAGGCGCATCCTTTCAAAAAATTCGTGAGTGCTTTCTGTTCACAAGCGTCAATATCAAGGTCTAGAATATAATAGTTAGTTTGATGTGACAAATGAATTTTTTCTTATGTAAAAAAGACTAACGGATGAACTTAAATTTTACAAAGAATCATTTATCTAGTTAGTGATTTTTGTTTTTTTTTTTCTATTGAATAATGCTCGTAGCAAAAGCCAATCACTGAACTTCTTGCCACTCAATGTTACCTTGAACAATAGTTGGTTTGAAAAATAAAAAAATAAACAGGACGAGCTGAAGAGGACTTATAATAATCCAAGCCTCAGACTGAAAGACCAAGCCTGAAAAATACGCAGAATATAACAAATTTCGGATGTGCGTTTTGCAAAAGAATCTTGAGTTTAGTAGATGGTTTTGTGCCGAACACATATCTAGAATTCGTTATTTCGCGCACGTTTTGAAAAATTCAAAAATCAAAATCAAAATAAAGAAAAAAATCTGATAAAATTCGTATGCATTTAAATAAATTAACATATCATTTTCATTAGAAAAACAGTTAGGTTGACTGATTGTTTGTTGACCAATTGTTTTTTTTACCAATTTGTTAATAACATTTGGAGATTATTATTATGCGAAATCAATATTTTTAGCACGTTTAATATGCATTATTTTTTTCCGATTTTTATCCCATCGGGAAGTGATCGAAATTGTCTCTGAAACTCACTTTTGGTGGGACTGTACGTATCATACATCCTTAAGGATACAGTGCAGGAAGAAAGTGAAGGGTTCGGAGCGGCGTAGCAAAGAAGAAGAGGTGAGTTACGGTGAAAGGCTACACTACTTAGGTCAGTGAATGGTTAATTCTTCGTTACTTAGACTTTGAAGTTTCATATAAACAAAATCCCGAGACATCGCAGCTTTTCCAAGCCTTACACTAAATTCAATTCAATTCAATATCTGTACAAAATCTCGCATTACCTCGTTTTTGCTTATATGAGTTACTTTCACGTTGTCCGTGAATGTTGGTTCTGTCCACTTGATGGAAGTGCCATTTCTGCCGACAATGTCCTTGGGACAATCATTTACCTTGGGAGCTTCGCCGTCTGGAACAAATTTAAAAAATTTCTTTTTGCTTTGACCTGGCGGCTATTAATTTATATTCTTCTACGATTTGAATTGTGTATGAGTGCTTAATTTTATGGCGAAACGCTGTTGAAATTATTAATATTCGTGTTAAAAAAACAAGGACATCGATTTGTCTTTGAATTGTCACCTCGAAATATAATCGTTAATAAAATACTCCACAGCTATAACCAATTAACACTAATTAACTGAGCAATAATGTACAAAACCAAAATGGCTTTATCGATTTTGTTGAAATTCCATACCAAAGCCTGTTGCAAATTTTCCAATTATTATACGAAGTTTCAGCCCGATAGCTAAACATTTGTTTGAGCTAGAGCGTTGCAGGAAAATTTCAAAATTTATAATAAGTAATAATAAGAATCAATTTTGTTGAGTAGTCCACAACATGAATTTTCGACCCTTCATTACACTCACGAAAACATACGCAAACATCCGAATAATTTTTCTAAACTACAATTCTTGATTTTCACATACCAAGATAAAAATCTCGAAGCAACATTTTTTATGGAAACGAAGTTTCCCTACAAGTTATGAGGAAGCGACAATACCTACACTGTTAAAAAAGATTGGAAGTTTTTATTCATAAACTCGTCATCGAAATATAATAAACAATTGTAGTATAGGACCCATGTACTTTTCCAGTTAAATTAAAACAAATCATTAAAATTCAAGTACTTTTACTGTAAAATTAAAGTAAATCATATAATATGCCGTACCATACATTAATTTTATATTACAATTCTACACTAAATTTCATATGCTAGTTTATGAATAAAAACTTCCTGCAAAAGTACACTAAATTTCAAGTAGATTTTTTTAAAAGTGTAAATCGTAATTTTTCAAAATTCTGAGCTTATTTTGTATGAATTATTTAAATAATCTATTAGTCTGTTAGGAGATATTAAGGCAAAATCGATAAAGATATTTCTCCATAACGATGGCTTTGTGAAAATGGAGAAAAGTACGAAGACGGTATGCAACGTTTAACGTTAGCAATTTTTTTTAAATTCACAAGTCTTCTGGGCAATTAAGTTTGAATTTATATAATGAGTTGCAAGGGTGAGGCGATATACGCGATGTGTTGACAAGGTAAGAACGGAGGGCTTTATCTTCCCTTTTCCAGAGAAGGGAATTACGAATTTCGGCGAAGAATGGTGTAAGGTATGTGAAAAATGGTGTCAGCTCAACAGCGTTGGGTTCAGACAAGTTTTATCTAAAGCTAGCTAGTAACTGCACCGTCTTGGGTCACCTCAAGCGTTTACCTGAATCCAAATGCTCCTGGTTAGAAGCGAAACGCGTAAATCAGTCTAAGACTTACATATTTCGTATCTGAGAAGGATATATATTCAAATTTATAGCATTCGAATCTTGATATGAGACGACGAAGAACTAAAAGTCGGAAAAAAAGAAAATCAATTGCTATTTCACTAGCTTTCATTTGTAGAAATTATAATTTTAAATTCAAAAATAATCCGAGCGTCAACACAATCGACTAAATATCGATGCCGAACATCGATATTGCTATAGATAGCCAAATTAGCTATTGCTCGCAATAGATAGCTAAAAAATCGTCAAATTCAAAATTCGAAATCGAGTGTTCAGTTGAGTCAGTAAAAGTTCTCATGAACTCTCAAAAAACTGTTAGTCATTCACTGGTGGCTGGTCAATTACTGGTGCATTCAACCTACCATCGGTATTTAAAACAAAAATTATTAATAGTGTTATTGTATTTCCCACAGTCTGCAGGCAGTCCGCATATAACGGAATCGGCCCGGATCGGTATCTAGCCCCCGACGCGGGCCTCGTCGGATCAGTAACCAGATCCCCATGCGGCCGTGTCTGACTTTTCTTCCCTGTATCGCATATACCATAGCATCTCTGCGATGGGCATAGAAAAACTGCAAAAAACCTATGCTGATATAACAGGTCTCGATTTCGCCTCACAGCATCGAAGCTACGTCACGTTTCGTCGAAAATGTAAACACGGACTACAGTGGCATGCTTGTGATCCCCACAGGTACAACACGAGTGTATGTAGAGTTTCATCGCGCTGGTATTTTTAATTTCAACGATACTATGGCACCGGGTTTCAAACTCGCAACCTACCGATCAACCACTAGACCACCGCACGGTTCTCCATTGATTAGTTTTTACAACTACGTTTTTGTTCGTGTTTACACAAGGAGCCTAGCGTTTTGAATGTATATATACGTGCAATACGCAGTGCCCTTCAGCAGTTATCGATCCTGAAGCTATATCTTAAGCTAGCATCGAACCTTCGGTGGTTAACACAGGACTGTGGTATACGCTATCAACTATTTTGTGTTTGTTTAATGATTTGTCTGTATACCTTTATCAATAAAATCGCTGTCTACTCCAATTCCTCAAACTTCCCTAGGGTTTTTTTTTTTTTTTTTCAAATTTGTGTTAGCAGAAATAAATTGTTAACTTTCCACTGAAAAAATCCAATAGACCTAGTAATAATGTTTTTTAAAAATTACACTGTCTCTATTTTGTAAAATTCGTAAAAGATGCGTTACTCTTTTGACGGATACTTTTGCTGGCAAAGTACCACTAAAGATTTTCATTTCCCTCGGTGCAATAATGTATGTTTTACGCATGCTTCACGTGCGTAAAAGTCTCATTTTCACAACTTGTGAAGTAAAATTCTGTACAATACTCGTTCGAACAACTATTTCTTAATTCTCATCATCCAAAAAAGCACACTTATTGAACAATTTAGGGTAATATATTATTTTTTGTAACGCATGCACGAAAAGTGCCAGTTTATGTGTCGAAAATACTGTCGCATGCGCACATTGGTTTGAAACCGTATCGAAAATACAGTGCGCGCATGCGCACATCGGTCCGCTTTTTCCTTCATTGCCGCGCTCGGCAGTTTTCGTGCATTTGTTACAAAAAGTAGTATCCGATACTTGTACGCGAAATCGGACTTCCGACGGCTGTTATAAAGTAGCCGCACTCGATCCAACTTGTGCGGCCACTTTCCAACCTTCTCCGAAAGTCCGCTTTCACGCACTAGTATCGCAAAGTGTTATTATGAATTAATGACATAATTCCTACCTTTAACGATGATTCGAAGAACACAACTGGCCTGTTTCTTGGAGACCGGATGTCGCGCAAAAAAGGTGATGAGGTGAAGTCCAGGCTTGAGGCTAGCTTCGAGTCTGGTACCCCAGGAGGGTTTGGATCTAACATACCGGAACCAATCCAGATCTGTCGAGGGCTGATCGAAAGTCACAAAAGCTTCGTCCCTATTCGGTGGAATTTCCGTCACCACGTCTTTCGGACACTCGAGCCTAGGCTTGCTGTACTCTGTAATCCAATAATTTACGGATGCTGAATCTCTCGCTTTGACTCGCCGTAATTGGGTAGTCGATTTAGAACGTCTCGGCAGTAGGATTACGCACTGACGCACTCGCCGTGCTTTGGACCATCCCAAGTGCCATCTCCTTGACAGGTGAGCTTGTACTCTCCATGCAGTTGATATCCCGTGGGGCATTTGAGATAGCACTTCGTACCGGGTCGATTCGCTGCTCTTCGAACGCCTCGCCAAAGCCTCGGTGTTGTTTCTCGTGAACACATAAGGTATCCTCGCCGCGCCGGATCCAATGGCGGGCACGCCATATTATTAATGTCTAGACGGTCAACACAAAGAATTTGTGGCTTCCACAAATTTACCGAAGAATTCTCCAATATTTTTTGAGGGGTTCAAGGTCAAAACAGCGAATTACCAAAATAGCAAATGGGTAAAATATCGGATTCGAAAATAATGACCGTTTCAGATTCAGACGTTCATTATGTTAAAATTTGGTATTTCAGTCACTTCCTATTTTGATCATGCACTTATTTGATCCCAATCTCATTAAAATGGAATAAAAATGGCGAAGTATAAAAATGAAAGATGGCTACAATAGCGAATTTCATAGTGATGGCCATTCTACATTGAGATGTTCAATGGTTCGAAACTCACTATTGTAGACAGTGGCTAATTTGGACATTCACTATGTTCTCCCTTCAGAAGGGTCTCGAAGGATTTTTTATTATAAATGGACTAATCAATTGGATCAACTGGTTGCTTCGAAACCATATTTCATGAGTCTTACACTCTGCGTGTGATCTAGAGAATACTCCTCGAATAGTTTACCTTCGCTAGGTTTACTTCTTTTCGCGGTTACTCTGCACATAATTTAAGGGCTGCAATTATTTTTAAAGGTCATAGCCTAGAAGATCCGAGTCTTAAATGCCAGAATTACTATGACACTTTATATATTTTTCTACAACTTTGCTTCAAGGATCTTTAAAACCAATTGCTATGCTTAAATGGTGTGAAGTGAAGAATACCAGCGAAAAGAATGAGACCGAACGAAGGCCAATCCTTGGAGCAGTGTTCTCTTAATCATGCGCGGAATGTAACACCCATGGATTTGATTTTGAAGAAACCAATTGATCCAATTTCTTAATCCATTCACGAAAAAATCCTTCAGGTTCACGCTGGAAAGAGGGAATTATTTTGAATTTTTTTATCGATGTTGTCCATACAATTAAAAAAAAAAAACTTTCTCGACTGACTCTTGCTCTTTAAAGAAGAATCTTCCATTGTTTGTCAAGTGAAGGAAGTCTGGTACAATGCAGGGATTTTTCTTAATGAATATCAGATTGATTCGGCTACTGATGTCATTAGACAATTTGTTCTGTCCTGTAAACTCTGATATCAGGATTTTTTCCTCTGATGACTTTGACTCGAACTCACTCGACTCAATGACTCAAACTCCTATTTGTTTAGGTAATTAGTCAGATATCGTGCATACACGATAGAGCCTTAAATGAGAGAATACATTTATGGCATCGATCGTATATTGAATCCGTTGAGGCCAAACTCTTTCTTTGTCCCGTTATCCATCATCAAATATTGAATCGGTTTTCGTAAACGATTCGTGGATAGAAAAAAATTGAGAACATCGAATAAGCATTAAACCAATGATATCTAATCAATCTACGAAATAAAAATTGAATAACATACAGCACATATTGATTTTGTACCAGTTATTCAAGCTTGATAAAATGTTAGAAATATTCACTTGTGTGTAATGATCTTGATTCGATAGAGAAATCATATTGATATTGAGGTAATCGTGACAATCATTGTAAGAATACTGTGGTTTTTTAAATAAATTCAGTTTACCAACTTAGTATTTTTTTGGCTCTATTCACTGATTGTTCTTTTCGTTTTCTTTTTTTTTTTTTTTTAAACACGGAAGAAAAACAAAGCCCGGTTACTAACAATAAATGTCTTTAGAATTCTAGGCTCTATTGTAAGAAAATCTCAATGGTAATTATCTCAATAACCTAATTACCTCGGACACTAATTGGCTTAAGAAAGAAGGAATGAAAGAAAGGAGAGCTAATGGAATGACAGTGGAACGTACTCGACTTACCAGTACAAGACTTTCCGTCGGCAGACAAGGCTTTCTCGTCGCCGTCGCAAGCGCAAAAGTAGCTACCATCAGTGTTTTCGCATACTTCGGTGCATCCGCCGTTGTTGATTGCACACTCGTTCACATCTTGAATGATAATCATAATTTATCAGGCGTTATTAATGAAAGAAGCCGATAGAGTACAGAAGACCGGGGTAACGAGGTCAACTTTCGGTTTTCCTTTTTCATTGCCGAGGCTTTTTTTTTTTGTAAAATAAAAAATATTCGTAAATTTCACACTGAGAGAAAAGATTTCATTGACGGCAAAGAAATGGATGGATTGATTCTTTTTTCGTGCCTGTAAGCACAAACATTTTTCCATTTAAATAACATGGGAGTTTTGGCACAATTACTTTGAATTTTTTTCCCGAGCCTAACAAAAGCGTGAAAAAACGAAATACTGCACGAATTGTACGTCAAGTAGTTGCACTTTGTACACAAATTTTAATAACCATCTTATCACAGTTTCTCAAATTTATTTGAAACTAGGATCCAAAGCAGAACCTTGCAAACTACTCCTTATTTGTTTTAACCGTTTGCAAAACTTTCACTATGAGACAGCTAAAATTGATGAACATACTTTCTCATAGGTGTAACTTTTTAGAAGGTTAAAATAACGACGCTGATATGCACGGTTCTTCTGTGTATCCTTGTTTATTTTTCTTCCAATACTTGAACGCATATTTCGGATTAAGACTAACGATTTTTTTTGCATTGATCATTAGCTACATCACCTGAATTTCTTGAGCCCTAATGTGAGAGGCTTGTTTCAGGATAAGCGATTGTGTAGACGATGGTAACATGACCGAACTTAAACCGCTTCAGGGCGATTTGTATCAACTACGGGAGAGTACGTATGTATACTTGATGTATACAGTAACTTATCGAAATTAATTTTTTTGTGAACAGTATAAGTATTTTCAAATAAATGTCTTATATTGACATTATTTAGCTGACTTAGTCCCGTAACTACTTTTGGTAGCCAGATTAAGAATAGATTTCGAAGGTATACAGAGTAGCGGTGGCGTTCACTGAGTCAGGAGTAAAGCCCAGTCGAGATCAGACATGTAAATGCATAAATAATTTTTCTTTTCAACTTGGCGAGGAGTCGCCACTACGACTCTCAATCAATTGATAAACATAAGAGACTAACACACACATAATAATGACATGAAATTATACAACAAAACAGAATAAGACAAAATTATCGAAACAGACCCAGACCACATTCGAAACGTCTACATAAAAAATTTACTCTACCTTTAAGCTGACCGCCAAAAGCCGTTATTCATTTCAAGTTATTTATTCTTCCAGAAAAATAAATAACTTGAAACAATCTATTTATGCTTCTTATGTGACATACCGACCGAAAAAAAATATTTTCGTATATTTTTTATGAAAATTGTCATTTTTTGAACTCGAATAAAAAAAAATAAAAAAAATTTCACAAAATTTGTGCAAAACTGCAACTTTTTTGTTTGAAACATTTTCATGTTAAATCGTATTCTTTCAAGATATAACGGTATTTAAAGAATTTTAATATTAAAAAAAACTCGAAAAAATGCGATCCAAAAATTTTGAAAAAATATACACTCCTCTTTTTCAAACAATGGAACAATTTGACAAAATTTAAATTTTTTTGAGAGTGGACAACTTTTTTACAACAAAACAGAATGAGCCAAAATTACCGAAACAGACCTAAACCAGATTGAAAACGTCTAAATAAAGAATTTACTCTATCTTTAAACTGACCGCCAAAAGCCGACTATCCAAGAATCCATGTGCACACTTCGGCCACAGCAACAAATAGATCAAGTTCAGTGACAAAAGTTCATCAATGTATAGAAAGCTCCGGATAATAAAGCTGCATCGTGCAATGACCGATTTTTAAACGGGTTCGACCCAGAATGACTTCTGATCCGACTAGCCCCGGTCTCCTTTACAATTTGCGCTTGAATATTACGATTTCGCGACGTTATTATAAGCCCGGGCAATTATTTCGTCTCTCGGCACTAACTGGAGCGTAGTAAATAGTTAATGGCGTCGAGACGCTACTGCGTCTCTTGATATTTGCCGGGGTGACGATACAAAGGATCGTCTGAAAGAGGGGCTTTCATGTGCGGTTAATGACACTAGTGTACGTGCACGCACGCCAAAGCGAGCGGCCGTGCGAGTTCGAGCTTTGCATTCTTTGCCTTCTACTGAAGCTTAACATGGTGAGCCCCTGCGCGCTCAATTGTCCCAAGTGTTAAATTGACCGGAACGACCTGTAGAGTCCCAAGTGTGAGGTCGTGGGCTCTGTATGGATGACCCGCTAAGATTGGCCTCTTCAAGAGTACTGTCGATGGAGACGAAGCGCAGACAAGTCTTTTGTGGAGACGCTTTTGGTGAGACCGAAGACCTGAACGTTTGTCCTTTACGATGTTTATGAGTTTATGAGTAAGACGTTCTTGACCGTGATGTTTCTGAATGAATTCTGTTTTCAAATACAAAGATGTAACGGAGAAATATGTAGGATACACAGAAAGAAAAGATTAGTAACCATAACCAAACAAAGTAGAACTTTGCACATTGCTTCCTCATATAAAATTTGAAGACAGCTGTAATGAGGATATTTCAAAATTTCAATTTTTAACAGATCTACCTCTATGAGGAAGACATTTATTATTTATTTTGGCTTCCTCATAGAGGTAGATTTGTTAAAAATTGGTTCAAAACCGAATCGACAATACTGTGCGCATGCGCACATTAGTTCACAACCGTATCGAAAATACTGTGCGCGCATAAAATCGGACTTTCGACAGCTGCCGTAAAGTCCGCTTTCACGCACTAGTATCGCAAAGTACTGTTTGTATCTAAAAGCTGGCTGCTGTCAGTCGCCATCATCTAAATCCTAATTCCCCTCAGTTAAGATAATATGACCCTAACGTCGAAGTAGATATTTCACCTGTTATATCTTCCCGTTTATGGATAGTCTACTAATTATCGCAGTTTAATATCACAATGTATAAATCCGAACTGGCTATAATTAAGTTTTCACCGAGCTTTATCACTGCCTATTAGAATAACTTTGTACCGATTCAACAGTGAAATTCTCTAGCCTCGTAGGTTCATCTGCCTCTAATCCTGATGTCGCCAGTTGTAGGGTTACACTATCTCGGATAATGAAGATTTCGTATTTGCAGAACCGAAGCCCTCGAGCACTCGTATCGTCGTTAGTTCCCTTCGTTTGCCTGTTTGCCCTTTCTCTCGCCATTTCAGTGTTCACTGTGTGAGTTCATTTTCATAGTATTTGCCGTGGCCCATTCCTCATATTGCCGACAGCCCGAGTGACACTTTTCGCCCTAGAACCTCGGGCACGGATCGTGTCGTCAAAGCGACTATTAATGGCAGCCCGGAAAAAAAAATAAACACATGAAAGCTCGGCCCTGCCTTGCAAAGGATAATCTCGCAGATTTCGAAAAATCTTATGGCTCACGTAATGGCGCTATACTTGCACCGTTGTATGCACGGTCTCGACGCTGACCATTAAAAGCGTCTCGCCGTATTATATTTTTTTAACAAAGGATCTTTCTTACCCTTTCCGCTTCTCTGTGCTTGCAAAGCTACTCTGGAAGATGAAAAAAACGTATTTGCTATTTTTTTTTTTCAAGATTCCCATGCCCGAAGCAAGAGCTTCGTCATTGGTTGGACTAAGCGAACCAATTAGTTTAGTGGTGCTTGCAAGAAGCCGTTGAAAAAACAAATCTTCAGGGAAAAAGGAGCAGAAGGACAAATCCACAAAAAAACGGCAGATCATAAATCGGATGGCACAAAATTTACATGAAGAAAAAGTATACGAAAACTACTTGTAAAAATTTGAAAAATACTTCTTAGGGAATGTCTTTGGGAAACGAAAAAAAAATGCACGAAAGCTTCGTTTCGGCTTCGAACAAAGATTTCGAAGAATGTTGTTGTCACAAAACTTAATGATATTACTTGCACTATTCTCTTCACGCTCTTAAGTTCGACCATTAAGATTGTCTCGACGTTACTGTTTCCCTCTCTTTTTGCTTAAGGAGCTCTCTTTTTGCTTTTGGAATTTCAATCAAATTCGTTCTAAGTATGTTTCGTCTTCGTTAAGGACAAATTAACCGAGGTTGGTTAACTCATTCTTTACGGTTTTCATTTTTCAGAAGAAAAGTCTAGTCATGCTTAAAATAAGCGATAAAAGAAAATCCCGAGGGATAAGGAAACAGGATAAACAAGCCCAGCAAAAAACGCCAGGAAATAAATGGGACGAAACAAATTTCCATGGATAAATTAATTATGGAATAACCATATACGGCAATTTTTATCACAAATATTTGAAATAAGCTTTTTAAAATACTTAAAAATTTGTCACTTACGGATTTCTTGTCATATTCCAGTACTAGCAGAACGAAGAAAACGGAAAAAGTCTTATTCGCCTCCAGGCACAGACTTCGAAGAATCTCATAGCCAGAAAACTTAATAGTACTCCTTGCACATCATTGTATGCACGGTTTCAGCTTTCTCCATTAGGGTTGTCTACCCGTATTATATTTCTTAACAAAGCATTTCTCTCTGCCTGAAGCGCTACTCGGGCAGATGAAAAAAAAAATGTCGTTGCGCTTTTTTAATCCCGTAAAGAAGGAATGTGTCTCCTTTTCTTGCAGGCCAAGTCAACGTATATGGCAGTTACAAAAAAAGGTAGTCAGTGTCAACTTTGAAGAATATTTTCAAAAGACTTGCGTGGAATGGTTTGTCGTGATGACTATAATGGAAAACATGTTATTTGCACTACTTTCTTTTCGTTTGTCTTTTCTCGTGGCTGAATGTAATATTTGCATGTTTAAACCATGCGCGACTCTGTGTAACCCTATTTTTGCTTCGGTGTTCCGATATATAATTAACTAGCGACGTGTCATGTCTTTTTTTTTACAGAAACAAAAATTGTAGTCTAGTCAACAACTGCGAAAAATACGGCAATTCATAACGCGTGCGATACTTGACGCGGAATGTCTCAAAACTGGCTTCAGTTTTTGATATTTCGACTTCCAATGTGGCGTATCTTGCTCAAGAATTCTGGTGGAACAATATATTGTAGAAAGCAAAAAATAATGAGGAAACAATTCGCAAGGTTCTACTTTGCAGGCTTGTTTATACTCAGAAGACATTTTTATAAAAATTCAAAGTGACGTAACATTTTTACCGTTCGACAGATTTGTGGAAAATTGTTACTCAATAATTGTGTAATGATGGTTCATATGTACACTTAACTGAAACCCGATACCTTGTAATTTGCATGAGCAAGCGCTCGAACGAGATTTTTCAAATAATTCAAAATGTCATAAGATTTAACCACTTGACCGATTGGTGTCAAATTTGTACCGAATATCTTTTTAAATGGTCGTATAAGTGTAAAGAAAATTTGAGATAAATCTGTCAAAAATGTCGAACTTTTTTTGTTCGTAAACCCTTTTTTTTTGTCCACCAAAATCGAAATTTTCTTACACGTCAACAGTTATATTTTCAACATCCCCATTTTTTCCCGTGACCTCATTTTACCCCAGTCTCTATTACTACTGCTAATGAGATGAAGAAAGCAAAACAGAAAACTCACCAATGCAGTTGGACTCTGCTGAAAGCTCGTAACCCGGAAAGCACGTGATTGAGAGTGAGTCTTGGATCGGTTGATCACTGAGTTCCGAGGGATCGATGCATCGATAGGATCCCGGTGTATTTACGCATCCGTAGCGACAAGGCTCTGTCTGAAGATCCGGTACGGAACATTCGTCAACGTCTGAGGGATCAATACATTAAAAACATTACATCAGCTTCTTCATTAATTGCGATCAATTCTCCATTTAGATTGCAACTTGAAGTAACAACTGATAATACAATTTTAATGAAGGAATCGCAATTTTCATTTGTGACGTTCACCACCAAGTCGTAATCTCATTAAACTCTAGTTATCAAAAATATGTTGGGATCACGCTTCAAGTTTTATGCAAATTGGCTCAAGTAGTAAATCATTATAACCGTTGGTTATAGCGTACAAACTGAAACCGCGAGAAATAGAACTAGTTGATTTACATGAAGAGGTTCTCCTAGTTTGAAAAATGAATATTAATAAGATTTCCCCTTTATTACCACAATCAGGGATGGATAATATTCGAATTAAATTTGCTATGCATTTTATTTTTGCATTAAAGTATTTGCATTAAGTATTAAAAAAGTATTTTAAAAAAAGTATTAAGAGTCTTGTGTATTGGACTTTTTAATACTCAGTTTAATACTTTTTTTCGAGACTTGAGTATTAAAAAAAGTATTAAATGGTACCAAGTATCAAAAAAAGTATTAAATCGCATTTTTAGAAAAGAATTTAATACTCAGTTGATACTTTCGGTCAGAGATTCAAGTATTAAAAAAAGTAAGTTTCAAGTAGTAAAAATACAGCTCACGTAAAGCAAATTTGTCTCTCGACTGATAAAATATGATATTTTTCCTGACTCCATCCAAAAAGGACCATATTTCTTACGTGCAACGTGGATGCGAAATCCTTTGGTTCGCAAATTGCTTCTTTCGCGATTACACACGGAAATAAACTCTATAATGGAGAACCACTTGGGTGCAGACTTTGGTAGTGAACATCGTAATGATCTCTCTAAATTCGTTCGAATCCATTTCAGTTCGGTACTTTTGCGGTAATGCCTTTCTCAATTCAATTAAGGTAGCACCTGCACATAATATTATAACCTAATACACTATGACCTAAAATGAGACCTTCAACATTCCCTGAAAAACGTAATTAATTTTTTGTTAATTGGGCTGCTCCATTTCATAATATTATTTCAACTCATTTGGTCACTTCTTATTTTTCCCTCCATTTAACATAACCTACGGTTCTACGCACTGTGAATATTTCAGTAATTTTCGGAGTGGGCAGAAAATATTTTGAGGTGTAAGCAAGATGTTTAAGAGTTATAACGATTAAACTCCGTTTTTACATAGCATATGATGACTTTCAAATGTCAAGTAGTAATATCTTCGAATTAATTTGTTCAATGCAAAGTCGTGATATGTCATCTATTAAGAATATCATTGAATTTACGATGTCGTGACCGAAGGTTACAGAGACTATAAACGGAAAATACCCCCGTTGAGAACAACCAAGCGTTTTTTACATCCTCATCGGCCGATGCATATTCCCTCAAGCGCTTGGTTATCCCAAACCAGCTTTTTGGCTACTTCACGCACACTTCGCTTCGCTTGCATGCGTGAAACAGGCACTTCTCGCACTAGTGGCATAAAATTGTATACGATACTCGTGCGAAAAACGTTTTCTGATCTCGTGTGATTACAACACTCGTCGCGAAAAAGTTTAATCGCACTAGTATCGTAATGTACTGTCTCAGAGCTTGTCCTTTTCCCGTTATTTCATCGATAGAATTTAGAGAGCTGCGCTATTGTTTATAGGTATGTGGCGGGAGATGAGGGGTATGAGGTGACCTTGGCAGGTCTTCCAGTCGTCGGCGAGCATAAATCCGTCGGGACAGAGACAGAACACTCGTCCCATCGTAGATAGACATGTGTGTGAGCAGCCCGCGTTGTTGACAGCACAGGGTCCGGCATCTTGACAGGTGTGATTATTCGGTGAAAGGATAGTTCCCGGAAGTCCTTCACATGAACACACGTAGCTACCCTCCAAGTTTCGGCACGTATCTTGACATGGCCCGTGACCGTTGTTCAGTAGACACTCGTTGACGTCTGGGGATCGAGTAGCGGTAACAGCAGCAGCAGCAGCAGTAACACCACCGCCAGCAGAACACCATCAGCACACAGAGCAATGAGAAGCAGTTGGGAATTTCAGGAATGTAATCGATTGATCGTGAACACGTCTACTGTGCAGTTGATACACTGTGTGCGCATGCATTTACTAAATGTGGTCAACATCGAGAAACCGAGACAGTGATGGAGGTCATTGTCACTCACCCGTGCAAGTAAATTTGTCTTTGCCTCGCTTCATCCCCTGAGGACATTCGCAACGATACGATCCCGGAGTGTTAACGCATATGTGCTCGCAATCACCGTTCCCTCGGTCGCACTCATTGATATCTGCAATTTGCAATTCCATCGGGTGGAATATTCATTAGTGATTGGAGAACGATTGAAAATCTTTGCACATTGCTTACTCATATAAAATTTGAAGACAGCTGTAAAGAGGATATTTTAAAATTTCGATTTTTAACAAATTCTATGAGGAAGACATTTATTATTTATTTTGGGTTCGTTATGGAGGTAAATTTGTTTAAAATTGAAATTTTGATGTATCCTCTTTACAGGTGTCTTCACACTGAGAGGAAAATATTATATTGATTCGCGGCAATCTGCGCCAATGAAAAAAGAAATACTCGAGTTTCAATACTATATTTTCATTGAATGACTCAAACTTAATGGAAAGAAGTGATATTAATTCAAAGAAACATTTCTTTAAACCAAGAAATCTACACACTTGTGTGACGAGATCCAGAAGAACTTCGAGAACCTTGTGACACAGCCGCGCAAAAAATAGTATTTAAAGAGTATTTAAAAAGTATTTAAAAAAAGTTTTAAGAGTCTTGCGTATTCGACCTTTTTAATACTCAGTTTAATACTTTTTTTCGAGACTTACGTATTAAAAAGAGTATTAAATGGTATTAAGTATAAAAAAAAGTATTAAATCGTATTTTCGGAAAAGAATTTAATACTCAGTTAATACTTTCGGTCAGAGATTCAAGTATTTAAAAAAGTAAAAGTAAAAGTAAAGTAAAAAAGATTAAAGAGTGATTGAAAAATTAGTTTGTTAATTCGGATTGAAATTAAACGGTCACTTTTCTCTTGCTGGAATGATATGAGAGTAATACCATCAATTACATTTAATCCATCGACCACCTTATTTTCAATTTGTTTGCAATTTTTATGATTTACGTCTCAATTCATTGGCAAAGAATTTTTGCAATATTGCGATCCCCACGTATAAATGCATGAATGCTCAGAGTCACTGGACTCGGTTTCACATTGATTTAATTATGTAATTTTCAACTCAGCTGATCAAAATAATTATTGATGAAGTAAAAATCTCTATAGAATCAGTTCAATAATCAGAATTGCAATTCAAATTATTCTGTGCTGAAATAATAAATGAGTCATTCCGCCAATTAAGGTTTGTGCATCGGCACATTATCATTAATTTCACTGCGATCGTTATAATTTTCGTCGTAGTTGGCCAGCTGACGATTTTCGGAATATTATGATTCCGGAGTATAAATGCATTTGAGGTATTCCACGTTGAACTAACGGACTATAAACCTAAACATGACTATGATCTGACCCTCACCGATTTTAATAATTCGTTACAATAATATTTTTTCCGACTAAAAAGGGTCTCGAATTTTCGTCTAGATTTTTTCGCCGTTATCTTAATTTTTTTTAAGCTCAGGAAGTTATTTTTAAAGCGATCTTTAAAAATTTGAAAAAAATTGCAATGAATCCATGATTTGAAGTACGATTTTCTAAAGATAATAGGCTCTCAATATTCCGTCAATCGTCGCATTCAATAACCCTCAATTTATCGCTTCCTACAAATCTTTCTCTATAAGAAAACAAAAGACAATTAGAAATTAAATGTGAATTAATGTAGAGGGTTCTACTCTGTATTATTTTTTATCTTACGTTTCTCCTTCAAGAGATTGAGAATTAAAGAATGAGTGGAACGTCAAATGTATTAATTTTTACCGAACGAATTTGTTAGTCTCATTTAAAAAAAAAAAAAATTAAATCTACAGTACGATCACTGTAACAAAAGAAATTGGCTAGTTAATTAGACTGATTATTCGGCGGAAAGTCGTTCAGTGAAAACGCCAGTAGTTAGTGCTGATTGTATGCTGGAATTTGAAACTATGGGAGCGGGGTGCACTCACCGATGCACTTGTGATCATCCAGACGGAAACCCTTGTAGCAAGAACACTTGGCCTCCCCATCGACCTCGTTGCAGAGCTGATCGCACAGGGCTTCGCCACAGGAGCCAGACTGACCGCGTCTGATCTTGCAGTTCGGAAGCTCGCCAAGCCATTGGTGATCCTTGCAGAGCAATCTGCTGTTCGACGATGCCATATAATAACCTGGAGTGCACTCGTAGTCAGCCTCGAGATACTCGTGGCCAGGTATGGAGGACCTTCAAGATTTTTTTTACATATAAAGGAGCAATAAGTAATTCCAGAATTAGCTTTTTATCAAGCGACTTGTGTGTTATTTGTAAAAAAATAAAAAATGATATTTATATTATATAATAAGTTTATTCACGAACAAACATCTTGTAGCATGAAAAAATATTTTTTTAAAGCAATTTCTGCCGTGACTTTCATCGCTTTTTCGATAAATTATGTATGAATAACGAATCTATGCGATGTTAAATGTCATATAATTTACGGAATCGCGCATTGTAATAAGAAATCAACGAAGATATTGAAAATTTGGCTATGACGACCAGTTGAGTTTAATGTCAGAAGGCACCGAAATGTAGTGATAATATTGAAGATAATAATAATGATAATTCATTCCAGTTATACCAACAGTTCACTTCATGTTATGAATAAATATTTATGCATACCACGAAATTTCTTGCTGTTTCAAAACCGACTCTCACATGTTGGAATAAATACCTTTTTTGGACTTTTTTAGATTTTTCTGTGCGTTTTTAATGGATTAAACGGTTTTCTATGGATGAACATAAGTACGTACGAGAGTTAAGTTTGGTGTTTCATCAACGAAACGTCAATTTGAATAACTAAATCAATTACAGAGAAGTAATTTCTAATGATTAAAGAAAAAAATTACGTATTGGATTAAAAGAAAGTTCTAATTGATTTTGAATAAAAAATATCGAATACACGTATCCAGTCGTTTTAACTAGATATTATTTCCGGATGAAGAAAGTATTTAGTACGACCGAATATAATATCTATTTAGTGTCTACTGCACATTAAAAACTGCTTTAAATAAATAAATATGTTCGAAAAAAATAAACTCCAAAACTGAATGAAATACATATTTGTTCCAGGGAAAGAAAATTTTCGTTGATTGAAATGAACAAATGTTGAATAGACAATTTTAGTTAATATTACTCAATCTTTTTTCTGGGTGTACTAAATTTCATATACTAGTATATCAATAAAAACTTCAAGTAGAAGTACACTATAATTTCCAGTAGATTTTTTTTCCACAGTGTAGACGTGGTGACTAAAGCAAGTGACTTTGATACGAATATGGAAACAGATGATGTTGGGTTTACACTGTCTCGCAAACACATGTGAGAAACGCTAGGCAAGTGAAATCAGCAAATTCAAGCGCAGCAGAGGAGAAGCCGCATCCGAAGCAAAGTACATTGCAAGTCCTACCCATCGCAACCTAAACTCACGCCGGCTACGAACGTATCATTGGTGACAACACAATCAACAGACACTCGATCAACAGTAATAACGGTGCTAATTACTCCTGCCACGAACTTGCACTGAAGTGTAAGCAATTCTGAAGCTTATTGAACATAAACACTATGACTACGGCAATCAGAATGCAGCTGGTGAATCAGAATATTGGCAGCAGAACATTCACATTCTAAAATTAAGATCTTGCAAGCGACATATTTCATTTGTTTATCAAATCAAACTAAACATAATTCAGTAACATTATTAAACGAAAACAAGGCATTATGTCCTAGACAAAAATTTGGCGCGTTTGAAAAACAACGAACTTCATGATCTTGAGTTCAATTTGCGCTACATAATGCGACAATCCGCAAGATATCTAACAGTTCAGAAATGACTTGCGGATGCTGTGAAAGAATTTCTGCCAAACTAACAAGCGAACGAACGACGTTCATAATAATGATGATTGGAATTGTAACGTTCTTTGAGTTCCTAGAGATCGTCGACTTTCTGGCAAAGCCAAACTAGGATTCGATCAATCAAACTAATGATGCGGATATGCGATACGAGACGGGACAAGAGAGATCTCGAAACTCACTTCACAAATTCGATGCAAAATTAATCTTTTCCGCAGCTTTTGTATACTTGATTTTTTTCAGATTTTTATTCCATCGGGAAGTGTTTGAATTTTTCTTTGAATTCTTACTTTTCAGCACGTTGAGCACCCAATCGTGCTCCTACATCCTTAAGGAGGTTCAGTGAAATTGAAAATGCACAGAAAAATCTGTAATAATTACCGCGTTTTGAATAATTCATAACAAACTGACATGAATCTTTTGGGAATTTTCGTCTACATCGTTCACACAAAATGAATTTTTTTATGCATGCATTTTAGCATGGGCTCTTATGGAACAATTACAAATAAATAAATAAAAATTATTGAATATTTTTTTTTATATCGTTGAATTTTTAAGTATTTGGTGGAATTAATTCTTCTATTTAAAATTTTTTTTTATTCGTAAACATGCCATAAGAGCCCATGTTAAAATGTATGCATAAAAAAATTAATTTTGTGTTAACGATGTAGCCGAAAATTCCCAAAAAATTCATGTGAGTTTGTTATGAATTATTAAAAACGCGGTAATTATTTTAGTTTTTTTTGTGCATTTTCAATATTACTGACGAACCTCCTTAAAAAAAAAGACATGCGCAAGCAAAAAAACGAGCGAGACTGTCATAATTCTCGTCTCGAGTCGCAACACTAAATCCAACAAAGCGCATGTCGATAAGAGAATGTTTTAGGAATAAATATAAAAAAAACCTTAGAGATTCCCAATTCAGCGTGGCCAGTCAAACATATTCCGCCATTTTTGTGATATACGCCGTGCACGGAGAATGTTGTGCTATGCTAATCTCATCAACATACTCGATGCCAAGTATATTTAAAAAAAATTGCAATAAAAATTGTGTTACGAAAATATAATGATCAATTTTCAAGTAAAAAAACTATTACTCAACTAACTCTCAACACGGAACTAGCTATTGAAAACGTTCACTTTGCTGATGCACCAGTTAATATTCCTGTTATTATTATTATCACTGCAATATATAATTAAAACATAATTCCGCGTATACTGTGTCATCAATTTCATATCTGATTTAAATACACAGATTTTCAACTGTGTTCTCGAATTTCTATTCGAAGTTCACTAATTGTAGCTGTTTCACATGCGCATGCGCTTTGCGAAATTACAGTTTAATTGCATCCACTACGAATCGTTTGATCCATCACTTTTACATCGAGCCACCAACGAGAAAGCAAAGCACTTGCGCAGACCACTTCTACTACGCACTTCAATAGTTTCCATGACTACTGAAATTTCTCGCAATGCACGAAACGTATACAAGGAATGCAATTATTACGTGGTAAATAATCATGCGGCTGGCATACTCCAAGTGCTTTGCGTTCGCGGACCTTTCGTGATATCCAATTTGAGAAATATAGCGTCTATGCCGCTTGCTGTATTCTCAAGATCCCAGCAGGAGACAAGGAACGCCTTTGGGGCTCTCTCATTCTCTCTCTCTCCCTCTCGTTCGCTAAATGAATTGAATAATTCATGAAATCCTCAACTTACTTTACATATTTGATAAGGGCGTGTCGAGACAACGGCGCGGGCAGGAAAGTTCCGTTTATGCAGGTGATGTCCCCCTTAAGGCCAGTGGTTGCATCAGAATCCGCAAGCGCTTCACTCTCCCGCTGCAGTTTATTTATCCGCTCATCATTTTCATCATATTCGTGATCGTACAAAGGACGCACAGGAATTGGTCCATTTTTCTGATGTCCCTGTGGATTGGTCGCTCTATCGGACCATTCACTGGCATGACGAACAAGCTTCGCCGGTTTTCCACCACTCTTCAGGTACGCGCTGTAGTCTTTCAGCGTCCTTGCCAATACCTCGTTCTCCAGATCCATTATCGGTAGATCCTCAGCTGATCTTGAATAACCAAGCATTTTAGCAGCGTCGAATCTAGCGTTCGTCATCGTGTCACTAGCGGCAGACTTTGATTTTTGAATATCCGGATTGATCGATGATGAGTTTGTGTCTTTGTCCTCATTGTTGAATGAAAAATTTTCGTTGTCAAGATATGGCTGCTCAGTTCGCGACCAAAGAATCTCTTTTTCTAAGTTTTTCGAAAATTCGTGCTCCACGTTTTCCTCGGGCCTTCGGTAATGCATTACTGGTGGATCGGTGATCCTTGGCAAGACTGTGTTATCCGAGTCGACGTCCTTTACGCCGTAAAAATCTTTGGTTTTCGCTTCGGATTCGATTCTGATATGAGGATCTTCAGGCACAACAGTCTCGTTTAATGGACAATCCTTGGAAATGCATCCCAGTGAAGACCTGCTCGAATTCCTTATTTTTCCATTCGACGCCTGGTGAAGTGCCAAGAGCGTGTCTACGCTGATCCTGTCGGATTTTGTCTTCCGGGAACGTGTTCTACCTCTGTTTCCCTGCTGTTTTGTTCGCTTTCCATTTCTTTTTCTGCCTCGATTCTTTGCACGCGTCGATCCTCTCTCTTGTATCCTACGGTTACGACTCGAGGAGCCACGTATTCCATTGCTCACTGAAACCCGTGAATCACCAGCAGCTTCTCGACCTGCACTTGCGTAGCGTCGACGCTTTTTTAACCTCGACTCATTGATACAAAGACGTCTCTTCGTACCTCGCTCTGAACCTGCAATTTTTATCCATCAATCATACTGTGTCGACGACATTCTGCAGCTTTGTGATGTAGCTTTTGTTCACGTGTAATTTTGAACGATTCAACCAAACGATCTCAATAATGATTTAATATAACGAAAAATGTTCTAACTTACACCGAGAGAAAATATTTCATTGATTCACGGCAATCTGCGGCAATGGAAAGAAATACTCGAGTTTCAATACTATCTTTTCATTAAATGACTCAATGTCAATGAAAAGAAGTGATATTAATTCAAAGAAACATTTCTTCAATTATGGCTTGATTGGTGAAATTTTGGTCACGCAAACGCGCTAACGTAAGTTTGTCAGATATTACAAATTTGGGTGAATTATTCACTGCGAATAAAATTTTAATAAAAATCACATGGACCAGGTTTTGAAGTTTTTTTTACGATTCAAAATTTAGATATTTTCAAATCCGTCATTCATTACTATTCACGACTTTTTTCACTGAATTTTTTTAATGCGTCGATTTTACAGTGTTCGCAAACATTTTTAGTTTGTCAACATTACCAATAGGTTTGTTTGTGTTCATAATTACTTGATTGGTATTACGTAGTGATGCTACAAATCAAGATATAGCAAAGCATTAGTCTTGAATCGAACATAAAAAATAACGTTCAAACACCCTCACATCATATTTTGATTAAGTACAAATTTTTGTCTTACTCTCTTAACTTTTGTGGAAGTTGTGAGTGAAAATGTACATTTATTAAAAAATTAAACATTCCATAAAATCCGAACGACTTAACCGATCAGCACCAAATTTTGTACGTAACAAAGCTGTATGGTATTTTTTGACTGTAGAACATTTCGGTTCATTTGTTGAGATTCGACGTGATTTAAAAAAAAAAATCGTTTTTTGGAAAAATTCAAAATTCTATAAAATCGGAACCGCTTTGCCGATTTCGCTGAAATTCATTACCAAGCATCATTCGACGTGTCTTTATTCATAAAAAAAACTATTTGGCTAAATTGGTGAACTTTTACGAAAGTTAAAGCGATCACGACATTCTTTTGAAAAATAGAAAATTCTATAAAATCCGTATACATTGATACACTCAATAAAAAAATCACATCAATTACAGAGGAGTCAATACTCTAGTTGCGTGCCAAATTTAAGCTCGATCCATTGTGCCGTTTGTGAGTTATGGAGAATTGAATGAAAAACTCAAAGACAAGACGAGAAACTGTTAATTTCAACACTATTATTATCACTTAACTAGATTCCTCAAACTTTAGATAGCGTATCAATCGAATGATGTAACCAGCTGATTAGATTAGCAATCAGCTAATTACATTACTAATCTGTCGATTAAGATAACAATATAATGATAAGGTTAAAAACCGAATAATGATTTTATCAACGAATTTATTCGTTTACCAATCAATCAATTAGATTATCAATCGGGTGATTAAATCACAAATTCTTTCATTGAATAACCAATCGATGGATTACGTTACTAATCGATTGTCAGGTGTTGTCAATCCAAACAATCTGATCCAAACAATCGATCGTATAAGTAATAAGACCAATCAACCGAATCAGGTTCTTATACAAAGTTACTCTTTCAATCTACAGACTAGCAAGTTGGTTGCTAGCAATCATTTAGTTGGTACGCTGAAATACGCCGCTTTCGCCGTAAGCGGTTTTCGAATGAGTGAAATGACGAGAAAAAGTAGGGAACTAAGAACGAAGTAACCAAGGGACATTCGAAATGGAATTCAAAGAGCTTGTTAAACGAATGGGCTCCAGAATAGGAGAATAACGGATAAATGATTAAAAGTGTATAAGGTGCACGAAAGAGGATTGAAAAGATATAAGGTGGTTCTGGAAGAAAGCAGTTAAGAGTTGTGACAAGTGAAGACCTTAATCGAGAAAGGAAAATGAAGGATAGCATCGCATATCATAAGAGAAAGAGTATAAAAAATGATGAATAAAGTAGAGCAGAGGACCGAAAAGTCCAAAAAAAATGTGGAAGAAATTAGAGATGCAAAAAAAATGTAAGAGGTTTGATAAGAGATAAGATAGACAGGTGGAACTGAATGAAGGGAAAATGGTAGAATCTAAGTCAACAATCGGAGATTTTATCGGCAGGAAAGTGTTGAAGATAAAACGGATCATCACCGAAAGAAAAAGTTTCCTTGATTCAAAGAAATTTCTTTGAAATCCCGACCTAAGAATCATTTCTTCAAAATCAAGGAAATAATATACTTGATCTGATATTATCTGTCGTAATATTATGGTCGTCTAAGTGTGAAGGAAATTTGAAATAAATTTGTGAAAAATTTCAAAAAAAAAAAATTTCCGTACAAGCTTTTTCATTATTTTTGTTCTGAATAATAAACATTTTCTGACATGTGAACAGTTAATTAGACCTAAATCTTAATTGAAAATCAATAATCGTGAACTCATATCGGCAATTGCAGCCAGATATCTCAGAATTTGCACGAATTATAGTATTTGTAGGCATTTTTGAAAAAATTAAAATTGTAATAAGATCAGAACGGCTTAACAGATTCTTGCAAAATTTGGCACACATAACTTTTTACGGGTCGTCCACTTATATACAAAATTTCAGCCCGGTTCCTCTTTAATTGTCAAAGTTATAGCGTGAAAACGATTTTTTTTTTCAATTTTCAAAATGCTGTGAAACCTAAATTTTCGAACTGATTCGCGTCAACTACAATCCCAACCTATATTCCATGATAACCCACTTGCATAGAAAATTTAAAGAGCATTCATCGAAAATTCCGAGAGTTATCGCGTAAACAACGAAATGTGCACATACACACACACAGACATTTCACACAAATCACTTTTCTCGACGTTTTGGATCATTCTCAGTGTACTGACATGAAAATCTCATTAACAAATTATTTCACGAAAACAAAGCTTCCTCTATGAAGCAAAAAGGAAGCAAAAAATCTAATCCACCTATTTCTTTGAATCAAGAAAACTTTTTCTCTCGATGCATGCTGATTATATTTCCACCCTAATTATTGAGCTCGGAGTAACTCACTGCATCGAAAGGAAGTGGCACCGAACGCCTTTCTCATAGATTCCACGTCATCACTATCTGTCAGTTCTGACATCTCCGCCTTGTTGTTATTATTTCCGTTGGACTGCGGTGCTTCCGTTTTCGTTTCCGCGTTAGTATCCGCATGGGGTGAACTAACGGGAGCGACGTGTTCATCGAGGCTGCTACCATCCTCCTCCGAGCCGACCCACCTATCCAGGTTGAAGGGAGAAAATAACAGAGTGCAGTTTTTTTGAAGGATGGTCTTTCGCTACTCCAACCGTTCAGACTTCGAGGGGAATTTTCTCGTACTTTTCTTTATAGCGAATTCCCAAGTCCAATAATACTTGGATATCTCCCGTAGACAGAGACAAATACTCTTTCGTGTTTTCAGGAAACACGGCGATATAAAGGTTCAAATAGGTTAAATAATAACCCTCTTCGACAATGTTACCATCTTATTCATAAAAGATCTGTGCACATGCCATTTTATCCTATGTGTTGACATTCTGAAATTCAGGAATTTTTAAAAATATATTGCATGCTGTATTTACTTGAAATGTCGATCGAAGGCGCCAACATCATAAGGGTCGTCACGACGCTGATCGTTTTTCGTCAGCTCGCTACCCGTGAACGAACCTTCCGGCTCCGCGTTTTGACATGAACCTGCAACCAATTATAGACACTTTTATGTGTGACTTCCTGGTGAAGAAAATTATTAGGGATGCCCTAAAAGGGTGTCCACATTAAAAATATTATTCAGTCGTAAATCACCTGTCAAATCGACCTTGGCTTAATCAGGACATTTCCCTTAGGGAAAATTAATCAGGACTTAGTTGGTCAATCAAGTCATTGGATGGTCAAGCAAGTTATTGGATGATCAACCAAGTCATTGGTTGACCAACTAAGTTATTGGATGATCAACCAATTTATTGTTTGAATAACTAAGTTATTGGATGATCATCCAATTTATTGTTTGAATAACTAAGTTATTGGATGATCAATCAAGTTATTGGTTGACCAACTAACTTATTGCCCGACAAAGTTATTGATTAGTAAACTAACTTATTGGTTGTTCAACCAAGTTACTGGTTGTTCAACCAAGTTACTGGTTGTTCAACCAAGTTACTGGTTGTTCAACCAAATTATTAATTGTATCACAATGAAATTGGTTACGCTGTCTTGGTCAATGAACTTCGTTATCCTAAGCAATAACTATCTCGTTTAACTAATTAATCAGTTGACCCATAAATAAGTAAGCCCTTCATTTTTCGCAGCTACGGAGAAAAACATTGAGAAAACAGTTTGGCCTAAAAGAAGGATATGATTAATCCATGGCTGGTACTACAGAACGATATAGATTCGCTTCAGCCATGTTCATATCGCATAAGATTGACGACCTATTCAATTCCAGTGTGCCAATTACTAACAAAATCTGTCGTATTTTCGATATTACAAGAATATGTATCGACTCTCCACTCGGTTTGCACAGTGAAAGCTCTGACATATTGCGTGCACGTGTTTACTCTGTTAAAATGTGGTGATGAATTTCAACCACTGTATATATAGACCCAATAGGTCCATTCACTTTTGAGTAAATACCTCTCGGTGCTTTGTTTTCCGGAATTTGTTTTTTTTTTCACATTTCATCGTATACTTTTAATTACTGATACCGCGAAAAAAAAAGGATCAGAAAAAATATTCGTTGTGCGTGCGGACTTGCGTTAATAATAAGTCATTTTTCTGTCTATTGTTGTATTGACGAATTCACCTAGATTGGAGACCGAAGCTATTACTCAATAACATGACCTGAACTGAACTGAATAGGCAATATTGCGTGCATCTTGCATGCAAAGTAGTCATTTTTTTTCATACAGAATCAAAAATCGCGATATCTATCTTGTATGATTACGAACGAACTTCACCCTCTGTGGAAATGACGCACTTCCTCCCCCTAAAGCCACCGTAATCACCGGATTGTTTAGCAGTATGTAATTAATTAATCGAAACTACTGTAACATCGTGTCACGTAATATGAATTAAGCTGGTGCAATTTTCTGTCTCCTCGCAATCCATGCTAACATGATAAACGCTATAATTATATATAATGATGATTTTTCGACTTCATGAATTTTCTCATTAATTTCATTTTATCATTTTTGAAATTACGACTTTCCGATTTCGTAGCCGATGGTTACATGGTTCGTTTGAATTGTAATCTTTTAGTTCAGATGCACGACATTCTATCCGGAAAATTGTTGAGTTGAGATATTTACACAAAACATTTGCTGGACATTGTGAGCCGATCTCCGCTGTGTTATTCTATTGCGATACCAATTTCATTTTCGATAATAATTCTGAGAACTGTCAATAATACCCAGTAAACACAAAAATCGGTTTTGTTCCTGATCTGTTACAATATCGTATTCAGCAATGTAACTGTTATGTAAGAACAGTGTTATGTAACAGTTACATTGCTGAGTGGGAAATCGTAATAGAGCAGCAACGAAACCACAGAGAACAATGTGACAGCGCTGTTTTTTAGAGTTATATATTGGTAGATGAACGATGCAAATTGCTTCCTCATTATTTTTCGCTTTTTACAAAGTTACCTTTACGAGGAAGTATGTTGATTAATTTTGGCTTCCTTATAGAGGAAGCTTTGTAGAAAGCGAAAAATAATGAGGAAGCAATTTGCAAGGTTCTACTTTGCAGGCTTGTTTATACTCTGAAGACTTTTTTATAAAAATTCAAAGTGACGTCAAATTTTTACCGCTCGACCGATTTGTGTAAAATTATTACTCGAAAATTGCATGAATGAATTTGCATGAACGCGCTTGAATGAGATTTTTCAAATAATTCAATATGGCATAAAATTTGAACCACTAGACGGATTGGTGACAAATTTGTACCAAATATCTTTTTCAATAGTCTTCTAAGTGTGAAGAAAATTTAAGATAAATCTGTAGAAAATTTTGAAATTTTTTTGTTTTTTCGTGAAAGCTTTTTTTTCTTTTTGTTCACCAAAATCGAAATTTTCTGTCATTTCAACAGTTCATTAGACTAAAATTTCAATTGGAAATCAATAATCGTGAAATCATATCGGCAATTGCAGCCGGATATCTCAGAATTTGCATGAGTTATAGTATTTGCACACATTATTAAAAAAATTAAAATTCTAATAAAATCAGAACTATCAGAATCTAATAAATTTCGAACCGTCGAAAGATTCTCGCAAAATTTGGTACACATAATGTTTCACAAGTAATCCATTAATAAACAAAATTCAAGCCCGGTGCCTTTTTAATTGCGTATGTTATAGCGTAAAAACGATTTTTTCAAAATTTACACACACACATACACAAACAGACATTTCGTAAAAACCATTTTTCTCGATATTTTAAACCATTTTAAGTATCCTGACATAAAAATCAGGATACTTAAAAAGAAACTTATAAAAATTTCACGAAAACAAAGTTTCCTCTATGAGGAAGCAATAATCCAATTTACTTCCGGTACTTCAGTGAAGCGAAAAGGATAATGCAAACATCACGCTAGAAGAAAGGATTGGAAATAGCGCTCGATATACTCTCGTAGACTATTCTCTGCGGAGCATTTGGAAATGCCCAAGTTGATATGTCACTTTTGAAAGTGATTTACGACGCCATATGGCAACTGAACATTCGCATTATTATTCGCTTGGTACATCCACAAGTGGGTTTTCATGCTGCATCGTTTGTTGAATGCTAACTTCGTGATATTCAGAAAGCATTCTCGGCCTTTAATATCTCAAACTCCGCTCTCTATTAATTTATCCTCCACTACGCTTCTCTAAGATGTTCTGAATATCAACACTGTGAAAAAAGTGGTGTTAAAATAAACATTTCTCCAACACCCACAGTGGTTCAAATTGGTCTACAACATTTGATGAATCAGAATGATTGATTGATGAATATACACCGAGAGGAAAAAGTTTCCTTGATTCAAAGAAATTGGTGAATTGAATTTTTTTTCTTTGATTTCAAAGAAATTTTTACTTGTTTTCAATGAAATATTGCCTTCGAAATTTAAAGAAAACATTTCATTGCAAAATAACTTGTATATTAATTTGCGATCCTCAAGTTGATTGTAACTGTTGTGTTTTGTTCCATATTTTAGGTGAGAGCGGAGGAGAAGTGAAGATTATGGACTGAATTTTAACACCAAACCTATGATATAAATGCAGAAAACACACCAAATTTAATTGCGGTGCATGGATTATTTCAAAAGTTATTGTGGTTTGAGACAATACATACAAAATCCTGATAAACAGACAGAGATGCGTCAGTGTTTTTATGTTCATTTAGGACACTCAAAACATGAATTTTCATCAAAACCCAGGAATCTATTTTTTTTCCATTGCAGTCCTTCCTCTGCTTATATACTTCGTATGTGATAAGAAAGTGAAAATGGATTAATTCAACTAATCAAATATTTTATACTTTCAATCATATTTTTCTCTCAGTGTAGAATCTGATTTGTGCCTGACGTAACGCTACAAATTTCTACACGGATAGCCAATTAACAAAAATTGAATCCTCAATTACCGCACGGGCTACAAAAGAATAGTTGCAATTTGAAATTAACCCATATAGCGCATAAATAAGCATTGGAGTGAAAGCTGTGCGATACCAAAGCACCAGAATGAGCATTCATCGCTTTTTCACTGCTGAAGCTTTTGACGTTTCCTGGTATGGCACTACCAACGAAGCATTCCGAGCTCATTGCCGTGACTCATGAAATACGATCCAGCCTCTCTCAGAGAGGAACCATTACGTACCAGAGATGATAAAACGTTTTAAATACCAGTAGCTTTTAGCGAGGAAATCCAACAGACGGGGAAGAAACTTCCGTTCGGATACTTGCACAACAAAGGTTGGGATTAGTTCTAAGTCAAAACACAACAAAAACATCGGGTACACTTTTTGAGCAATGTGCTGGCACCAGCAAAGCTGGTCTCGGATGTACCTGATAACTGGAGCGTGCGAACCGACTGTGCTGATGCCAGGAAGCTGGAAACGCCACGATTACAACGTGCCTGGAATGTCCTCTGGCCAGTGGAAAATGTTTCACGCTCTCCGAAGAAGGGAACATTATATGAGGCATTCCATACGGTTTCGAACGATTGAACAGTTGTCCACTCTCAAAAAAAATTGAAATTTTGTCAGATTATTCCATTGTTTGAAAAAGAGAAGTGTACATTTTTTTCGAAATTGTTGGATCGCATTTTTTCGAGTTTTTTGAAATTTAAAAATTCTGTCAATACCGTTATATCTTGAAAGAATACGATTAAACAGAAAAAAGTTGCAGTTTTGGATAAATTTAGGTAAAAAAAATTCTGTTCTGAAAAAAAATTTCAGAGTATTTTCTGAAATTTCTTTAGATAAATCGAAAGTGACATACCGACCAAAAAAAAAAAAAAAATTTTCGTATATTTTTTATGAAAATGGTCAATTTTCAAACTCCAAAAAATCAATGAAATTTTTTCCACAAAAATTATGCAAAACTGCAACTTTTTTGAAACATTTTTCTGTTTAATCGTATTCTTTCAAGATATATCGGTATTTACAGAATTTTGGAATTTTGAAAAACTCGAAAAAATGGGATCCAAAAATTTTGAAAAAATTCACACTTTTCTTTTTCAACCAATGGAATAACTTGACAAACTTTTAATTTTTTTAACAGTGGACAACTTTTCAACGGTTAAAAACCGTATGGAATGCCTCATATACACTGCGAAATTATACTGTCCATTCATGCTGTGAACATGTTATTCGATAGGACATTGAAACAAAAGCCTTTAATCCATTATTCATGGGAAAATACGAATATGTTATGAACGGAATTGTCAGCGAAGTGGACAATGAGTGACTGCCAAGCTTAAAGCCCAATTAATGAGAGTGCGTCAGTAAAAAAAGTCGTTCTCGCTTTCTCATAGACAAAGCTTCGTTTTGAAGAACAAAAAATGTCTGGATTTTCATATCAGATTACTTGAACCGGTCTTGTCAGACCTCGACAAAAGTGGTTCAGAAAAAACGGCCAAATGTATGCGTGTGGATATGTTTGCGTCAGACTTGCGAATTTCGAAGTGCTGCACTGAGAGAAAAATCTGCTAATTTAAAAATAATATAGTTGGACTGACGATAATCCAACTATAAACTATAATTCCCAGGAGGAACGTCTATATTCCATGGTTATAGAAAATATAATTATAGTAGCAATTATTAAAATGATAATAGTTTCAAAAACTATTCTAATAGTTTGAAATATACCGTTTTTTTGCATATACGATTTCAACGTTTGTTTCCAATAACCTTACAAGTATCATTTATTGAACCATATCATCATCGCTTCAACCATAAAACATTGCAAGCCTCCTTAATTTTGTATTACCATGTGAAATCGTTAAAAAAACGATATGCTTTTCTCTCAGTGTATATCTCAAAAATGTCTTTTACAATCAAACTGGAATTTGGTACAGTAGTAGAGCAGTAATGCCTCTTTCTATGTATAAATTAACGAGAGAATTTTAAAAAAAAATTCGGATTTTGTAAACTACGGCGAACATCATGGTGAATTTGAGTCAATCAGCTAAAATGAGCTTGAGTCAACCCTGAACCAGTCAAATCAACCCAATAGAGGTTGGCTCAACCACATCGAAAGCACTTGACTCAAATTTATCATTATGTTCGCCGCATATAACCTCGCCGAGAGGATGAGCCAACCTCATTCTGTTGAGTCAACTTCTATTCCGTTAAGACAGTGAAATTGTCATTGAGCCAACTATATGCGGTTGACTAAATTTCTCATGTATGTTCAGTGCACCCACAATTTTTTTCTCAGTATACTAAAAGATAAGAACACTTGTTTTTATTTTTGCATTATTATTGAGAATTTTTTAAAATTAAAATCAAACTAGGATAACACAGAAGTGTTAAATTCATCACCGCAGTTTTCGCAATTCAACAGTTTTCTAATAATTCAACGCGCGTAAAGAGAGCTAAATATTGGAGGCAAATTGTTGGAATGAAAATTTATCTTCCAGTAATGACAAGACAACATTTTTTTCGTTGTTGAAGGAACGACAGAAGCTTTTACAAGCAAGGAACAGACATTTTTGTCCATTGTTAATCTTCTCCGCAAAGTTTGCAGAAATAACAAGGTGGTGAAAAAAAGTATGCCAGGGTCTTTCGGTTTAAACCGTGAACGCCTGGTTGCGTCGACAAGTAGTTAAGGATGTATGATACGTACAGTCCCGCGCAAAGTGAGTTTCAGAGATAATTTCGATCACTTCCCGATGAGATAAACATCGGAAAAGAATAACGCATATGAAACGTGCTGAAAAGATTGATTTTGCATAATAATAATCCCAAAATGTTATCAACGAATTGGTGGAATAAACAATTTTTCAACAAACAATCAGTCAACCTAACTTTTTTTCTAATGAAAATGATGTGTCAATTTATTTGGATGCGCACGAATGTTTTCAGATTTTTTTCTTTATTTTGATTTTGATTCTTTTTATTTTGAAAAATGCGCAGAATATAACAAATTTTGGATATACGTTTTGCATAAAAATCTTGAGTGTAGCAGATGGTTTTATGCCGAACACATATCCAAAATTCGTTATTTCACGCACATTTTTGGAAATAAAAAAAATCAAAATCAAAATAAAGAAAAAGATCTGAAAAAATTCGTACACATTCAAAAATATTAACATATCATTTTCACTAGGAAAAAAGTTAGGTTGACTGATTGTTTGTTGAACAATTGTTTTTTTCACCAATTTGTTAATAGCATTTTGCGATTATTATCATACGAAATCAATCTTTTCAGCAGGTTTTGTATGCATTATTTCTTTCAGATTTTTATCCCATCGGGAAGTGATCGTAATTGTCTCTGAAACTCATTTTTGGCGGGACTGTACGTATCATACATCCTTAAGCCAAGGATATCAGAAAAACTCGCGAAATGTTCAAAAAATCTTGGAAACCAAGAATCGAATACGATTGATACGATGAAAAAAAAATTCCAGAGAGTGTTTAAAAGGGGATCCATTTTTCGTTTGCCATAATTATAATTGAGGTAATTGAGAACTGCAAAATTTTGGGTTTTAACAGTTTGAAGTTAAACTTTTCCCATCATTTTTGAAGCCACATCATTTTCCCGAAAAATCATTCTTCGAATCGTGATTTCTTTTTGTGATTTGAGCAAATGACTTTTAGCAATACTTTTTTTTCGAAAATACAGATGCAATAAAAAGTATTGCCGAACGTGATTTGTCGAAATCACAATAAGAAATCACGATTCGAAGAATGATTTTTCGGCAAAATGATGTGGCCCCATCATTTTACATTTTTTTTAAATAAATCGTCATCTATGGCCGAGTTTGTTTAATGAAATTGTTTTGACAATTCCATGATGATGACCATTTCAGATTCAGACGTTCCTAATTTTGAAATTTGCTATTTTAACCATTCACTGTTTTGGTCATTCGCTATTTTGTCCCCCACCAAAATTTTAAAGAATTTTTTTTAATACCTTTTTTATTGGTGACCTGCCCTTAAAAAACCTGTTGTCACATATTCACTGTAAGCGATGAATATATCTTCTATACTTGATATTCTAGTAGGGGATAATATTTTATGTAAGTACTCGAGTCTGGTGCTGACATTTTCTAGTCTACGGAGTTTCCACGTTGTCATAAGTAGAATATTGGAAAATGGACTTTTTCCAAAGGTTTACTTTTCGATGCAGGAAGCGAAGTACATGAAAATTTAATCAATATGAAGTGTCACGAAAAACCGTCGACACTTTTCGATACGATCATTAAAACGGCTGCAAAAAAAAAGCAGATACGATCATTAAAATGGCTGTAAAACTGCACATTGCTTGTTCATTATTTATCACCATTTGCAAGGTCAACTCTGTAATGAAAAATGTGTATCGATTTCAGCTTCGTCATAGGGTAAGTTTTGAAGAAAATTCAATACATTGACGACGCAATGTGCATGACTCTACTTTATATCCTGAATCTAAATAAATGTTTAAAAATCGAAGTTTTAAGGAGGTTCGTCAGTAAAATTGAAAATGCCCAGAAAAATCTGAAATAATTACCGCGTTTTTAATCATTCATAACAAACTCACATTAATTTTTTGGGAATTTTCGTCTACATCGTTTACACAAAATTAATTTTTTATGTATACAAATTGAAAAAATTGAACTAAATTTTTTACATCGAAAAAAAAAGAATGAATTCCACCAAATACTTAGAAATTCAACGATGTAAAAAAATGTTTCAATTTATTACAACTATTCAATTATTTACAACTATTGTAAATAGTAAGTAAGTAACTTTTGTAGTAGTAGTAACTATTTAACGAAACATTGCAATTCTAATGAAAGTTAAGGTGTTCACGTTCTATTTGTTGAAAATTCAAAAAGCAATTACATCTAAATTTCCGCATGCATGTTGGCATTAATTTGCAACAATAAACAAAGCACTGTTGATTCGCTTGTGCGCCTAATTCCAGCTCAATCGATTAAACGGTTCTTTACTAATTGAAATTTCAGAGCCCTGCACACACATACACACACACACGCAAACATGGATACAACCGGAATTCGTTTCCAAACCACGTTTCTCAATGTTCCAGACATTCTTAATATCCTGACATGAAAATAACCAAATAAGTGGAATGAAATGAAAGCCTCAATTTCGTAAGATGAAATTAAAGCTTCAATTTCGTAGAATGAAATTAAAGCTTCAATAACGAGATAAGTAGAATGAAATTAAAGGTACGACGCAACAAAAAATGGTCTGTTACTGGTTAATAATTTGTTACCTTTTGGAATCGATGAAAAATAACTGTGACCTATCATTAACTTGATTTTGGTGTCGAGACTCTGGCATTTATTCGTCTCTAAAGATAAAATTATAATTTCCGCTGGATTTTATTCTGGAGTTTTATTATTGCCTTCCAATAATATGCCTATTTGCATGGAATAATACTTTGCAAGTCTTCGTTCAGTAACCGTTTCTGCAATATTAAAAGAAAAATGTTAAGACACTGCAGGAATTGTATTGAATTTCAGGTTAACGTTATTAAAATTTGTACTACCATCAGATATATATGCCCTTATTTACATACACTGACAGACTATATAACACAAAGTTTTAATTCACATTCGTGGCCAATTTCTGCATAACAATGGAAAATTTGCATACTTTACAACATAAAAAACTGCACGTTTATGATGATCAGATTTTTCAGTATATATTAAATATTGACAGAAAAAATTTCAAGTGGAGTCTATCGTGGAATAGTTTCATGGAGTGACAGTGAGAAGTACTGAAAAATTGTTGCACTTCGATTTTCGAGTGACTATCATTTATGAAATAATTTATCTTGGTGTTTGAATTTTCATATACTTATTAAATTACTTCCAGACAAAAATCATATTGAAGTTATGACTTTGAGAAATTGATATTACAAGGGACGTGATTTTCTCAAAAGTAATCGTTCAAATTATAAACGATACTTACATTAATTGCATAGCTGCAAGAACGCGATGTAATGATACAGTTTTCTATTGTTCATTACAGATGAAATAAACGCCGGAATATGACAAGATTATCTTATGACATAAAGGTTTAAGATATATTAATTACTTGATAACATATCCAAAACCCTTAAGGAAATAAATCCTCAAAGAAAGAAAAAAGAAAAAAACCCTTAAGGAAATTATGAAGAGGGAATAATCAGTGATTTTTATCGACAACAACTGAGATTGACATCTTGGCCAAATGATTTTTTGCTTGATCCACAAAGTATCTAGCCACTCGGGATCATTTACGATATTTGTTTTTTTTTCCTTTTGCACTTTCTTTCTACGCACTTTCAATAAGAAGCAAAAAATTCCTAAATCATTCTCAGCTGTTCATAAAATGTATTTCATAAAATGTATCCATTCGCCATGAGCGTAACATTGTTTTTCAATTTAAAAAAATTTCTTATAGAAATGATCAGTACGTAAATTGGGCATTTCATTCCCCGATTTTTTATGTTATTGTTCGATCTCTAAGAAACAATTACAATTTTTATTAGATTTTGAAAAGAATTTATGTACTTATGATCATTTATACCGAACATATTGAAAGTCGTAATTTAAATGGCTGCCAAAATTTTCACAAATCCTGCATCGAATTTCAACCTTTCTAAGCTTAGACCTAATCTATTTTCTACATTTTTTTTCCAAAACGAAAACTGAAAAAGTCATATACGTAAGAATTCTTTCACTGGATAATCTGTTCACATTCTAATTAAGCAATGGAATAGTAGTTTTTACGTCATATTAAAAAAATTTCTCACTACAATCGGGATATTTTTCTGTGAAGAACTTTACTGCAACATAAATTAGTTTAGGGATTAAAGGGTTCGTCCATCATCGAATCGGAGAACTTTCGAGGATTTCAATTGCAATCGGAAATTGTTATCAAAGTTTAAGCTCGGCGATTCCGAAGGCGGAAGTAGCGGGCTCTCTTAACGAGAATAGATACAGAACTTCGCCACCCGCGGCCGATTAATTATCGAGTATTTGTGAGAGATTTCAACAAATCTAGGAGTTCGCGTGATTCCCAATAAAATCTGATGCGAAAAATTCCAATGTCAGGTTGATAAAATCAGATCTACATAAATATTCGTCACTCGTTCCTGTATTATTTGTAATGACGTATTTGTAATAACGTATTTGTACTAACGTATTTGTACTAACGTATTTGTAATAACGTATTTGTAATAACGTATTTGTACTAACGTATTTGTACTAACGTATTTGTAATAACGTATTTGTAATAACGTATTTGTAATAACGTATTTGTAATAACGTATTTGTAATAACGTATTTGTAATAACGTATTTGTAATAACGTATTTGTAATAACGTATTTGTAATAACGTATTTGTAATAACGTATTTGTAATAACGTAAAAAATAATATGAAATTTTCGTCAAAAACGGAAAGAGAAATTTCCATCTACGCTGATCTTTCTGTTATCCCTTTTTACATTTTTTTTTTTTTTCTCATCAATTAATCTCAACCTGAGAGTTTGCTAAAAGTCTTTCTTTTACTTGCGAGAAATCCTTTATTTAACGAACTGCGAATCATTTCCTGCGTAATGCTTCTAAAAGAGATATTTTACTCCACCGAGTTAAATGATTTTAATTACTTCAAAAAAAGCGTGAACTGTTTTGTCCCATTGACTTCAATGAAATATTGCATTTGAATTGAAACAAAAACATTTCATTTCCTATAAAAAATAGTTCAATTTGATAAACATATGATTGAGAAACAGTTTCCTCGATTCGAAGAGACAATTTATCAAGTCGATACATTTAATTTTTCTAAAGTTCCTAAAGTCACCTAAAATGTACTCTGATTCTTTTAACAACAAGTTATTTCACAAGTTACGGTTTCTTTTAAGTGGCTCAAAGACGATTTCTTTGAAACCAATAAAAATCAATTCAAAGAAAATTTTCCTTGATTAAAGTCATCACATTTTATCGCGTTAAAGATCATTCACGAATAAAAACTGGAATTCGAACTCGAATATTTGATTTTATAGGTGCAACTTTCCTGAGTCATTTTGCCAATTAATGTAAATATTATGCCTGTAAATATTATGGAACATATTTCACAAATGTAAGTTTATGGAGCTCTGCTATTGACACAATTTGTAAAAACATTTGAAAGACAAAATAAACGAATTCTTTTTGGCAAATTTTACTCACCGTTGATGAGAAGGAACGCGAAAAAAATTAGAAGGATGCAATTGCTTCTAGCGACGCTGCCACTATTACACATTTTTCGGTTTTTTTTATTTCTTGAACACGCGACACCCGCGAACACGATAACTGTCACGTCTTTGCACAGTGTTCTCACCGAACTGAACGATCGCGACAGGGAATCCGGGTCGCGTATCGCACGACCGCTCGCGCGATTCTGATGTTGCCGCCTTCACCAGAGACAAGCGCGCTGCATTTTCGAGTTTGAATCCCTTCCAGGTTTCAGCGGCGGTCCAGGGTGCGGCGCGCTTGCTCATTGCAACCCTCTATCAAGGGGGACTCAGTCACGTAAAAATAAGTGATAAGAAAAAAAATTCTGCAGATGAAACCCTTCTTTTAATAATTTTTTCATTCAAACCTCATTGCCCATGTAGAAAATACTTTGTGGAGTCCAAACATACGATCGGATTCCAATTTGGATTTCTTATGGATTCCCAAAATCGTTCATCCCTGTTAGAATCCGGATAGATGACGATGTGGAAGTTGTAAAGGTTCCCAAATCGGGATTCCACGAAGGAATTCTGATGGATGCAGATCAAGGACCGAAACGATTCAGTTGTGCAGTTAAGGACGCTGTCGGGTTTCCTGAAATAAGGATTCCTTACAGGAATCCAGATGGATGCAGATTTAGAAGCAGGTTGAACACATCCGATCATTCAGCGTGGTTGCAGGCCTTTTGAAAATGAAAATCATATCATATTCCAGCATTGATGGAATATTTAATTCATATTATACATTCAAAATGCCATAAAATCTGAATCACTCGACCGATTGGTGTCAAACTTGTACCAAATATCTTTTTAAATGGACGTCTAAGTGTGAAGAAAATTTAAGGTGAATCTGTGGACAATTTCGGAAAAAGTATTTTTTGTAAAAGTACTTTTTTTTTTTTTATCACAAAAATCGAAATTTTCTGACATGCCAACAGTTAATTGGACTAAAATCTTAATTGGGAATCAATAATCGTGAAATCATATCGGCGATTGCAGCCGGATATCTTAGAATTTGCATGCGTTATAGTATTAAGACATGTTTGAAAAAATTTAAATTGAAATAAAATCAGAACGGCTCGACAGATTTTCGCAAAATTCAGTAAACATAATATTTCACGGGTAGTCCATTTATGTGCAAAATTTTAGCCTGGTGCCTTTGTAATTACGAAAGTGATAGCGTGAAAACGATTTTTCCAAAATTTAAAAAATGACGTGAAAAGAAAAATTTTCAACCGGTTCGCGTCAAATACAATCCCAAACTCTTTTATATGATACCCTAATTGCGTGCCAAATTCGAAGGAAATCCGTAGAAAATTACGACAGTTATCGTGTAAACAACGAAATGTGCACATATACACACACACACACACACATACACACATTTCGCACAATCCCCTTTTCTCGACGTTTTGGACCATTCTGAGTGTACTGACATGAAAATCTCGAAAAAAAGAAATTTTCACGATAACAAGGCTTTCTCTATGAGGAAGCAATACAGGTCAAAACTTTTCAGTTGCTCATATTCTTTATCTTTCCGATACTGCGGGTCAACGGCCACCGATGAACATGAAATTGACATTGATGGATTGATTATGGAGAAGAATCCAGGTTACTTTCGTTAATGCTGATCTGGGCAAACGGCCAAGCACGAGACCAACGCTGGAATCCGATGGTTGATTTGTCACCTCTGCCCGATGCTTGCCAACGCATTTAGCCAACGGTGAACCAATGTTTCCACTTAGTACTGAGCGGGTTAATTACGACATTGCTGAACCAGTGACTCGCCATTCCTGGCGAATCTGAGTAAAACAGCACTGAAAGGAATTTTTACGAATGTCCTCTGAAAAACGTTGCTAATGAAGTACTCGTCACAAATAGTATCTTATTTGTTATGAGCGCAAAGTTGTTGTTGCAAAATTGCAGAGCTAAAGTTATGAATAAAGTATAAGGCACTTTGAAGGAATTTTGTAGGATAATTATGATTTACATTTTTTCACACAAAGTGAAAGGGCTACGCGTAATAGAATTTCTACTCGGTTACCTGTGACCTCCATAATCAAGTGATATGCTCTAAATGATTGCATTTCGGAAGTGTTCAAGCATGTGGCATATTATTGAGTCTTGGATTATCTTCGGCAAATATCAGCTTCATTGACAGATGTAGGGATTTACGTTTCGCCCTGATCAAGGCCTCTCCAGAAGTTTATCAGTTCAGTATTATATCCGTGTTGAGTTTGTGACCTCTTTTCTTTTTTTTCCGTTTTAATTATGGATATTTTCCTTGCATTCTCCCTTGTGTTCGTTCGTTGGCAAATAGTGTGTATTTATGTCAGTGATTGACATAATTCTTTCAACTATTTTTACTCTGTGCACGGCTTGGAATGCTCAGTTGATAACAATATCAAGTGCAATTACACTCTTTCATTGTGACCGGTCAGGACCTGGTACAATATTCATAAATTCTTAAGAATGAGAGTCACAATCGCTTCGTTTTATCAGTAAACATAAATTATCCTATAGAAAAAATATATATTAACCGAAATTATCAACCGGTTTCTAAACTGCGCTCCGAAGACAGAAATTGACAATACCGACTAGTACATATCCGTAAGTATAACTCAGTTTCACTATCTGACCGCGAGGGCAAGCCGCTAGCAAAAGTGTGAAGCCATCGATCTGTGCATTGAAATACATGACAGTATCGATTTTACCGTATGAAACTATGAAGAACCACAACTGTTAAGTTATTGATCTAGACTAACTAAAACTATGTGTCACCGTCTAGAAAATTGTTAGAGATTCCCGAAGATAAAATCGGGCGCTATAGGGCTTTTCCGTAAACACCATAAAAGGATTCCATATCACTCCCAATTAGGGACCTTATGAGGTAGTTTTATTTTCGCACAAACAATGAAGCAAGAAATTTATCCTATTTAATATAACCAATTGCTGTAAAAAAAATCTAGAAGTGCTACTGTTTTTTAAACATCTGACGCAGTCATGTAAATCTCTTAAATGCTGACGATAGCGAATTAATTGTATTTCATGTTACATATCAGTCATTTAGATAAATGAAAAAATTGTTTTCTTATATGATCTAAATGGCCGAGTGAGCTAAGGTGCAGGACAACGAACCGTAATTAAGGAGGTTCCACGTATGTTTTAGTCAGTGTCAAAAAAAAATGAAGTATATTTTTCAGTAATTCATATGTACCTTCATGTGGAGGAAAATGAAATATCTACTTCAAAGTGCAGAACTACTTAAATATATAATGACAAATACATATTTCTAAATCGAATGTCTTTATTACACCGAAAGAAATAGATAAAAATATACTATCGGATAGTATATTGGATGCTTCGTATAGGGATCACTCTCCGGAGTGCAACAGTTAGTATAATTATAGTAATGGTTAATATCTGATTGTACCAAGTACATTCCGTATAATAACCCTTACAATACACATAATAAGTGGAGTAAATCCTACGTCGTAAATTCATCTACTCATTCTCTCTGCTGTCTCACCTCATTTAGTTTAAAACTTTTCCTCTGTATTCTATTACTTCACTCACTTCTGTATTTTCTTTTTTGCTTTGGTCCTTAGGGAATTTAATATTCCAGGATCATTTAAATAAACTATAAGCTATGAACTAATACACGGTACTATCCAAATACTATCCGATAGTATATATTATTCAGTATGTCGGATATTAAAAATCTTAGTATCTATTTCTTTCGGTGTATTTTAATTAGGGCTTAATGGGTCAGTATTTTCAGGCCCAAACAGGGAACGCTATGAAGGCCCCTAAGATTCAGCCTTAAAAGGTTCTCAATATTTTGCCTTGAAAGGCCCTGAAGAAACAAACATGACCGCCATTTAGGAAACCCTATTAGACTTCTAAATAAGACTCCGAAAAAAATTAGAGAATATTATTCTGGGCCGTGGAAAAACCCTGTGAAGTTTTCTCCACGGGTCGCTTGACCCAATACTAACAATTTGGACAAATACTTCCTTTATATACTTAGTTAGCAGTTTAAAGTGGCTTACATGCTGCATCCTAATCCTACTCAAATGGGAGGTCACAGGAGGACGTATAATAATCCAACCGAGGAAGCAAGGATCATATGAAGTCTTCTAATACTCCGGTTTAGGATAACGGAAAATCAGGCCAAGTTAACAGCTTTCTGCAATCTATGCATATAAGGCATTCCACGTCAAATCAGCAGGCATCATCGATTTTGTTTATTTTTTAATACGATGTTATTACCGACCCATAAAGACCTCGGAATTTTTTCAGATTTTTTCACCACCAGTAACATATTCAAATCCTCGAAAAAAAACCAATTTCAAATTGGTTTTGACAAATTTTGACAAATTTTTCAAGCGAATTCCGTCAAAAATGTAGGTGAGATATTAAATTTCGAAATTTGAATCCTTTGAAACTTTAATCCCGCCCCGAACTATCGCACTGTCATTGCTGATCATATTCATCATTTCATGAACAGGTTGATCGAACTTATTTCGGTCGGTTTGCTTTTCCGGAAATATACTTCATGCACTTTTTTCTGTGGATTTTTCTTTAAGGATATTCTCATGTAGAATCCGTCCGCTCATATTGAGAATCTTCTGACGATCACGGCTTCTGCAATGCTAATTACAGAACAATAATATTATCGCACTTATTTATCGCTAATGGAAAGCTGTGTAACCCTCGATAAACACTGAGATGCAAACCCACTTAGGTCAAGTCACAAAAAGAATTCGATTGTATTGTACTTCCCATGAGCATTCAATCAATGTTGCCAGTATCATGGATTATGACGAAATCGATATCACATTGCTGAGCAAACGAGCGTTGCTCGTAGCTGATAACCCTGCGATGGACCTTTTCGATATATTGCCTCATCTAAACACGGCGCGCGCTCGCACGGGCCCCTTTCTCTGCTCGGTTATCGACGATAATTTCTGTTTTTATTTACCCCCATCATCGTCATACATTTTTTTTCATTAAGTCACGTCGTCGTAAAACGAGCGTCGACGACGGAGTCGCCAACAGATCGTTTCCCGACGTTCGAGAGATCGAACATTTACTCTCGAGACACTCTTCTGTCAATCTTCGATAGTGTAATCGAATCGCTAATCGAGTTGTCTTGCAGCATCCGACACTTGGGATTAAGTAAATATTTTCTTTTGCTACATTGTCCATAATAAACGTGGATCTTTGACCCAGCGCCAAAATGTACGCTCAAGATATTCCGAAACCTGCTAACTCTGAGGGAAAGATGACTATTGTCAGCGGCTCACCACCAGACAAGGTTAGATCGATTGACAATATTATCGTAAATATTATTGCTATTTGAGGACCGGTATATAAACACACCGCAAAAATACTATTTTAATTTTCCGATGGATTCCACTTAGAATTTTTTTTTTTGGCCCACAATAGCACATCCAATGACCCAGAGAAATGGTAACAATACTGTCAATTAGGTTTTTGAACGTAATTTTTTTTTAAGTTCATACGCATGTTTTAAATAAAAATATTTGAATTTCTTTTTTATATCAACGGAGATATAAGCATTACAAAAATGATGATTTAAATTTGACCGACGACGCGCCGAAATCACCCCAAGTTGCCCGAGTCGATTGTGACGTCACGATTTTACACGACGTATTGAATTAACGTGACGATTGATTAATAATAGCCGAAATGGCAAAAGTAACGACGTAAAGAACGTGTTTTGTCCCTCTGTGTACTAACACAACGAAAAGTGCAACGAGTACAGTTTTCGCGACAGTGCCACAAGATTCAAAACTTCGTAAAAAATGGTTTAATGCCGTTCGAAGAGATAACCTCAAAAACAGCAAATCGAACTTTTTTCGTTGTGAAGACCATTTTAACGTAAGTTAAGATTTTCGCAGCCTGTTTCATTGTTAATAACGTGTTATCTATCTTCGTGCCTCTATTATTAATATTTTTTATCTAAAGCTGCGAGAAGATATGGAAAATTATGTTTTGCTTCGCGTTTCAGTTGAACATAACCTATAGTCGCATGTACATATCTGTCACGACAGGCCCTTCAAATAATTAGTGAACAAATTTTATGATTTTCTTTCATTTCGTGGCCATTTGATAACGAGCAGTTATTGATACAGAAATGATTATTTTACTTACAATGCAGTTTTGGCACAACGTATTTCAGGAGCATTAAGGTAGTCCTCCTGTACGGTCTGACGCCGTATGAGTTCGGGGGAGAATTCAACAAAATTTACGAACAGTTCTCGATGAGATATAAATCTGAAAAAAATCGATCATATAAAAAATGCTGAAAAGGTTATTTTGGCATAATAAGAATTAAAAAATGTTATTGAAAAATTACTTAAATAAATAATAGTGCAACAAATTATCCGGCAACGCAACTTTTTTTTGTTATGGAAAACATTTGTTTATTTCTCTAGATACGTTTGTATTTTTCTGATTTTTTTTTCGGATTTTCAATTTTACACTCGGAAAAACGGCCATTTTCAAACATCAGATGAAATTCTAAAAAATCCACACGTATTCAGAAAAATAAGCAAATCATTTTCATAACAAAAAAAAAGTTAATTAAAAAAACATCTTGAAATAAATAAATAAATATTATTAAAGGGTTGTTGATGACGAAGCGAAAGAAATGAAAACAAAGCATTCTCGATGAGCTAGAGAAAATTGATTAACACAGTTAATATGAGGATTACGACAGAATTTGTTTAGCCTCGAAGTCTCCAATATCTATTGAGTGAGAGGAAGTCATAAGGTTGATAGTTATGTTTTTTCTGGAGCCTTTTTTGCATGCCTGCATTTGATCGACGAGACCGTTTATGTTAAATAGCTGTCAGTACATAAAAGAGAATGTATGGCGCGATATAAATGACATAGGTAATCGATTTAACATAAAACGATATGATCGATGGCCATTACAACATGGAGCGCACTTCTTAACGGATCTACAAATAACTGATAGAACTTGAAACAACGTGAATGTTAAGAAAATCTGTGCTTAGCACAAATCAAGTAATCAATAGCGAGCGTGCAGAAAAAAATGGTCAACTGTCACAACCAAATTGATTGATACAAGTATTGATCAATCATGGCTACCAACTAATCGCGTTTTCGATCGACCAATTGATTGAATAAACTAGCGAATTCGTTGATGGATCATCTAACCGATTAGTTGAAGAATGAAAGTAAGAAATTAGTTCATTAATTAACCCAATCCATTAGTCAATTAATTGAATTAATTAATGAGTTGTTGTATTAAAGTAAGAAACAAGACAACTGGAATAAATAGCTAAAAATTAGAGTCAAAATTGAATGTTCAGTTGAGTCATCGAAATTTCTCAGTAACTCTCAAAAATCTGTCGGTCTTTCACTGGTGACTGTTCAATTACCGGTGCATTCATTGTATAGACATTAAATATCTAGAAATAGAAGATACAGACCGATACTTTAAAGTGGGCCATATTCATCGCATTTAAGCTCTATAATCATGATTGTCGGTTGTGTCTATCTATTCTCGATTACATAGATTTTTTATATCTCCATAAAAAATTCTATTAATGAACCGTTCAAACCGATTATTTTCTTGAACAACGTGAAACCAACGTGATAATGAAAAACCGATTTTACAATATTTTCAGTTGACGTAATAATAGACCGTGGAAGTAGATAAGCGTTCCTAGTCATTTTCTAATGTTTTTTCACTGCACGACTTTGATCTATTTTTATTTACTGCAATTGTAGAATAAGGAAAATGGTATTGAAACGTAGTTATCCAGTTTTACAGCCTTCACTGAAAGACTGGCTTATCACGTGCAACATAATGATATATCGCACATTGATAATTTCATATTTCAGCATCAACTTATAATCACGGCGTCGATGGAAAAAGAAGAACATTTATTTCCGTCTTTATCTCGCGTTATTCTTCCACACTTTCCCCGATTCAACGACGAGTCAGGTTATTAAATTCTGTGCGATAATCCAACGAGAAACATTGAGAAACGCGTGTACGTCCAGTAATTAAAATAACTTCCAACATAAATATTCCGGGTCACCGAGTGATAATCTCGACACTTATTCGCACTCAATAATTTACAACAAAAAAAATACAAGACGAAATCTTTTTAGCCATCGTTATAAATCAACAGGCGATTGCCAAATTCCAGTGTCATAAATGTGACAAATATTACAGAGCTGATAGAAGTCACGCTGTAAATAAAACCGCTACGACTGCAGCGCCCTAAATTTTTATTTCGATCACCACGTTTTTTAGTTTCCACAGGATAAATCATTTAAGGATGTACTATAGGTACAGTCACGCCAATCGCGAGTTTCCGAGAAAATTTCGATAACTATCCGATGGGATAAAAATCGGAAGAAAATAATCGATATTAAACGTGCTGAAAAGATAAATTTTGAATAGTAATAATTCCGAAATGTAATTAACAAATTTCGGAAAAAAAAAAACAATTGTTCAACAATCAGTCAACCTAACTTATTTTCTAATTAAAATTATATGTTAATTTATTCGAATGGCTATGAATTTTTTCAGATTTTCTTCTTTATTTTGATTTTGATTTTTTTCTCAAAAATGTGCGCGAAATAACGAATTTTCGATATGTGTTCGGCATAAAATCATCTACTACACTCAATATTTTCTTGCAAAACGCGTATTCAAAATTTGTTATATTCTACGCATTTTTCAAAATAAAAAAAAATCAAATCAAAATAAAGAAAAAAATCTGAAAAATTCGTATGCATTGAAATAAATCAACATATGATTTTCATTAGAAAAAAAGTTAAGTTTACTGATTGTTTGTTGAAGAATTGTTTTTTTTTTACCAATTTGTTAATAACATTTTGGGATTATTATTATGCGAAATCAATCTTTTCAGCACGTTTTTAATGCATTATTTTTTTCCGATTTTTATCCCATCGAGAAGTGATCGAAATTGTCCCTGGAACTCACTTTTGGCGGGACTGTACCTATCATAGATCCTTAAGGTAGTCGCCTAGATACGCGCTAGTCAAATCCGTACCAAACTTTGAGAAGCGTTTCTACAAGTTTTTGAGGCTCACTTGACGGTTTTATGAACTCAATTAGGCATCAGCTTGTGTTCTGAATATATAAATAAATTAGGAACCACGATTTGAAAAAAAATACACTATGATATATGCAAATGTTCAATAAGATGTTTCTGTAATCCAGTTATATATTAGAAAACATCATAATATTATTCCGATTATGACGAACAATAGCTCAGTTCGTTCATTGACGTCATAGGCCTAATCACCAGGCGATTGCTAAATTCCAATGTCATAATTGTGACAAATGTTTCAGAGCTGGTAGAAATCACGCTGTAAACAAAACCGCTACAAACCCCCTAAAGTTTCATTTCGATCACCAGGTGTTTTAGTGTTCACGAGATAAATCACTTGAGGATGTATGATAGGTACAGTCCCGCCAATCGCAAGTTTCCGAGAAAATTTCGATTACTTTCCGATGGGATAAAAATCGGAAAAAAATAATGCATATAAAACATGCTGAAAAGATTGATTTCGCATAATAATAATTCCAAAATGTTATTAACAAATTGGTGAAAAAAACAATTGTTCTACAAACAATCAGTCAACCTAACTTTTTTTCTAATGCAAATCATATGTTGATTTATTTGAATGCATACGAATTTTTTCAGATTTTTTTCTTTATTTTGATTTTAATTTTTTTTTATTTTCAAAAATGTGCGTGAAATAACGCATTTTAGATATGTATATTCGGAATAAAACCATCTACTATACTCAAGATTTTTTTGCAAAACCCATATCCAAGATTTGTTATATTCTGCGCATTTATCAAAATAAAAAAAATCAAAATCAAAACAAACAAAAAATCTGAAAGAATTAGTAGTAATCAGAATACATACGGATGCCTAATTGAGTTCATAGAACCGTCAAGTGAACCTCAAAAATATGTAGAAACGCTGCTCAAAGTTTAGTACTAATTTGACTAACACGTATCGAGGCGGCTACCTTAAGGAGGTTCGTCAGTAAAATTGAAAATGCACAGAAAATCCTAAAATAATTACCGCGTTTTTAATAATTCATATCAAACTTACATGAATTTTTTGGGAATTTCCGTCTACATCGTTTACACAAAATTAATTTTTTTGTGCATACATTTTAACATGGGCTCTTATGGCATATTCACGAATAAAAAAAAAATTTTATTTAAAAAAATTTTTACATCGAAAAAAAAAAGAATCAATGCCACCAAATACTTAACAATTCAATGATGTGAAAAAAAAATTTAATTTTTTTTTTTTTTTTAATTCGTAAATATGCCATAAGAACCCATGTTAAAATGCATGCATAAAAAAATTAATTTTGTGTAAACGATGTAGACGAAAATTCCAAAAAAATTCATGTGAGTTTGTTATGAATTATTTAAAAGGCGGTAATTATTTCAGATTTTTCTGTGCATTTTCAATTTTACTCACGAGCCTCCTTAAGGATGTATGATAAGTACAATCCCGTCAAAAATGAGTTTCAGGAACAATTTCAATCCCTTCCCGATGGGATAAAAATCGGAAAAAAATAAAGCACATAAAATGTGCTGAAAAAGATTGATTCCGCATAATAATAATCCCAAAATGTTGTTATCAAAATGTTATCCACAAAACACACACTGGCGCTCAAAGTGATTTTTAAAAGCGACAATTAAACCACAATAATTTGTTGAAGTGCTTTTTAAAATTTAACACTGTTTTGACTAGCACGTAGCGAGACGACCACCTTAAAATGCGCTCGGAGTTGTTTGAACGGCGCTAAAAAGTGAGAGGCCAAAATAACTGAGCTCCGCATTTACAAAACGTCATGACGGACCCAAACAATCAAAAACTCGCCCAACATACACAACGAATTTCATCAGCAGACAACTGAATAAAAGTTACGTATTTCAAGGCCAGTCGAGTTTAGTCTAATTGCATGAAGAAATCACTCCGCAAAGTCGAATGATGCAAAGGACTATCAGAATTGCGTTTAGTATTGAAGACGCGTTGCGCAGGTTAAGCCGCCAAATTGCTTGCATCATCAACTAGTTTTGTTTGCTTTTATTTATCGATGCAATGATGGAAATTGATACATCACTTTTATGTTTTTGTTTTTGTTCCATATGTACGGGCCGTATCCCATTTTTAGCTTGTTGCGTCTTTATCGCGAACTTGAGATAGGAAATGGTAATAATTCTATAAAACAGATCATTTGATTTTCCGCGTAGATAATTAGAACTCAGCTACTGAAACTACACTGTTGAAATGTCAGCTACTGAAACTACACTGTGAAATGTCAGAAAATTTTGATTTTGGTGAACAAAAAGAAAAAAAAAGCTTACACGAAAAAAAAAAAAAAAATTCGAAATTTTCCTCAGATTTATCTTAAATTTTTTACACACTCACGAGACCATTTAAAAAGATATTTGGTACAGATTTGACACCAATCCGTCGAGTGGTTCAAATTTTATGGCATTTTGAATTATTTGAAAAATCTCGTTCGAGCGCTTGCTCATGCAAATTGCTAGGTAATCGGGTTTCAATTTAGTTTACATATGGACTATCATTAACCAATTTTTGAGTAACAATTTTCACGTCACTTTGAATTTTTTCGTTACCGTAACGAAGTCGTTTTCTCCGTGTGCGGAAGCTTATTTCACACCGGCGACTGAGGTAATATTTCTACCCGCGTTGATAATAAGAATCGCTCGGTACGGTATAAATGTAATATACGTGTTAAACAGAATGGTGGACTGGAAAATTTATGTTCCAGTGACACCAACGAACCGAGTGAAGTCAATAACTTGACACCGATGATTTCACTCATCGTAGTAACTCGCTTAATGTGTGGACCAATATACACATTTTTTCAAGTGACATTCGACTCTAATTTAACACTGAATTGCCGACAGTGTAGTTTAATTGTATATAACGCTCATAGCTAAAACCTAATAAAATGTTTTTGCCACAATCAAAAATGTTTTCCATTTGAATAAACGGAATTCTAACATGCTACTTCAGTAAGAACTAATAAATCATTACGATGGATACGATTGACCAAGTTGAGAATGTTGAAAAACCGTATTTTTGTACACTTATTTACACTTTATCCATTTTCGGTGCCACACAAGTTCAATGTCCATTTTTACAGAATGATAAAATATGTTTCGTTTTCGAAACATCAATAAGTGTTGATTTTTTCAAAATCTTACACGTAGGTTTTTGGTAAGAATTTCGGTCATTGAGACCAAACGATAATGAAAAAAATAAATTATTCGTTTCGTGCAATATACTGAAAAGGTAGAAAAAACAAAACTACACTGTAAAAAAATCTACTTGAAATTTAATGTACTTTTACTGGAAGTTTTTATTCATAAATTAGTGTATGAAATTGAGTAGACATCAGAGTAAAATTGATGTATGGTACAGCATATTCAATAATTTACTTAAATTTTACAGTAAAGAGACTTGTACTTTGATAATTTGCTTTAATTTTACTGAAAAATTGAAGCAAATACATAAGCAAATACATACATAAATTCTATACCCAAATTGTTCATTAAATTTCGATGACGAGTTTATGAATAAAAACTTCCAATCTTTTCTTACAGTGTATGAGACTTGCTACCTCTCAGGTTTCACTTGGAATGTCTTCTATGAGGATTATTATTCAGCTTTTTAAGTTAAACAAATCCTTAAGAGGATAATTTCGAAGGAATCCCTCATAAAATTCTGGAAAAGTGTGTCTCAAAAAAAAGCTTTGAAAAAATTCACGTTCCAGATCCCAATCAAGAAACTATATTATATTGTCGTAATTGAATTGAACTGATTTTTTTATGATCCGCCAAATTGCTTGTGATTTTCTAGTTTTTTGCTGTAATTTACTTAAGTGTTCTTTCATTCTTTCATTTCATTCATGTTCTTTCAAGTCTTCGTCGTAAACTAGGGAAGGAAAATTGGTAATAAATTTTCTTTCCACTCAGGCAATTGCATTGTCCGAATGAACGGTCAGACTTGAATTACTAGGTTAAAATTCATCCACAAGTGCTTAAGGATTGTGAAAAATGCACTGATTATTTGAAGTAGTTCAAATTATGATCATTTTTTAATACACAATTAACTGTTAATTTTGTTTTCATTTGGCACAAAGATTTTTGGTAATTAATATTTCTGTTCATTGTGACTGATATAGTTTTGAATTTAAAAAAATGTAATCGTCGTGCAGTGCGTCATGCTTGAAGGATAGCAAAACAAAAAAGTAGTTTGTAAAAGTATCTTCTGTTTTTTAGTTTTAAAAAACCCTGAAAAAATAATGTCAAAGGATTTTTCACGAATGTAAAAAAACAAAATATGAAGTTATGGAGTAAAAAACAAAATATTAAGTTATGGAGTAAAAAACAAAATATTAAGTTATGGAGTAAAAAACAAAATATGAAGTTATGGAGTAAGAAAACAAAATATGAAGTTATGGAGTAAAAAACAAAATATGAATTTATGGAGTCAAAAACAAAATATGAAGTTATGGAGTAAAAAACAAAATATGAATTTATGGAGTCAAAAACAAAATATGAAGTTATGGAGTAAAAAAACAAAATATGAAGTTATGGAGTAAAAAACAAAATATGAAGTTATGGAGTAAAAAAACAAAATATGAAGTTAGGGAGTAAAAAGCAAAATATGAATTTATGGAGTAAAAAACAAAATATGAAATTATGGAGTAAAAAAACAAAATATGGAGTTATGGAGTAAAAAACAAAATATGAAGTTATGGAGTAAAAAACAAAATATGAAGTTATGGAGTAAAAAACAAAATATGAAGTTATGGAGTAAAAAACAAAATATAAAGTTATGGAGTACAAAACAAAATATGAAGTTATGGAGTAAAAAACAAAATATGAAGTTATGGAGTAAAAACCAAAATATGAAGTTATGGAGTAAAAAGCAAAATACGAAGTTATGGAGTAAAAAACAAAATATGAAGTTATGGAGTAAAAAACAAAATATGAATTTATGGAGTAAAAAACAAAATATGAAGTTATGGAGTAAAAAACAAAATACGGAGTTATGGAGTAAAAAACAAAATATGAAGTTATGGAGTAAAAAAACAAAATATGGAGTTATGGAGTAAAAAACAAAATACGAAGTTATGGAGTAAAAAACAAAATATGAAGTTATGGAGTAAAAAACAAAATATAAAGTTATGGAGTAAAAAACAAAATATGAAGTTATGGAGTAAAAAACAAAATATGAAGTTATGGAGTAAAAAACAAAATATGAAGTTACGGAGTAAAAAAACGAAATATGAAGTTATGGAGTAAAAAACAAAATATGAAGTAATGGAGTAAAAAACAAAATATGAAGTTATGGAGTAAAAACCAAAATATGAAGTTATGGAGTAAAAACCAAAATATGAAGTAATGGAGTAAAAAACAAAATATGAAGAATATATAATACATTAAATAAAATTTTCATTATCCTCGTGATGTTCATGGTGACTATCATTATTGAGAAAAGATTGATCTTTTGCAGGGAAAAAAGTACCTGGTGTAGAAAATTCACGAATCAGAGGTGCATTTATAAATCTGTATTTTATCAATTTGATCATTATATTTTTGGAAAATTTCTAAATATCCTTGGTAAGTGAATTATCCAATATTTTTAAAAATCACGTTATTAAGGAAAGTAAAATGCGCGGAAAACTCTAATTTTTCACGAAGGTTATAAGGAAATGATAGAAAACTTCTTAGAAAGCAATCATCAAATCCATTTCAGCGGTTTTCCTCATAAATGTTTCATATTCGACGTATAGTAAAAGAATCAGATATTCTGTACCGGAAAAAGGAGTATCTTGCGAAGGGGATAATCGAGAGGTGGCAACTTAAGTAAGAATAAACACGAAGAAGAAGGGATAAGTGCCGAAGGGTGGGGGTCCCCTCTACATATAAAACTAAGCTTTGGTACAATGTCTTTGCGCAGTTTCGCATTATCGGTCTTCGGTCTTGATCCTGATTTGAGTATCAAGACTTTAATTATATTTTATGTGATCAATAATAAAACAATAAACGAAAATACTCGGATTGACTCCCTTCTGGATTGTGTTCATCGAACAGAATTATCATAAAATGGGTCCGAAGAATGAATTGATAGACGTATGCAACGTTAATTTCTCATTCGGCAATAAAAACAATAAAAAAAATGTATAACTAATAAAAATTGTTTTCTGTTGTACTTACAGCCCAAACTGATGCACGGGGGTAATTACATCAAGGAAGGAAGAGATTCAGCGAAAAGTACTTGCCTCATTTTTTCACCGAAAGAAGAAGATGAGATTGGAGCCCTTGGCAAATACTTGCAGCTTTTTGCAGTGAGTACAAAAATTAGCATGGTATCAGCAAACCACTCTAGGCATTAACACAAATTTAAGACAGAATTAATTAAAATTTTAACAATCCTTTCACCAATATTAACATAGATTTTCTTGGATAATAAACATTTTTTTGAGTCATCACAGTTGATTAGTACACTGAGAAAAAATTATGATATTAGGATCTATAAAGTGACAACTGTTCATTTTGAGTTCTTACGTTCAAATTTTCTATAATTACCAAAACTATTAAATGGTTATTATAATTACCAAATACTTACAATAACGATGTTTATAGTTGGTGTAAATATGAAAATAGTTGGATGAACTAAAAATTGATAGTTGTCACTTTATAGTTGAAAATTATGATATTAGTAACTATAAATGACAACTATTTCAAGTTCTTACTTTCAAATTTTCCAATATTACCAAAACTATTAAATGGTTATTATAATTACCAAATACTTACAATAACGATGTTCATAGTTACCGTAAATATAAAAATAGTTGCATGAACTAAAAATTGATAGTTGTCACTTTATAGTTGACTGTACTATTATAATTTTTGTGAGTGTAGCACTTTTGGAAAAGTTAGTTTTTTTGCTCTCGCATGCGAATGCATGTTTCATTCATCAAATCACAATTACGTTTTTCAAATTTTTGGAAAAAATTTAGTGTCATATTTTCAAAGATACGACTCACACTATTTTCTTCCCTCTCCTCGCGGTTTTTACGCTCCACTTCCGCTGAATTTTCCGCGGACTCGGGAATCCGCTCAGCCATAACACCGACCAAAGGCTTAATGCTGTCGGTTGCTCCTTGGAATAGGAAAATAAATTTAAATATTCAAAATTAGTATGCATGGGCCGTAGTTATTTAAACTTTTTCTTTTCCATACAGTTTAGCGTGACAAATCTTTAATTTTTTTTATAATCCACCTTTTTTTTCATTCTTGTAATAAGAATTATAGAATGGATAAATTATTTTTAGAGCCAAAAGACAATTTGGGTTGTTAATTCTTAATTAGTCAATTAGTGGTTAGACTTAGATCGTCTTGACAACTGTAAACGATTCGACTTTTAACGTTAATATGTCATGGCTAATAAAATGTTTATGATTTTTACGTATTGTGGAAAAAATATTGCTCTACTTGATATGAAGGATCTCTGAGGATAACAATAAACAATATAGCTGGCACAAAAACAAATTGGTAAAAAATTACTTTTCTGCAGAATCCGATTCTAGATTGAAGTAGTTGAATACTGACAATCATGCAAAGACCCATCAAGCCGCGGAGACGTACCATTTGTGGCCACAGTCTGCACAAAAAATGTTCACTGTTAGAAAAGATTAGAAGTTTTTATGCATAAACTCGTCATCGAAATTTGATAAACAATTTTGGTATTGAATTCATGTACTTTTTCAGTAAAATGAAAGCAAATTATTAAAATTCAAGTTCTTTTACTGTAAAACTAAAGTCAATTATTAAATATGCTGTACCATACATTAAGGATGTATGATACGTACAGTCCCGGCAAAAATGAGTTTCAGAGACAATTTCGATCACTTCCCGATTGGATAAAAATCGGAAAACAATAATGCATATCAAACGTGCTAAAAAGATTGATTTCGCATAATAATAATTCCAAAATGTTATTAACAAATTGGTGAAACAAACAATTGTTCACCAAACAATTAGTCAACCTAACTTTTTTTCTAATGAAAATGATATGTAAATTTATTTGAATGCATACGAATTTTTTCAGATTTTTATCTGTGTTTTGATTTTAATTTTTTTTATTTTGAAAAATGTGCGCGAAATAACGAACTTTGAATATGAGTTCGGCATAAAACCATCTACTACACTCGAGATTTTTTTGCAAAACGCATATCATAAAATTTGTTATATTCTGCGAATTAACGTCAACCGGGATTTAATCCCTGTAGCGAGAAAAATTGAAAGCAAAAGGACTTTGGTTAATGGCTCTTTGGCTACTTAAGTTATCACACATCCTCAATTTGATATACTGAATTTCATATTCTAGTTCATGAATAAAAACTTCCAGTATAAATACACTAAATTTCAAGTAGATTTTTTTTACAGTGTTTATACCAAATTCATCATCACTTCAATCAACTATTCAAATTACTATATGACAGTGATTTTACATGGATCAAAGTAAACTTAACATCAAATGTACAATGCTCAAAATACCTAATTGTTTAATAAATAATTCTCAAAGTCCTTTGGCAGTATTTGTGGCCATCATCGTATTCCATGATGGCCACAAATGCAACGAATTGATGGCCCCATACGTTACTAAAATGGCGAACTGTACTTCTACCCTCTTCATTTGTTGATTACCTAAACTAAATATTGCAAACTTTACTTTCTACACAGGAGCACAAAGTGAATTTGCTACACATAGAATCCAGGAGTTCTCTGCGTCAGCACGATGGTTATGAATTTATGGTGGAATGTGCTCCAGGTGGCAATCTTGGAGGTGCCATCGAGGTTCTTCAGGGTCAATGCGGATATTTCTCCGTCATTTCCAGGTGAGAAACATAAAGTTGCTTTCTGTACAAAAAATTGCCGTAAGATCCTTTTATGAATTCATAAGTGTCGGTTCAGGATTATTTATAAACAACTTTTATGAACGGATAGATTCAACAACTCCCAGACTTTCAGAATTTGTTCTTAAAAATCTTTCTATGAAAACAGATCCATAACTTATGACGAACGCATAATTTTTTTGCAAACCCAAACAAGGAAAAGCAGAGTCCCGAAAAAATTTAAAAAATTCCTGTTTTTTTTAATGGACGTCTCTACGTTGCCTACACTGTCAAAAATTTTCGTATGAAAATTAATATAAAGTATTGAAAGTTTTTTTTGCAGATACGCGTATATTAAATGCAATATACAAATAGTAAGTAATATACAAAAAAAAATTATAAAATTAATATACAGTATACTAAAAACTTCATAATTTTTGTGTTTGTAATGTGTTTTTTTTTAAATTTTACAACATATCCGTATATTAAATCAAAACCAATACATTGTATCTGCGCAAAAACTTCCAATACATATATCAATTTTTGAAACTTTTTTAACAGTGTATGGTTATCTTTAGACTTGGATTTCCTTGAATCGTTGATTCTCCGATCATTTTCAGCGATTTGAAAGTAATAGAACCGTAAAATTCTATATTTTTGATAATAACAAAATTTTTATAAATACAGCGTAATGGACCGTTTCATCCGATGCAAGCAAAAAAGATTTTTATAAATTCGACGGAAAACTGACACAATTCATCCATATTGAAACCTGGAAACAGTTATTAAAAAGAAAATGTTACCTAAAAAAAAGTCCAAAGATATTACAATAAATAAGTTGAGAAATTAGGAGAAAAAAGGCAAAGATAAATAAATCTAAACAGGATCTTGATCGATGCCGAAATGTAGACAAAACATGTGTGTTTCCCTAAACTACGCTTAAGATAACCCACAACAACAAAGGTCGTTCTGTAGCCATAGTTGACCCGTCTATCGAATATTTTTTTAATCCGGCCACAGCAGAATAGAATAGACATATGTTTTGGCCGCTGTAGGTCCGATTATGACCATTACATTCAAACGAAAAAAACAAAACGCTTAATTGAATCACAGAAAAATTAAATAAATCAATCAGTGGATTGATAACACGTTGTTAGAAAAATCAACATACAATTATGAGAAATAAAATTATTTGAGCAATGAAATAATAAAAATAGCCACTGCACTCGTAGAATAATATCGTAATTTTATAATGAAGATAATTAGTCCCACGATAATCTAACCATAATCTATAGTCGCCAGGAGGAACGACTATATTTTATGGTTATATCAAATATAAGAAAATAGTTGGATCATCCATTAATATAATTAGCAGGATAAACGTCTATATTTCATATGGTTATAGCAAATATAATTATAATAGCAATATCAAAATTATAATAGTTTCAAAAAGCCTGCAAAGTAGAACCTTGCAAATTGCTTCCTCATTATTTTTTGCTTTCTACAAAGCTACATTTATGAGGAAGTATGTTTATCAATTTTGGCTTCAGCACGGTGCCTTTTTAATAGCGAAACTTATAGCATGAAAACGATTTTTTCAAAATTAAAAAAATGGTGTAGAAAGAAAAATTTTCGACCGATTCGCGTCAAATGTTATCCCAAACGTTTTTTTATGATAACCTACATGGAAAAAAATCATTGATTCAATAAAATCACCGTTTACGTGCTGCCAAAAACAATGTTTTCAAATTAACTCCAGTTGTTCTCACAATCCAATTAAACATTGAAACAATAAAACATTTGTTTGCCTCTATTGAAGTTATCGTGTCAATATCATATGAAATTGTAGGAATTCGAATTAAAATTGAATTGAAAACGCTTGTTTTTGGCAGCCTGCAAACCAAAGTTTTATTGAATCGATGATATTTTTTTTCCTCGTACTTGCGTGTCAAATAAGAAGAAAATCCGTAGAAAATTACGACAGCGTCGTGCGTACAAGAAAACCTGCACACACACACATTTCGTAAAAACCACTTTTCTCGATGCCTTAGTACATTTTGATTGTCCTGACATAAAAATCTCGAAAATAAAATCTTCACGAAAAAAAAAGCTTTCTCTGTGAGGAAGCAAAACTATTCAAATAGTTTCAAATGTGCCGTTTTGTTGCATATACGATTACAACTTTTGTTTTCAATAAACTTGCAAGTATCGTTTATTGAACCATATTATCGTCATTTCAACCATTAAACATTGCAAAAATTCCTAAATGCTTTTTATCATGTGAAATCGTTGAATCAATGATATATGCTTTTCTCTCATTGTGATCGTACATCTATACCCTACATTAATAAATTGATTGACAAAACGTACGTGCTGTACATCCATAAACGATTTTTTATCCGGCAGAAATCACAAGGACAACATGGGAACTGTCCCTTGGTTTCCCAGAAGGATACGAGATCTCGACAAGTTTGCAAACCAGATTCTTTCTTACGGCTCTGAATTGGATAGCGATCATCCCGGCTTCACAGATCCAGTTTACCGCGCAAGGAGAAAGTATTTCGCTGACATAGCCTACAATTACAAGCAGTAAGCGCAAGATTAATGTTTATTATAGCTCGATGGTCAGTAGACAAAGATAAGTTGCATGTCCTTGACGAACGTCGAGCATTTTCCATTCCAGGCAATTTTCTTGACCGGTTCATTGTCGCAACAGTTGCTAATATAAATGACACCATTTTATTTCCAGCGGTCAGCCGATACCACACGTTGAATATACCAAAGAAGAAATAGCAACATGGGGCGTAGTTTTTCGAAAATTAACGGAACTATATCCGAAATACGCTTGCAGAGAGCACAATCACGTTTTTCCATTGCTCATAGAAAATTGTGGATATCGTGCGGATAATATTCCACAGCTCGAAGATATATCTCAGTTCCTCAAAGGTAAGTCATTGAATAATCATGAGCTGTCGTTTAAAAGACACTGATTACTTATTTCCGCATTTTTGTTTTTGTTGCTGTCAGATTGCACCGGTTTTACACTGAGGCCAGTAGCCGGATTACTGTCCTCGCGAGATTTTCTCGCAGGCCTCGCGTTTCGAGTATTTCACAGCACTCAATATATAAGACACGGAAGTAAACCTCTGTACACACCGGAACCGGATATATGCCACGAGGTCCTGGGGCACGTACCGCTGTTCGCTGATCCGGCGTTCGCCCAATTCTCTCAAGTCATCGGATTAGCGTCTCTCGGTGCACCCGACGAGTACATTGAAAAACTAGCTACGGTTTGTGTACCTCCGATATTTGATTTACAAACGCAATTCAATTTTTCTAAACGTTGTTTTTAAAATACGAACAGCGATATTTTTAATGAAACGTTATACGTTTCAATTCAATAAATGGAAGGTCAATAGGTTAATCTTTATGCAAATTCATTGCTATTGTTCCTTCACTGTATTAAGTGAAATTGCTCCCTCATTATTTTTCGCTTTTTACAAAGCTACCTTTATGAGGAAGTATGTTGAGCTATTTTGGCTTTCTCATAGAGGAAGCTTTTTGGAAAGCGAATAATAATGAGGAAGCCATTTGCAAGGTTCTACTTTGCAGGCTTGTTTATACTTGGAAGACTTTTATATAACAATTCAAAGTGACGTGAAATTTTTAGCGCTCGAGCGATTTGAGGAAAATTGTTACTCAAAAATTGTGTGATGATAGTCCATATGTAAACTAAATTGGAACCCGATACCTAGTTATTTATATGAGCGAGCACTCGAACGAGATTTTTCAAATAATTCAAAATGCCATGAAATTTGAACCACCCGACCGATTGGTGTCAAATTTATCCCAAATGTCTTTTTCAATGGTCGTTTAAGTGTGAAGAGAATTTAAAATAAATCTGTGGAAAATTTCGAATTTTTTTTTCTTTTCGTGAAAGCTTTTCATTTCTTTTTGTACACCAAAATCGAAATTTTCTGTCATTTCAACAGTTCATTAGACTAAAATCTTAATTGGAAATCAATAATCGTGAAATCATATCAGCAATTGCAACCGGATATCTCAGAATTTACATGAGTTATAGTATTTGCAGACATTTTTGAAAAAATCAAAGTTGTAATAAAATCAGAACGGTTTGACAGATTCTCGCGAAATCTACCTCTATGAGGAAGCCAACATTAATAATAAATGTCTTCCTCATAGAGGTAGATTATTTAAAAATTGCAATTTCAAAATATCCTCCTTACTGTCTTCCAATTTTATATGAGGAAGCTGTAGCAATTGTAAGCTGTCTTCCCATTTTTAAATGAGGAAGCAATGTGCAAAGTTCTACTTTGCATCTTTTTTTTCTACCTAATCCTAAATCTACCTCTATGAGGAAGCCAAAATTAATAATAAATGTCTTCCTCACAGAGGTAGATTATTTAAAAATTGAAATTTCAAAATATCCTCCTTCCAGCTGTCTTCGAATTTTATATGAGGAAGCTGTAGCAATTGCAAGCTGTCTTCCAATTTTATATGAGGAAGCTGTAGCAATTGTAAGCTGTCTTCCAATTTTATATGAGGAAGCAATGTGCAAAGTTCTACTTTGCATCTTTTTGTTTTCTACCTAATCCTAAATCTACCTCTATGAGGAAGCCAAAATTAATAATAAATGTCTTCCTCACAGAGGTAGATTATTTAAAAATTGAAATTTCAAAATATCCTCCTTCCAGCTTTCTTCGAATTTTACATGAGGAAGCAATGTCCAAAGTTTGTTTATGCAACTCGACCCCCTTAAAATGAACTCAGTTAAGTTCGTACAAAATACATTTGCTTCCTCAGTATATTTCACAGAAACCTGTGCAATTCCATACCTAATAAAAACTTGGAATATTCCACGAGAAGAAATAATGTATACTCAAGGAATGGCGTTTTGTGTACAGTGTTTCTGGTTCACGGTGGAGTTCGGTCTTTGCCGGCAACACGGCGAGCTCAAGGCTTATGGAGCAGGGCTTCTCTCGTCTTTCGGTGAACTCGAGTACAGTCTGAGCGGAAAACCCGAGCTACGACCTTTCGATCCAATCAAGACAGCGTTGCAAAAGTATCCGATAACGGAGTATCAACCAGTGTACTTTGTGGCTGAGGACTTTGAGGACGCTAAAGAGAAGATGATGTGAGTAATCTAGCACAAGATGCTCACTCCGCTTCTATATTTAGTACAACTGATTGTCCTATGGGTTCGATGACATCAATAAAATCATTTAAGAATATTTACTTGCCTTGTGACTTCGCTGAAATGGAGACTGCTTCAGATTACATCCATTTATCTCATTGTCACCTCGATGTTATAAGTGCATATAAATATTGCGCTACAAATGGTCACTACGAATTATCGATTTGAGAAGGATATGAACTTATAAAACATGTGATTTTATCATTTTCAGCAAGCTGAAAAAATAATCGTCAGTTTAAACACAATTTGCGTACGGACTATTTTAAAATTATTCTTGATACTTTAATGACATATATAATTATTATAATTATATGCGATTAAAGCGACAAAATATTTCGTTGCATGTTTTTTACTTTGTGAATTTTATATTGAATAGTAAGATTTGGATGTATTTTTGAAATGAAAAACATTATTTTTGGCAGGAAATGTTCCTGAATGAAAGTGTTTTGAAAAGTATTGAAAGGGTAGGAGTCAAAATAGCGAATGAACAAAATACTGAATGGTTAAAATAGTGAATTTCGAAATTACACTGAGAGAAAAATATGGTAATTTTAAAAATAATATAGTTGGACTGACGATAATCTAACTATAAACTATAATTCTCAGGAGGAACGTCTATATTTTATGGTTATAGCAAATATAATTATAGTAGCAATCATTAAAATGATAATAGTTCCAAAGACTATTCTAATAGTTTCAAATATGCCGTTTTGTTGCACATGCGATTTCAACGTTTGTTTCAAATAAACTTACAAGTATCGTTTATTGAACCATATTATCATCGCTTCAACCATTTGTAAGCCTTCCTATATTCGTTTTACCATGTGAAATAGTTAAATAAACGATATGCTTTTCTCTCAGTGTAAGAACGTCTGAATCTAGAATGGCTATCATTATGAAATTCGCTATTTCAGCCATTCGCTATTTTTACCATTCGCTATTTTCACCATTCGCTATTTTCACCTCCATCTTATTAAAATGCATTCAAAATAGCGAATGATAAAAATGGTGAATGGCTGGAAAAGCGAATTTCATAATTATGAGCATTCTACATTTAGACGTTCCTTTATTTTTAAATTCGCTATTTTGTAGCCATTCGCTATTTTCGTCATTCGCTATTTTGACCCCCACCCTTAGGTAACTATTTTTTGGAAAAGTAAAAAAGTCAGCTTACGCAGAATTGAATATAGTAATAATAATTGAAAATAAAAATATTGGTCCAAAGAGAAGACTTGATTTTCTATATGTTAATCAAATCAGAAATACAAAAGGCTGTTGCGCCCCTTCTTTAAAAAAATCATACGGAGCTTTCCTTTCACGAGGTTCAATATTAGGGTACAAACTATAGGTTTTTGGTGCGGCAAGTGAAAAATAAATAAAGTTTTGATTTTGAAGCAGTCTACGTACGTATTTACCCTGTTAGAATAGATTGGAAGTTTTTATGCATAAACTCGTCATCGAAATTTAATAAACAATTGTGGTATAAAATTCATGTACTTTCCCAGTGAAATTAAAGAAAATTATAAAAATCCAAATACTTTTACTGTAAAATTGAAGTGAATTATTGAATATGATTTACATAAATTTTACATTACACTCGTATACCAAATTTCATATACCAGTTTATGAATAAAAACTTCCAATAAAAGTCCACTAAATTTCAAGCGGATTTTTTTTACAGTGTACCTACCGATAGATAAAATGTAACAATATTGAAAAAATCTGAATATCTTGTTGCAGAAAATTTGCGCAAACGATACCCAGGAAATTTGGCGTCCGTTATGATCCGTACACTCAAAGTATAAGCATCATTGACAGCAAATACCAGGTCGAAGAATTGGTGAACAACGTTAATCAGGAAATGGAGATCCTGATGGATGCTTTGAAGAAACTGAAAAACTAATTTATAATTACGTTAGCCTCGATAATAGTTGACAACAATGAACTTGCTATACCAAAAATATTGCCATCGAAATCTAGAATGAAGATCGTCGGTTACTGATGTATTCTGTTTCTTAATAATGTTTTTATTCTGAGTTGCTATCGATTTTCATACCTTGATTGACATGTACGCTCGCACTTACGAAACGTACATATAACGTAAGGAATGTATTGTACACATATTATCTATATATAACATAGGTATAAGTTATTTGTAATTGTAAAATGAAATTATAATATATATTACTCTTTCCTATAATAGTACAATAATTTTTCATCTACCTAACTAGCTACATGTATACGCCGGAAGTCTTCTTATTTGTCTGGAAAACCGTAGGGACACATTTTCCCTATTTTCGGGCAATTCGCATTCAGTCAAAGTGACCAAACGATCCCCATTGTACACTAAGAGAAATCGTCATAGTACAGTTAACTATAAAGTGACAACTATTGATTTTTAGTCCTTTTATAGTTACGGTGACTATAAAAATAGTTGTGATAACTAATTAAGTGGTAACAACTATGTTTGTACCAACTACAAATGAATAATTGTCACTTTATGGTTACTAATACCATAATTTTCTTTCAGTGTAGTGATGAAAACAGTTACATAATAGTACCTTACACATTGCTTCCTCATTATGTTTTTTTTTTTTTTCAAAGTCCATTGATTTTGTCTTCGTTATATATCAAGCTTCGTAATAAGTGAGAAAGAATAAGGAACCAATTTGCAAGGTTCTACTTTGCATCCTTGCCTCGACTAATCGAACAAACTGAAGGTTCACAAAAATTGAGTCGTCCAAAAATAATTGAGAAAATTTCGAATTTATACAGCATCCGAACTTTTCTCCCGATATTCACTAAGTGATGTATCCAGCATCACTAAAAAGTATTTCTAGAAATTCAAAACTCCATAAAATACTAACCACTCGTCCAATTTCAGCCAAACTCAATACCAAACACATTAAATGTACCTGCACTTACAAAGAACGATTTAGCAAAACATCCTTAATTTTACGAATGTTACAGCGACCATGATAATTATTTTTAATGAAAAAGGTGTAAAATCTAAACTTCTCCATTCATTTTGTAGAAAATTACAATTAAAAAAGCGCTACTGCTTCACTCGTATTCCCATTTTTTAAATCTTGATCGGTTCAACGATTCTCGAGTTTTGGATCAGTAAATTTACGAAGCTTAACTCTGCTCGCGTGGCCACACACACACACACTTACATACACATTTTTTAAAATAATGTTTCTTGATATTTTGCCTGGGTATCTTGATATAAAAATTGTTAAACGAAATTTCTTATGGAAACGAAGCTCCATCGACGGCAAACTTCCAATACATTTTTTAAAGTTTTCCGTCTAGAAAAGTACATTGTTCGCGTTATGGTTATTGCTTACAAAAACCATAGTTTTTTGACTTAGTAGTGAAAGGTTTCGTTCAACACCTGAAAAAATGCTACTGGGGAGAAATTGGTAAGGCGAACCACTTTTTCTTCGTGTGGAACCAACAAACCACGACAAACCATGATCAATTTCGTGGTTCCTACAACGGTCGTTTTTCTCCGTTCATGCTATAATTGCGATGCTCTTTGATAATTTAAATAGTTGTCTTTAAAAAAGGAACAAACATTCACTTAAAACAGTCAATCCTATATTATTCTTGATCGCTGCCGCGTAAGTTAACAGAATGTAGTGAATCTGTCTAAATCTGCTTTTCGGCAATAGAAAAATATAAATATTGCAATAAAAACCTTGGAACCGAAACCGTTACAACTGTTAACTCACAAGTATTGTCATTTTAATTGAAATATTACATGTCAACTGTTCATCTTCAGTAAACCCGTGACATGAACTTTGTAAGAAAGGAATGAACAAGATTGAAAATAAAGTGTAACAGTGTTTAATGTAAAATTTCCCGTACTAAAAAAAAAGTTTGCCATGAAAACATTCAAAATTTGGCAAAAATTGAAATTAAAACGTTTTTCAAATTACTGCTTCAAAGGTAAAAAAAATTATTGAAAACTGGCCGTTAAGCATAATAGGACATTTCAACACTAGGAAGAAAACACTTTTCATCAGCGAGTATGGTTTGATAATATGAGTCGAAGAGAGACTGTATAAAAACTCTAGACAAAATATCAGAGACCAAAGTTTTTCTCTAGAATATTAGACGAAATAATTCAGTTCATCGTTGAAAAACTGCGGTATTCGCAAGCGACAGCTGGCGAAAAGTGCATTTTTCTACACGTAGGACTGCAACCTTTTTATTTGTGCAGATCAGCAAAAAACATAGCATTTATTAAACCAATCTAAATCAAACTCATCACGCTGTACATTAGTTTTTGTCGTCAACAAGTGCATTTCAACACTAGAGAGTAAGCATTTTGTTTTGGCGAGTGTTGAACGAATCGTTTCAGTACAACATTGGGAAACTGCCGCTAGCGAAAAGTGCACTTTTCTGAACGGAGAACTGAAAAATTCATTCATGTTTAGCCATGACGTGAACGGTACATTTTTCGTTGATTTGTTTATGAGAAACTCATACAATCGCGATAGGTTTAAAAACACTTTACTTCCTTCTCATTTCTAAACGCTACTTTCCACTATTCTCAATTACTCTTATGGAATCGAATACTTATTGTATTTATTTCCATGGCATGATTGATCGAAATGAAAATATTTTGTTGTCATCGAAAAATAATATTCACGACACGTTCTATTGCACATAGCATTAGCGATTTTGCGACCCTCTCATTATTCTATACAATTTAGGAATGACGCAAGTGCAAAAAACGCTCAAGTCGTGAAGTTCCATAGTTACATAAATAAAACTATTGCTACTTTTTTTATTTAAAAAATACGTCTATTTTAAAAATAGATTTTTGTACCAAGGTTTGTTTCAAAAATCAATTAAGGGGTAAGCACAGGCATCTCATAACTTTTCTAACCTAAGTTAATCCTAGCGCTTCAGGTGATTTAGGATTCAATAAAATAAAAATGCTTCAATTCTAGAGAAGCTTACGCTGAATTTGTGAAATTGAACAGCATTTTGGCGATCTATTCAAAGTCCGGAAATATTATTGTAGTGGAGAATGATGCACAATAAGGAACTTTTTAGTCAGATTAATTCACAGTTATCAGATTCGTAACACGGAGAACACTTTAGACTGGTTAAAAATGTGCCATGTTTTTTTTATCGAGCTGCTCATCAAGTTTGGTAAGTATCGTGTTTATAGAAGAATCAAGATTCTTGTAAATTTTAGACGGTTTCAGATGTACCCCACTTTATGGATATCAAATTATAGCCATTTTAGCCATTAATATACTTAAATATGTGAATATTCGTCAAATCATTCACGATCTTCTTTAAAACAATATACAAAATTATTTAGCGGATGAATATCTACAAATAACAGTTTTTATCCCATCAAACAGATGGACGATTAAATACCGGTTGTATTCTTATAATGAATTTATAATATTGTGATGTCCGTAAAGCGAGGTTTAAAAAGAATAATTAAGAATATACCGAAGACCCATTTTTCGTATTTTGAAAAAATTCAGTTTCCTTGAAAAAGTTGTACGTTTTTGATCAGATCATTCTTGTTGAATATACTTCTTTTTTGAGTGAAATAAATGAAATTTCGATGAGCAAACTGATAAAAAAAAATGTATTTTTTAAACAAGCTAGAATACACTGCTCTAATTTGCAAGCGTATTAAAACAATGTTAAGAAAGAAAATTAAACAAAATACTCTCTGATGAGTTTTTGTTGATCAGCCGATGAGTCAAGTATATATTGAAATTATTATCAATTCACTAATGCGCGCGATGTAATGAATATACAAGGATATTTGATACAATTTTTTTCAAATTGTAGCTTTTTATAGTCTGTTTTTCGGCTATAGAAAAATATTCTTCTTCGTCACTTGACTAGTATGCAACAATAACAAACACTACCTCAATTAATTTAAGTCATTTAAAAAAAATATATATCACCTAATTAAATCGAATGACGACTGCAAAGATTTTATGAACGAAAACGAAACTTTGTCTAACAAGGTTTTGCGGTTTTACCTGAATCCATAATCCCTGACAAGACACACACATACACGAACATATCGAGACACTTTTCGTCGACTTCATTATAAAAACTACCAATTACCGCTTTCAATGAAGTTACAAGCACCATACTGAGGACTTGTAAAACCGAAACGAATTCACGTGTTTATAGAAATAGAAATATTTATAGCAAGGTACAAAAACGAACCACTAGAAAAATTACGTAGCTTTGCACTTATGTAATCGAATCAATTTTACCTCTGCTTTTCCTTACAGGCTCTCTGTACAGATTTATGAATGGTCAAGGCCGTTTGTATAGTTAATATATGTACATATTTTTTTTTTTCAATTGTCGTAATTCAATTTGTAATAAAATATCACTCTAAGAACGTAGTACACTCGTTCATTCAGTCGTTTAAATAGTTTCGGACCTTTCGTATGCTCCCTGTAGTAGATTTTTTTTCCTGACAATTTTTTTAAATATTTCAAACCGCGATAATTTATGAACTTTGTTTAAAAAAAAAAAACTAAAAATTGAGGATTTTCATACACAATTGGCAACAATTTTTTCGATGTCACTTTCCAAAGTCCTTTTCGCGAAAAAAAATTTCATCAATTTTGTAGTAAAATATAGTTTGAAATTACACAATTAATTCTGAATCAATTATTTTCTCGTGGGCCATAAAAAAACGCACATTTTCGTTTTTTTTTTAGATGTCGATACGATTAATCGTTCCCGAGATATCATACGTTAAATGAAAAATGAAAAATATGGCATATTTTGCCAGAAAAAATTTCAAAAAAATTAAAATTTAGTGTATCTATTATAACAACTGAACCTGTTTTTTGGACATTTTTTTGAATTTTTTTTTGGGTGGCTGAAGTCATGTGGAATGCCTCATATATGCAATACTAGACTGTCTCAACAAAAACTGTTTTTTTTTAGACAGTCTAATGCAATACGTATCAGGTATTTGTTTCGAACGAAAACGCTCGAATTCTTAAAAGTCTGTGGACGTCCATGACACCGACATTTAACGAAAACAATGTGACCAGGCATCTGAATTTAGAAAAAAAAAAACATACCACTCTGCACGCGGGAAGTTGTGGGAGATAGCTGATATGTATGGCTCGAAAAAATCCCCAACTGTAAAATAAGGTACGTCGGAAAACGATTAGTTGAGATTTTGTCTTTGCTGTACACTCGTGACTGTGTCGACGTTTGAATAAATAATGTCGTTTTGTGGACAAATCTGAAAGGACATCATCTGATTATCTTCTTGATGTGTTACTGGGGAAAGATGCTGCGTGTGATGAGAATGCTGATGCTGATCATTTTGGATACGAAGATGTTGTTGCGGAATGAGTTGCGCAGCGTTATCACCCTCGGTGAGCGATGCTGTTGGCTGCCGAAAAGTTTCCATTGGCATAATTGGCATAGCTAGAGTCACCGACACTGGAGGAACACTTAATCCCTGGTCGGAATCTCTCGGAGCCTGACTCGTGATATCGACGTTAGGACTGGCGCAACACTGTGCTTGTTGAGATGGATTTATGTTGTATGGAAGAGTGACCTGAAATTAATGGTGACATTTAATCATCGAACTAAAATGTGTAATTATGAGATACTGAACATTTTTTTGTGAATACATTTTGATTATGAAATCATAGACATTAGGGTGTGCCAAAAATATCGATATTTTGTTTTGCTCTTCGTCCAAAATATCGTAGAATACGTCCTAATAAAGATCCTTTCAAAAACGAAGCTCATAATTTCAATTCTAAAAGGTCCATCATCGTGTTTTAAGTGTTGTCGCTTAAATAAAACATAAAAGTAATTTTTTAACATTCTTCATCCTGAAAAACTGAGAAGAATTTTCATTTCTATAAAATCAGTGACTGCATCTTATAAATCATTAAATTTTGAACAAAAAATCTCATTCAGTCGAATTTCTATCTTTAATATTTGATATTCTACAGAACCTTGAAATTTCCGATTTTGTAAATTTTACGTTTTTTGCATTTTTTAGCTAAACTATTGAAGCTAGGACGAAATGTTAAAATACAATTTTGTAGTATGTCAAACTGACGCACTACACTGTAAAAAAAATCTACTTGAAGTTTACTGTACTTTTACTGGAAGTTGTTATTCATAAGCTATTTATAAAATTTAGTATATAAGTGTAGTATGAAATTAATGTATGGTACAGCATATTCAATTATTTACTTCAATCTTACAGTAAAACTACTTGAATTTTGATAATTTTCTTCAATTTTACTGGAAAAGTACATAAATACTATACCACAATTGGTTATTAAATTTCGATGACGAGTTTATGAATAAAATCTTCCAATCTTTTGTAACAGTATACCAAAAAAATCCTCGTCGAGTTTTTCGTACCGTTAGTCATAGCAGGTAACATAGTTTGTTAGCTAGCTAATGTTAAAAAATAATGATCAAAAACATAATTATTAGCGCATCCGATATCCTAGACGTGCCTTTAAAACCTACGTTAAGGCCAACACTGTCAAAAATATTTTGAAAATAATATATGTATCCGAAGTTTTTTTCCAGATACCGTATATTAAATTTCATTCAATATAAGCATATGTTGTAAAATTCCAATAATTATATTATTATCACAACTTTTATAAAGTGTTTACTATTCTGTATACTGATTTTACGACAATTTTTTTGTATATCAATTAAAATTTGTATAATAAATCTAATAAACGCGTTTCTCCAAAAAAACTTTCAAAACTTTATATGAATTTTCATACAAAAATTTCTAACAGTGAAGATATGAGCAAAATTAGAACAATGTGAAAGCAAGGATTAACCAAAGCCAAGAAGTGAAGTAAAAGCAACGTAATGATCGACTGAAGACATCAGAGATCCTTACGCACTCTTATCTATCTATCTATCTATCTATCTACGTAATACACTTGGTAACGCACTCACAGACACTTACATTAATGAGTGGAGAAAGGATTCCATATCTTGCAATGAGCAACTGTTCGGAGACCCGCCTCAATTCTTCCTGCTGATGGACGATCAGTTGCTGAAGTTCCTCGTGTTTTCTCTGCAACTCGTCCTGGATTTGATTCTGTGCAGTCGTCATCACGATATTGTGTTGATTCGTGAGCTACAAAGTCGACAAATAATGACAATCAACAACATGACGAGAAAGTGTCTACGAATTTGACAGTTTTGTAGCTACATGAGTTATCTTACTGTTGAACTTGGCAACGAAATGGGCACAACCGATGCAGTTGGAGCTGGAAAATTGACAGGACCCACAGACATTTTTGGCTGAACGTAGTTGACGCGTGATTGCTCGACTTCTGGCTGACAACGATTTTTCGCAGTAGCTTCAAGCTGAGGCACGAATTTCGTGGAACTCGTTGGCGGTACTTTAAGCTTTGAATTGTGGATTGTTGAAATGGAATGTCTAGAACTATAAGAACCGGCGGATATCGAAGTTGTATCAGACCCATGATAAACAACTCTGGAACCGCTCACAACTGGTTTCGAGGGTTTTGACGACTTTGGCGACCATGCTGAAGATCGCACTTGACCAGGTGCTGTTGGCGGCTGAATTAACAAACGATCGAGCAAGATTATTATTACGACGAACTTCCATTTCCAATCAGCAGAAATAAAGTCACTGTATTAGGGCTGGGTTAAAGTAACCGGGGCGGGGTTAAAATTTCGAATGATAAATACACGAAGGTGAAAAATTTCGAAATTTTATATCTCACCTGAATTTTTGACGTAATGTTTTCTAGCGAATTTCGTCAAGAATGTAGGTGAGATTTCAAGTTTAGGAATTTTAGACTTTTTTTCATTTACTATTTGGAACTTTAAGCTCAATTCTCTTGCTTCTTGGAGAAAAAGTTTCGAATGGTAAATACTCGAAGATCTAAAATTTCGAAATTCAATGTGTCACCTATATTTTTGACGAAATTCGCTAGAAAAATTTTCTTGAAAAATGTAGGTGAGATATTAATTTTCGGAATTTTCGACCTTCGTGTATTTACCATTCGGAACATTAACCCCGCCCCACGAAGTTTATTATCTCACCTATATTTTTCACGAAATTTGCTAGAAAATTTATCGTCAAAAATGTCGGTGATATATTAAATGTCGAAATTTTAGACTTTCGTGCATTTATTATTCGCAACTTTGACCCCGATTTCCTCGCCTTTCGGAGACAACGTTTCGAATGGTCACCACTCGAAGGTCTGAAATTTCAAAATTTAACATCTCATCTACATTTTATTACGAAATTCGCTAGAAAACTTTTCGTCAAAAATGTAGGTGAGATATTAAATTTCGGAATTTTCGACCTTCGTGTATTTACCATTCGGAACTTTAACCCCGCCTCATTGTATTTACCTGGTACTTAGAAGTATTTTGATCAACAATAGAATTTCGATCGTCTTCACAATCGTTGATATTCTTCTTAAGCTGCTTTATCACATCCGTGTAACTGACGACGTTGTGCGTGCACACGATGAACTCGGGTTTCGAGTTCCACTGGTTATAGTCAATGTAAAATCGCGTCTGCAGCCAAATCCACTGCTGGCCCTTCGTGAGAAACCTATAATGACAAGAGGTACCTTCCCCCTTCTGCATGACTGAAAAAACAAAAAATTATGCTCCTTTATTCGTGTACACCATTAATTTATTGTGATAAGATTGATAAATTCATTTAAATTTCAACATTTTATCACCTTTTATGAGGCAAAACAAGCGTCTGAGTATTTCATTATTCGCCAATTGCTTTACGAGTGATTATGGAATTGGAAAGGATGTAAAGTAGAACTCATTGTTATTTACTTTTGACAAAGTTACATCTATGAGGAAGATTTGTAAAAGGTGAAATCAACACTCAGAGAAAAATATCGTAATTTAACAATAAAAATAGTTAATCTGACGATAATCTAACTATAATGTATAATTGCCAGGAGGAACGACTATATTTTATGATTATATCAAATAGAAGAAAATAGTTGGATCAACCATTGATATAATTCCCAGGAGGAACGTCTATATTTCATGGTTATAGCAAATATAATTATAGTAGCAATTATCGAAATGATAATAATTTCAAAAAATTTTTAACAGTTTCAAATATGCCGTTTTGTTGCATATACGATTTCACCGTTTGTTTTTAATAAACTTGCGAGTATCTTTTATCATCACTTAAAGAATAAAACATTGAAAGCCTTCTTATATGATTTTTATCATGTGGAATCGTTGAATTAACCATATGCTTTTCTCTCAGTGAACATGAAAACAGTGTGCTTTTTTCATGTCAATGTAAAATGCAGCAAAAAAAGTACAGTTGTCAGTGGCCACCATTAGTTAGTATTTACTACGTTTACCCCGTTTCCATGAATCACACCGTGAGGAGTATTTTTTAATAGGTGAATAACTGCGATAAGATAAAACGGAAAGGAAAATTATTATTGCAATAGACTTACGTGATTCGTGACACGTGACTACGTTATCAAGATCGTCAACGTGATAATAATCATAACCGGAAGTACCGAGAACCTCGAACGGAAGATAGCCGATTATGGGAGGTGCTCTGTGATCCAGGAACAAGAATTTCCACTCGAGACTGTGTCGAGATGTGAACTCGGACTTGGTGCTGTCAACAAAGGACATGTCGCGAATGAGCTGAGGTGTTTGAAGACGACCTGTCCCCACGAATACTAATTTTGTATCGTTGGCGACGTTTTTGCCGATGAGATTGTTTGGAATTAGCGTCTCCATATCTATGTTAGAACCTGTTGGATTTTATTACGTTAGATCTCAACCAGATACAATGAAATATCTCAATATATGGAAGAATAACGCACGAAAATAACCGATGAACTGCACGAGCTCGTATGTATCCTCTTCTCGGTAGTCGAGGCCTCCTCTTTTTATGTGACATGTGAATGAAACTTGGTTTTCTTAAAAAGAAAAAAAAATTCACCGCATTATATAAGTGTACATTTTTAGGGATTTAAATTTAAAAAAAAAAAGCGCGTGAATTAAATCTTGTATCCAATCACTGAATTCGTAGAATCAGGGAATAAATTAGTGGCAACGAATTAGTCAATTGACACAGTTAATTGATTTGTTTTTTCCAGTCGCATAAAGTACCTAAAACATATTTAATTAGGCACTTTTGGGTGATTAATGTTTGTTTCTCTCTGCGCACAGTTTCTCTTCGATCAAATTATGCCGGCTACAATTTTATCGTACTCTAAATGAGTCTGTGGTCATACAAATTGCTGGGGATCGTGCTTTTGCTTCCTTTCACCATGATCAGGATGAGCATCGGAATTATAGCTTTTTTTATGTGACAAATAGTTTTTTAAAAAAGTCCTTTGAAGCAGTCAAATAATGTAATGTAGGTATTAATGATTTTGCCAATTTCTGACGATTGTATATGTCACCTTGTCGATTTGGCTGCAACTTTGCTAATGTTAAACATAACCGTATAAAATAAATGCTTGAATTTTTCCAGATTTTTCGGCAGTGTATTGAAGGTTACAGCATCAAAGAATTTCGATTTTTCAATTTCCTTCTCGAAACTATGCACATTTAGATGTGAAAAAATCTCACCTCTCCACAAAAAATCTTATCGGTTAGATACAGAAGTTTTGGAGTAGAAAAATCGACTAATGGAGTAAAAAACCGGATTTTGAAAAGTTTCGCATTGCTGAATTGTTAATTGTGTATTTTTTATGGAAAGGCTAAACATTTTTACTGAAATACAGCTTATTTTCAGGGTGGGTCATACATGAGTTATTTAAATACACATTTTTTATGGTAAAAAACGGGCTTATTCAATTATTAGTCGGAATTTTTTCTTAAACGTTACGTCTAAACAATTAGTTGATGATCGACTGTAATAACATCCACTAAGTGAAAAAAGTTCAGCTTTTTAAAATTCATTTTCTTAATTATTAGTCATTTTCACTCTTCCCAGTAAACACGGTATTGTAACAGCAACGTAACGGCTATGTAACTCAATGTAACAAGTAATCTCACGTGTAACTTACATGTAAGTTACACGTAATTTACAATTTCCCACTCAGCAATGTTACCATGTTATATAACATGTGTTACGTAACTGTTACAATTGAGTTACGTTGCCCGTATATTTCGTAGTGTAACAGATATGTAACAAGTAACATTCAAATGTTATATAACGTGTGTTACATAACCGTTACGGTCTTGCAATGTTAGTAGTGTGTTGCAGGATATTACTGCAAGGTAACAGCAACATAATCAAAAAAATTGTTTGTAACTTACATGTGACTTACATGTAATTTACTATTTCCCACTCAGCAATGTTACTATGTGTTATGTAACATGTGTTACGTTTGCGTTGCAATTTAGTTATGTTGTGTTGTGCAATTTGAATTACACAGCTATTACTGTTTCGTTATATTGCTAAAGTATAGTCATATTGACAATACATTAGCTTTACTTTTGTGGACTTACAGTCCACAAAAGAGCTTCAAGGGTTGCTAAATTGCTACCCTTGGGAGTCAAAAATATTAGCTGCTACTATTAAAAGTAGAAAAAGCGATTGGCAAATGATGCGAACCGGTTGAAATCTCGGAAGAGTATCACTCCGGTGTGCATATGAAGCTGCACCGTTACGCTGACTTATATATATACGTTAGTGACACGAATCGCTTGCGAGAAACGTTTGAGTCGCAGGCCATCTAGCGGACATCACATCGTGATACACATGTTACGTAACATTAATACATTTTTGTTACATGACTGTAACGATACTACATTACGTAGATGTTACATATTTTTGCAACGTTTTAGCAATGTTATCACATTACGTAACTGCAATATGACAGGACTATCCCCACAGTTACATTGCAATCGTTTCAAAGATGTTGCATTACAGGTACACATTTTAGTTACATAACTGCAACACAACTACGGCTTATAACCGTTACGTTACGTGCATGTTCTCGATGTAACATAACCACTGTGATATGCATGTAACGTCAAATGTACATACTCTTGGAACATTCTTGTAACGTTACCACATTTACGTAACTGTAACATGACCGCACTATCGCTGCAGTGACTTACAGTCGTTACATACATGTTACATTACAGTTACACACTTTCGTTACATAACTGGAACGGAACTACGGTATTTAACAGTTGCACAACGTGAATGTTCACGGTGTAATATAACCACTGTAATATGTATGTTACGTATTGTTTGCAATATACTTGTTATGTTGCCACGTTACAACACTACAACAGTGCGTTCCTGTCACGAAAGTGACGTTCCTATTGTTACTCGCACGTTGCGTTGCAGTTTCATAACTTTTGTTATGCAACTGCAACGAAAACATGTCACATAACGGTAACATCACCTGTATGTAACTAATGCAACATCACAATGTTACTCCTACGTTATATATCCTCGACATATCATAAGGGTAACACTGTTACAATCACATGTAACTTCCATGTTACATTGCCGTTCAAAAACGTGTTTACTGGGTTCATTCAGTATTTTTCCGGAAAACTGAGTGTTTTTAAAATAGAAATATATCTTGACTTTTTTTTTATAGATCATCAATACTGTATTAAAATAATTTAATGAAGGAAATCGAAAAATCAAAATAATATGACATACTTAAAAAATCATTCAAGGACCCCTAAAAAAGTTTGGAAAAATCAGAGAAATTATCTTTCACGGTATATTCAATATTAACAATGTTACGACCAAATCAGCGAGGTTCAACCATTGGTTGATAATTGGCAAAATACCCATACATTTGAGATACGACGTACCCAAATATTAATATTTTCTGCGATATGACGATAAAGGGATGACAAAAGACTTAAGTCAGAGGCCAACATACTAACTATTATACCGCTGTGGTTACCCGACATTTGATCCCAAAAATAATATCCCGTTCAAAATATCCCATACAAAAATATCCCACACAACTATATTCTCATGCCTCAAAATTTCAAAATTTTCAAAATAAATCTCTCGACATAGGTGTACATCAATCACACTATGGCTATACTGTTATTCGCCGGTTCCATGTCATAATAACACGGCGTCAAAATAACACGTCAAATTAACACACGCTTTCATATAAAAAAAATAGTATATGTGACGCGTGCGCGAAGGTAATCCACAACTCGTGTTGTTTTTGTTCGTGGCATTTCCGAGAATGTTATTATTACTAGTGTTATTTCGAAATGTGTCATTACCGACGGCGACATAATGGCACTGTGTTATATTTTGTGTTATTTTTCACATTAATAACAAAATCGTGTGTTATTTTGTCGTGGTACCTATTCGCCGCGGTTATTAGACAGTCTGAGGGTATTTTGCATATTTATGGGATATTTTGGTAACGGAATATTTTTGTTCAGGGATCTTTTGGCAAGGAATCATATGTCAACGGGATATTTTTGTGGGATATTATGTCGCGGGATCAAAAGTCGGGTCACCCACCGCAGTATAATAATATATATAATAACCCACTGGTTATAATGGTTGAGTTTCATGTTGGTACAATTACTGAATAAAGTCAAAGAAATTGATTTCTTTATTCAGGACTCAACTGAGGATTTTACTTTCAATGAATAAATTTTAAAAATGTCAGTGGCTTAATGAATAAGTTGATTAATTAATAACTATCATACAGGGTAATAATAGATAAATACCTTCTTTGACACCACATTGATTTCGATTATCCCCAGGATTCAGCAAGACGTTATACAAATACGATTGATCATCTTGATAGGCGATCTCGTAGATCGTAGCATTTGCTAACTCGCTCGGAAGATAACCGAGTAACGACGTTACGCTTTCAGAAGCGTAATATATGCGACCATTTGAAGAAAACACTATTATGAACCCATCGAGAGCCTCTAAAATGAGGTGGGTGAATTCTTCGTTCGATAGAAAAGAAGGCTTCCAATCTTCCTTAATTTCGTGGACTCTGGACCTCACAGCAATTTCTGTAAAGAAACAAGAGTTATTCTAAACATTGAAAATACTTTGAGCCATTACGATGCCTCTCAAATTTTTTATTTACAGTATTACGTCCATTTGAGGTTCACAACAGAGAAAAGGAGGAAAATGTGGGTCACCTCAATCAGAATTTGTTCTATTACCTTCGTAATTTATCATTGAATTGACTTAATAGCTGTTAACGTAGATACCATTTATTATGAGGCAATGCTACTAATACATGCCAAAGGAAATTTGGAAAGCTACAAATTCAAATTCTAGCAATGTTGACTGCGGTTATATGATTATGACTATGAGATTCAGATTAATTCTGCTTTAAAGAGTAATATTAAGGCTTTAATACTTCGCATTAAAATGATTGTGTTTTTTAAAACTCTTCACAATAAAAATAAGTATACATATGAGGTATTCCATATGAATTCGGTAAATATTCGACTCTGATAACTTCCAATCTATGCAATCATACGTTATTATATCTACTTGAAAAACAATCCGTTTAAAAAAAAATTCTTATAAGTCAATTTTTTTAATGACTTCTTGAAAATACAAATGCTGGCTATTATCTCAAAATCTGAAGAAATTCTAAGAAAATAAGTACCAGATCACTCATATTTTCGGTGTAATTAAAAAATTGGCCTTGGTTATCTTTTGATTTTGCTAACATTCAATATTTTTCTGAATTATAGTATGAGACAAAAAAAATGTTTGAGTTAAGGTATTTTTAACAAAAAATACCGCTTACTTACCATTATGATTTTTCAAAAATAGTATTGTTGACTTAAGCACCGTCGATTTGTCCATCTTTCGATTATTCGTCGTGACCATACTAGATAACTCGTTGACCAGCATATTGAACTGATCCCTTCGCTTCTTTTCACTGAGATTTCGCGATTTACTGAAATGAATCATTACATTTTCTGTTAATTCATAGTACTAAACGATATCGATACAACAAAAAAGTGGTGAGACACCATCAAGTAGTTAAAAATCGGTTTATTATATTAATTTCAGAATTATATCATGATTTCAATTTATCAATACATTTCGTGAAAAATTATAATTTTTATCTTTATAGAAAAGCTTGGTCAGCTCGATAAAATACGTCATTATTAAAATAAACTTTTTATCCGTGTGATAAACAATTAATTTACCGTTTTGTGTCATCTTTATCGTCGTCATCGTCCACAGTTTCACTGAAAAAAGAAAAATATTGACTATTAAATGAGGCACTTAATTTATTTGATTGTAACATGCAGCGAAATTTGGTACTTTGACATGACACACGTATTTAATAGTGATAGTTAGATTCGTCATTTTCGATTTGATATGTGGAAGCTTAGAATTAATCAAAGTCCAACCATTCTAATAAAGTCACTTATATCCCGGAGTTACAGATTTTTTAAGCATATATGTAAGAACCTGACAATAGTACATTACGATACGAGTGCGGTAAAAAAATTTCTCACGTGTGTGAAGTTATAGCACAAGCTGAAGGCAAATGTTGCAATCACACGAGTTGAGAAAAAGATTTTCCGTCGAATACCGTGTAAAATTTTATATGGCAACATGTGAAACCATATTTCTCGCACCGAGTGAAATAATAGTATGTTACGATACGAGTGCGCTGAAACTTTTTCTGACGAGGGTGGATTTGCTGCACGAGCCGAAGGCGAGCTTTGCAATCAAACGCCTTGCGAAAAAGCTTTTCACACGAGTTTTGTATTCTATTTTATTTCACGATTGCGAGAAAGTGCACTTCTCACACGGAGTTGCATAAAAAATTATGCCTTAAAATATTCAATTAGTTGCTTTTTCGTGTGTTTAATTTCGATTCTTTCTTGGATGTTCGCCATCCCCCGTTCTTCCCTAATAATAAGCCCAACGGTGGCCAAGTGATTAGCATGATGATCACCAAAAAACGAAAAAACGTTCTTTTCGCTCTAGGACCAATATTACGCGAGAAAAACCTAATCAATCATTTCCCATCATTCCTCAGATAACTTTTACACACATGGTAACTTATGGGTAACTACCGAAGCGACATTTAGTATCCATTTAGGCGACTTTGGAATAACTTCTCGAATTTCGCTGCCTGAGTGCTCCACCGAAAATTCGTCGAAAACAATTAATCGAAAACACAATTCGTCGAATAACAATTCGTCGGATACAATTCATCGAATAACAATTTGTCGGATAAAGTTTATCGAATGACAATTCGTCGAATAGCAATTCATCGAATATAATGTATAGAATATATATCGATGGTCTAATTCAATAAGTGCCTATCATACAGAAGATTGTTGCGGAAGACTCTATGAATATTTCTCGTGATCCTAGTCAAACTCTGAATATATCCCACTGCACTATCAATGTTTTCCGCTGTAGTAATTCGACTCTGAATATTCCTCGTGATACTAGTTGAACTCTATGAATATATCCCGCTGTAGTTATCCATATCTTCCGCTTTTGTAATTTCAATCTGAATAATGAATTGCCATTCGATGAATTGCAATTCGATAAATTGCCATTCGATGAATTGCCATTTTAAAAATTGCCATTCGATGAATTATTTTTTCGATGAATTGATTTGGACGAATTGTTTTTTCGATGAATTGATTTGGACGAATTGTTTTTTCGATGAATTGATTTGGACGAATTGTTCTTTCGATGAATTGATTTGGACGAATTGTTTTTTCGATGAATTGATTTGGACGAATTGTTTTTTCGATGAATTGATTTGGACGAATTGTTTTTTCGATGAATTGATTTGACATTCGATGAATTTTCCGCAAATCGCCTGGGTACGGTGCAGTAAAGCGCACCACGGGTATTGGCGCACATATTGTCCATTCTCGCGTCCAATGTTCCTAATGATTCGAACCTTTCCTTGATGCCGAAGGATACGTTCACTGAAAGTGACAGTGATCACATGAATATCAACCATAATGGTATAAACTATCTCTTTCCATAGATTCTCTCGGTATGAAGTTGAACATTTGGAAAATCTGTGCAAAACGCACGTCCAGTCACTTGCAACAAAAAAAAAAACAAACAAACCTGCACAATTTTCACTGACCAACTCTACCAGACATACAAACGGAAAATGTCGCGTTCTGCATTGCTTTTCTGCTTTTCACTTTGTAGACAATCTACCCTCAAACAACCTTTTCCGATTCTCGTTCTGTATAGAATTAACCCTTAAATGACCTCATTGCCGGTCACAATCCACTGCCCATACATTCAAACTCGTTAAGCATATTTTTCAAATGTAGTTTTTAAATTTCAGCCAAAGCCCTCAATTTCTTACACAAGTGACCAGCTCGAAAAAACTGGCATTACCGGTGGTCCATACAAAAAGCTAGATAATCGTAGGAACCAAATTTCTCACCGGAGAAATGGAAAATAGTTGGCTAAGTTATGTGCAGAGTCGGAAAACGGATTTCTTATGATCAACCTGTTGGCCCTTCCAAACATTATTAGGTTTCCGGCATCGAAATTTGCTCATGCAACTAACTTGAAAAAAGTTAGTAAACGACTTTGCAAAAGGACACTCACTCGGATTGTCTCGCTGAGCCCATAGTAACGTAATTCGCCATTGCAAGTATCTTTATGCGTAATTAGAATAGATAACAGCAATGGCTGCCGTAGTGAGAATCCTTCCAGTGATTGAGCCTTATTCTCGTCCTCAGCGTCTTTGACACCGCGTTTTACGAGCACCAATAGCACCGCATCTTCCGGCTTCTCTTATCGCCGGAAGAAAACGCCAAGATCACTCGTGATTCTCGCGGCAATATATTGTTTTCACTGCGCGCACTGTACACTATGTCACACACCTCTCGATGCACTGTGCAATGCAGCGAACGTGACTGTGTGTGCTGCACTAACGGTTCTGTCGTATAGTCGAGGCTACAACAGCCGCGAGACTCGGCGAACGTTTCTATGATCCAACATAAGCGCAACGGCATGAAACTAGACTTGAAACTACTGTGGACTAACAGTTGGCCAACTCGAGCAAGGCGAATGTCACTAGCTGAGGCGTTACGTCGTCTACCGCGAATGTAATACCACTCATGAAGCTTAAACGACTGTGAGCAGCGAATTTCAACGTCACTCGTGTCTTAGTTTTCATCGTTCGCCTCCCACATTTATGAGAGAGGTACCACGACGTGCGCAGAATCGAGCAGGAAGCTCCCCGACTAACGCGAAACCACGACGATCGATTAAAGTGCTTGTCCAATACAATCAAAGCTTATTTGTAGACCATTCGATTATTGTACATGCCCATTATGTGCACAGATGTGCGCTCAGTGGAACAGGAGGAATAGAATGTTTTATTTGGACGAACATATTCGGTAAACACAGTTATTTTTCCGCGATTTAACGACAATGTAAGAGGATACAACAGGTATTACATGTGAAATGCATGTAACATTGCAATTTCCTCTTCAACGATACAACATAGTTATATAACCGTATATATTTAATAAATGATGCAGCCGTTTTTGCATAATATCTCGACGATGTTACAAATTGCATAAGGGTTATATTACTAGTATCATTTATAATTAATTATTTATAAATTTAGTATTATTTCTTTGTTCACCACTTCGAGCTCGACGTAAAGCTCGATGTGTAGCTAATATATTTCAGCTAAAGCCTTCCATTCTTCATTAAACTGACCAGCTCAATAAAATCGGCAAACCATTTTCTGCAGTTCATACAAATAACTGAAAACTCGTCAGAAATAAATTTATTTCCCGGGGGAATGCAAATCATTGAGTGATCCAAATTATGTGCAGAGTCAAAGAACTGCTCAGTGAGATCTGGTTAAAGGGTTAGAAGTTATAAGAAGGTGAGAGGAGATCACCTTGCATTTTTTTGGAGCATCCAACGATTGCGGAATCTCTACAGGGAAAAACGGGTTATTACAAAAATAAGTCGTTACGATTAAACGTAAAACTAGCTCGTGATAAGCAACTCTCAGTGATGACGACACCTTTGAACACCCTTAAAGTGTAGTTAGAACAGAGTAGCCCCGCAGTTTTATAGACGCTTCCCAGTAAACACAATTTACACAGAGATTACTCTCATGTTACAATTTCTTACTCAGCAATGTAACCGTTACGTAACACCACTGTTATGTAACAGGTACATACATTGAGTAGGAAATTGTAGCGTGAGTGTAATCTCTGTGTAACATGTGTTCACTGGGTCGCGTCACGATCCGCTCGAGAGAAAATTTCGAGCTTTTGGCCACCTAGCGGACGTCATATCGTAATACGAACTGTTATATATCTGTGTCAAGTCATTATAATGTTGCAGCAATACATTCGCCTCATTAACATTACCTAATTGTTACTAAAGTTATATGAAAAATGTCACAAGTATGTTACATAATCACTACATAATTTTTGTTACGTAAAGGTAACTTCAAGACCACATGTAACAGTTATATAACCAGTGTACAATAATTATTGCACAACATGTGTAAGTTCCATGTGATTTAATCGCTATATATCGTAAGAATAATGTTGATACATCACATGTAACTTCCATGTAATAAAATCACTGCATATCATAAGGATAACATTGTTACATACCATGTAACGTTCATGTTATATAATCACTACATATCGTAAGGTCTACATTGTTACATAACATGTACCTTTAATCATGTACAATCGCTACATATTGTAAGGGCAACATTGTTACATAACATGTAACTTTCATGTTATATGAACGCTACATATCATCAGGATAACATTAATGCATTACATGTAACTTCCATATTATGCAGCAGTAATATAACGGACTAGGATCACGCGTTTCAAAATAAGAGTGTAAGTGAGTACGTAACTTTTTTAATCGCAGGTAATTAAGGTTATCAAATGCATGAAAGCCTTGTTACCTACGGAACAACTTACGCAACGAAATTTCCCTGGATTCATGAAGTCATGTCAATACATAGATTCTCACCTAATACAGAATGTAACATAACATGTTACATAACTTTCGAATTGTAAAAAGATCATAAAAATGTTGTGTAACTTCACTGAAGTATGATGTTCCGTTTTAATAACAATAGTATTTGGTTGTGACACCAAATTCTGTTGAATTAATGTAAAACCTCTTATATTATTTTTGTAATAAAGAAAAAATTATATTTGTTATAGAGAATTTGTTAAAATGGGATGTAATTCATTTACTTATTGTATAAATATTACGAAAATTCTTTCATTTCATAAGACATCCTTGAGTGAGAAATAATGTATCACTGGTTTGTCAATAGTTATGTTATTTTGACAGAACACGTTACTTCTTTTACGCCAATATTATATCAAAGTAAGAAATCTGTGTTAGGTGAGAAATTATAACATAGTAAATAGATCGGTGATTAGAAAACGATTGTTAGTATAATTTATTTATTGCAAGTTTCCATGTTAAATTCCGACACCTTTTTTATGCTTACCAGATGATTTTCAACATTCAAGTTCTTTGAGTTAGAAGAGCTGATATTTCGAACTTTACAATCGCTAGTTGCCGATCTGTTGATGGTATTTAGCGACCGCGAAGTCGAGGTTCCTATACTCGAAGAAGATCCTGCTTTAGTCTGAACATTCTTAGCCCTTCGTTGTTGCGTATCTCCTTTATCTGCCTTCAAACGCGACGTCTTCGTCAGCGACTGACGTTCCGATTTATTTTTTTTCATAAGCAGAGATCGATCATTTTCACATGCTTTTGTGTTTGTAGATTTTTTAGGCGTATCAACAGAAACGATGCTTGAATTTGAAGACCAAGGATTCTCAATTTTGTATTTTTCCAGCGAAGATTCGCTCGTTTTTTCAATATCTTCAAGACAACTGAAGTAAGCATCGAAAAAACTGGAGGATCGGGCATGATTTTTTTTCGCTTCCTGTTGAATCAGATCTGCAAGTTCTACATTTTTCTTCTCTACCGTCGACAATCCCTTCATCAATCGTTCACCGGTCTTCAATACGGTTGACTTACTCGCTGTTGTCGTTAATTTTACCTTGTCCTTAGTATTATTAATTGTTGAGCTCGTTGTCATCATTCTGACACTACGATGAGCTTCGCGACCTATTTTTGGGTCTTCGACAATCTTCATTAATTTCATGCTCAAGATTTTTTCTGAAACCTCAGTTATTTGTCTCGAATTTAGTGGCGTTTTATGATTGTGGATTCTGGAAGTTTTCGACTTCTCCGGAGATTTATCGGTCGATCCCTTTGGACCAGAAATTTTTTTAATTACTTCCAATGGTGTTTTGGATACAATCTTCGCTCGAACTTTCGACGGAACGCTTCCCTTGACTTTTGTCGGGGAAACACGTCCATTTGCTCTGACACATCGTTTCTTTTCGAACGAAGCACTCTTTTCAACTTGCTGCATCAACTGACCCTCCTTGAAGACTCGATTCCAGCCCTTCGTTAGCCCACATGAATTATCATCCGAGTTCTTCGTTTTTCCGGCGATTGTGTCTCTCACGTATTGCAAAACCGATTTTCCTAAGAAACGAACGTCAAGAATAGTGAGTTTTCTACACCGGGGAGAAATTCTTTTTCTAAAGTCTCCCATGGATAAAAGTACACTCAAGATATATTGAAAAATATATCTCAAATATATGACAAATATCTTGTTCGAAAAATATTATAGCTGAGATATATTTCGCGATATATACGATATATATGAGAGTGATAAATATATCTGGGATACATATAAAATTAATGAAAAATATATTTTCGTTGGCTGAAGGACTTCGGTCGATTGCCATTTGTCAATAGCTAATAATTTATAATGTAAAGGAAATTTTAATTATTATTATAACTATGTAAATGTATTGTCAATAAATAAATATTACCACTACTATATTTTCGTTATATTATCGTCCTAAAAGTTGTATATGAGGGATTCTTCGTCAATTCAGCCACTTTTTTTTCAACCCTCTTTGATTAACCCCATAATTGGACAGATTTTAGTACCACTTGAAAGTACTCTGTGTCAATTTTTTCAGATTTTTAAATCCAATATTACGTCAAATGGGGTATTTATTCAAAGTCAATATATCTTGAAAAATTATAGTCACAGAAAAAAATTATTTCAACATAAAAGTTGTAGCTTCATGCGAGCATTTCAATGAAATTTTCCAAACAATTTTGCAACCCTATAATATTACTTTTACTATGTATAATTTTGTCTATAATTTACTTCAGCTTTACAGTAAAAGTAGTTGAATTTCAATAATTTGCTATAATTTTACTGGAAAAGTACATGAATTCTATATCACAATTGTTTGTCAAATTTCGAAAACCAGATTATGAATAAAAACTTCCAATCTATTCTAACAGTGTATGAAGCATGAATTGAAGGCAAGTTTTGCAATCACAGGAGTTGAAAAAAGTTTTTCCAAACAGTATTGTATAAAATGTGACTTCACAGAGTATAAAAATAGGGATTATCGACGACGTCTATAATTGCACCGAGCGAAATAAAAAAATGTTGGTGTCTATAACTCACCAAAAACACGAAGAATTTCTTCGTGAAGCGATGCGTCGCGTTCGAAGTCAGCAAAGCTTGTCGATCGGACAATCGGTATTCTGTGAGGCCCGTGGGAAATTTTCCAGAGAAAAAGTTTGACCTGCTCGATGAGAGTAAGAAGGGTTAGATGACACTGACAGTTTATGTTATCTAAAAATCGTTACCTCGTTATGGAGAATCCGAATTCCGTAATAATCTCTGCTTGGAGCTGGAGCTACCGAATATTTCTCTAAATATCTTTGATCACCGGTCATCGGATCGTCTAACAAATCGGCATTTTACGACAAATGAAAAGTCGAGGACTCGAAACAGCCGACGCAACGATCAACTGCTCATAACTACCCTGAATACAGAAGGTGATTATGATAATTTTGTAGACATCAAAAATGTATCATAATATTCCGAATCAAAAGCTCAATTCGATTAAAATCAGTAACCAGACAATTGTGGAAAATGAATATCATTAAAGATATTAAGATCATTGATTTCACATGATAAATATAGCAGAAAGTAATTTACAAATTAATAACAAGATTAAAGATTTAACGAGCTCCAAAAAAAAAATTATTTATGAAACAAATCTGCTGTTATTTTTTAAATCTATGATTGTCAAAAACATTTTTGTCTTTTCGATATACCAATAGCATCGAACTATAGTAAATAGTTGTTTAATAGTAAATATTTGGTCACCGGTTATCGGATCGTCTAACAAATCGGCATTTTACGACAAATGAAAAATCGAGGCCTCGAAACAACCGACTCAACGATCAACTGCTCATAACTATCCTGAATACAGTAGGAAATTATGATCATTTTCTTAGACATCAAAAATGCATCATAACATTCCGAATCAAAAGCACAATTCGATTAAAATCAGTAACCAGATAATTGAGGAAAATGAATATCATTTAAGATATTAAGATCATTGATTTCACATGATAAATATAGCAGAAAGTAATTTACAAATTAATAACAAGATTAAATATTGAACGAGCTCCAAAAATTTTTTTTATTTATTTATGAAATTAATCTGCTGTTATATTTTAAATCCATAATTTTGAAAAATATTTTTGTCTTTGCTCTGTAGCAAAAGCATCCAACTATGGCAAATGAACCATCGAAAATTCACTGGTGTCTTGAGTTTTTTCACACTTTTGAACTAAGCAGTGGGCCAAAATTTTCAATCCGTAAATGGCTATTTTGAGGCCTCGAAAAGCTAAGAGACACGTATTCATTATATTGGCGGAAAAGCAGTGAAATCAACCCCCAAAGTTCGGAATTTCGAGAGGTGATAATACTGTTTTACCTCGAAGAGGTCGCTTGATTTAAATGATCCGAAAACTAAAATGTTCCTCATGACAAGTAGTAAAAAGTCCAGCTAATTATAAAAAATGCCCTGAATTTTTTTTTACCCTATTTAAAATACTTACCAATGGAATTTCATGGAACATGTATCATTAGAAAGGGGAAGTCAAATTACAGTTTACATGTTTCTGCTTTTTCGCGGAAAATCATTTTAAGAGAACAACCAAGCCTCTACATATCAATATATCGATTACCTTATAGAAAAACCTCTTTTCGCGCAATTTTCGAAGAAATATCATTTTGAAATATTCTCTTTTTTAAAAGTGAATAATCAATAACTGAAAATTGACGGATTACCGATAATTAATGGGTTGAACTGTCTACTCAACTTGATTGTTCCTCAGATTTATTAACAATTTGGAAAGTAATATCACAAATATGATATGACTTACTCTTCCACATTGACAAAGAGCATCTGTAAAATTGAAAATGCACAGAAAAATCTGAAATAATTACCGCGTTTTAAATAATTCATAACGAACTCACATGAATTTTTTTGAAATTTTCATCTACATCGTTTACACAAAATTAATTTTTTTATGCAAGCATTTTAACATGGGCTCTTATGGCATATTTACAACTTTAAAAAAAAAATAATAATTGAAAATTTTTTTTACATCGTTGAATTCGTAAGTATTTGGTGAAATTAATTCTTTTTTTTCGATGTAAAAAATTGTTGAATATTTTCAATTTTGTTTTAATTCGTAAACATGCCATGAGAGCCCATGTTAAAATGTATGCATAAGAAAATTAATTTTGTGTAAACGATATAGACGAAAATTCCCGAAAAATTCATGTGAGTTTGTTATGAATCATTGAAAACGCGGCAATTATTTTAGATTTTTCTGTGCATTTTTATTTTACTGACGAACCTCCTTAAAGCTCGTTAATATCTTAAACAAAAGTAAATGAATGCCCACTCGTAAAATCAATTTTGTAGTCAAGGCTAATTCGCTTTTATCCAAAACACTAATCATCTCTGAGTACGAACGATTAGCGTTTTTGATACCGAATCCTGAAAGAAAGGATATTCTCTTTTACCATATAATACAGTAACACCGCATTAATCATTTCCGTCATTCTTTAAGCTGAAAATTCATTCATGTTTCCATGAAAAAACCGTTATATTCTGGTATGTTACCGTTATAAATAAAGGTAAACGAAATTGATTTCACAATGATTTTATTACAATATTTCGATATGAAGTGATGAAGATAAATATAGAAATGTCGAAGTAAAAATGGAAAGTCGAATGGCAATATATATATACATACACACAAATGTGCATATATATACGTATATATATGTAGAGTCGTAGTAACAATATACAAGGAAGGCTATAGAGTAATATCACAATGCATGATTCGTAATTTCGTAAAAGTCTAGAGAATAGAGAATAGTGTATATAGAGATAGTTGGTTTACGCTCCAGCTGCACATTCTGCGTGGATTCAATCGTGGAGCACACGTATTTTTTATTTTTTTTTTAAATTTTTTTTTACTTTAAATCAATTGCAAAAGAAATTACTTAACAAAATACTCTCGTTCGATTCTTTAATAAGAGATAACGTTAGACGGTCGCGAGAGAGTAAACAAAAAAATGTGTGGTGATCGCGGACGTTAACGTCTTCACAATAATCCATCGCTTCGACGGCTTACGCCCGCGATAATAATGATAATGACGTTCGCAAACAACAAGTCCGACAGATCGATACCCAATTCGTGTCACGTCTCTTGTAAATACTTGATTGCCAGATTAATATCACGTTTCTAAATTCAACCAACGTTCCACTCGGCTCATTACTCTCTCACGATGAAGATCACGCTTTAAATAAATTACTAGACGCTAGCGTATTACATGCGAAGTCTTATTGGCGATGGAATAAAATTAAAGGATAATTGTATTTAGTAAATATATATATATATGTATATATATTAAGATATATGTATATATATATATATATTTATGTGTTTATCAGTGTATATATATATTTTTCTTTCTTTTAAATAAAAGTGAAAAAGTAATTGATAAGGTTCTGCGTGGCGTTATCGGAAAGTGCGTTGTCGTAATTGAAAATTTAAGCTGGTCTCGGAATTGAGAAATTATCGTCGTTTTCCTGTTTCGACTGCGAATCATACATAAACGCGATAATTCTTCTTTCGCAAACCAACTTTCAGCTGGCAATCTTCGCAGCGTTATGCAAACGTCGATTATTGTTATGTATTGAAAAAATGCAAAATTAAAAAGATTCGGTTGCTCCTTTTCATTGGAATCAAAGATAGAGGATTGCTCACAAATATGAACGATTTTTTTTTTTAATCGGGTTTCGATTATGAAATTCGTCTCTTGAAACACATGCAAAAGGCAATTTCTATATTTCAACCGTCTTCATACTTCAAACACCCGCTTCCATATGTATCTGATTTTCTCTACGTGTATACATAGACGTGTGTGTATACATATATGCATTTATGTATATAGAAATATTTTTGTTTTATTTAAATTTTAAAGGTAGGTGTAAATATGTAATTATGGAAGAACAGATTTGCGTATTGCATCAGCGGAAGAAGCGTCAACGCCTTATGAAGAAGAACGACGTTTTGTTTTTTTTTTCTTTCTTCCATTAAGATATGTGTATTTCTCTATACCATTTCAATGGTTCGTTTAATCGATACATGTTCGTCAAATAAACGTTTTGTCACTCGATTTATCGTTGGGCTTCTCGATAAGGCGTCTCGCTGAAATCGTTTATGGCTATCGAATGCAAAAGTGTTCGAGTTTATAGTCTTGCGACGAGCTTTTCGTATAGAGTTACGTAAAAAGAGATTAAGGATGTATCACACATACATTTTCAAGCAGATTATCAATTGGATTTCAATATAGGACAATTCAATATGGTTAATGATGTTGAGGACATTGATTTTCGATTATAACAATAATGCAAGATGGAAGCCTCGACATTTATGAATGATTGTTGAAAAGTGTGTTTCCTGAAATTTCGAAAAACTGTTTTTTCTTCTTTTCAATGTGAATATTCAAGGAATATTTAAGGCATTTTTATACAATTTTTCAATGATCCTGAAACTTTTTATAAGCCTATGCACATACGCCCAAAATATGCGACGTTACAAACATTTCTGCAAGTAAAATTTTATCAGAAGTTAAAAAAAAATGTTTAAATAGTATTTGTATTGGATAAAACATCCCATAAATCCATTAATTTTCTGCTCGTCGATCATAATGTTTCGACATTACTATCAATTTTAATTGAAGACGCACATTCACGTCATTAATACACAACTTAAAAAAAAAAAAATTCCGTGAAGTATTCAAATTTTGATCAAACAAAATGTATGGTTGTGAACGTTGGTGTGATTCATCCTTCAGAGTAAAGAAACCGGATACGCGCTTATGTCGATACCCACTTTTCGCTCATATACTTTCGATTTGAATCATTAAAAATGTATCGAAAATAAAAAACAAGAAGAATCTTCGCTACATGTCTTATCGAAGTATAAACGTTCATTGTTCCTTTTCTTTTAGACCAAAATAGCTGGAATTTCCTTCCACAAGATCAAAACGACTGGATCCTCAATTAACCCATTTACGCTAATTGCGATCTTTTTCAAGAATATTTTTGTTGATCCTTGCTGTTTTGGAATTATGCTTATCAATTGAAATATCCATTATATCCGATTATTTTCAACATCGTGTGCATTTAAACTCGTTGACGCGTACATTGTTTTGTGCATCTAATTTCCAACTTTATATTTCGGTTATTTTGTCGTCGCTGATTTCGAAACCGCGCCGATATCTAAATGAATTATTATCATTTCAATCCGACAACTTTTTTTCGGTATTAGTAATTTCAAATCTGTCAGTTGCTAGTGATATTCAAACAGATTTAGCGGACAATGATTTGCTGCAATTCATGAAGATCGAGTTTCGCTTGAAATTTTAAATTTCCTTCGCATTTTCAACTTTGTGTATATTGTTCATTTAAATTTCGATATCAGCGACATCAGAAATCCTGGAAATCTCATTTAACTCAAGAAGATTGAAATGGAATGTGTGTATATATACTTTTCACATTCCAATTGTGACAAATAATTGTAAGAGATTTTTTTTTTTTTCATATTTCAAGAAATAATGTCAAAGTGCATAAATGGGTTAATCTCCGAGATAAACAATAGTATCTAAGAATGCTGCACGACAGACACGGCAGATTCGGTTATTTCTCGTCCGTCGCGACAGATGCTAGCCGATGTCGTTGTGTCTTCGGAAGGTGCAGCCGCTATAGTCAATTGTCTCTTTTCCATATGGTCCAGTGTTTTCTCGATGGCCCTTAGTCTCTTCTCAAGGCTCGTCGTGCCAAGAATGCCAACCTGGAGCTGAGGTCCGAGAGGAAGAATCGCGAGCAGCCACCAAGTCCACGACGGGCCATCGGGTAGCCGAAACCAGTCTTCCTCGGGCTCTGGCATTTTGCCAAATACTCGCTGAATCTCTCCTTGTTGAAACGACGAAACTGTCGACCACCATCTGCTGCTCTTTGATTTCACCTGCAACCCGGGAAACGAAACGTGTCCGTCAATTTTCGGTGCCACATGCCGAACGTAAATCCAATAAAGTTTACTTGAGGGGATTTGTCATCACTCGATTTTGCCATCACTATATTTTCGACCCGTAATTTTTTGTAATATAGAATAAGGTTCGCGTAATTTTTTCAGCATTTAAAAAAAATTCTTGCCCGCGCAGATGCTAAGTCATAAATTAATGAAATCAGAGAATTTACGTAGGCATTGTTCGACGTGCCGTGGGTAGTGTCATGTTATTGCCTAAAGTTTATGTTTGCAAACTTCTTTGGGCTAAAGAAAACTTCTCTGTGTATACATTCGAGTCTTGAGATTGCATAGAAATTGAGAGAACGATAGGCGCTCACGTAAATATAATGATATTACGATTTAATTCAAGCAACGTCGCTAACACCATTTAAGGATATACACCTCAGTTGCCTTTTTCTACTTCTCAAACTGAAAATTGCAGGCATTGTGAAATAATGAACGAAGTATTTTTTAAGAATTTTTGGTTATTTTTTGCTCATACGGATTCCGAAATATGCGAGCAGAAAGTTCAAACATTTAGCATGGGTTGCATGTCATGACGAGTAGAAAGCGCTACTTGAACGTAAAAAATACACTGTTAAAAATATTATTAAATTTACAACACGTTCAATATACGAAGTTATATCAAATTTACAAACGAGGTATACCAAATTCAAATTCATATATAACGTGTAGAAATTTTTATAATTCTGTTTTAATTTTTATACCTGTATGTTGAAATTAATGTAGCTGACATTGAAATTTAATAAGCTGTGTATTGCAAAAGTTGATTCACAAACTTTGTTGTAATATTAACATATCACTGTTGAAAATATTATTAAATTTACAACACGTTTAATATACGAAGTTATATCAAATTTACAAACGCGGTATACTAAATTCAAATTCATATATAATGTATATAAATTTTTATACTTCTGTTGTAATTTCAATACCTGAATGTTGAAATTGATGTAGATGACATTGAAATTTAATAAGCTGTGTATTGCAAAAGTTAATTCACAAACTTTTTTGTAATATTAATATATCACTGTTGAAAATATTATTAGATTTACAACACGTTTAATATACGAAGTTATATCAAATTTAAGTTTGTGTGTAAATAATGACAAATATTGCATTGTTCTTAATATACGAATAATTTAATATTTATACATACTTGTATATGAAATTTCATATACTGTATATGCATAAAACTTCATATATATTTTATGAATTTTCATACAAAAATTTTTAACAGTGTACATATTTTAAGCCTTAGAGACATTTTCTAACACTGATAATCTTTCCATTCTCCGTATTCTTTCCGATTTTAACGATTAATAAAGGTTAAGCACATGATAATGAAAAATAGAAAAAGAGAATAAATAACAAATTGTTAATAACTCTTCGGCTCCGGCAGATTATAGACTATCATATCAGTAATCATAAAACACATTTCTGCCTGGTAAGTTTTTAGTAATGCAAACTCCACTGATTATATAATGTAGGTAAAAGAGTTACGTATGTGGTCTCGATAAGAGAGAGATGGAAAAAGAGAGAGAGATAAGCTTTGATCTTTCTCTAAGTAGCGCATCGCGTAAGATGAGCAAAAACAATTGGCGAATTGAAATTATGTAAGTTTTTTTCTAAGTTAAGGAAGTTTAATGCGTCTCATAAGTTCGATCTAACAATCGAATTTAAGAATTAAGAGTCAATCGTTCGAAAAATTGTGATCGATCGGAAAATCGATATTCAAAAATGTGTTAATTGTTCCGCGGCATTGAATCTTTAACAGGTCTGTCCAATCAAATTGTTTCAAGTGCGGTGTCTTTCCCTTGAAAATTGATAATACATGCATTATAGTTTAACATTTCCGAAGCGAATTTCTCTTCCACGGTTGAGTTTTCGAATAAAATCGGTAAACAAAAAATGAAACTGCATAATTATCAAATGAAGTCAGTCTTTCCGATGTTTTATCTGAGAGATTTGATTATAAAGCTGGAAAAAGCTGTATGTTTCTGTTACCGACCGAGTAATACGACATCAGCGTAAATTCAATATTCAATATAATCGCATTTTGAACTTCGAATTTGACATCAACTCCAATTTTAAGCTTAATTTTGATATTTTGACTTTGCACGCAAACGTTACGTGTATCTACACATTTTTTGTATTCTCTTTCACTCCAGTGCGATCGTTAATCAAGGATGTTCGCCTATTAGTCGACTTCCAAATTAGAGCTTTCATTGTTTTTCAACTATTAAAATGAACAGCTAAAATAAAAATTTCATCGTATCCAATTGATACATGTGTATAAAATATATACACGTATTAGTTAATCCATAATTAATCAATATTCATAAAATATTTTCCTAGCCATTAAGATTTCCAAGTTCCAAAATCAAATATATAAAAATATTTTCCATCTCATTCAGAATGATCGGCTTTTTCGGTGTCATAATAAAATATGGCATACTTTGAATTAAATAGTCGATGGAGAAACATTTTCGTTTCAACATTTTTTGCCGGACTTCAATTTTCCATGACAAACGAACTTGTAGAAAAAAAAAAAACTTATTTCTAAAGCGAGTGGATTAAAAAGTCAGAAAATTCACAGAGACTATTTTTGAGAATCATTGGCCAATTATCAAATAGATCCAAAAGGGTCGAGAAAAAAGTGACCGAGTTGGTGTACGGCAGAATCCCAATAACCAAATTATACGTATAAATAGTACATGAAAAAGCTTACCTTATCGTGGAGGTCCGTTATTATTCTCAGATTTTCAGGCTGTACTGGTGAGTCGCGAAGCAGTTCGACTTGCGCGGTATCGTAACCATCGCGTTCTCCTCCCGAAAGAACTCGAAACCTTCTTCCTCCAACAGTACTCAATAGACTGCAGCCATCTTTCATCAGGACTCTGTCCCTGATTTCCAATATCGTGCCGTATTCCGCGTACCTGAATTCATAAAACAGCATACGAATTAGAAAACAAGTATCGACTGATTTTGTGATTCGAAAAATGTAGATCTTCTTACCTTTTAACACCTGTTGCTTCCCTATTGAGGCAGGCAGCAATCCCAAAGTGTCTAACACCGCTCTCGACGCATCTTCTCACCATGAGCCTGTATCTCGGTTCGAAGACGAATAGTGGACAAGCGACGCATGGAAATGCCGTCGTACAAACAAACACAGCGATCTGCTCGCTCCCGAGAAGACCGAGGCCTTGAACCAGCTCGAGTCGATGGCTCTTCGCCCTCGAAGCGTATTCCGCCGGCGCAACCATCTTCAAAGCCTTTTCAACGAACTCCGTCACGGTTTTTTGGCTGCTTGCCAAATACTGAAATTTTACGTTTGATTGATCAGATTATTGACAGAGCTTGCATGCAGTTATGACGTAATCAAGTTGTGATTAGTGTTAAATACACATTAACAGACATTATTTTCCTAGAATAGAGAAAACTAAAAGCTACGGATGTTATATTTTCTGTTGAAATGCGAAGCTTATGATGTTTAAGTATTCAATGGAAATTAAGAGACGGAAGAATCGAACTCATATCGCATAAAAATATCTTTCATTTTCCTATGCATCAGAATAACAGAAGAATTTTAAACAAATTTCCATCAATTTGTAAGATTTTTAAGGTCTTCGATGCGCATTTCAACTGGATAAAATTGGAGATAATTTTTTATAGTATTTGAATCCCAATCAATTGAATTCACAAAAAATCAATATAGTCACATTCAAAGATTTAAACTAAGACAATAAAAAAGACAAATCTTTCTGTCGAACCAAAAATGCATCAGATTTCCGACCAAATTCTATTGCCATTTACTGAGATCCATCGTTAGAAAATTCTGAAAAGAGTTAACGTCTAGATTGTGGTCGATCAGATGATTAACGCAGTTTGAATTGAGTTATGCCGCGAGATATTTTTCCTCAATGTTAACATGCAGGAAAACTCATAAAGTTCGTTATCAACATAATCTGTTTCTCTTTAATTGCAGAACCTAAAAGTTCGCAATGAATAAGTCATCGACATTGAAACTTTAATCAAAGAATAAAATAATGGGACTCATTGGTCAATAAAAATTGCTCCAATTAATCAGTTAAGCATGAATCCTTATCAGACTTCACACGAAAAGCATCACATTTTCGCAGGACATTTACATCGTGGAATCTTTGAAGGTAATGACATCCATATTGGCTCGATAAAACGGGAAATGAGTTTGATGACTGCATTGCGGTCTTCGGTAGCTAATGAGCGCTTCCCAATCGCGATATTGAAGACAACGATGTCTACGATACTACATAACACTTCGTTTAAGTACGCGGAAGTTTAGTATTAAACAGGCAATAGCAGCATCAGTAGTAACGCCACGGGACCGCAAACAATCATTTCAATCTTACGGCAACATCAGCGACGCTCCATCGTTATAACATCTCAAGGAAGAAACCCGTGCAACATCTTATTTACGTATATACAGGTGTTACAGTGGAAAAGGAGCCAACGAATAGCAGTAAAAGCTCTGTTCCCTGGGAGTAACCGCTCGTGACTAACGAGTGAGATTTTAACGATTCTCTGTTCTGTATTTGTTATCCTCGTGATAGGAATTTTGCAATGCGGATCCGGGAGCTCGAGGTTAATACCACCTATCATCGTCATCATCTATCCCTAATCTCTTGCTACTGTGAATCCAGATTGGCCGTTTATGTAATTCGCGGAGACTCGTTACATAATCTTAGTCTTTAATTCGTTACGGCGAAACAAAAAGACGAATGAGCCGCGAAGGTGCGTTTTTGCATGTTGCGGGGCAATATTATCCCTTCTATTTTCGTGCGCGTTAAGCTGCACTGACTTAAAACGATTTTAACAGTACTTATGAAAGTTCGATGGGTAAATGTTGTAGAGTCTCTGTGATTAACCGTGTTTTTCAACTTTTCGATATCGCGGGATTATGAAAGTTTCGCGTCAAACTTATCAAAAATAGCACATGAAGCATCGCTTTCACTGATGACATTTTTTGTCAGTATTTAGCGATAAAAATATTACAATCGATTATGTTTATATTTTTATTGTATAAGATCGGATTTATTCTCCCATCTTTCAATAATTCCACGAAAAATTTTTGCTTCATTTATAAAGTTTGTGAAAAGGGTTTTCAACATTTTAGAAATGATAGGGGAGTCGGAAAAAAGCACTGCTTCTTGAGATATAAGCCACCGAGTCTGAGATTGTTCAAACATGACATTACGTGATAAAATTGTAGCAAGAATGATTATTTTCCGAAGCCGTCGCTCGATTCCCGGAATACTTAAGGATTAATGATACGTACAGTCCCGCCAAAAGTGAGTTTCAGAGACAATTTCGATGACTTCCTGATGGGATAAAAATCGGAAAAAAATAATGCATAAAAAACGTGCTGAAAAGATTGATTTCACATAATGATAATTCCATCATGCATACAAATTTTTTCCGATTTTTTTCTTTTTTTTGATTTTGATTTTTTATATTTTCAAAAATGTGCGCGAAATAACGAATTTTGAATATGTGTTCGGCATAAAACCATCTACTACACTCAAGATTTTCTTGCAAAACGCACATCCAAAATTTGTTATATTCTGCGCATTTTTACAAAAAATAAAATTCAAAATCAAAATAAATAAAAAATCTGAAAAAATTCGTATGCATTCAAATAAATTGACACATTATTTTCATTACAAAAAAAGTTAAGTTGACTGATTGTTTGTTGAAAAATTGTTTTTTTTTTCACCAATTTGTTAATAACAGTTTGGGATTATTATTATGCGAAGTCAATCATTTCAGCACGTTTTATATGAATTTTTTTTGCCGATTTTCATCCCATCGGGAAGTCACTTCAAGGGATTTTCATCACTTTTGGCGGGACTGTACGTATCATACATCGTTAACAGCAAAGAGATTGTGTTTATTTTTTACTTACATCGGCAAGTGAGGTGACGCAGAGTGGACATGCTGAGGAATAGTCGAGGCAACGATCAAGACACATCCAACAATAGGTGTGACCGCAGGGCGTTGTTACAGGTTTCCACAAGGGTCTGCAGCACAGTATGCAGTCTAGTTCTCCTGCTGCACTTCCGCCCATAAGTGGAGGTAGTAAAATCTCAGCTGGTCGCGGATCTATCCCTGAAAATTTATAAATTCAAGATTAAATTCGAAAATATTTGTCTAGGCGAATGTGCAGATAATTCCTTTCAGTTGAACTCACTTCTAAGCTTCTCCACTTCCTGGTAAACCCTGTCGAGGGTTGCGTGGAGTTTCGTGTTGTCAATGGGAGTTAAGTTTGACAAGCGTCTTCTGCATATTGTCTATAACACGAAGAAAGATAATGGTATCGGTAACAATCGTTTTCTTGGACACAATGGTCGTTGTATAATGTTATGCAACCCTGTTACATATTGCTAAATTGCATCACCCTGAGATTCGTAAAATTACTAAAAGTCTTGCGAAAAATAGCGATTCATTGGTGTATGTGTTGCAATCATTGCGTAATTGCAATTTGTGTATACTGTGTAGGATCTGAACTAGAGATGGACGATATTCGAATCAAAATGTGTCAAGAATACATTGAGATTTGAATAACCGTCAAGAATAGTCAATTACGACCAAAACTACGATTTTTTTCCATGATTTAATTAGAATTAGCATTTGTTATTTAAGAAAAATGTAATACTCATACTATTGTCTCAATAATTACTCATAGTTCTTTAGGCTGAAATCTATTTTAAGTACAATTTTATTCGAATATTGTCCGGACCTGATCTAAACCAACAGCCGTGATCACGCGTCCCGTGCGTGGTTTTGCGATCAGTCATGTTAAGAAGTTTACTGACTGTTAATCCTTAACAGTCAGTAAAATTGTCAGTAAAATTGAAAATGGACAGAAAAATCTGAAATAATTACTGCGTTTCAAGTTATTCATAAAAAATTCATATGAATTTTTTGGGAATTTTCGTCTACATCGTTCACACAAAATTAATTTTTTTATGCATGCATTTTAACATGGGCTTTTATGGCATATTTACAAAAAAAAATAATTGACATTTTTTTTTACATCGTTGAATTTTTAAGTATTTGGTGGAATTAATTCTTTTTTTTTCGATGTAAAAATTTTTGTTAAATTTGTAAATATGCCATAAAAGCCCATGTTAAAATGTATGCATAAAAAAAGTAATTTTGTGTAAACGATGTAGACGAAAATTCCCAAAAAATTCATGTGAGTTTGTTATGAATTATTAAAACCGCGGTAATTATTTTAGATTTTTTTGTGCATTTTTAATTATACTGACAAACCTCCTTAAAATAAAATGTTGTTCTACCAAAGTTTATGAATGCGTCGGCCATTTGGAAGAAATAACGATTGCGGGACGGCAATCGTTGGGGTAATAAAGGTCGCCCTCGTCGGACTTGTTGAACGAGCGTACAATCGATATGTGGCTCATGTCTTGTACGTGTGCCACGTATGTGTATACGTAGCGCGTCTGGGATCACGTTTATAATTAACCGAGATCGCAAATAATTATGGCGAACCTCGGTCGCGCGTTCTCATCGCCGTCGTCTATCCGAAGATCACAATAGTCAGGAATTTTAGGGATTTGCTCAAGCTCAAAACCCAAAAAGCAAGTTATTCTTTTACTAAACGGAGTATTTCAAACACGAGGCCAGAAGCTCGTAAATAAGCTATTTCAATACACATTCTAAGCCTACACTTGATTTATAGCGGAAAAAAAAATTAAAAACAGAGTTATTTTCAAATAAGTCATGGCTCCGAAAAATCTATTCTTCCAATTCACTTTAGATTTGAACAGCACATTAATCTATAAAAATTCCCAATGTCACCCTTTTATTAATAACAAATATTAGTAGTTCTTTTTCTTCTGTTGGAAGTCGAACTTTTTCTACAGCTTCTCATTCTTATGATTTTCAAAATTTCAAAATATTCAGTCACACGATAGAAAATATAATAACAATCACCTAATTGTATGTGAATATTTTTTATGAAAAAAGGTTATTTCTTGCAAGTCTATTTATCGATTCAATGTAAAATCATGATTTAACGTTTAACAATTTCCAATTTACAATATGGATGATTGATTCTTATCCCGAAACCTTCATCAGAAAAAAATTGAAAACGATTAAGAATCAATCTGTTTGTTTAGCCACAAACTCATGCAGATCCTTTTAGATCCGGGTTTTCTGCACAACTTTACAGTCGCACCGTTGGCTAAGGAAGGAAGCGCTCGATTTCTTTCGTTGGTCAAACAGTTACCGTCGAAGAATTGCTATTACGCAGCTCGATAGATCGATGTCGCGACCTTCGAACATTATGCTGCCGGTCTCTCGTCGTTGTCAAAGTATCGACCTTCTTTTGATCGTCCACGGACGATTGACTCGAACGTGCCGGCAAAAAAAATTTCACGTAATCGCCACCATACAGGGATATGGATATCAAAGCGTTCGAGTCTCGACGCCAGGTAAAATTATTTCTAAGAACTCATGCAGCAATTGAGTATGTTGCGAAGGTAATGAACGCACATCTCGTAACAGTTATTGATCACATTTATATAACTAATTGCCCATCTATAATATTAAGAACGGAAGAGCTACTAAACCGTTTTAAGGCAAAAAAGCGTGTTCATCAAGTTTTATTGCAATAAAATGTCGCATAATGATCCTGCAAACTTCGATCTTCGTAACGGTACTGTCGAGAAATTTTCTGATGGAAATATAAAATATAGCAGGTTATTTAGTAGTTAAATGTTATTTGCTAAAAATTGTTTCAAAATATACTCTCTTTAGAAAAAAAAAAAAAGAGATTTCTTTCAATGAGTTTGAGATGATAGTTTCACAATATTCCCAACATTCCCAACTTCTTGATTTTAGTAGAGATTTTTAAATAATTTTGTACGATTTTCTTAATTATTTTCATGCACTCAGAACTTTCAGGTTATTTGTATTATATTATGAACGTTGACATAATTGATAATTATATAATAATACGATGCGACGAAATTTTATTCGTATTATATAGTAAAAAATTATATAATAACACGATGCAACAAAATTTCATTCGTCTATATCATATAATTGAGAATTATATCTCTTACGCTTTATTGCCAACATCCAATCAAGTCCACGTCATATACTGACGATATTAGCAATTACGAAACCGTGAATAAAAAAAATTGTGAACTAAGTCGAAGAGAGTCACTTCATTTGTGGCTGCATATAAAACGCAGTTCTTTCGCTGCCTAGACGTCTATGTAAATCCGCGAACGATTTTAATATTCCACATTCGTCGGAACTTTTACTAAAGTAAATGATTTTTTAAAAATCGACCATTTCACGCTGTCACGCGACAAGTTACGGTCTCATGAACAGTAAAGTTGGGGTATTACGTATCATTTCCAGGTGATTATATTTCCCTTCGAATTAGGGATAGTTGTTTCAACTGCAGTGACTTTTCGTTTCAACTAAACCGAAGTGACTTTTCGTTGACACACGATAACATTTCGTTTCTTGTGATTTATCTACGTTTATACGTGATTTGATTGATTTATGATCTTTGCTCGATTAACAAAATTAGAGCTTTTGTTATTGAAATCTAAGCCAAAATAAAAGTGAATAAAGAGACCCTTACATCATCCAATGTCTGTATATTATCCTAATTTATTGGATGGATGGTAATCCATCAAAGTTTTTAATTTTTATTTATATCCAATGAGCCATTTCCTTTTATTTGCTATTTATTTGAAATAAACGCTAAATAAATCTAAATGGTAAATTTAACTTAAAGTTTCACAAAATTAAATCCTCTAGGAGCCAATATCCGTCATACAAACTTTGTACTGATTTCAATGTTCAGCAAAAAAGGATCATCGCAGAATTTGATTGATTTACAAACCTTGCTAGATTTTTACAACTGGAGCCTTTATGATTACAGTCAAAGATAAAATGAAAGTGTATAAATAGAACTTCACATCATTTAATGACCGTATTATCCCAAGTTATTGAAGTTTGGTATCTCTATTTATACATTGTTGGTCATTTTATGTTATTTTACATTTATTTGAGTTTAAAATTTCACGAAATTTAGCTTTCTGGGGGCCAATATTTGTCATGTAAGCTTTTGTTGATTTAAATGTTTAGCAAAAAGAATGATAAGGTTTACCTGGGTGAATTCATCTTCCCCGCTGCTATTATCCTCGCAATCAGAAGTATTCAACACAGTTCGTCTATGCTGCTGACTCGGACTCATGAGTGGCAAGAGGAGATGATTCTGCCGGTGCTTATGATGACGGTGATGATGCTGTTGATGACGATGCCGATTACGTCTGGTCCCTGGACTCGTTTCTGATAGATTGTTGTAAGGTGATCGTGTGGACGTCGGTCCTTGACGACGAAGACTAGGTGACAGTATTCGATGCAATACCTGACACACAGAAAAAACGAACAAGATTGCACTAAAATCTCAGTATGTTCATTTGGCTATTACGTTCATTACCACAAAAACAACTACGGCAAATAATTAAACCGAGCTCGTTTATGAGTCGATAATTTCACTCATATAATATTCTGCAAAATGGAAAACTGTGCATGAAATCTATGCAGGAATATAAGACTTAGAAACTGCATACATTAAACGATAATTTATGTCATGTGCACAGCGAATTCGCAAATCTGCGGAAAATTATTTTTCTATAATATAAAACTGTATTAAAGTTGAACCTGCATCTTTGAAAAAGCGTGGCACAAGTAATTGTCATTTAAGAAAAAGTTGAAGTAGACAAACTTCCATTTTGTCCGCAATTTTAACAGTGATTATATTGCCTCTTTCATAGCCTTTCGACTATGTTTCGCTCGTTACCGACTCGTTTACCCCGCTTTACTTCCGATATGTAGTTATCGGAAGTGGTGACACCGAGAGAAAATATTTCATTGATTCACGGCAATCTGCGCCAATGAATAGAAATACTCGAGTTTCAATACTTTCTTTTCATTGATATTAATTCAAAGAAACATTACTTTGAACCAAGAAATCGTCTGTTCTTTTACTCCACTTTCCCCACCACAGCTCAAAATGTTAAAACCTATTTTTTCATAAACTACTCGGCAAATAAAGATTACATTTTGAGAGAACGTGTAGAAGTACGGCAGGAATTGGCTAAACTAATGGCTCCTTGAAACTCGAAGCCTTTCGTTTGGGAGAACCGAAAAACAAAAAAGTGAGGTTAAGTGCAAAAGAGACAGCTCTATAGGCGGTTAACATTGGACAACGAAATTCCCAGCACTTGCTGCCATCAAGTATATGTTTTCATTAAATCAATGAAAACGTATCTTTAAAACAATGAAATTGTTACTTTATTTTATGCCCATTACGTAAATGTTTCTTTACAGGCAATGAAATGTTCTCTCTAAAATTTAAGTGCACTATCTCATTGAAATCAAATAGATATTTCGTTGAAATCAACGAAAAAAGAATCAAACCACCCATTTATTTGCCGTCAATTAAATCTTTTCTCTCAGTGTAATTTCTAAAATGATTGCAGCTGCTTTACGTGTAACTTCCATCGTTAGTTGAGTTAGTTAGGCAGTTATAGTATGTAGTTTGTTGACCGGTCGTCGCGATGGACCGACGTTTCATTGTTCCTTTATATCACTTGCCTCTTTCTCGCTAACTCGTTCGCAAGTGAAACGATTATGCTTCTATATTCAGATATGCTATATTTGTACACATCCGAATTCCCTTACAAAAATTCTTGCTAATTTGTAAAAGGATTGCAGCTGCTTTACGTTAAACTTCCATCGTTAGTTAAGTTAGTTAGTCGTAGTAGGTAGTTAGTTAAGCGGTCGTCTTCCATCATTACAGGCAATGAAATATTCTCATTGAAATTCAAGTCCACTGAATCAAATAGATATTTCGTTGAAATCAATGAAAAAATAATCAAACCACCCATTTCGTTGCCGTCAATGAAATAATTTCTCTCAGTACATCTAAATAAAGCATCATTTCGTTCTCGTACAAAAAGCTAGAAAAATGATAGTGCACCAATGATAGTACGCTCGTCATCGGGGAGTAAATAGTAGTAGCGTGGCTGTCGTTGCCCTTGGTTTTCTACGCGGTCAGTCACCTCCCCATCGTACCGAGTCATTCAAGTGCTTGCTGCGCGCACTCTTGTCCGAGAGTACGACGACCGGAAACGCCGTGTGTACGATCGTTCGCGGGCGTACCCGTTCGTACGGTTTGTTCTCTCTGCCAGGAGCCGCCGAACAGACAGATCGCAGTATGTACCTATATAGTACCTATCCCGAGTCTCGGAGTTCGAGGCCACGCGGAATTACACGTAAAGTCACTCTCGTGTGACGAAACGTCATCATCCCGTTACAAAAATTCTCGGAGATTTATATGCGTCCTCTCAATAATGCATCTGTCAATCGGTCATAGACATGCAATGATGCGATTGGGAAATGTCCGATATCTTGAAGCTCACCCGTCGTTTAATACACTCAGAGAAATGGATCTGATGAGATTATTTGAATTAATTGTGTGGTGTATTTGGAATAAATGAAATCTCATTCCAATCAAATAGAGTCTATTTCGATCAGGTTACATTTTATTTCAATCAAATAGAGTCTATTTCGATCAAGTTACATTTTATTTCAATCAAATAGAGTCTGTTTTGAATGAATCAAATACTATTAGGCCGGCCATTAAATAAATAATTTATTTGATGGCCAGACTCATAGGATTTTATTTAATCGAAATAGACTTTATTTTATGTAAATAAAATTTTATCTTATTGAAATAAATTCTATCGGTTCCGAATACAATTTTATTTATTTCAAATACACCCTATAATCGATTCAAATAAACCCTTCAGATCCACTTCTCTGGGTCTAGGATAAGTGCGCAGTGAATTATAAGAAAAATGTTATTATGATCAATAATTTAGAAATGGACGGGCAATTGGTCGATTAGTTTCACTATTCAACTATTAGTTTCCATTCAATCGAGTTGCACACGTTTGAAAAAATTATTTTTCGATGGTAAATGCGTTCACTCGAAATCAATTTCATGTGTTTTGAGTTATAGTCGAAATCTAAAAAAAACGATGTTATTACGTTGCCGAGTTACACTAAAGTTCAATTTTTTTCCTCCCAGTAGCAGATTATCTCTCTTTTTTAAACACGTGGTTTAATTTTATGATCGTACGCCAAAGAAAAAAAAATTTAGGGCGAGTGCCAATTTACAAAAAAATATCTTTTAAGAAAAGTTCAATATCGCATGTGTCAAATTCGATGATCATTGATCGAACAGTTTTATGTGGAAGACTCTAAAACATTTTGAACACGGATTTGGCTTTCTAGAATAATTTTTATAGAAAGTCAGTGTTCTTGGAATTTTAAATAGAGCTGCATTTTGCCAAGTATATATTTGTTTGTATGCATTTTTAATTATTTCAAAAACCTTGAAGTGCATATAATCTGCATATAATGTACTATAAAGATAAAACAGGAAAAACGAGAAAGAATATGGTATTCGGTATTTCTCATTGAAAGAACCAGATGAATGATTGATAAAGACGTAGATTCTTACCCTTGTCAGTTCATGCCGAACACCCTGATGATTTCTGTCGATGGCAACACTCGTGCAAAGAGCAAAGAACGCCTCTTCGTGTCTTCCCAATGTCGAGAGTGCGACGCCTCTGCGATAATGTCCCTATTGATCAAAAATACACAATCGTTAAGAATCTCTATCTTCGTAAAGGGCATTTATGGAATTCACGTTTCTTGAATACTCGGGGACATGCAACTGTGATGTTATCGGCGGACTGCGATTATTCTTCAGGGACTGTAATCACCGTTATTCATCGCATCGCTGCACATATTTGATTGCGAAAGATATTTATCCACTGACAAATATTATGGTATCATTCAACTCGTGTAAACAAATTTTTAAATAGTATACCAAAATATTGTGGCATCGACATATTTGTATGAACAAATATTGACAAAATATGACAAAATATTATGGTCTTCTTTAATTCGTGTGAGCGAATATGTAAAAAAAAGTAGCCAGTTATTATGACATATTTTAGTTCATTTCAGTTGTTGACGAAATCATGTCAATCGACAATATTATATTATCGCCTCGATTTATTTATGCTGCACATATTTGATTGCGAAAGATATTTGCCCACTGACAAATATCACGGTATCATTCAACTAGTGTAAACAAATTTTCAAATAGTATACCAAAATTATTGTGGCATCGACATATTTGCATCAACAAATATTGATAAAATATGACAAAATATTATGGTCTTCTTTAATTCGTGTGAGCGAATTTGTAAAAAATGTACCAATTATTATGACAAAATTTAATTCGGTTCAGTTATTGACAAAATCATGTCAATCGAAAATATTATATCGCCTCCATTTATTTATGCTGCACATATTTGATTGCGAAAGATATTTATCCACCGACAAATATTACGGTATCATTCAACTCGTGTAAACAAATTTTCAAATAGTATACCAAAATTATTGTGTTATCGACATATTTGTATGAACAAATATTGACAAAATATGACAAAATATTATGGTCTCCTTTAATGAGTGTGAGCAAATATGTGAAAAATGTGCTCAATTATTATGACATTATTTAATTCGTTTCAGTTATTGCCAAAATCATGTCACTCGAAAATATTATATTATCGCCTTCATTTATTTATGTATTGTAATGAATATTCACCGTACGTTGCGATAAGTTGTTGAGATATGGCAAGGATTCTTCAAGTTTATTTATAACTGTCTAGATAAGGAAGTTGAGACGCGACACCGCTGCATTCGTGTGGACTTGGTGTAGAATAAAAATGCTCACCTTGCCCCAGTCCGGACGTAGCCTTACTGCGTGGTCAGCATCCGTGAGGGAAGCTTGTGGCCTATTAAGCAGAAGCAACGCGTGGGCCCTGTTGCTAAGATGGAGTGGACTGTTGGGTGCTGTAACATAACAAATCAAAGAATTAGTCATAATTCGACTTAGCTAAAAATTTAATCCCCATTGCTTCAATTTAGTCGAGACAAAAATTTTTATTCACAACGAACAAAATTATATTATAACTAAAATTATTTTCATTAATAAAAATGCAATTAATTCTGGCATATTGTAATAGAATCCAGTGACACTATTCCAATTTCCATTAGTTTCAGTATATTATCGTTTTTTGCTAAAGCTAAATATTTATTAAACATAGCAAAATTCAATTTACGTCATACTGCGCTTCAGTGCATTCAATTTTTAATATTTATCAGCTTTTGTATCTCTGAAGTAAATGTACAATTTTTCCAGATTTTTTTAATACACTTTTTTGGTAGTATTATTATTTTTCGAATCATGATTCTTACACTCCTATTTTTTAATGGATTGTAAATTGAAAATTTTAAGATCTGCAAAACAATTACAGATAGACATAACGTACAATTTGGGTTAAAGTCAATTAAAGTAATGGCTACAAATAAAACATGACATCTCACCAGCGGTTTTTTTTTAATTATTGGAAAACGTGATTCTTTTTGTCGATTACGATATTATTAATCTTCTTTCTAATTTTTCTTGTGAAAAGTTAGCATTAGAAAGCCTCGCCAAAAACTTGAGGCCCTTGATCTTTATTACCTCTTGAGTAACAATTAAGTAATTACTAATTTATTTATTCATGATTCAAGGATTCAGGCGCCGTTTCTTAACGTTCAGTAACTCGCTTTTTAGCAAAGCCAATTGATTACACAACAAACGATAATAAACGAGAAGGACACGTAAGTTCCGTATTCTAATTCTCGAGTTTTCTACGTAGTGGGTTCTTCTCGATAAATCCGGGGCGAAATGAATTCTCCCTAAACTCTAAGTGAGAGTGTAAATTAACATCTGTCCGAATTTTTATTGCGTTAAAGCCTAATTACAAAAAAAAACCGAAAAAATGAAAATTCGGCGTTTCGAGCATAAATATGGTGGTAATAAGAGTGGTTTTCATAATCGTTTCAAAAAAACCCTTTAGTTGATATTTCACTTTCCAATTTCTAATATCATGGCCGATTTCGAAAATTATTCTCGTTCATATTATTTTGACTCTGGCTAAATCTTTTCATTAGTTGATGTTGTGATGCTTCGACGTGACAGCCTGTAATATATTTTCATTTCTTAGATGGAAATTTTGCAAATCTTAACTCGGAAGATTTCGTTATTATCGATTTTCCTACACGGGAGAATCAAACATTTGAAATCTTTGTATTTTCGTCCATTCAGATTGCTTTATCAATTCGTAAATTGATGAAGCAATCTGAACGAACGATATTTAAATAATTAATTTTTAATCATGAAATTTTTTTTTTTCGTTTTGTTGAAATTTGTTAATTATTGTTAGGAAATGAACAATTCGATATTTTTTTCGAAAAAGAAAAGAAACTATCGTGAAATGTTTAGAGGTGGCCATATTTCAAGATTTTTTTCGTAGGTGAAAATTTCAAGAAAATTTCTTTTTGGAATGGATAAACAGTATGTGCCATATTTTTTCTTGTGGGAAAACGTTCATCGTACCAAAACGACCACTTTACGTGTCCGTTTTGCCTCAGTCTCCCTTGTCCGGTTAATAGTGAAATATCTTTGAAGTCACGAAATCCCTCTTTCATAATCCACACCGGACTCTGACTTTGCGTAACGATCATAGAGCTAGACCGCCTACTGCCATATCGTACAGCGTATAATGGCTGCTTACATAGTTCCCGGTCCAGCGACCGGGTCGCGAGTTTCACAAACTCTTCAGCGACCAATTATGTTTCGCCAATTGCCGTTACGAATTTTAACGAGTTAACTAGTCGCCTCCCCCTAACAACCAATTATGGTCTTTGCGAAAGCAACGTCGGTGAATAATCGAAACAGTGAATAATGTAATGCCATACATTACTCTCTAGTGTAATGTAATAGCAATTCGATAAACCAGATTTTGTTGAGCAACTCAAAAAATTATATCCGGAAACTTAATGTCAAAGTGCATACAATGATTTATGGAGAAATGAGAAAAATAAATAAATCAAAAAATTTACTGCTTAGCTAGATATTTCATTAGCAAATGTTTTTACATTATCTAGCTAATGGGCGTATACATTTGATAATTACTTCTTCAGTAGCTGAATTGTAAGTCTCCAGGGATTCAGATTTTTTTTATTACCGTTCCTGAGTTTTACTGCTATTAGTTATTGACTCACATAGTTATTAAATATAGTTGATACATATTTAATTTTTACATTATAGAATTATTCATCTTATCTCAAGTTAATATCACTCGAGTTTGTACATGAAGTTAAATGTATTTCCACCAAAAATGATTTCATAAGAAATAGTCCGGTGATTTCATTTTTGTTGCGTCAACAAATATTTCAACCAAAGTCGCCGAGTCCTGACGGTAAAAAAAGTATAAACGAGAGACGTTATCGAAAATTGTATTTTAAGTAGAAATACGAAATGGAATACGGAAACTACTGCTGATTTTAATTGTACCATTTGCAAATAAGCTGAATACCGAAAATGAATAGCAAACAATATTCATCTCGGATGGAGGTGAAAATAGCGGATGATCAACATAACGAATTTCAAAACAACGTCTGAATCTGAAATGGTCATCATGATGAAATTCAGTGTTAAGCCATTAGCTATTTTAATCGGATATTTTATAGGCATTTCGATTGGATAGAGTTTAAAATACCGAATGGCTGAAATAGCGGATTTAAATGAAACGAACGTCCAAATCTAGAATAAACTTAATTATGAAATTTGCTATTTTAGCCATTCGCCACTTTGATCATTCACTATCTTGAACCTAACTCTCCATCAGAATCTCCCTCTTCGTTCGATAATGGTAAGAATTATAAATTAGCAACAATTTTTTGTAAGGTAATCCGCATGTGTACAAATATATTATATCTGAATATAGAAGCATATCGTTTCACTTGCGAACGAGTTAGCGAGAAAGAGGCAAGTGACACAGAGGAACAAAGAAACGACGACCGCTCAACTAACTACCTACTACAACTACCTAACTAACTCAACTAACGATGGAAGTTACACGTAAAGCAGCTGCAATCCTTTTACAAATTACACTGAGAGAAAAGATTTAATTGACGGCAAAGAAATGGGTGGTTTGATTTTTTTTCGTTGATTCCAACAAAATATCTATTTGATTTCAATGAGATAGTGCACTTAAATTTTAGAGAGAACATTTCATTGCCTGTAAAGAAACATTCACGTAATGGGCATAAAATAAAGAAACAATTTAATTGTTTTAAAGAAAAGTTTTCATTGATTTAATGAAAACATATACTTGATGGCAGCAAGTGCTGGAAATTTCGTCGTCCAATGTTAACCGCCTATAGGGCTGTCTCTCTTGCACCTAACCTCACTTTTTTGTTTTTCGCTTCTCCCGAACGAAAGGCTTCGAGTTTCAAGGAGCCATTAGTTGAGCCAATTCCTGCCGTACTTCTACACGTTCTCTCAAAAAGTAATCTTTATTTGCCGAGTAGTTTAGGAAACAATAGGTTTTAACATTTTGAGCTGTGACGGGGAAAATGGCGGAAAAGAACAGACACGATCCCTTGGTTTAAAGAAATGTTTCTTTGAATCAATATCACTTCTTTTCATTGAGTTTGAGTCATCCAATGAAAAGTTAGTATTGAAACTCGAGTATTTCTTTTCATTGGCGCAGATTGCCGTGAATCAATGAAATATTTTCTCTCGGTGTAGCAACAATTTTTCATGAAGCAGCTGCAATCCTTTTGCAAATGAGCAACAATTTTTTGTAAGGTAATCCGCATGTGTAAAAATATAGTATATCTGAATATAGAAGCATAATCGTTTCACTTGCGAACGAGTTAGCGAGAAAGAAGCGAGTGACACAAAGGAACAAAGAAACGTCGGTCCGTCGCGTTGAGCGGTCGGAGGACGCGGTCAGTACACCGTAGAGGACGAAGAGACAACAACAGAGAGACAATCGACTACGAAGCATGAGGCGCGCACGATATCAACATCGTGCAATTCGTGCGCAAGTACGTCGAACTCCACAAGCAGTGTAAACTATCAGCATCAGCGCCAGCAACAGCAGCGGCAATGTGTGACTTTCGTCGGTGGTAGTTTCTCCCGCGAATGTCGAGGTCGTTACTATCGAAGCGTTAAATCGTCGTGTTCCCTGCTATGGGCGGCTCCAACACTGCAACACCGACCCGTCTCATCGCTCCCTCTTTCTCGCTCTCGTTACACTTGCGTTACGCAACGACCACCACCAACAATGAGACATGGACTACGGGTACGTATTTCTCGACTGTGAATCACGCAGGTTTTCATAATACTGTTGCGGCTGCTGCGTCCGAGCAACGGGACAGCCTAGCCACACACACGCACTCTTATCCACATTGTAAAATCATTAGAAAAGCTTGACTTATTCCCAATCATTCAAATGGCTACCTTATAATTATCCTGTTTGCGGTGTCAATCATGTCATAATAAACTTGCAATATATAATAAAATGTTGCATACAGCCGTGAGTAATTAGGTGTTCTTGGACAGCATGTTTGTATATATTAAAGTTCGTATCAATTAAATCTTACATGATACTGGCGTATACTGAGCAGAGTTGCAAGACCCATTAATTCAAGAAACATCACATGTATGTAATGTTCACTGCACATGTATATGTGGTCAATGTGTATGCGCTGGTCAAGTTTTTGTTAGATGGAATAGCTAAACGACGAACTTAGATGCAGAACTTGTGAATCCGTACAATTTCAGTAGTGGGGATAGGACTGCTTGTGTTGGATGCTATTAGTTCCTTGTATTGCCGATATGTGGCCAAATTTTAAGGAGGACAGGGGTTCAACAAAAAAACCTGACGTGCTGTTGTAAGGAGTCGAGGGGTTTTGTTGTTTTGTACTGTTAACCATTATCAATATGTACTCATACAGACAGAAAATCTCCGGTGACCCTCGTCACTACGCCAAAGTCGATTGCAACGACTCTAGTGGCAACTGCGGAACTACGAGGCTTCGTCACTAAGCGTGCTGCCTCCATTGAAGTTTCCGGGCCTGTATCTTAGTAATGATAGCAATAAGAAGTGTAAAAATATCTACAGGAGAAGGGGCGTGACTTTCCTCTCCACAGTTGAACATTTTTTAATTATTTTCTTCCTAAACTGTTCGGCAGAAAAAACTCGAATCATTGTGGAATATGCGGAAGTAATGTCCAAATGGACTAAAACAGGGGGCGCTTCAGGATCCTCTAAATTCAAAGCCGTTTGTTCAGAAGAACCGGAAAACAAGGAGTGAGGTTAGGTATAAGAGATTATTCAATGTGCTGACGGGTTTCTCTGGCTCAACAGGCACGAAAAATGTAGTGCCTAATAATAAGGAAACACTAACAACTAAAACAAGAATAATGAAATACCAGAAATATGATCCAACGCTCAGATAAACCTCAATCGTAAACAAACAGCCACAAGATAAAACAAGATACACATGAGCTAAAGATACCGTAGACCATATTGTTCATCATGAACGAACCAGAATAGATTCATATATAAATTGAAAAGGATCCACACCAAGGTCAAAAAGTATTGAATACAATGAATAAACATCAATGACAACAAAATGGAACAAAATCTTCCAAATTGGCCGCCAATAGCCGATCATCTACCATCTACCTAAAATTCGGCCGCAGCATCAATAACAAATAAGACCACCTTCTAGCAGACTAAGCCTACAAACTATTAACCATAAGAATTACTTGTAAATTAAGTTTACAGTTGTAAGAAACGAATAAAGATTATATATATAAAAAAAAGAAAAAAAAAGGTCTAAGAGAGACATCATCACAGGCGTTTCACATTGAACGATGAAATTCCCAGTGGTGTTTCACTGCCTTGGAAAAAAAGCGCGGGTTGTACTCGAGGAGTTCGTAGCTGCGGCGAAGACACGCACGACGAGGCGGGATTCAATCCTAGCGCGGCATCAGACAGTTAGCAATGTCATTGTCTCCGCCGCGCTCGACGTGGCTATAGTCTTTTGAGTGGCCGAGGCCACTGTGAAGTGCATAGTAGTAGCGCGTCCATAAATCCCACTGAAGAGATTCCTGGACGACGTTTTCAAGTCACGCGACGTGAGCTAACGGCCAGTTCCAGATTCGCCCGAGAAATTCATCACCCGGTGATTTCGGATTCGACAGAATTTGGCAAAACAGTAGACCAAGATGTAGACGTTGAAAACGGGTTTCTCGAGCTCCACGGGGAAGCGAACGAGGTAGAGAGGAACACGAAGAGCGTCGAGAGCTTCGCCGGGTTCGTCCTCTCTACCCGGCTGGGGCAACCAGCCCAACGATGGATCGATATAGGGTTTTCCAACGAACCCGCGGTCACGGACCTACCGTGCCACACAGCCTCCCGGGTTTTATCACTCCCCGAGCACTCCTCAGTTTTAAGCCACAGAAACTCTTGGTATTTTCACCATTTCAAAATGATCCGCAGCTAATTATGCATTGTTATAAAATTTGTAAACAAAAATTGGTCGATATTTAATATTGTTATTTGATCAAAGTATTTTGATGACACCCTGAGAGAAAAGCATATTGTTTGTTTAACGATTTCACATAGTAAAACGAAGGAAGGCTTGCAATGTCTTATGGTTGAAGCGATGATGATATGGTTCAATAAAAGATACTTCTAAGGTTATTGGAAACGAATGTTGAAATCGTATATGCAACAAAACGCATATTTGAAACTATTGGAATGGATTTTGAAACTATTATCATTTTTATGATTGCTACTATAATTGGATTTGCTATAACCATAAAATATAGACGTTCCTCATGGGAATTATAGTTTATAGTTAGATTATCGCCAGTCCAACTACATTATTTTTTAAATTACCAGATTTTTCTCCCAGTGCATCAAAATTCTTGGCAAGTTTCATTTTTATTCATCCAAAGATATTCGTAAGCGGTGAAGTTTCTATTATTCAAACCCGGTACGGTCAAATAATCTCATGCCATTCAGATCAAATTCGGACAGACTACAGTTTATATTTTTTATCGAATCACCGGATGTTTTGTGTAATTCTGAAAAACACTGTTGAAAATTCTTGCAAACAGAAAAAAAGGGTTCTTCCATTTTTGACATATTTTTCAGACCATTTATGAGTTAAACGAAAATTGCCGCTAAGAGAATGTTCATTTTTCTGTTGACGTGGTTAAGGACTTTAATCTAGTTTTCGATTGACATATTTTCAACGGTATTCATAAGTTGACTGGAAATAAATTTTGTGAATAATTTATTTAATTTTTGAGTACGCTAGTCGTCGTGATATAATCCCTTTAATACCCCCGAGGGTAAAGAAGACGGATCAATGAGTTTTTGGACGACCGAGACAGATGAAGGATAGGTAAAATGCTGCCGTGAAGAAAAATATAGGCGGAAACGTTCTAAGTAGTAGGATTAACACATTGGTGACATTGACGAATCCATTGACTCCTGTTTACTCTCTTGACTAGTACCTATTTCCTGAGCGTCTGTTAACAGTATTCCATATCGCTGTGTCTGCCTCGTTCTATCTTTTCCCCTTCAGTTTTCCCAGTCATGTCAGTGCACTTTATCGTTCGCTCGCTCTCTCCTCGCGTTTAGCTTAGCTACGGGAGAGTCGCATACACCCACACCCTGTTTTACCGCCGTCTCGTCTACTCACTACGATAGCCCGGAATATAACGAGAAGCACATGCCACTTGACGTCTCTCACGTCTCTGCACCGAGTAGATGGATAAATCTCAGAAAAGTACCGTCTAGACTCTTTATACAGCATTCGAAATAGATTACTTTACGTTCGCTCTCAAGAATTTACGATATCAAAGAATTCCCGATCAAATAAATATTTTCCGGACGAATTGTCAATGTTACATAAGAATGAATATAAAACTTATTAATACTATTCGCGTATTCAGAATACGTATAGTCCGCAGAAAAAATCGGGTAAGTCAAATATCACGCATTGTATCGAGATTTAGTGTAAGCGATAAATTATTATTGTCATAATTGATGCAGATAATAATATGATGTTTCATTTTCTTGTATAAATATGAATTGATGGAATATTTTAGCATATTATTTATACAGTGAAAGAAGCACGTACTTTTCGTAACACAAGCACGAAAAGTTCCGTTTTGCGTGAGCAAAGTGCAACAAAAATAACACTTTATAGCAGGCGTTGCGAGATCCTTTCCTGCAAACTTATCTTGCTGTAGATACTTTTCCACACACTTATCTCGAATGCAGTTAATATCCCGCACATTTATCTCGTTTTTTTTTATCACTTTCTTTTATAGGCATGAATATCTTGATGCGTGAATTGAACAAAAAAAAATATTTTCTGCAACAAGTGCAAAATAGTCGCTTTGCGGAAACACCAGTGAAAACTGAGGTGACAAATTATCATCCCTATCTTTCTAACACTGTCATGAAATGAGCCACTTTCTGCCCGTAAAACTGTTATGAAAAACACCATTTTTCATGCACGTGATGAAACAACAATATTGTAGCATGACTAATTTAAATAACATTGAACATGAGCCTTATAACATACAACGAGTCGTCCTTCTTCATCCTTTTTCTACTTATGGTCGTTATACTTTTAATGTCAATGAGAAAAACATTAATCTTTGACATTGAATTTTCGACATCCGTAATCTCGAATATTAAGAATACATCACACGTGAATTCCTACTCAATTATTCAATTGACTTGGAATTACTATGCTTTGCGGCAATCAAAAAGAGATAAAGATATTTTCTGAACTGACTTATCAACATGTCATTGGTATTATTATTATTGAAAATCAATGTTCCTTCGTAGAATGAACGATATCATTTTTCATTATCTGTTGTTCCATCGCTAGATACTTGAATTCTAATCAAATCAACCATTAAGTTGGAAACGTATTCTGTTACAGTATCTCGGAAGAAATCGACTACTTTTCATACCGATTCCTCTTAGAGCGACAAACAAATCTATTATCAGAATTGTATTCCGCGAATTGTAGAATTTGTAAGTGACCTAATCCAATGATTCAAAGCAATCGTAGGTAATTGATTAAGAGCGAAAAAAACATTTTTTTATGAAGGGCAAACGACGAATAATGATAATTGATAACTACATGAAAAAAACTATTTTTGCAAAGATCCGATTGGATGGAAATTTCACAATATGAATATACAACTTTATCAGGAATATTATTCATTAGAATGTTAATATTTTCGCTGATATTCTTTGAATATACGTATCTCTTCAAGGGATACAGTAATTTATAATTGAAGAGGAGAAGAGTGACGATAAAAGCGTCCGACACTGGCAGCGTCAGTGGTAAAAGTGATAGAGGAGAAGAGAACCGAAAACGCGAGGAAGAGAAGAAGAGTACGAACTCTGCGTGGCCGGGTGACCGACCTTTACGTAACGCTTGGCTGTTTGCTGGTGACGTCTACCGCCATTGGATGCATCGTCGTGCTGCGTTGCTTCTGCTTGTACCGCCCGTCGTTGCTCGCACTCGCGATGCTGCTCCATCGTACTGCACGCTTCGGACGGCTACGCGCGCGCGTCTTACGTGCTTAGCCCGCGCATCGTACAATACCACGCGAGGCTGACCGTACTATATAATTCACAATGTTGCAGTAGTCGCAGTCGGGCTCACTTCAGACGTTCAACGCCAGACACTCGAAGGAGGGACTCGAATTCCGGCTCTACCGTTTAAGGAGGTTCCTCAGTAAAATTGATAATGCACAGAAAAATCTTAAATAATTACCGCGTTTTTAATAATTCATAACAAACTCACATGAATTTTTTGGCAATTTTCGTCTACATCGTTTACACAAAATTAATTTTTTTTATGCATATATTTTAACATGGGCTCTTATGGTATATTTACGAATTAAAAAAAAAATTCAAAAAATTTTTACATAAAAAAAAATTAATTCCACCAAATACTTAAAAATTCAACGATGTAAAAAAAATTTTCAATTTTTTTTTTATTGTAAGTATGCCATAAGAGCCCATGTTGAAATGTATGCATAAAAAAATTAATTTTGTGTAAACGATGTAGAGGAGAATTCCTAAAAAATTCAGGTGAGTTTGTTATGAATTATTTAAAACGCGGTAATTATTTTAGATTTTTCTGCGCATTTTCAATTTTACTGACGAATCTCCTTAAGGATGTACGATACGTACAGTCCCGCCAAAAGTGAGTTTCACTCCCGATGGGATAAAAATCGAAAAAAAATAATGTATATAAAACGTGCTGAAAAGATTGATTTCGCATAATAATAATCCCAAAATGTTATCAACGAATTGGTGAAAAAAACAATCGTTCAACAAACAATCAGTCAACCTAACTTTTTTTTCTAATGAAAATGATATGTTAATTCATTTGAATGCGTACGAATTTTTCCCGATTTTTATCCCATCGGAAAGTGATCGAAATTGTCCCTGAAACTCAATTTTGGCGGGACTGTACGTATCATACATCCTTAACTCAGTGGCATTGGCTCCCAAAAAAAAAGATTTTGCCTATTAAAAAAAAAACAAAAAAAATGCTAGAGGAAAATTAAGGCGTGAACGTAATATGTCATCGACCCATCAAGTCGCACAGGCTTTTGAAATTGAATATACCTAACTGAAACTCACTGACGATATCCCAATTCATGTGTTTGAAACATACATTGAAAGCAAACTAAAAATTTTATTTTTAGTTCTCTAATATACTTCATGTATTCTTTACGTCTTTTTTATAGTTGATTGTTTTTATGAAACTTACTTTCAACAAGATTTAGGATGGTGGTCAAAATAGGGAATGAAATAGCGAAATTGAATATAATAAGTGCCCGATTCTAAAATGGCCATTATTATGAAATTTGCTATTTGAGCCATTCGCGATTTTTATCATTTACTACCTTGAAATTAATAGTTGTCACTTTATATTTACTAATACGATCGTTTTCTCTCTGTGTTTGTTGGTAATGAATTTTGGTGGAACCGTAAATCTATTGAATATTTTGAAGTAACTGGTTTCTGAGATTTGAATGGAAGTTACACGTAAAGCAGCTGCAATCCTTTTCCATAGGATTTATCTCAATTTCTATCCACATTATACGCAAAATTGAACAATAAGAAATGAGGGATTCATCAGCAACACTTGTGCCTCCAAATCATCTTTTATTAACCCTACAACTGTGTCTTGTTATCCTTACAATTGTCCCTTGATCCCATTTCGATCGTTTTCTAATTATAAAGGTAAACAAGAAGACAAAAATAACTAAATACTCATTGTTCATCTCCCTTTTGTTGATCGTGCATAGAGACCATGATGTCCATTATTTACCTCGTCTAAGCGTAATATTCTTATCATTAAGTGCTAAATATAGATATAATTCAACAGGGTGGTTTTCTCTACCACCGAACCAACAGCCAATGAAATGCCTGTTCGCTAATCGGGTCACCAACGAGTCTGTAGATCTTTATAACTTCACTCAGCTAGAGATGTTTTCTTATAAGCTTCCTAATTGGATCGTCCGCTTTAAGAATATTGTGCAACGTATCCAGAATTATAACCTTATGGGGATATAACCCTTCCAGTATCATAACCAGGCCAAGAATAGACACACATTAGGATTACCTGATGCGATACGTTCAAAACTCCGTGGGTTCAGTCACTGCGCGATTATAGTTATATACTCAGCAACTTCGTGAAACCAGTGTTTCCGTGATTTCAGCCAGATAGGAATTTAATTGCTCGGTGCTGTTAAGACTCCGTCATTTTTACTATTTCGTGACGTTAGTCATTTCTTGATGTTAGCCGGACCGTGATTTTAGTGAGCCTATGTTTTTTCGATACGTGACGCATGATTTTTGTCACTTTGTGATCTTAGCCACTTTGTGGGTTTTGCAACTCCGTGATATTAGCTACTTCGTGATTTTTATAACTCCATCAATTTAGTCACTTTGTGATTTCCGTCACTCCAGCCACTTTGTGATTTTTGTAACTCCGTCATTTATGCCATTTCGTCATTTTCATCACTCCGTCCGTCTAGCCACTTCGTCATTTTTATCACTCCGTCGTTCTAGCCACTTCGTCATTTTTATCACTCCGTCCTTCCAGCCACTTTGTCATTTTCATCACTCCGTCCTTCCAGCCATTTCATCATTTTCATCACTCCTTCGTTCTAGCCACTTCGTCATTTTCATCACTCCGTCGTTCTAGCCATTTCGTCATTTTCATCACTCCGTCCTTCCAGCCATTTCGTCATTTTCATCACTCCGTCCTTCTAGCTACTTCGTCATTTTCATCACTCTGTCCTTCTAGCCACTTCGTAATTTTCATCACTCCGTCGTTCTAGCCACTTCGTGATTCTCGTCACTCTCTGACACTACCTAATCCAGTATTCTCTTCGCTTCGATCTGGCGATTCTATAATTTTTGTCACTCCGTGGCTCCATCCAGTCCATTATTTCTGACTCTCCATGATTTCTTAAAGTTCATGGTTCTAGCCACGTAATGGTTTTTGTGACTTTGTGTCTCTATTCACCCCATGAATATAGTCACTGCGAGATGTAAGCCATTTTGAAAGGTTCATCAGTTTCAGATTACGTCCGCTATCGGATTATAACATATAGCAGTCTGGGAACCCGGGGCTTGTACTAAATGGGGCGAAATGTATTGGTCATTTCGAGAGATTTAAATATAGCAGCCGGGTTTTCAATACTCCACAATATTTCAAATCATAAAACCATTGACTGTGTTACGAGGAGGCGTTACGACGGCGTATATAATGCGCGTTGGCCAAGTATCTTGGGTAATCTTTTTCTCTTCCAAGCGCCGTTGTATATTTGCTTCACTTGCTCGAACAGGCCTTGGCTTCCGTCTTATAACGGCTGCGGCCACTGAAGAGGAAGCGATGAAGAGCAGCCTTGCAGTAACTTTACTATACAAATGACACGTAACGCATTTTAAAAGCTGAGGATATAGCAGTCACAGCGGACATGTTACCGAACACTGCCTAGCATAGCTTCCTAGGTTTATTTCTACCTTAGAATGGGTTAGGGACACACGTGAGAAAACCTATAGATTACGGTACGTTTTCAACGGCGGAATCTAATGGATCTTCGTAAAGAATGTTTATGGTTTCGTTGTATTCAGTAGTTACAAATACCTTAACAAAATTGACCTATAATCGCAGTTTTCTGAAAATTTCCGGGGTATTATAATTTCTTCATTTAAAAAAAATCTAATTCTGGTTGAATTTAATACCAAACAACTTGGAGCTGGTTTTACGATGGCTTTGAAAAAATTAAGATCAGATAAATTATAGTTATACGTTGCACGAACTTAAAAAAAAAAATTTTAAGGCTTCATATAATTTGTATTATTAAAGGGAATCTTGCGACCATTGCACAAATGAAGACAGTATGATGACCTGTCAACAAAAAAGTAAACTCGATAAAAGGTCTCTCAATAGTACCTGAAGTGAGCATTAACACAAAAAAGGACAATAACTAATAAAACTATTAATTTATATGGATTTATATAAAAATTGAAGTTTTAGGTTGCAAAAGAATGGTTTACGGAAAAATATTGTATAAACTCATTTGTGATAAGATTATGTAAATTATTGCTACTCATATTATAATTTTTTGCCACGGCTCGCAGTTTTTATCGCAAACATAATCTTCCCGTTCGGTAATCTTAAAGTAAGTACAGTTAAATGGCAATTTCATATTTTCATATTTTCATATTTTCCATTGTTGTAATGTCCCGAATGTCAGTTTCTAAAGTTCAAAGGTCTACGTCAAAATGTCAGTAAATATTGTTTTCTGTACGATTGTCTGCTTATACGTAATGTTTATTCTCTTCGAAGTGCTGAACGAATAGCATTGGAAAAAACTGGACGGCCAATATCCGTTATATTATACCAGCTGTTATATAAATTGCATTAACATTTTTTTTTATCAACAACATTGAAAACACACACAAAATTCAACATGATATCAACAAGCAAGTGAATTGGTAAGTTATTTACCAAAGTAACTGCGGATAAAATTTGTTATTCAAATCCAAGTAACTTATATTAATGTAAATGCGACTCATTTTCTGAGCATTAGTCATTCTTGGTAAACAAGTTATTTGTATTATCTCAGTAACAAATTATTCTTAATACTTAGGCTTTCTGATAAAAACAGTTGAAAATAATTTAAAAGATAAAAAGCTAATGACAACAAATAGTTGATATAGATTCATATTCAACATCAAAATTTGTCATTCCTGATTTATATTTTACTCAAATACTATTCGTCCCGTTAAGAGCCAATCCTTTTTAGAGGCACCAAACGAAAAAAAACTTCTTTAATTCCTGACCCTTTTTTTAATAAAAAAAAACAGTGCAACTTGATTTATAAAATTGGTTTATAAGAAATGGTTGACCGTAATCACGTTTTACGTTAATTTAAATCTAGAATTTATTTATGCTGCAATTCCACTGTTCGACAATTTTCTCCAGAATTTCTCGATTATAATTGATGAAGTAATTTTAAAAAAATTTCTCTCTATTTTTTTTTAGCAAATATATTACGTTGGGTTATGATTGCTTATTGCAAAACAAACCAAACTTTCATTCGAGATATTTTAGGCTCACGAATTGGAAAACCCAATAGAGCTAACTCTGGACCGTTTGTATTTGTGTTCACGTCGTTAGAACGTTCTTGAGTAAGCCTTTGTGGATTGTGAGGCTCTATGGTGTGGTAAATCTATTGTGTAACGCACAGCGAAATCTAACAAGGCTCAACGGTATACGGCAAATTCACCCGCCCAAAATTTCTTCACAGGAGTTGCGGCCCCGATCACGAATACGATGAGATGGTATGAATTACGTGACGGACCAAGTATATCAACTATTACGCGAGGACTGAAGACACGAGCGTCAAGTATATACAGTAATACACCAGAGAAAATTACGTAATCACGACAATTACGTTCTATTGCTGGAATCTATTTGTGTTAGTGCATAGGGATTGCAATAACAGCCGAGTGAATGGGTTTCAACATTGCGAGTGATTATTAATTGTTATTCGCCAAAATCTTTACCGCCAAATAGTAGCCATAACAAACGCATGCGCCTTTCAACAGGAAACGGGAAGTCGAATGTCGCTGGACGTCATGCACATCGAGATAAACTTAAGCGTCTAGTCTCAAACAACCAACGTGAATGGAATTTTAAGCGCATTGAAAAAAGTATCGAGTCCCCTGAGAATTTGCAATTTCTTGCAGTTTTCACGATTCTGTAATCATGTCACGAATAATCACTGAAGCCTTCGCGTATGTTTGTAGATGGTGTGCACAGTGGCAATAACTTTAACACTGCCGGAAGTGTCGAAAGCTTTCAATTGCAAAATATATTCACAAAGGAATTAAGTGTCGGTGCTTCACCGGAGAAACAATGTGCGTGGGTTGCGATTTTCTTCTTCAGGTTATCGGTACGCGTCGATCAGCAGGAAATAGGCGCATGCTCGTTGCGAATGTCTCTACGGTATGCATCTGAGGAAGAAGCTCTCACAGCGACGCCAGAGAGAGAGAGAGAGAAAGCCGCGTGTGGCCTACTATAGTCTCTGTCGCTGCAGTGAGAGCCGCGCTATGCTTCTCGGTAGGTATTACAGCAGCCCAGCCTTTTTCACGGTCAAGTACCCCGTGCTCTCTGTGGCGCGCTCGCTTCCGTTCGATCGAGTTTCCTCGCCGAGGTTTCCACGAGCTTACTTCGCGCCGGCGGACAAGAAAGTCCTTAAGGGGCGGGAGCAGATTTAACTACCGACTTTGTCGGTAAAAACGCGCTTTTCGTAGTTACTTTCTCAGTTAAGGATGCATAATACGTACGGCCCCGACAAAAGTGAGTTTCAGAGACAATTTCAATCACTTCCCGATGGGAAAAAAATAATGATACGAAGTGCTCAAAAGATTGATTTCGCATAATAATAGTTCCAAAATGTTATTAACAAATTGGTGAAATAAAACAGTTCTTCAACAAACAATCAGTCAACCTAACATTTTTTCTAATGAAAATGATATGTTAATTTATTTGAATGCATACGAAATTTTTCAGACTTCTTTCTTTATTTTGATTTTGATTTTTTTTTTTTTTTAATGTGCGCGAATTAACGAATTTCGGATATGTGTTCGGTATAAAATCCACTACTACACTCAAGATTTTCCTGCAAACACACATATCCAAAATTTGTTATATTCTGCGGATTTTTCAAAATTAAAAAAATCAAAATCAAAATAGAGAAAAAACTCTGAAAAAATAAAAATACGGATTGAATGAAATACGAGTATAATTAGAGTATGATTTCATCCATACAACATACTCCTAATACTTTCCATTTTTTAAATATTCTGATCAGAATTGGAAAAATGCATTTAAAAAAAAATGCATATATGGATTAGCTAAAGTTTCATTACTTCAGCTCATATGCATATATGATAGTTCCATTACTTTAGCTGAAGTTTCATTACTTCAGCTGAAGTAATGGAACCATCATATATGCATTACCACATCCATTACCCAATACTTAAAAAATCGGTGAAGAATATGAGTTCCATTACTCATTCACAAAGTAATGGGTAATGGATGTATTTTCCATTACTCATTAATAAAGTAATGGGTAATGGATGTATTTTCCATTACTCATTAATAAAATAATGGGTGACGGACCTCTGCTCCAATACTCATTAATAAAATAATGGGTGATGGACCTCTGCTCCAATACTTATTAATAAAATAATGGGTGCTGGACCTCTGCTCCAATACTCATTAATAAAATAATGGGTGATGGACCTCTGCTCCATTACTCATTAATAATATAATGGTTGATGGACCTCAGCTGAGGTCCATTATTAATATGTAATGGATTACATATTAATAAAATAATGGGTGATGAACCTCTGCTCCATTACTCATTCACAAAGAAATGGGTAATGGATGTATTTTCCATTACTCATTAATAAAGTAATGGGTAATGGATGTATTTTCCATTACTCATTAATAAAATAATGGGTGATGGACCTCTGCTCCAATACTCATAAATAATATAATGGTTGATGGACCTCAGCTGAGGTCCATTATTAATATGTAATGCATTACATATTAATAAAATAATGGGTGATGAACCTCTGCTCCATTACTCATTAATAAAGTAATGGCTTGTGCTTCTGAATTCCATTATCCATTTTTTTTTTTTCATAAAAAGTATTTTCACATAAAAAATTTCACGATACTCTTTTCATGCGATTTACTCTTGCACGGGATATTAGTATGGCTTGACGCGATAGCGTTACATAATGTAACTTGTTGACCCGCGTTAATGCGACTACATGCGACTACGAGGTGAAAAGGACGCGAATTCTGATGAAGGGATGAAAATCAGAAAGGAAAATAGAGTAATCGGAGCTTATATATACTTTGCAGTGGCCTGCAAAGTACGTACTGTAGAGTAGTACATGCGCGTCGAGTGTTTATCCAAGTGACGATGAGCAGAGCCCGCACAGCTACGGACCGTTGGTGGTGCGGCCACGCACGCTTATGCGTCGCGACGTTCGAAGCCTTCTTACATAACGCTTTTTATTATGTAATTGAGACAACGAGAGAACGCGAGACGGCCCTCTGTGGTTCGCTATGTTCTCGCGAAGCTATGCAACATCGCCCAAGCACAAAAGTTCCTAAGTAACCGATGCTCGTATTCGCCAAGACGAGGAATCCCAAATAGTAATCACAAACTGGGAGTGCGATGCACCCTCAGTGAATATATGATTAATGTACCATGATACGTACATTTATTGCTTGATATTTCGTGCCAAGTTTCCTTGGCAACCAAAATAATTATTCTACGAATAAATATATAAATATACTATTAAGTCCCACGGGAAAAAAATCATATATAAGTCAATGTATATAGTCTGTATAAAAAAGTGGACATATAGAATACACTGTATTTAATTTATATGAAATTTATACGTCACAATAGTCTCCAGATTTTATGAAACGATTTTTGTAGAAACGTTATATTAAATTTGCATAAATTATATTGCACTTTAGATAATTTTTATAGAATCTTTATATGGATTGTAGACAACGTATAGAAAATGTATATGTCCATTTTCTTATACAGATTGTATGCAGATGTTTATATATAATTTTTATACAATCTCCATATCATTTTTTTTATTGGGGTGTGCATTAGAAACATAAATAATTAATGGAATTCCCAATTGTTTTATACCTTATTTTCAAGTTTTGTGTTAATAACAATGCGTAATAATTGATCAGTGTATCCACAAGTGCGACAACACTTTTGGATACTAGATAATCGATTACGATAATGTACGTACTTTTTAAACAATAGTTTTTGTTTAAAGCGAACAAATTAATTGAGAAAATTCACTGTTCCTTTTGTTGTGATAGTGTTAGTTTGTTCAGCCTTTTCAGAAATAAGATTCAACTATTTTTTTTTTTGTGAGTCTACAACATTTTGAACTCTTATGCATTATCTAAAATTCTCATTCACCATACGAGAGTAAGTCAATATTAGACATTCGGTACAATGAGAGAATCAGACTGTGTTATTGACATTAAAATTATTTTGAATAATAGTTCGTATTCGAAAAATTTTAATTATGATTAATCTTCATTATCTATTGATACTTACAAATTGTTGTATCTATTTTCATACATTGTTCATGATTTGCATACTAAATTAAATTCACTCATATAACCCGACAAAATATGTATATTTGAAAAACCGATGAAAATATCTGATTTTTCTATCAAAAGTCTATCTACTGAATATTCTTATGTGAATAAAATTTTTTTATAAAAAATGAAAATATTATGATTTGTGAGTAAACTTTAGGATATTCATCCACGGGATGAATTTTTTTTAAAATCATTTTAAGATTTCACTATGTGAATATACACAATAAATTCTAAAAATTTTGCATTACCTATTAAATATTGGAAAAAATATTTTTCCTCTTAAACAACAGAATGTTATTGTATACATTTATGATATGATTTGCGTCTGTAGAAAGACTGAAGAATGTCCGACTATAGAATCAAAATGTCTTCAAGATTATTTTGAGATCTTTCTATGTGAATGTGTAAGATCAATTAAACGAATTGTATACTATCAGATATTACAAAATATATTTCCTTTAAAATAATACCATGTTTTTATATTTAACCATCATTTCATTCAAAACTGTAGAAAAATTGAAAAATATCTAACCACAGAAGATCCTTCAAAATTTCCCAATTCGTCATCGTCTTCATGAGTAGTCATACATGTAATTCGGATTCACCGGCAACGAGCGTGATGTCTTGTTAGATAATAACGATAACGACAACGACGACGACGAGAGGAATAACAGAGGGAAAAATATATTTTTACGGACCAATTTTCTCCACGTGTACACGGTGAATTCTTAAAATTCCATACTAACATAACTATTTTTTCATTCTTCAAAAAAACATTTAAGTAATGCATCTCGAAGTCTTTGGCAAAATAATTAAAAAATTGTATTTATGAAATTATTCATAAATGTTATACAGAACTCAAATCTGTGATGACACCAAAGCATATACGACCACAGGATCAACATTTTATCAGGATTCTTTTAGGTTTCTAGATTCGTCGTCGTCTCCATACGTTTTGGTACATGTAATTCGGATTTCCCAGCAATGAGCATGTACAAATTGCTGCCTTATTACATAATAACGATAACGACAACGACGACGACCAATTTTCTCCACGTGTACACGGTGAATTCTTAAAATTCCATACTAACATAACTATTTTTTCATTCTTCAAAAAAAACATTTAAGTAATGCATCTCGAAGTCTTTGGCAAAATAATTAAAAAATTGTATTTATGAAATTATTCATAAATGTTATACAGAACTCAAATCTGCGATGACGCCAAAGCATATACGACCACAGGATCAACATTTTATCAGGATTCTTTTAGGTTTCTAGTTTCGTCGTCGTCTCCATACGTTTTGGTACATGTAATTCGAATTTCCCAGCAATGAGCATGTACGAACTGTTGCCTTATTATATAATAACGACGGCGACGGAGACGACGACGACGACGACGACGAGAGGAGTAACCGAGAGAAAAAAATATTTTTTGTGTAGATACACGGTGAATCCTTAAAATTCCATACTAACATAACTATTTTTTCATTATTCAAAAAAACATTTAAGAAATGCATCACGAAATCTCTGGCAAAATAAATGAAAAATTGTATTTATGAAATCATTCATAAATGTTATACAGAACTCAAATCTGCGATGACACTAAAGCATATACGACTACAGGATCGACATTTCATCAGGATTCTTTTAGGTTTCTAGATTCGTCGTCGTCTCCATACGTTTTGGTACATGTAATTCGAATTTCGCAGCAATGAGCATGTACGAACTGGTGCCTTGTTAGATAATAACGACGGCGACGACGACTACGACGACGAGACCCGGAGAGGCGAGCAAGTGAGTGGCTCCGGGCCGCGCGCTCGCTCGGCCGGGGCTCTCTGGTGTCAACGTAACCATTTATATAAATCTATCGTTACGTAATCTGCCGGCCGATCACTGCGAGAAGATAGATTCGGCTGGTGCGGTGCGCGCGGTACCGCACCACCAGCAGAAGCGGCGTAACGCGGTGTTCGTTCCCGCAAACCACGTGGAGTCCTAATGCTGTACAAGTACAGAAGCACTATTAGAACTCTATCCTAAGATTGCTGACGGGGATACGATTTTGCTGTGATAATCACTAACTGCACAAATTGTCTCGTTGGAATCTCGATCAACTACAATTGCTGAAATCTTCATTATAACATTTGAGGCATTTACCCATAAAAACAATAATGATAAATTGTTATCATAAATTGACATATTTTTAAAAAATGTCAATTTTGAGATGCGTGAAGACGAAAAAATCTTAGAAAAGCTCACAGCGATTTTGAGATTGATTGGTTACCAAGTTTTTTTTACTAATTTGAGCGCAATCTCTGTTTCAGTATTAGCAACTTTTTATCTCGAAAAGAAGCACTATTAGAACTCCCTACTAAAATAGCTGATGGGGATACGATTTTGCTTTGATAGTCACTAACTGCACAAATTGTCTCGTTGGAATCTCGATCAACTACAATTCCTGAAATCTTTATTATATGTGATCATAAATTGACATATTTTTTGAAAATGTCAATTTTGAGACGCGTGAAGACGAAAAATCTTAGAAAAGCTCAAAGCGATTTTGAGATCGATTCGTTATCAAGTTTTTTCTACTAATTTGAGTGCAATCTCTGTTTCAGTATTAGCAACTTTTTATCTCGAACAGAAGCACTATTAGAACTCTCTACTAAAATAGCTTACGGGGATACAATTTTGCTGTGATAGTCACTAACTGCACAAATTATCTCGTTGGAATCTCGATCAACTACAATTCCCGAAATCTTCATAAACATTTGAGACTTTTACCCGTAAAAATAAGTATGATAAATTGTGATCATAAATGGACTCATTTTTCAAATATGTCATAGAAGCAAAACCCGGCAAAAATTTTGTTATTTCATGCAGATTTTTTGACAATTTTTTCAGATCCTTAAATTTAGGCTAAAATATGTTAGCTTCAAAAAATCGCAAAAAAAGAAAATTGGAATGAATAAAAATCTGAAAAAATTTGTCAGTACTTTTTGGAGTTGGTCCAATATTATAAAAAAATTTCGACTAAATCCGTGAGGTCGAGGGTCCGACTCAGGTCGAAACGGTATGTAATGCCTCATATGTAGAGTAGGTTCGTTGGTTACAGAGCAGCGTGCAACGGATTACGTAAGCGAATCGAGAATGATTGGGGTATGATTCATAAGTGTCCATAGGAGTCCCGGGACCCCGTTGACCAGCGACCGGCTGCTGTCAGCGTTTATACAATCTGTTAAAGTTCCGTGCCGCGCGGCTCAAATTCAATTTCACGAGTGCGGATCGTCGCACAGCCGACAGATTCGATTCCCAACTGCGCGTACATTCTGCTATATCTAATCACGTCGTCGTGAGTGAAAAAAACTTAGGTGCCTTCGCGTGACAGACTTTTCAAGCAACAAGGCCGGAGAAATAGGCAATGGAACTTTCTATAGCTCGACTTTCCCCATTCCACATATACAAATGTGTGCTTAGCTGATTGTCAATTTTTTAATACGTATAGAAAAATAGACGATTATTAAACTCGTGAACGACTAAGACACTATAGCGGGATTTTTGTAATTAGAAGTGGCGAAGAAATTTTTTTTTCTTTTTAAATAATATATGTTATAATATAAGTCATGATAATGTTAACAAAACGCATATTGTTCCAAATAAACGGTTCAAATTCAATTCACATTTATATTAAGTATATAAAGGTTTATCGTTGCAATTGTTAGAAAATTGATTGGACTTTATGACTGCATATTAATACATATTTATTTTAATAAAGATTGTGACTCTGCAGACTTTATTCCATTCATTGGGATGGAATTATTTAATTATTAGATATCATATAGTGCATTTAGCTACAGATTTGGAACAGGTTTAACATTATTCGACGGTTTATAAAACGTTGTCAAGGTTTTTTAAAATATTAAAAATGTGCTCGGATCGAAATCACGGAAAACGGATTCATTTAAAAAAATGTATGTATGTAAAACGTACAGCAAGAATAAAAAATGCGATTTTACATTAAGGATGAATGATCTGTACAGTCCCGCCAAAAGTGAGTTTCAGAGACAATTTCGATCACTTCTCGATGGGATAAAAATCGGAAAAAAATAATGCATATAAAACGTGCTGAAAAGATTGATTTCGCATAATAATAATCCTAAAATGTTATTAACAAATTGGTGAAAAAACAATTGTTCGACCAACAATCAGTCAACCTAACTTTTTTTCTAATGAAAATGATATGTTAATTTATTTGAATGCATACGATTTTTTTCTTTATTTTGATTTTGGTTTCTTTCATTTTCAAAAATGTGCACGAAATAACGAATTTTGGATATATGTTCAGCATGAAATGATCTACTACACTCAAGTTTTTTTTGCAAAACGTATATCCAAAATATGTTATATTCTGCGCATTATTCAAAATAAAAAAAAATAAAAATCAAAATGAAGAAAAAAATCTGAAAAAATTCATACGCATTTTAAAAAATTAACATATCATTTTCATTTTAAAAAAAGTTAGGTTGACTGTTTATTTGTTGAACAATCGTTTTTTTCACCAATTTGTTGATAACATTTTGGGATTATTATTATGTGAAATAAATTTTTTCAGCACGTTTAATATGCATTATTTGTTTTTCGATTTTTATCCCATCGGGAAGTGATCGAAATTGTCTCTGAAACTCACTTTTGGCGGGACTGTACATATCGTACGTCCTTAAATGAAATTTCATTCTGCCTCGAACATAGATCCTCAAATATATTCTATTTATAACGACACGGATTATTATTTGACGCAATGTCAAACACGCCCCCTCCACTTTTGAAAATTTGAGGGCCACGTAGAATACGAGTGTGAACTTGGGCCATAAGTGATTACGTATTACCGACATAATCCACCCTCAACGGCGGCTCGGTTTACGACGAAATTCAATGTTTCATAATTACCTGACGTAACGTGGTTACACCATCGGGGCCACGCCAGTGCGAAGACGTAAACTCGCGCGAGTTCGTACCAACGCCTGGAGGCTCAGAAGATTCGACCAACATTTCGCAATTCGGAATCCGGGGCATGAAACGGTTATTTTACCATAGGACCAGGATAAGACAGCAAAATAAACTCGTTTCAGCACTCGCATAGATGACTCGATACTTTTAAGTATACTCCATGTATAGCCGAACATTTCGTATTAAACGTTTGTACAAAGAGAAAATATTTCATTGATTCACGGCAATCTGCGCCAATAAAAAGAAATACTCGAGTTACAATACTATCTTTTCATTGAATGACTCAAACTCAATGAAAAGAAGTGATATTAATTCAAAGAAACATTTCTTTAGACCAATAAATCGTCTCTGTTCTTTTCCGCCATTTTCCCCACCACAGCTCAAAATGTTAAAACCTTTTTTTTCCTAAACTACTCGGCAAATAAAGATTACATTTTGAGAGAACGTGTAGAAGTACGGCAGGAATTGGCTAAACTACTGGCTCCTTGGAACTCGTAGCCTTTCGTTCGGGAGAAGCGAAAAACAAAAAAGTGAGGTTAGGTGGAAGAGATACAGCCCTATAGGCGGTTAACATTGGACGACGAAATTCCCAACACTTGCTGCCATCATTCATACGCATTCAAAATAATTAACATATCATTTTCATTAGAAAAAAAGTTAGGTTGACTGATTGTTTGGTGGAAAATTGTTTTTTTTCTAGAAATTCGTTAATGACATTTTGGAATTATTACTATGCAAAATTTATCTTCTCAGCACGTTTCATATCGATTTTTTTTCCGATTTTTATCTCATCGGGAAGTAATCGAAATTTTCCCTGAAACTCACGATTGGCGAAACTGTACCTATCCACGGTTGTAAGTCCCTATTAATTCATGAAATATAGTTTATCGTACAATTCGTTTTGTAATTATGATTTCATAATAATAACCTGTAGCGATTATGAAATAGGTTGAAAACATTTCAGTAGCAAAGAACGTAGTAATTTTCGCTTTAACATTGAAAAAAATAGTAAAAATAATGGAAGAAATAATAAATGCATTACTTTATTAATGCATTAATTATGTTTTTCCATTTTTCAAAAGGATAACCGTCAACTTTTATTAAAAAATAATCATTTTTGCAGTCAAGTTCCTCAAGTTCAGTAATCGTATCATAATCGCTACATGTGATTATTATAAAATCATAATCATAGAGCTGATCATATAACAATAATTATTGCTATGATAATCAGGCATTTAAACTCTGTACCCATCATACATCCTAAACTCGGTATAAAGTGATACAAATAAAAGAAAAACCTTTAAAAAAAAGAGACTCCTGACTCCGTATCAAGTAGTTCTCATGATAATTAGTCGCTAGACAAGCTGCAAGGTCGTAGAGCGCCGCAGAAATGGGAAACGCGGCACGGTCGTCGACCGGAGTTGTGATCTATCCGAGATAGTGGCGGTAGCGTCGGCAAAGTAGCTTCTCGGTGCTTCCGGGTACGAAAATATCGTTCGAGCGCAAAGGTGGATATCCGCCCTGCGAATTCGACGATAAGACGGTGAGTAAGAGCGGCGGAGGGGAGTGAATTTCAAGGAGAAAGGGGGAAAAGCGTCTATCGCCACGAATCCCCGTTGACTGCTTCACCGATCAACGATGTCTAACACACTCGCTCTTCCGAAAATAAACAAGAGTTGTCGGTCGTAGCGTATGCACTCGGTGGCCGTTGCGACGATGAGCAAGAGACGCCGCTGCCGGGCGATCGCACGAGAGCGACAAACAGAAGAACCACCGCGGAGATGATGATGATGCTCTCTGCGGCATGGATGGCGCGCCGCCAACAGGAATCCGCACGAAGTTTACATAACAGAGTTTGACAGTAGGAGCCCTAGCACGTGACCGTGCCGGAGACCGTTTATCTTATCACTTGGGAGTGTACACGACTCGCCACACTGCCGCTCTCTCGCTCTACTCTCGGTCACCGCTCTATCCGTCTCACTTAGCCTTCACTGATATTCCTTATGTGGGAACGGAACAGCGATTCGTTTCGACGGTTTTCGTTCTTCGTCACACATGTCGATATGAAAACGCCGAAAAGCTTCTAAGTGACTATTATATATCACTTTGGGGATATTTGGATATATATATATATATATATTTGGATATATATAATCACTTGGGAGTGTACACGACTCGCCACACTGCGGCTCTCTCGCTCTACTCTCGGTCACCGCTCTATCTGTCTCACTTAGCCTTCACTGATATTCCTTATGTGGGAACGGAACAGCGATTCGTTTCGACGGTTTTCGTTCTTCGTCACACATGTCGATATGAAAACGCCGAAAAGCTTCAAAGTGACTATTATATATCACTTTGGGGATATTTGGATATATATATATATATATATATATATATATATATTTGGATATATATATATCACTTGGGAGTGCACACGACTCGCCACACTGCGGCTCTCTCGCTCTACTCTCGGTCACCGCTCTATCCGTCTCACTTAGCCTTCACTGATATTCCTTATGTGGGAACGGAACAGCGATTCGTTTCGACGGTTTTCGTTCTTCGTCACACATGTCGATATGAAAACGCCGAAAAGCTTCAAAGTGACTATTATATATCACTTTGGGGATATTTGGATATATATATATATATATATATATATATATATTTGGATATATATATATCACTTGGGAGTGTACACGACTCGCCACACTGCCGCTCTCTCGCTCTACTCTCGGTCACCGCTCTATCCGTCTCACTTAGCCTTCACTGATATTCCTTATGTGGGAACGGAACAGCGATTCGTTTCGACGGTTTTCGTTCTTCGTCACACATGTCGATATGAAAACGCCGAAAAGCTTCAAAGTGACTATTCAATCTGTAGTCCGTCGTCGTGCCGGTTTATTTAGTGATTTATACTTTTTTTTCTTTTTTTTTTCTTTATATATCCCCCATGGAAAAAAAGTATAGGGTAGACGTACCATTTGTGGCCACTGTACCATTAGTGGCCACACAAAAAATGTATAGATCAATTCATCATTACTTTAATCTATAGAAATTACTAAATGAGTTTATTCTACAATAATCAAAGCAAACTTAACATTTAATATTCAATGCTTAGGATGCCTTATTGCTTAATGAATGATGTTCAAAGCCGCTTACACCATTTGTGGCCACCACTGTCATTTACATGCAATAGGTATGGCCACAAATGAATCAAGTTGATGGCCACATACGGTACTAAGATGGCCACAAACCGTACTTCTACCCTACTTGAGAAAATATCGAAAAGTATATATTTTATACCACAGTGTGCGTGAAGTGGCACTTCTCGCACTAGTGGCATAAAATTGTATACGGTACTCGTGCGAGAAACGTTTTCTGATCTCGTGTGATTACAACACTCGCGTTCGGCTCGTGCTGCAAACTCACACTCGTCGCGAAAATGTTTCATCGCACTAGTATCGTAATGTACTATTATATACCAACTATACTTTGGGCGAAAAATTTGAAATATTGGATGTAACTTTTAGTATACTTACAAAGTGTATACGATGGTATACTAGTATATTCAATTTCAAAAAATTCAATGTTTTGTTTCGTGACGATTTTCAAGTCACGATCACAGTTTGTTTGTTTGATTGCTGTGAATCGAATACTACTGTTTTGGTAAATACTTGCGCGATATCTGCTCACGAATGATAAGAAGCGGCGGAGAAATTATTGTTTTTTCCTCGTTTATTTTTCCGTTGACGTTTAGTGTATCTAATAAATTTGATAATACATGAAAAATCTTACAAAGTGAAAATAAAGTCCCAAAATTAAATGATTATTTTATAATTTTGAAATATGATTTTTTTAAATAAGTACACATTATAATTCTGACCAAAGTTAACCGTATATCAATAAGTATCGTTGATTAATTATCCATATAGTTGATAACAACCAAAGTTTCTTAAATTTGTACGAACGATTTCACGATAATATAAATTATAGTTGATGTTAACTTGTCTAAAATGCATTGTAACACAATATTTGCTTATTCATTTATAAATGAGGCTTTGTTTAAAGAAATTGAATCTTCTTTCGTGATTTTCTTTCTTTCTTTCGTGAAGATGTGAGGTTATCACCGATACACTCTTTCACTCCGATTTTACAAGCAGAGACAATTTGATTCTGCAACATTTACAGAATTCACTCTATACAATTTTGATGGGTTAGATTTTTAATTTGTCATTAATCAAATAATGCTGTTATATTAATTCTAAATGCAATGCAGATGTGAATAGATGTTCGATAACAATACATTGTTTTTTTGTTCATTCATTCCTACATCAAGCGTTTCATCAACAAATCAACAGAATCCCTAAAAAAAACATCAAAATCTATTAAATTACATCCAAACATCCGAAACTATTGTACATAATCGTCAAAGGCATCGTGAAAAAATGTTTAACTGCGGAGTTTCTGTGATAAGACAAAAGATATCTGTATAAACAAATGATCGCTAAAAATACATTGTTTTTTTATTCATTCATGTATCGATGATTTGATCGACAAATCAACGAAATCTTTAAAGAACATCAGAATTGATTACATTATATCAAACTTTTCAAGGCTATTTGACGTAAATGTAAATGGATTTATGTCAAAATTGAAAATGCGAATTTCCAGTGTCGAGATAAAACCTATGTAACAAAATGTCATTGAGATTTAGTATCAATACAATGATTGATAAAAACCCTGCATTCATCAGTTTGTTACAAACGATTAGTGAGAAATGTCACATTATATCAAACTTTTCGAGGCTAATTGACGTGAACGTAAATGGCTTCACGTGAAAATTGAAAATGCGAATTTCCATTGTCGAGATAAAACCTATGTAACAAAATATCATCGAAATTTAGTATCAATACAATGATAGATAAAAACCCTGCATTAATCAGTTTGTTACAAACGATCAGTGAGAAATGTCACATAATTACATTATATCAAACTTTTCGAGTCTATTTGACGTGAACGTAAATGGCTTCACGTGAAAATTGAAAATGCGAATTTCCAGTTTCGAAATAAAACCTACGTAACAAAATGTCATTGGGATTTAGTATCAATACAATGATTTATGAAAACCCTGGTTTTATCAGTTTGTTACAAATTCCTTTACATAAATCTCAAACGATTAGTGATAAATGTCACATGTGGGGTTTTCGGTAGATGAACGAATAGTAGTGTAACGAAAACGTCAATTTTACTGGGCCTTAGGATAAGCATAAGAAGTTGACAGGGCTGTTATGCCGGTCGAGAGAGACATGGCGATAGCACCGATGAAATATCGAGATCTCGCGTTGGCGTTACAAGCGAACTATCGAGATAGTTACGTGGAGAATATCGAGCGTGGCGGAGAGGCTGACGCAGAGTGTACAAGCGGCAGTACAGCAGTAGTAACAGCGGCATAGGCTCAGACTTACGTTGCCACGATCTATACATATACCTCTACGCCCGCTATGCTTTTGCTATCGTGATCGTTACGTGGAATCGTTTCGCAATTTTGCAACACGGAGCAGACCAGCAGCAACAGCGCCACGATTACGTTCCCCGACATATCGCTGCTCGTGGAAAGCGATTTTTCGTGTAAGCTTATATGTATACGTTAGTGGGAATAAAACACGACTTCCACATCAGTTGGTTTCGAGTATTAAAACAACTGACTGTACAATCTTAAATTTCACATACCGAGTATTAACATTATAATGGTTTCATGAATCTCGGCTATGCTCACCATTTTTATGAACCTCGAGTTAATGACGTGGAAAAGTTACGTAAGGATACGTTTAATTTTTTTTTTTTTAGAAAACTTTTTTTCATGCTATGGAATTAAGAGAACCTAGTCATTAGAAATATATAAATAGATCTCTGTATATTATGAAAAGATATCGCCGCCGCCGCCGCTGCCGTGCACAAGAATCTAAATTATCGAAATTTGCAATATTTTTAAAATTTGCAATATTTTTAAAATTCGCAATATTTTTAAAATTTGCAATATTTTTAAAATTTGCAATATTTTTAAAATTTGCAATATTTTTAAAATTTGCAATATTTTTAAAATTTGCAATATTTTTAAAATTTGCAATATTCTTAAAATTTGCAATATTTTTAAAATTTGCAATATTTTCAAAATTTGCAATATTTTTAAAATTTGCAATATCTTTAAAATTTGCAATATCTTTAAAATTTGCAATATCTTTAAAATTTGCAATATTTTTAAAATTTGCAATATTTTTAAAATTTGCAATATTTTTAAAATTTGCAATATTTTTAAAACTTGCAATATTTTTAAAATTTGCAATATTTTGCAATATTTGTTTAAGATATCATATTCCTTTTAAAAAAAAACCATTTACCGATGATTAGTACATAGTGTCGTCGTAATCTGTAATGTCATTTAAATTTCTCATAAAAGCATCTTTAAAAAAAACCTGATCGCCGGTGGGAATAAACACGACTTGCTTTTCAGTTGGTTTGTAATATAAAAACAATTGGCTGTAAAATTTTTAACTTCCTATACAGAATATTAACATTATTACGATTCCATGAATCTCAGTTGCGTTTTTATGTCTGATACAGATCGCGACATATCAATCGCTCACAATATTTATGATCCTTGAGCTTATGACGTAACCGAGTTATGTAAGGATCCATCTAAAATTATTGTAGACATTTTTTTTTTATGGCATTGAGGGGACCAGTCACCTCAAAACGATAATAGGAAAATGTATTGATCATACCCATCATTTAAAAAGTTTTATTGTCGATGGGAATAAAACACGACTTAAACTTCAGTGGCTTTGGAATATTGAAACAATTGCCTGCAAAATCTTAAACTTCCCATACAGCGAAATGAAACTAAGAGTATTTCATGGCTCTCAGCTCCGTTACAGTGTCTGATAGAGATAGTGACTAATCGATGACAGACTTGCGATCATCGATGCGCCACGATGAGCATGATACCGATCACTCACAATGTTTATGATTCTCCAGCTTATGACTTAGAAAAGTTACGTAAGGATACGTTCGGTATTCATTTAAAAATGTTGTGTTTTGCTCGGGAATTAAGAGAACCTAGTTGAAAAAAAATCATGAAAAATATAATGCATTGATGCTATTGTGTTGAGAAATCTTACTTTAAAACCTCCTTAAGTAAATATAATAACGCCATAATTCTACAAATTTGTAAAGACATCTTGTGCACCATATTATTGTGAGGTGGATGGAAAGTAAAATTTTCAACACGGCGTAACATTAAAAAAAAAAATTGTTGAAAAAACTCTTTGGTGACTGATAGAGATCGCGAGAAATCGATCAGAAAGATATCGATCGCTTCGCTCATAATGTTTATGATCCTCGTGATTTATGAGGCATTTCAACGGTCGAAAAGTTGTCCACTCTCGAAAAAATTGAAATTTTGTTAAATTATTTCATTATTTTAAAAAGAGAAGTGTACATTTTTTCAAAATTTTTGGACCGCATTTTTTCGAGTTTTTCAAGTACGATTAAACAGAAAAATGTTTCGGACAAAAAAGTTGCAGTTTTGCATAAATTTTGTGAAAAAAATTTTGTTCGATTTTTTCGAGTTTAAAAAATGACAATTTTCATAAAAAATGTACGAAAGTAATTTTTTTCGGTCGGTATGTCACTTTCGATTTATATAAAAAAATGACAGAAAATACTCTGAAGTGTGTACAATAACACGTATTTTTTTTTAGATGGCTCCATCAGTTGTTCCAAAGTTATGCTTTGCTTTATTATTATGACTTTTTTTTTAGAAAAATCAATTATTATTAAAAATTATTGCCTCACAAATTGTTTCTTTCATAATTTTAGACAAAAAACCATCTACAATAATAATATTAATGTTTTGGAGCTTATTGGAGCATAATTCATCGGTAACGTACATGGAACTCCATTCAACTTGTTTGAATACTACGCTATATATAATCACTCGTTCAAAAAATTCTATTATTAAATTAATAATTTTCTGTCCTAACGTTATATTTTTTGTTATTGTTGTTAACACTAATCACAATATAAGAACTGGGAAAAAGTGAAGCATAAATAGATCGTTTCAAGTTATTCATTTTTCTGGAAAGCATAAATAGATCGTTTCAAGTTATTCATTTTTCTAGGAAGCATAAATAGATCGTTTCAAGTTATTCATTTTTCTAGAAAGCATAAATAGATCGTTTCAAGTTATTCATTTTTCTCATATGCATTTACGTAAAGGTACAATAAATGAAATTTTTTTAAATTATTCATTTTTTTTATGGATTCAAGGCGCAGAATTATCCCAAATTATGATATAAAAAAGATAAATCATTTTGAAACATGTTTACAAGTCAACGTTTTTTAATGAATTTTTATAAAATTATTCATACTAGACAGAAAAAAAATTTCCGATTATTGACCGAAGAGTGTCAGAAAAAAACCTAATAAAAAAACTATTAATTTCCTGATAGAGATTGCAAGAAATCAATGACAGTCGCAAACATCATCGCGACTCGATGAGAGAGATATCGGTCGATTCACTCACAATGTCTATGATCCTCAAGCATATACCTAATTACGTAAGGATACTTGAGGCGAGGACTATAGACAGTGTATTATTTTTTCTGGTCTGTTACGAACGTGGCCACGCTTCACTCGAGAAGGAAACCTTGAATTATCCTGACGTTTATAATTTCTAATGTAGTATCCATATATGAATATGTACTCAAGTAACCACAGATGACTCCACGTGGAAAGATAAAGGCGATTAGAAATAACATATTACATGGCAGGTTACATGACCGTCGCGTTCAGTATTCACTCATTAGAAGCGACAGATCAATTTTTCTCACGTATCATGCCGAGAAAATGAATGATATTCACGTCTCGTATGTTGTCATTACCGATGTCAAGTAATCGAAGGTGGACATTATCTAAATCCCCTCATTAGAATATTTAAAAACTTATCGTCGATTCTTGATTTCAGTCTAAGAATTAGTCAGATCCGAAAATAAGAAGAATTAAAAGAATTTTCATTAAGGGGACCAAGTCAGCTAAAAAATGTTAATATAAAATATTAATTTAAAAATAGCCATACTGTACATAATCAAAATTAATTTCAACGACTTACAGTATACATCAAGCACTAATATTGTACAATTTTGTGCAGTGATATGGTGTACCATAAGATTATGGGAAAAAGTGTAACTTTTTTCATTTGTCGTCAACTTCAGATCAAATCGAATGGCAGAAAATAAGTTTCGATGGATCATTTTGTTGCTAAGAAAAGACATTCCGGATTGAATATAGGATTTTTCATCCGATGGTGTAAAAGAAAGTTATCAATTTTAATGTGAAAAATTCTGATTTTTGAAATTTTGAAAAATGTGCAGAATATAACAAATTTTGGATATGCGTTTTGCAAAAAAATCTTGAGTGTAGTAAATAGTTTTATGCCGAACACATATTCAAAATTCTTTATTTCGCGCACATTTTTGTAAATAAAAAAAAAATAAAAATCAAAATAACGAAAAAAATCTGAAAAAATTCGTATGCATTCAAATAAATTAACTTATCATTTTCATTAGGAAAAAAATTAGGTTTCCTGATTGTTCGTTGAACAATTGTTTTTTCACCAACTTGTTAATAACATTTTGGAATTATTATTATCCGAAATCAATCTTTTCAGCACGTTTTATATGCATTATTTATTTCCGATTTTTATCCCATCGGGAAGTGATCGAAATTGTCTCCGAAACTCACTTTTGGCGGGACTGTACGTATCATACATCCTTAAGAGAGTAAGATAAAAAATTTGTAATTATTCAAAATGTGATGTGACGGTATTTTTTTAACTTACTAGATTTCGTAAATCATCACAGATTAAGAATAAAATTGGAATAAAGATGCAAATTATTTTTTTTGAATGTGATACATAAAATGCAATGTTTGCTCTGTATGAGTTAGTGTTAGGACCGCGTATTTAGAACAGGCAATACGCAGTCAACTCGTCGAAGCTCTCGAGAGGATGAAGATTCATGGTACGATGAAAGAGCCATTTCATCGGACAAAATAGTGAATCACAAATGACGATGTGCTCGTTCCCGTTCATACTACGTTGTAGCGGTAGCGTGAGTAAGAAAATCGGACGCGGCGCGATAGCTGCGGCTTACGTAATTGCGCGCATTGCGCTCGTCTAGTGACCAAGCAAGACACTTGAATTCGTGCCGTGTGGGCGAATAAATTCACGAGAGATTGAGAGAGAGAGAAAGAGAGAGAGAGGTGAGAGGGAGATTCTCGAATTTGGTACGGAAACGCGATATTTTCGTGGTTCAATCCGTCGCTTGCCAAAAATTTTATCTCACCTATAATATAGTCAATTCGGTTTCATACGCGCTATAGAAAATCTCCGTCCAGCAACGAAAAATTCAATGTTCGCAATACAATGGATAAAATAAGTCGTAACGACGTTACACAGACGTGAAAGTTTTTTTGTAGAAAGGTCACCGAGTTATTACGAGATGAAAAGTCTTATCATTGATTTTATCGTATACCAAGACGGCGATACATTATATAATCAGTGTGAAATGAAATATTTGAAAAATAATTAATTGTCGGGTACTTGTAATGTGGTATTTTCAGCTCGGATAAAAGGTCCGAAGGGCTGAAGGACAACGGTCGATGGCCTATTAGCAATACACTGTGAGAAAAGTTTTCATTGACGATAAAGAAATGGGTGGTTTCATTCTTTTTTCATTGATTTCAACGAAATATCTATTTGATTTCAATGAGATAGTGCACTCAAATTTTGAAGAGAACATTTCATTGCCTGTAAAGAAACATTTACTTAATGGGCATAAAATAAAGAAACAATTTCATTGTTTTCAAGAAAAGTTTTCATTGATTTAAAGAAAAGTTTTCATTGTTTTAAAGAAAAGTTTTCATTGATTTAAAGAAAAGTTTTCATTGTTTTAAAGAAAAGTTTTCATTGATTTAAAGAAAAGTTTTCATTGTTTTAAAGAAAAGTTTTCATTGATTTAAAGAAAAGTTTTCATTGTTTTAAAGAAAAGTTTTCATTGTTTTAATGAAAACGTATACTTGATGGCAGCAATGTAATCTTTATTTGGCGAGTAGTTTAGGAAAAAAAAGATTTCAACATTTTGAGCTGTGGTGGAAAAAGTGAGCGAAAATAACAGGAACGATTTCTTGGTTTGAAGAAATGTTTCTTTGAATTAACATCACTTCTGTTCATTGAGTTTGAGTCATTCAATGAAACTCGAGTATTTCTTTTCATTGGCGCAGATTGCCGTGAATCAATGAAATATTTTCTCTCGGTGTGGGGAATTTTTGATTTATCCTAGTGCAGATATGTTATGTTTTTACATGCATATCTTAAGGGGATTGAACGCGATTAACAAGTTAATTGAAATCAACAATCTGCAACAGAGGCCGAATGCTTTTCTCCGTCGATGCATTGAATCGAGTTATTCTAAGATTCGCGATTGGACTGCGTTGCTTCGGTTGTGTACGAATACTGGTTGGGTCATATCTATCTAAAGGCGATCTCGTATCCGACTTTGGCAGAGAAAAAGTAAAAGAATAAAAGCGACATCCAAACTCTATCGTCGCCTTGACACGGTTTGGAAATGTTATATACCCATCCGATTAATTTCGTCCACGCGAGGCGTTGCATAATCGAAACTCAGTGGAGCGCATTCACAATATACCTGGAAGCTTGTAACGAGGAGAAGAAGAAGGGTTGGAGTTTCTGGTGACGAGCTGACATTTCGGTGACCGTTTTCTACGTGGTTAACCACGTTACAAAATTGTAACGCTTGTGGAAATTCTTAAACGCTCAAAAATGTGGCATAAATACCTCATTTTGATAAAATCAAAATTTTAACTAGTCTGCACAAGAGAAAAATGTGAAAGAATTAACGTGTCATTAAAGACACGGTGAATATTTTAGTTTTAAATAACAATGAATAGGACACAAGGTTATTAATAAATGGACACTCAATTTTGAGCCAATTTGTTATTACTTTTGAAATGTGATTAAAAGGTTTCCAATTACTAATGATTTTTTTGTAAATAATGTCTATAAGAAACTTCGGGTATATTAATTGAGGATTCGTAGAGTAAACTGCTGAAAATGCTAATTTCGAAAACGTGAAATAAAAAAATTACCACATTTTGTTCAGAATATTCGGCGAATTCATTGAATATGAATAATTAAGATTTTTTGTTACGCGCTCGTCATTTTTTCAAACTGAATTATTAATCATTAGCATTATGATTATTCCTGGTTTTTAATTTCATTTTTTCCTAATATTTCTCTTGTTCGAAATAACTGAATTTCATTTTGTATCTACTATGTTCTACTATGCATTCCTAACTCTACTTTACTTGCTGCATTTCGAGGGGCGTAAATACTAGTGTGAAGAATCGAGTTGCCTCTTTCTGTATGGGTTAATAGCATGCAACGATTTCACGAAAGTCGTGCATGTTTCATACTGTAACAAGCTTTTGACTGCAGTTTAATCATGCAACGTATAGGTATAATCAATATGGATTGCAGAAACTTCGTATAAATATTATAGAGACTAGAATCTACTTGAAATTGAAGGATGTATAATACGTACAGTCCCAAAGTGAGTTCCAGAGAAAATCTCAATCATTTCCCGATGGGATAAAAATCGGAAAAAATATTGCATATAAAACGTGCTGAAAAGATCCATTTCGCATAATAATATAAGGCGATGTCAAATTAAAGAGAATTCAGTTATTTTCTTTAATTTCACTAAAAAAATAATCCAACCTTTATATACTGCATTAATTTTACGGTTAAAATATTTTCTTTTTTCCGTCGCAATTGCAAATTAATTTTGAGAATAAAATTTTTCATATCGTAATCGCCGACAGCCATTATAAATTAGTCATCTGTAAACGCATTAAGCCAATTTGTCAAATGCATTCGAATAAAATATGAATTTTGTTCAAATAAACTTTTAGAGTATGTGTTTGCATTAAAAGTTTCGGTCACATCAGTGCCGCATGATAAAAAAAAAATTCTAAAAAAATTTTTCGTTTCTAACTTATCCATTTATACTTCAAGGGCCGATTAGAATAAATATTTTTCCATGCACCAAACAAAGGATGTCACGTTTCTCGTTTAAGCCTTTTGATCTTAACGTATAACGTCGACAGCTGAAAGTCGGAGAACCAAAACGTGTACGTTATAAGTAGTCCAAGCTCTGCCCTTCTGATTTTAAGCATTCGATATACAAACCAACGGCGAAAGCAGACAACTATAACTCCAGAAGCAGTAGCATGCAGAAAACGAATCGGACTGGCTGGCCTTCGAGTGAACGACGTCGGCGGGCGCGTTCTCGTCCGCGCAGCGCTACACCCAACATTATAGGCGGTTTAATGCACGCTCTGCCGCCACCGCTTCATTTTTTTTTGGTTTTTCTGTGTGGGAGTCGTTCCTCAGCGAGACTCGGCGGGAACTCAAGCATTTTCGAACGGCTATGTATCGATAGAGACTTTATCCAATGCCCGAATCCTCACCTAGAGGGAGGATTTCATTAAATCCAAAGAAATGGGTGGATTGTTTTTTTATTTCATTGATTCCAGCAAGAAATTTCTTTGATTTTAATGGAATCAAATAAGTCTTGTTACGCATGATGCACGATCTGCCGCCATCGTTTGGTTTTCTTGCTTTTTGTGTGTAAGCCATTCCTCGATGAGACTCGGAATTCAAGCTTGTTCGAATGGCTATGTATCGATAAGCCTATCCAATGCCCGAATCCTCACCCAGAGAAAGGATTTCATTGTATCCAAAGAAATGGGTGGATTGTTTTTTTATTTCATTGATTCCAGCAAGAAATTTCTTTGATTTTAATGGAATCAAAGAAGTCTTGTTACGCTTGATGCACAATCTGCTACCATCGTTTGATTTTCTTGCTTTTTGTGTGTAAGCCGTTCCTCGATGAGACTCGGAATTCAAGCTTGTTCGAATGGCTATGTATCGATAAGCCTATTCAATGCTCGAATCCTCACCCAGAGAAAGGATTTCATTGAATCCAAAGAAATGGGTCGATTGTTTTTTTGTTTCATTGATTCCAGCGGGAAATTTCTTTGATTTTAATGGAATCAAAGAAGTCTTGTTACGCTTGATGCACGATCTGCCGCCATCGTTTGGTTTTCTTGCTTTTTGTGTGTAAGCCATTCCTCGATAAGACTCGGAATTCAAGCTTGTTCGAATGGCTATGTATCGATAAGCCTATCCAATGTCCGAATCCTCACCCAGAGAAAGGATTTCATTGAATCCAAAGAAATGGGTGGATTGTGTTTTTATTTCATTGATTCCAGCGAGGAATTTCTTTGATTTTAATGGAATTAAAGAAGTCTTGTTACGCTTGATGCACGATCTGCCGCAATCGTTTGATTTTCTTGCTTTTTGTGTGTAAGCCGTTCCTCGATGAGACTCGGAATTCAAGCTTGTTCGAATGACTATGTATCGATGAGCCTATCCAATGCTCGAATCCTCACCCAGAGAAAGGATTTCATTGAATCCAAAGAAATGGGTGGATTGTATTTTTATTTCATTGATTCCAGCGAGGGATTTCTTTGATTTTAATGGAATCAAAGAAGTCTTGTTACGCTAGATGCACGATCTGCCGCCATCGTTTGATTTTCTTGCTTTTGGAGTGTAAGCCGTTCCTCGATGAGACTTGGAATTCAAGCTTGTTCGAATGGCTATGTATCGATAAGCCTATCCAATGCTCGAATCCTCACCCAGAGAAAGGATTTCATTGAATCCAAAGAAATGGGTGGATTGTGTTTTTATTTCATTGATTCCAGCGAGGGATTTCTTTGATTTTAATGGAATCAAAGAAGTCTTGTTACGCATGATGCACGATCTGCCGCCATCGTTTGGTTTTCTTGCTTTTTGTGTGTAAGCCGTTCCTCGATGAGACTCGGAATTCAAGCTTGTTCGAATGGCTATGTATCGATAAGCCCATCCGATGTCTGAATCTTTACCCAGAGAAAGGGTTTCATTGAATCCAAAGAAATGGGTGGATTGTTTTTTTGTTTCATTGATTCCAGCGAGGAATTTCTTTGATCTTAATGGAATCAAAGAAGTCTTGTTACGCTTGATGCACGATCTCCCACCGTCGTTCGATTTTCTTGCTTTTTGTGTGTAAGCCGTTCCTCGATGAGACTCGGAATTCAAGATCAAAAAACAGGATCCGCGAAAATCAATTATATCAAAACAAAACTTTCCATATAAGGAAGTACTAAAAAAAACTACTTCAAGGGGCGGTTAAACCTACCCAGTTAAAAAAAACTGCAACTAATTTTTTACAGGACACCGAATGTTTTTTCGCTTAAAGAAAAACGTTACTATGCAACCAGCTGCGCCTCAGAAGACCACCATTCTCAAAATTTTTCAGTCTAGACTTCGAAAGAGTAATATGATATTATAGAAGGTATTGCAGTTATTGCACCGTACCTTTTGAAAATTGGAAAAAAAATAATTTTTCCAACACTATTATAACCTCTCCATTCCGCATGATGTAAAATTTTCATTTTTCCCAAAAAAAGATAAATTTTCTCATGGATTTATCGCCCTCCCCTAACATTTCGCGTCATAGTGAGTCACTAAGTGACCCACGAGTTTTCGCTTGGATAAAAAAATGTTCATTATTCACTATTATGATCATTAATAATAATAACAATAATAGAACCAGAATATATTCATATAGAAATTGAAAAGAACCCACACCAAGATCGAAACATACTTAATACATGAATAAACATCATTAACAACAAAATGGAATAAAATCTTCCAAACCGACCGCCAATAGCCGATCATCTACCTCAATACCAAGTATTTTCAACTACTGACAATCAATGAGTTTTCTCATTTAGGAAACGAAAAATTGCGGGTTAATGTGAAGAGCTGCGATGTCGCTAAATTTATTTTGACGTTCGATCAGAGTCAGGAAGTCAGACGAGGCACCTGACAGTCACCCGTGCCGATACACTACTGGGAGAGTCTCTGGCTGAGCGCCGTAGCAGCGCAGATCCGTAAGCACATGGCTCCGCGCACGCATCAAGCCGTACGAAAAGACAAGAAAGAACGAAGAAAGAAAAAGAGAGAGCGCCGCCCCACGAACGCAACAAATAAAAAAGAAAAAAATCGACAGGCGCGCGAGACCCGAGAGCTTCTCCTCGACCTGCTCGCGAGCATCAAAGTGCACTCGTGGCCCTGACACGATACTCCCGTTCCACCCCTTTCCCACCCACAGAATCGTTCTAACCCAGAATTCCCTTCGTCCCTCTCGGAATTCTCTTCTCGGTGCAATACTGTATTTTTCTTCGACTCACTCTTTTTCTTACTTTTTCTCCAAACTCGTCGACGATGGCCTCGAGAATTCATGGACATGCTCCAATTTCTTTGTTCGATATAACTCTGACTCATGTGGGCCATTTTCCACGCATTCCTCAAATCGATACTACGGTTTACTTTATCTTTGGGGTTGACGCGGGTCGGGAGAATTATTCAGTGTTATGATTATGAAAAATAACTTATCGAAAAAAAATTATCTAAAGTCGCTGCCTCGAGCGAATTCAAGCCTTTGATAATGTTGCACTTCCGGTTTTTTTAATAACGCGAATAGCAGAATTGATTTTGAGATTATGTTCTTATGGTAATATAATTCATTGATTGTAATATAATGTGTGAACTTTGGGACAGCAGCTAAAAATGGTATTTTGACATTAAATTTTATGATATTGTATCTTTGAAAAAAAAACGGAAAAACACCGTTAATGCATTGCGAGAATAATTGTGGACTGTGCTCCTAAATTTAAAAAAAAATCATCCCTATTCAAAAGCTTAGTACATAATTTCATAATCGCTGTAGGTTATTATTCTTAGATCATTATTACAGATCTACAAGACTGGTAGTTTGGTGCCTATGAAGTGACAGTGTCTATTAATAATTCAAGTCTTTAATAATGTTGTACTTCCGGTTTTTTCAATAACGCGAATAGCAGAATTGATTTTGAGATTGTGTTCTTATGATAATATAATTCATTGATTGTAATATAATGTGTGAACTTTGGGACAACAGCGAAAAATGGTATTTTGACATTAAATTTTATGATATTGTATCTTTGAAAAAAAAACGGAAAAACACCGTTAATGCATTGCGAGAATAATTGTGGACTGTGCTCCTAAATTTAAAAAAAAATCATCCCTATTCAAAAGCTTGGTACATAATTTTATAATCTCTGTAGGTTATTATTCTTAGATCATTATTACAGATCTACAAGACTGGTAGTTTGGTGCCTATGAAGTGACAGTGTCTATTAATAATTCAAGTCTTTAATAATGTTGTACTTCCGGTTTTTTCAATAACGCGAATAGCAGAATTGATTTTGAGATTATGTTCTTATGATAATATAATTCATTGATTGTAATAGAATGTGTGAACTTTGGGACTGCAGCGAAAAATGGTTTTTTGACATTAAATTTTATGATATTGTATCTTTGAAAAAAAACGGAAAAACACCGTTAATGCATTACGAGAATAATTGTGGACTGTGCTCCTAAATTAAAAAAAAATCATCCCTATTCAAAAGCTGGTACATAATTTTATAATCGCTGTAGGTTATTATTCGTAGATCATTATTATAGATCTACAAGACTGGTAGTTTGGTGCCTATGAAGTGACAGTGTCTATTAATTCAATGTAATGAATAAATGACTAGTGATAACTACTGATATAATTAATTACTCGGATAACAAGTATCAATTATACTAGTTCATGCGACTATTTTTATAGTTAACCGAGCTATACAAAATATGTCCAGGTTGGACAGGTTTGTGTGACGTTAACTCGATCAGAATCAAATGGACTTTTTACACCATTAATTTTCATTATTTTAATACTTCTCGTCGCAACACAACCGCGTCTCTTGATAGTGACATAAAATCAATTATAAGTAAAAGATACTTGCTATTTAAAAAAAAAAACCATTGCAGATTTTGCTTAAATTCTCCAACCCTCTTCTATGACAAACTGTATTCACTTATAAAAAAAATTTGCTTGACATTTAGTGTACTTTTATTGGAAGAAAAGATCTGAAAAAATCCGTATGCATTCAAATAAATTAACATATAATTTTCATTAGAAAAAAAGTTAGGTTGACGGATTGTTCGTTGAACAATTGTTTTTTTTTATCAAGATGTTAGTAATATTTTGGGATTATCATTATTTGAAATCAATCTTTTCAGCACGTTTTATATGCATTATTTTTTCCCGATTTTTATCCTATCGGGAAGTGATCGAAATTGTCTCTGAAACTCACTTTTGGCGGGACTGTACGTATCATATATCCTTAATCTCGGTTTTTTTTCCCCAAATCTTAAACGAATTTCGTTTTGTTTTCGGGTATTCAATAATTTACCAATATCACCGCTGCTTTTGTATTTTTACTTTTGCATGCAATTTATCTCTATCATCAGTTTTTTCGATTTGCAGGAAAAATCTCATTTCCAAATTATCAATTCTTTCTCCGGAAGTTTAGCTTTCTTTTTCATTTTTTTTATTTTGCAGAAAAGATATTCTTACTGTCATTTTTTTTTAATTTTACAAAATTCTTACTTTTGTTTTCTGTATTTTTGCTTATTGTACGCACAAGCTTAAAATTGTATTTTTCAGATGTTGCAAGACGATGGTTACATACAATAAAAAAAATTGTGAAGTGGGTTGAAATTGAGGGCTTTGCAAAATCAATCAGAAACGACGATAAAAGTATTTTATCGGCTTTTTCGAAATTTATAAAAATCAGTGCGTTTGCATTCCATTAGTTGAGACAATATTGGTTAAGTCAAGTAAAAAACGGGCTGCACTGTACACATAGGTTTAGTAACACTGTACTATGTGTCCCTAAATGGTGCATGACCTCGATACGAGCTGAGAAAGAGCTCCGTAACGCTCAATACCGAAAAAGGCTAATCAATGGATTAAAACAGTTACATAAAGCTGGCTCAAAAGCCAGATGGCCGTAAGATCGAGTGAGCAATCGCAGGTGATCAAAGAGTCAGTATTACAGCTCTGATCGTTCATTCGTACAATCAGCGCACCTTCGGTTATACATTTTACGACTCTACAATTCTACACAACGTTCAGTGCTCTGCGTAAAACGTGACATGCGTAATACTGAACGAGTATATGCGATATTACAGGCCAACTTCGTAAATATTTGACCCTGACCTGCCCCAATATGTTCCATTATTATTTTGGTTATCGTTTCTACTCAAGGAAACATGCAACATTTTAAACAGTATTATTTTAATAATGAAGTTTCTGTTATGATTCTTTTCAAATCTACATTTTCGCCCAAATTACGAAATCCGAAAAAAAAATTTCAAAGGTCAAATTTCAGATAACTCACATTTGGAGCCTATTTAGAAAGTAGCCTATGACGATATTCCTATTTTTGTGGTTATAAAATGTTAGTTATGTAATACTTGATTTTTCAGAATCTTTGCCAATTTTTCAATTAGGGTAAAAAAATAATTCTTTCTACAGTTCGTTAACGGCCATTAACTCAACAAAAAAATGGAGATGATTCATTATGTTTTTAGAATAACCAATAACACAAAGAATAGTAAGACCGATTTTTTTTTAAGTCGTCAGACATTTTTTGATCCATGATACCATTGTTTATAAAAACACTCTAATTTCAATTTGATAAAACACAAGATACTAAACATAACAAAAAAAATGTATTATTGTTACGCACGTAAATGTGACCGAAGTGGCGTTTTACTTAAGCAGAACGCAGTTAAAACTGTTAAGAATTACATATGTAAAGTTACAACATATACAGATGAAAGTGCATCGCACAATTACAGACTTAAGAATGCACAGGTGTCCCTAACAATTGCATGATGCATTATATAGCATCGGTAGATCTGGAACATATAGTCAAGTGGTCACGGTGTGGACTTCACTTTTTTTTTGGGTTATCCTTACTATTTATTACTTTTAAGTAATGTTTTTTCATCGAATATAATGCAGCATTATACATATGCAGTGTTGCCCAATCTCGACTTTCGGGATCTGCATATATTGTCTTATATAATCCTTGGTCTCGGTGCTTGTTTTACATGGAATGAAATCGATGGCGTTACATTCGACTCCACAAGCGTAAGCGGAAAAAGTACGAATCATCCGTTATTCTCTTCATATTCGTCATACATTAACAATCATAATATCGAGTAGGTTGAATTAGTCATCCTCTGCATCAAGTATTTTCCCAACGAATATACGACAGTTTAACGGTGAGTGAGGTTGCATTGATGCCAAGATTGTGTGCTACATGTATTGTTTGACTTTTTTAGATTGCTGTAAGTGAAAGGAAGACAGAATTTTCTGTACGAATTTTCTCTCTGACAAATTTCATCCATCGGACGTTGGGCAATTAATTATGTGTAGCAGAGAAAATTACATTGAAATGTTGAAAAACTGTTAACCATCTTTTTATCTCTAAGTAAGTTAGAGATTTCTAAATAAAAGCAAATTATAATGTGTTCAGCACATTAACCTGATCTAAAAAGCCACGACTTATATAATATCAGGGGCATCGATACTCTTGCGAGACGCGCTGCCGTCCTTGCAGCCACCTGGCGGTACCTATCACAACTACGTTCCTTATAATTCCATCTAACCACTAGAAAATATGCCTGCTATAAGTGTCAGTTTAAATAAGCAATATAAAATTGTTTCTATAACCTTTCTGCACATAAAACGGTACGGAAAAACAATATTGAAAAAAAAATGAAACCATGAAATTGTTTCTTCATTTTATGCCCATTAAGTAAATGTTCCTTTACAGGCAATGAAATGTTCTCTTTAAAATTTAAGTGCACTATCTCATTGAAATCAAATAGATATTTCGTTGAAATCAATGAAAAAAGAATCGAACCACCCATTTCTTTGCCGTCAATGAAATCTTTTCCCTCAGTGAACTTGAAATTAACAATTCAAATTTTTTCAAACTTTTACTATCAGTATATTCCGATAAATGTTAAAATTGCAAGTAAAATAGTGTCACACTCTTCCTAAGTCGAATTTGCATTTGTCTAAATATAAACTGTCTACGAGTGAGTTGGATTACAGGTTCTGTTACCCACGATGGTGTGTCACAACACGTCAACAGCAATGAACGCCGAAGCGAAGCAGAACAAGAAATGCTGGGTCTGAATACGTTGGAATCAGCGAGACGGGATTCGCTTCTCGTCGTTCAAACTGTATTGTTTATCGCGCTCAGGCTTGAATTTCTCTTTGTTCGCTGGTACACGATGAGTCGCTCAATCACTGACGCTTCATTCGTAATTCACCCCGATTTAATAGTTTCCACGCATAATTGATGCAAAAATATATATACTTTGTATATTCAGGGGCTGCAACCACGGACGATTAAATCAATTACTCGAATTTCACCGCTATTAAATATACATGGCTTCTATATTTAAACCCATCGGCAACTATTCGATTACCGCACATTTGACTGATTTCCTGTATCCCAATATCGTTTATATAATCACACAAGTTAGAGATACAAAGGCTCCTTCAATATCCCACCGATAAATGTTGTATTGTGCGAACAGTAACGCAATTTCTCTTTCATGTAACAGCGCATTCTAATAATGGAAAAAATGCTCATAAAAAATGCTATTCTTCAAGTGATTTTTTACAATGCATTCCTCTTTTGCTCGCTTACATGATAAATAATTTGGATCCTTAAAATCAACGCGATTTAGAAATTTGGCACAAGTATGTATAAATAAAAACAATTTCGTGATCATGATACTTGAGAAAACATTTCTAACATACTATATATACGAATAGTTAAGCTAATCCTTCTAAAATGTAAGTTAGCTAATCCTTCTAAAATGTAAGTTAGCTAATCCTTCTAAAATGTAAGTTTTTTCGATGAATCTGTTCTTGAGTAGAAAAGTAATTGACAGAGTAATAGCTAAAAGTTGTTATCTGTCATGAATGTGTCAAATAAACTTTAACCACATCATTATTGTTATAATTATTATTAGTGACTAATAAACTGCAGTGCTTAAAAAAAAATCAAAACTTTCACATAATTATTGAAAAGCACGTTCAGTGTAATACCACGATAGAATTTTGGAAAAATCTTTTTTTCGCACAAACAATACTTTAGGGTCATGAAAACAATGAGCAGTGGTCTTGTGGTGGAAAAAAAATGTAAAGGGTTCAATTATCGATTTTGCCGTAACGCCTGTATCGATTTGAAATTTTGCCAGTAGCTTCACAATTACATTCTCTATCAGAGTACGTAGACGGTTTTGTTTTTAATTTCACGTAAACTTTTAAAAATTATAAACAATTTACTAACTCCTTCTTTCTATTGCAAAAAATTGATTCATTTCTCCAAAACTGCACCATTTCTACAAAATTTGATTTAAAAAAACCCCCACGTAGTTCTATATCCAATAGGAATCCAAAAAATTCATGTGACTTTGTTATGACTTATTAAAAACGCGGCAATTATTCAAGATTTTTCTGTGCATTTTCAATTTTACTGACGAACCTCCTTAAGCGGTTATTATTACCATAATTCTTGAGGGATCTGTGACTGAGACTGATGTAATGTGCAGCCGGCGTGATCGCTCGGAGCTTCTCTGGAATAGTCGACTGCGATCTCATATGCTACACGGCGAATCGTAAGGAGAGAAAAAGAAGAAGAAGAAAAAAAAATAGAGGCCGAAAGCCAGGTGTAGAGGTAGTGTATACCGAGATAGTACACGGCGTAACGTACCTCGGGAACTAGCAGTGGCGAATTACGTAAGAGGAGTGGAGAAAAGGCGAGCGAGCGAGACTGACTTATACATCCCGCCGTCTCGGACTGGCCGTGAACTTACAGCAGCGCGGTGCAAAGCAGCGCGAGCATAGGGACTCTCTCTTCTCTGCGCTCTCTTCAAGCAGCTGCGTATCCCTTTCCACGCGGACATTTGTGCCCCTCCCTCTCATATATACATATATATATCTATGTATATATATGTATATGTATATATATTTATAAAAAGATTTCGCCGTCATCGTTGCCGGATCAAGAATCGAGATGTATACAGGGTATTCCATGTAAAGTGGACCACATTTTGGTTTAATTTTTCCAGAAGTCCATCTATACTAGGGTGTGTCCAGATTTTTTTTTTTTTTTTTCTATTCCGCTAAAATCCTGCAAAAGCGTGTACTTGGACCTCCAAATACAGTGGAACCTCTCATAGCGTACATAATGCGGAGACATGTGCGCTAAGTGAAGAACGAAACAGGCACGCGAAACGTTCGTGCCTTTCACTCTTTCTCGCGAAATCGTCCAATCACAGCGCTGATACGTGCCCCTCCACTTATAAAACTTGCGCTACGAGAGTGTACGCTATGAGAGGTTCCACTGTACACCTCCTGCATGTGAAAATGTCGGCAAAATTTTTTATACCACAGTGTGCGTGAACTAGGTACTTCTCGCACTAGTGGCATAAAATTGTATACGATACTCGTGCGAGAAACTTTTTCTGATCTCGTGTAATTACAACACTCGCCTTCAGCTCGTGTTGCAAACTCACACTCGACGCGAAAAATGTGGCGCTAGTGTCGAGCCGCGCGAGAACACGGTTGATTTGAATTTTTTCAAATTCATGTAATAAATAGGACAAAAAACTTAATACACAAAATTTCAACATATTTCCTCCCTAGTTAGTAAAGTAAAGTTAGTCCCTAGGGCGCAAAGTTACTCCCTAAGGAGCGAAGTACTCACTTTCTTCCCTCTCACCAGGGCAAAGTTCGAGCTTTATGTGTAGGAATGTGAAAAAACTATTCTCTAACTCGTATGTGGGTTAAGCGAACAATAACAAAGAGGGATTAAAATAGATGCATAAGAAAATTTAAATGATCCGTTGGTGGAACAACTAAACGCAACCGAGCGCATCCAGTGACGATGACGTCGAGAAAAGAAGGGAACTGAACATTGAGGCATGCGAACGCCGGTCCTGCTTCTTCTTTATGGCAGGTTTATTAATAGCGGAGCGTATAATGATTATCAGGTGGGAATCCGTTCGAGCGAGAACGTTGACCCATCGCGTGTGACCATTAGTATGTGTGTATACATACATTTCTGCGGGGGCACGTATTTGTATGTCGCTCGAACTAAATTACATTTGATGAACCTGTCGAGTAAAGATTGGCGGCTTTGGCTATATCGCCATGTGTATTTCTCTCTCCCTCCCTTTCTTTTTCTCTCTCTATCTCTCTCTAATTATTCACTTCGCACATTGCCTTTCAAATTTCTTTAATTTTGACAATACGATAGTAGAATGTTTTCTCTACTACATTGAGAGGAAAGCATATCATTGATTTAAAGATTTCACATGATACACTGAGAGAAAAGCATATCGTTTATTTAACGATTTCACATGGTAAAACGAATATAGGAAGGCTTGCAATATTTTATGGTTGAAGCGATGATAATATGGTTTAATAAACGATACTTGTAAGGTTATTAGTAACAAACATTGAAATCGAATATGCAACAAAATGGCATGTTTTAAACTATCAGAATAGTAGTTGTTACACTATTATCATTTATTGAATACCAAAACGTTACTCTACCAAATATGTCATTGCCAATATTTTTGTTTCCACTCGTCTGATCCTGCTAATGACATTAAAAAAAATATATATATGCTTTCGACTCCTGAAACAAAGATTTCTACGCTCTGTGGCAAAAGCATCTACACTGTTAGAAAAGATCTGAAGTTTTTATTCATAAACTCGTCATTGAAATTTAATAAACAATTGTGGTATAGAATTCCGGTACTTTTTCAGTAAAATTAAAACAAATTACTGAAATTCAAGTACTTTGACTGTAAAATTTGAGTAAATTATTGAATATGCTGTACCATACATTAATTTTATGTTACACTTGGATACTAAATTTCATATACTAGTTTATGAATAAAAACTTGACTAAAAACCGGTAAAAGTACACTAAATTTCAAGTAGATTTTTTCAACAGTAATAAGTATCACAAGTAGGTTATAGAAAATTCATGGTTTTTCTAACGTCTCCACACTTTTTGGAGATAATTGACAAGTCAAAAATTTCTTTAAAAATTTCTCAATTCTACATAAGAAACCTTTTTTCGTCACGAATTTAGTGATGTGAGATGAAGGTGTAATCATAAAAATCCCGTAGCCTTAACATTTAATGCTTAAAATCATTGCCATTAAAACAATTATATCTTCGCTGATTTTAAGAAAGGAAATAAAAATACAATCATGCCGAAAAATTCTGCCCTTTAAGTCAACCGAAAACAGCGTATAAAAAAAAAACAGTAATTCTAATTTAATGTTCCCCTGGACATATGAAAATAATAAATTGTGAATATTTCATTTACGGTTTTGTTCGAAGACTATATTAATCCTCACATTACTTTTCGCAATGTGAGGACTGCTAATCGATCGTGAGTTGGGAAAAAAAAGGGGGCGCGTGTTAACGTGACACGAGGTCCTGTGGAATGGTCGATTTAATCGCGAGGGTGAAACGAACTTCACAATATGGATGTGACGAAAGCGTAGCGCGAACGAGGCGGAAAGCCGCCTCGACATTCTGCGCGCCCGCGCTGTTATAATCCGACGTCCGGGGAGACCTGAACAAAGGAGCGTCTGCTGCTGCTGCTGCTGCGTATGCTTCGCCGTTGCATCGGGGTCGTCAACCAGCAGCGAACGAGCGAAAAGCCAAGGCGCCTCGAGCTCCTCTTAGACCGCCGGTGATTAAAAAGCCCACGGGCTGTAAATCCGCAAGATGACAAAGTGGGAGACGAAAAAAAAAGCAGAAGAAAGACGTAGACGAAGTGGTTAAAGTATAAGAAAGAAGTAGACGAAGTGGTTAAAGTATAAGAAAGAAGTAGACGAAGTGGTGTAAGTATAAGAAAGAAGTAGACGAAGTAGTTAAAGTATAAGAAAGAAGTAGACGAAGTGGTTAAAGTATAAGAAACAAGTAGACGAAGTGGTGTAAGTATAAGAAAGAAGTAGACGAAGTAGTTAAAGTATAAGAAAGAAGTAGACGAAGTGGTTAAAGTATAAGAAAGAAGTAAACGAAGGGGTTAAAGTATAAGAAAGAAGTAAACGAAGGGGTTAAAGTATAAGAAAGAAGTAGACGAAGTGGTTAAAGTATAAGAAAGAAGTAGACGAAGTGGTTAAAGTATAAGAAAGAAGTAGACGAAGTGGTTAAAGTATAAGAAAGAAGTAGACGAAGTGGTTAAAGTATAAGAAAGAAGTAGACGAAGTGGTTAAAGTATAAGAAAGAAGTAGACAAAGTGGTTAAAGTATAAGAAAGACGTAGACGAGGTGGTTAAAGTATAAGAAAGAAGTAGACGAAGTGGTTAAAGTATAAGAAAGAAGTAGACGAAGTGGTTAAAGTATAAGAAAGAAGTAGACGAAGTGGTTAAAGTATAAGAAAGAAGTAGACGAAGTGGTTAAAGTATAAGAAAGAAGTAGACGAAGTAGTTAAAGTATAAGAAAGAAGTAGACGAAGTGGTTAAAGTATAAGAAAGAAGTAGACGAAGTGGTTAAAGTATAAGAAAGAAGTAGACGAAGTGGTTAAAGTATAAGAAAGACGTAGAGGAAGTGGTTAAAGTATAAGAAAGAAGTAGACAAAGTGGTTAAAGTATAAGAAAGAAGTAGACAAAGTGGTTAAAGTATAAGAAAGAAGTAGACAAAGTGGTACGAAGTATAAGAGTCTGAAAAACTAAAATGAGAAGTTCACTGCACTTTAATGAGGATTTCAAAAAGAAGAAATCTCACAATTTCACACAAATGATACGAAGTTAATTTTTTATAATTCAATTGATATTCAGTGGCCACTATTCCGTTAAAATTTTGATTTAAAAAAAAGGCTTCCGAAGTTCTATTACTATTTGATAAACGTTAATTCATAGATTGAAATTTTTTAAAATAATTTTCTGATTTTTATATTCACGCAAATAATCGACTAACAATTTCGACATTTTTTTAAATCGTAATATTGCTAAGTGACAAACATTTTCGATATGGATACACTTTCACTTTGTTATTAGACTAGACAGGATCTAAATTTTTCGTGATGATAATTTTTTTTCAATTAGATAAATTTAATAGATTTCGTAAATGAAGTTTTTGGACTTGAGAAAAACTTTGCTATGCCTTCACTCACATATTCAAGCGAGAGTGTCGTAAGAAAACCTTTCATGAGTGTTTCAGTGAATACGTGCCGAGACAATTGATGATCCGTCACGAAAAGACAATAAAACATTTAGCGACTCGCTGCATCTTAGTGAGACCTCGACGATGCCTCTTTTGAATCAAGACAAAGCTTATATTAAACGCCGACCATCACCAACCAGGATTTCGAAATACCAATCAACCAAGATGAGGAGATTAAGCGCCTTGAAATGTTAAGCATAGGTCAGTTCATCTTTGTCGAAAAGATAAAAGGTCAACCCAATCTTCCAACTCGTAAGTAATACGCGTCTTTGGAGAATTCGTTACGACAAACTCTCGTCGACTTGCGAACTGACCTACACATTTTTCAAGTCGTGTGTTACCAAAAAAAAAAAAGTTATTCATGTACAATTAATGACGGTAACAATAAATACATATTTCGAGGAATTGTGGATAGCAAAATCGTCGTAACTTATTGTAACGTAAAATTGGAAGTTCAAGTCATTAATTATAAGTTATAATGGCTCTCGAAATGTTGAGTAATGTCATTGTTTTTCGTACCAAATGCTGAATATCTGAGCATATTAAAGCATATTTAATAAAATGCTCTATTAATTTGCCGAATTTGAATGTACGCAATCTATGTGACATTCCTCGAATTTAGCTAATCGATTTTTCAAAGTTACCAAAAAATGTTTTGTGTTAGCGATACTGTATATTCCCTAAAAAAAATTACGAAATTTCAAATGCTTCCGGTTTTTGGTTCAGAAGATGAACCTAATACTTTTCTAAACATTAGTTTAGTGATTTATATTGCGCCGCGCTTATAATAACGTATCGTAACAAAAAACTCTTATTGTGTAAGAAAAACTCTCAAAATGTTTTTCTTGACATACTCTTCAAATGCTTGGTTTTCAAATTATTCAAACGCCTCCAAATCGAATTGTCGATTTTTTTTAAATCCAACTTTTCTGAGTAAAGGCGGCAACTATCGAATTAATTTTTTTATCTGTACATTCACTGACCAATTGTCAAAAAGTATGCAGAATGCGTTAGACGTCAAACTCAATAATATACGAGAAACTTTTTCTTCAATTTCGAATATTCCACACTTATTCAATAATGAATACGAGAATATGGTGTAAAAAACTGCCAAAAAAAATGGCAATAATCTGTTGGAATGTCACTGCAAATAAAATAAACAATGCAAGCTCTCATGATTAAACGTAAATGTAATCTCAAGCAACATCTGATATAATTCACGATATTCTAAAGTGGAGTAATTGTGGATCCCTCAAATATCTAAATTTAGACGTTCCTTATTTGTAAATCCGCTATTTTAGCCATTCGCTATTTTGGTCATATGCTATATTGACCCCTTCAGAAAACCTGTACCCGAGAAAAAATCTGAAAAAATTTAATTGACCTAGTATTCTGCTTATCATTGTTCCGGAATAACGCACAAAAATGTAGGACTAATCTATATCACTAATAACAAAAAAAAAATGAATCAGAAAAACTCCCTCCAATAACTCAAAACTAACCTACAATAGCAAATAGCACATAACCAGGAAATCACACAACCACAACAACAAAATCCATACATAAATTCATCATTCATCAACAAAAAATAATGAAAACCACATAATACATGAAATTACTGAAGAGGACCCAAATCTGGGCCGAAACGTTTAAAGAAAACCTTTGAGTTTCATTCTTCGGTTGTCATTAGCCGATTAACCCACACCACCTTACATAATTGCGACCACAGCATCAACATGCTGAAGATATACATAACATGTAAAAAGTACCATCGAAATCGGCGCGTGAACGTACAAACTCTCATCAACAATTGGTAGAATCGTCGCTAAACTGTGGTCCATATCTCAGTATTCTCTTTTCTTACGCTCACTTAACGATTATATTATGCTGGTTGATTCCCTTTAATTCATATAATTTATATGCTCGTTCAAAAAAGGGAAACAACTTTACATGTAACCCTTATGTGTTTTTAAAAACACGAGTCTCTTTACGTCAATTTTGACATCCGACCTAAACAAATTCAATGCATGAAACTTGATCCTGATCTCAGTGTGTCTGAACGACACCACTGACGGATCGGAGTATTTTTCAACCGCTAATAATGAATTTCGCATTCATCATCCATTAATATAGATATATGCCATATCTAACTAATCAGTCATTATATTATAATTTTCAAGGGCTTGTCCCGTGCCCTGCCTAATAAATGAATAAATAAGCAAATAAATATGTGTTATTTCCATGTGTGTCCACCTGACCGCGATAACGGACGGTAAAGATTAATTCGATGATCCAACCAGACTCACCAAGATGCACAGTCATTATATTATAATGTATTTTCAAGGGCTTGTCCCGTGCCCTGCCTAATAAATGAATAAATAAATGAACAAATACGTGTTATTTCCATGCGTGTCCACCTGACCGCGATAACGGACGGTAAAGATTAATTCGATGATCCGACCGGACTCACCAAGATGCACAGCGAGGTTGTATCGTTCGAGAGCTTGACCGGGATGGCCCTCCTTGAGTAATAGGTCGCCCTCGTGTCTGGCCCTGCTGGCCTCGGCCTCTCGTGGCCACCACTTCTCCACGAGTCGTTGCACCAAAACGTTTGTCTCCCCCAAAGCACCGAGTTTCTGTCCGCAATCTCTGCACGTTTTCGACGACTCGTAACAATTTTTGCAGTGCGTGTGACCGCAGCTCGACGTTACAGGTTGATACAATGTGCCATCACATGTGGAACACGAGAAGGAAGCTTCCATTCTTCGTCTTGGGTTATTCGTTGTCGCAGCACCGTCGAGATCCTCGAGCAGTGCAGTTGCCAGATGTCGTAGTCGCTCAGGCGCCACAGGACTGAGAGCCAAACAACGAGCGTAAACGTCGAGGGATTCTCTGACTTTGCCGCAACGCGCCAAGCTATCGCCATAACCAAAAAGTGTCTCGATGCTCGGTGACTGTTGCTTCAAACTTCGCTCGTAAATCTCAAGAGCGAGCATGTAATTTCGGGAGGCAAATGCCTCCTTAGCAACTTCAGTCATGGTTCAAGTCGAATGGAGCGCATAAAAGACGTAAGAGAGAATTGAAAGATGAGGTACAAGAGAGGACTTTGTAAAAGTAGCTTAAGCTTTTCACGCGGTAGATAAAATAAATCAAGCCAGAGAATCCACCAGGTGTCCGTGTATATCAAACTATTATCTATGTACTACTCTGTCTTCTCCCTCGATCGATCCAGCGCACGGTTTAGTCCGGCGGAGCAGACCTCCTTCTACACTTCCACGTAGTCCTCTCTGTAGAAGCCGCTCCCAGCCGATTTCGAGATGTTGAATACTCTGTACATCCTTCCAAACTATTTATCACGATTATCAGTTTAATCTAAATCACTCGGTGTCGCGCACTTAACACATATTCCACGGTGATGTAAGTTAATCAAGACCCAAACTATTATCTAATTATCGTGGCACGTTATTTAACATATCTCGGATGTCTGTTATATATTATACCGGCTGTCAGTTTTTTCGTTATTTTATGCAACTCCTTGGTGGTAAGAGCACTTTTACGTAACGCGCTCGTGAAAATTACTCAATCACGAAATTCAATTGAATTACGAGATTTTTTTGCGTTTTTTTAGGCTATGTAACCGTCAGGTGGAGTTTGTGTTGAGGATTGATGAAAAAAAAATGATTATCCTTGTTGATGTTGACGAGAGGTGACGTGATTTCGATAGTTTGACAGCTGAACACGCGGGCGAGCTTTCGTTTGCTAGCTGCACGACAAAGTGTTAATGGTTGGAGCAACTGACGTCTCGGCTGTCAGTGGCACACTGGCGGGCCAGTGTCAGAGCCGTGTCGACGTTCTTGCGGCGTCGCGCTCGTGGCGCAAGCGGCGATACTCGGAAACCAGCAATACGGAGCACGTATACACGAGAAGCGCGCGCGTTCCCGCTTACGCCGTCGCAGGATATTCAACGTGCCCCCACCAAAAATTTGCCGCGCATCGTGTGGAGCAAGCTACGGTCGTGGCATCTAAGTTACGCGCTTACGGCGTATCGAGGTACGCCCTCAACTCGATTCATCGCGTAACGCAACGTAAGCGCGGGCTTTCCTCCCGCTGGATTCATTCACGATGGGAAATCCGAAACTCCGAGATTGGAATTGGTTTATCCATTTCAAAGAGGACAGGTATTCAGTCGAGGTTTATTCGACACAATTCATTATTACGTAATCGAAATTTTCAAACGGACCATAAAAATGCTCCGGATATTTTTGGATATCTCGTAAAACGTGAAACATTTGAATATTACGGCCTAAAATTGGAGCGTCAGATTGCGTAAGTTACAAATATGCTTTGTTCATAGTAGTTTTTCTTCTGATTTACTACTAATAGGTTCTTGGTGAACTTGAATAGTGAACCACCGAATAAATGTTCCATTGAAGATGAATTATAAGATTTTTGTCGATTTTTTGTTTGGTGAGTAAGCGATATTTTTTTGAGGAAATCTTTCTTTTTTTTTCTCTCGGAAATGAAATCGCTCATTTTTCGATATGTATGGAATATTTTGTATGAATAGTCTGTAGTTCGGCAGTTTCGGATTTTGCAGAATTTTTCGGAGTTATATGTAATATTTTCATCATCGTTTCGGAGCAAACGAATATACGATAATACCTGGAATAAATTACGTAATCGAACATGTAAAAAAAGATGCAAGGTCGGCCTAGGCCATTGTTTCGTCATCTTTTTTTCATTATTTATTTAATTACTCGACACTTATTTATCGAAATATTAATGGAATGTCATAATTGTGAATTATAACTGAAGAAATTTACCGCTTGAAAAAAGGAATGTATATAAGAGATACACTCACATTTGGGCACCAAATTTTTTTTTACTCCGAAAAAATCGCATTTCGTTATTGTAAAAACTTCATCAAATTTCAATAGGATAAAGTAGAAATGTAATGACATATCAGCATTTTTAATTTCTCAATTTTTAAAAAACGAACTTTAAGTTCTTTTCAGCATTTTTTAATTTCTCAATTTTTTAAAAAAGAACTTTCAGTTCTTTTTATTCGACACTTAAAAGCGTCACTTAGAAGGTTAAATATTGAGCTGCCACAATTAAAAGTAGAACTAACTATAGGCGAATGATGCTAACCAGTTAAAGTTCTTACAAAGGGTTGCTGTCACTTTTTATCTTGAGCTGCGTAGTCACTCAATTTTATATGCAAAGGTCACGAATCGCTTGCGAGAAATGTTTAAAATCTTATCCATCTAGCGGATATAACATTAAGTATGGATATGTAACGTTCTTGAAATGTCGCTACGTTACATGATCTTTGGTTACATAACTCTAACGGAACTACGGCAAGTAACAGTTACATAACCTGCATGTTCACGATGTTACGTAACCACTGTAATTTTCATGTTACGGAAATCTTACATTCCCTTACAACGTTTTTGCAATGTTGCCAGGTTACATATCTGTAACATCCATCAATTAGATTACAGTCGTTACATACATGTATTACAGCTCCAAACGTTTGTTCCATAATGATAAAGAAACTACGGCATATAACAGTTACATAACCACTGTAATTTCCATGTTACGTAAATCTTACATTCCCCTACAATGTTTTTGCAATGTTGCCAGGTTACATATCTGTAACATCTATCAATTAAATTAGAGTCGTTACATACATTTTGTATTACAGCTACAAACGTTTGTTCCATAATGGTAACGGAACTAAGGCATATAACAGTTACATAACCTGCATGTCCACGATGTTACAAAACCACTGTAATTTTCATTTACGTAAATCTTACATTCCCTTATAACGTTTTTGCAATATTGCCACGTTACATATCTGTAACATCTATCAATTAGATTACAATCGTTACATGCTGCATTACAGTGACACACTTTGGTTACATAACTCTAACGGAACTACGGCAAGTAATAGTTACATATCGTCCATGTTCACGATGTTACATAACCACTGTAATTTCCATGTTACGTGAGTGTTACATTTTCCTGCAACGTTATTGCGATGTTAGCACGTTACTTTACTCCGAAATTACCTTTTTGGCACAAAAGTTACGTCGCAGTTGTTACTTAAACGTATGTTTGGGGCTTGTTATACAACTGGAACGGAAATAAGTTACATGACAGTAACATTACATCCATATAACTAATGAAACATCACATGTTATGCATACGTTATATATCCGCAACATAACGCAAGCGTTACATTGTTACAGTCATGTAACTTCTAGGTTACATCGCCATTCAATAACGCGTTTACTGGATATATGCAGAACAGTGCACTAAATAAAGATTTTGTTGACTGCAACGTGATTTTTTTTAAATATATGGAAAAAGCAAATATTATATCATCACTATATCGCCTGAATATATGGCTTGGGATATTTATCTTATAGATTGTTTTTTGAGGATTTCATCTCTAATTTGATAAAAAGGAGAAAACAAAAATGAAAATTTCTATACCTTGCAAACAAAGTCGCTCGGCCTTTTCCGGATCGCCTCTTTTATTCTTCTGTTTTCAACAGTGTCTAGTTGTTTTCTTTTGATTCCAGACCATTTTCTTATTAATATCATTGTCCCAGAAATAACATTACGAGACCTAACATTGTATTCCACAATCAAGTGTACCACTATCAATGAATCTGATATATTGTAGTTATAAGTAACGTGTCGAAGCAAGCGTAACAAATCCGGGCCTTACGTAAAGGACAAATAATTTCAATAGTTGGTCTTTCCATTTCACACCATTTTCTTTTTGATATCATCGTCTCATCAATAATATCACGAGACCCAACATTGTATTCCACAATTAAGTGTCACACTATCAGTAAATCCAATATATTGTACTTATAAATACCGTGTCGAAGCAAACGTAACAAAATACGGGCCTTACGTAAACGACAAATAATTTCAATGGTTGGTCTTTCCATTTCACACCATTTTCTTTTTGATATCATCGTCTCATCAATAATATCACAAGCCCAAACATTGTATCCCACAATTAAGTGTCACACTATCAGTAAATCTAATATATTGAACTTATAAATAACGTGTCGAAGCAAACGTAACGAAATACGGGCCTTACGTAAAGAACAAATAATTTCGACACTTGGTATTTCCATTCCAGACGATTTTCTTTTTAATATCATCATCCCAGAAATAACATTACGAGACCTAACATTGTATTCCACAATTAAGTGTCCCACTATCAATAAATCTAAAATATTGTACGTATAAATAACGTGTCGAAGCAAACGTAACAAAATACGGGCCTTACGTAAAGGACAAATAATTTCAATACTTGGTATTTCCATTCCAGACCATTTTCTTCTTAATATCATCGTCTCATCAATAATATCACGAGACCTAACATTGTATTCCACAATTAAGTGTCCCACTATCAATAAATCTTATATATTGTACTTATAAATAATGTGTCGAAGCAAACGTAACAAAATACGGTCCTTACGTAAACGACAAATAATTTCAATAGTTGGTATTTCCATTCCAGACCATTTTCTTCTTAATATCATCGTCTCATCAATAATATCACAAGCCCTACCATTGTATTCCACAATTAAGTGTCACACTATAAGTAAATCTAAAATATTGTACTTAAACGTGTCGAAGCAAACGTAACAAAATACGGGCCTTACGTAAAGAACAAATAATTTCGATACTTGGTATTTCCATTCCAGACGATTTTCGTTTTAATATCATCATCCCAGAAATAACATTACGAGACCTAACATTGTATTCCACAATTAAGTGTCGCACTATCAATAAATCCAATATATTGTACTTATAAACAACGTGTCAAAGCAAACGTAACAAAATACGGGCCTTACGTAAAGGACAAATAATTACTCTAAATAATTAGAACGCAAAACCTTAGCTGTCAAGGAATGCGAGATGAGATGTTACGTTTTTCCAGCGAGCCACTTTTTATTTCAGTCTATCTAACTATATTATAATTCGTTATGTTTTTTTTTTTTTTTCATCTGTAATGCTGATTTATTTCGCGTTGGCAAATCGCAATATAACTATAACGTCTGTACCAACAGGACGATTTAATATTTGCCGCGTGAACATACAGATGAAAGGGTTAATCTCTGGAGGCTAAAACAGCTATTCATAAATGGCAACTATTCATTATGCCTTAAATACAACATAAATATACATAAACACAGCAGTAACACAATACTCACGCTTAGTACACACTCTTACAGCGCCTATTTATCTTGGACGTTACATAAGCTATTTGTGCCGTACAAAGAGTCACCTTTACCGATCGCAAAACAAATTGTTAATCATCGAAATAAGGCGTATCACTGTACGCGCGCGAGTGCATTACGTAAAAGAGAGCGAGCAGCTACTCGTTGACTGTTGCGTATATCTTTATGACATATAACGTTTTGGCGAATCAACTCGTCAGCTCTCATCCCTCTTAGTTTTCCTCATCTTTCTCGTGTCTACTCAGTTTGTAATTCTCACAAACGTGCCAATTATTTGGACACTGCTAAATAGAATATCTTAAATATACTGCGTGCAATCAGAGCTGTCGTGAAATTAAAAAAATACAAAGTTGTCCACTTTCGCAGTCATTGAGCTACTGTCCTTAAATATCAGCCTGGATATGTAATCAATTAATCAATCTAGGGTTACTCATCGACCTTTCCTGACCCGAAATGATTTTTGATATTGGAGCCAACAAATCAGATAGATAAATGCTAAATACGTTGAGGATAACATAGATTTTTCTAATTTATAAAAATATAACGATTAAATTATGTGTTATAGGCCCAATGGCTATACACAGAAAGGAATTTTTGGTTGTAAAAACGACGTTTTCAATTTGCTGTACATAATACTCAAAAATTAGTTGTCTTAACCGTATCGAATAATAAAGTCAACTATTCGCGATCTGATAACCAATCCGATCGTTGCGAGTACCACTCGAATTGTTCGTCAGTAAAATAAAAAATGCACAGAAGAATCCAAAATAATTACCGCGTTTTTAATAATCCATAACAAACTCACATGAATTTTTCGGGAATTTTCGTCTACATCGTTTACACAAAAATAATTTTTTTATGCATACATTTTAACATGGGCTCTTATAGCATGTTTACGAATAATAAAAAAATTGGAAACATTAAAAAAATTTTTACATCGAAAAAAAAAGAATTAATTTCAACAAATAGTTACGAATTCAACGATGTAAAAAATTCTTCAATCGTTTTTTTTTTTTAATTTGTAAATAATGCCATAAGAGCCCAAGTTAAAATGCATGCATAAAAAAATAATTTTTGTGTAAATGATGTAGACGAAAATTTAAAAAAAATTCATGTGAGTTTGTTATGAATTATTTAAAACGCGGTAATCATTCTAGATTCTTTTGTGCATTTTCAATTTTACTGACGAGCCTCCTTAACCAAAATTCGGTTGCCCCTTCTCCATAATCGATTTAACTATTTCGGGTGGTTGGCTTGAGTGCAGCTTACGTTTCGCTGTAATTCAACAATCCTGTATTTTCTGCAGACAATCTCACCGTTGTTCTATTGACTACAGTATTTTTCAAGCGGAGTCATGTAAGTTAACCCGCATACAATTGACGTACGTTAACTAGTTTCGTACATGTTTACGTTTATGTATTACTCCCGCATTCGATTCCGTATCACTTGAGCCCGCAGTCCTTCTACCTCTATTATTTTTCCATTATTCAAGCTTTTGTTCCTCCAACCTTGGCCCGAACCCAATTGTTTCGGGTCTCCGAGGCTCAACTGTATTCTGAGTATCCTGGCATTGAAATTGTCGTTTTTTTCAGAGCTTTGTCAGTCAAAACACAACAATATTCATTTTTCACTTAAGAAATGCTCTTTTCGGATCTTTCTTCTCATTATTTTCGTCGGAAAATCTATAAAAATCATGGGGCAGACTAATAAAAACTTCAATTGCATTGTTAAAAAAAAAAAAAGTTCTCCCTCCAATTTATTCGTTTGACCGAAAAATTGTCAAATTGGTTAACTCTGAAAGTGCACACGTATCTCTAGATTTTCCGGAATGATTATATCATGTATTTTCACTTTAAATCAGATAATTGTAATCCATTATTCAAACAGCACCAAAACGTACAGATTGAATGTAATCAATGGTTAACTCTTTTGTCGTTTTTCCGACTGTAAATATCTTGAGTTGATACAAATTCAAATGAGTGTTCGACGAAAGGCCAAATCTGATATGGCGAAAAATTGGTTATTTCCGACAAAATTCGAATTTGTTAAGTATTCGGTAGTAGTTTCTTTGCCGAATGGATTTCTTGGTTCAAAGTAATCCATTGTTTTCGCGCCGACAGGGCCCATTTTGACGTACCCCTGCTCAATACTGAGATTTCACGATTAAGTAGAGATATTGCGTAAAGTGGTGTGTTTCCCGACGAAGCAACAGGATTGCAATTGGTGTGGCATTAGGTCGTAGCTTCGAGAACAACTCGATCGTGAGCAGCCGGCTCACACACAAATAGTGAGGATCGCATAAAGCATCGCGCGCGGCGCGTAAGACTAAAAATAAAGCCGGGGGGCCTCGGATAAACACTGGGGAGAGAAACCTTTATGTAATGAATGAGCGTGAATTGCGGCGCCGCAAGAGACGCGGAAAGCAAAGTTCGAGACCCGGGTGGGGGCAACCGGCGTCGTATTTGTCAGTGTTGTCGTCGCACGTTTGGCTTCATCGTGCGCTAACCCGCGACCTGCAATCGAGTGTATTATTTGGCTCGCTCATCTCAAAGGTCGACAGCCACGCTAATCGAAACGCTAAGGGAGGTTTTTCTGACTCTTAGAAATAAATGCCTAAATCTTATGCATGTTTCTTCTACCTTCTACCCTCTGACTCAGAACTGGGCTAAAGAGCCACGCCACACTTTCTTCCACGTGCGAGGAGTCCTATGTATGCGTTCGGGCCTTAAGGAGATTTGTCAGTGAGATTGAAAATGCACAGAAAAATCTGAAATAATTACCGCTTTTTAAATAATTTATAACAAAGTCACATGAATTTTTTGGGAATTTTCGTCTGGATCGTTTACACAACATTAATTTTTTTATGGATGCATTTTAACATGGGCTCTTATGTCATATTTACGGATGAAAAAAAAAATTTTAAAGTTTTTACATCGAAAAAAAAAAAGAATTGATTCCACCAAATGCTTAAAAATTCAGCGATGTAAAAAATTTGTTCGTTTATTATTTTGTTTTTAAATACGTAATATGCCATAAGAGCCCACGTTAGAATGTTTGCATAAAAAAATTAATTTTGTGTAAACGATGTAGACGAAAATTCCCAAAAAATTAATGTGAGTTTGTTATGGATTATTTAAAACGCGGTAATTATTTCAGATTTTTGTGTGCATTTTCAATGTTACTGACGAACTCCCTTAAGGATGTATGATAAGTACACTCCCGCCAAAAGTGAGTGTAAGAGACAATTTCGATTACTCCCTGATGGGATAAAAATCGGAAAAAAATATTGCACATAAAACGCGCTGAAAATATTGATTTTGCATAATAATAATCCTAAAATATTATTAACAAATTGGCGAAAAAAAAATTGTTCAACATATCAACAGTCAACCTAACTTTTTTTTAAAATGAAAATAATATGTTAATTTTTTTCAATGCATACAAATTTTTTCAGATTTTATTCTTTATTTTGATTTTCTTTATTTTGAAAAATGCGCAGAATATAACAAATTTTGGATATGCGTTTTGCAAAAAAATCTTGAGTCTAGTAGATGGTTTTATGCCGAAGACATATTCAAAACTTGTTATTTCGCGCACATTTTTGAAAATAAAAAAATAAAAATCAAAATAAAGCAAAAATCTGAAGAAATTCATACGCGTTCAAATAAATTGACATATAATTTTCATTAGAAAAAAAGTTAGGTTGATTAATTGTTTGTTGAACAATTGTTTTTTCAGAAATTCGTTAATAACATTTTGGAATTATTACTATGCAAAATTTGTCTTTTCAGCACGTTTGGTATCGATTATTTTTTTCCGATTTTTATCCCATCGAGAAGTAATCGAAATTTTCTCTGAAACTCACGATTGGCGGGACTGTACCTATCATAGATCCTTAATGAATCTAATGGCATGCGGAATTTTTTTATATTTGCCGTTCTATATAACGGTAATAACAATATTGTGGCGGGGTTAAAGTTTCGAATCGTAAATACACGAAGGTCTGAAATTCCGAAAATTAATATCTCACCTACATTTTTGACGAAATTCGCTAGAAAAATTTTCACCAAAAATGAAATATTAAATTTCGAACTTGCGTAAAATGGCGATATTTTGCTGAACGCAGGTACTTTCAATATTGTGTGGTATTAAAAAAAATCGAAATCGGAAAAGCACTTTGCAATGTACAAGGTTCTACTTTGTAACCTTTTTTTATGTGAATCATGAATTTGGCACTCATTCAAATCCAAGCTCGATACTTGATACCAAAATTCGCATCGAAGAAAGGAAAACAATCTAAAATTTCAAAATATCAAAATCTCATAGAATTTTAACGGTTCACCCGATCTTAACTAATTCAAGAGCGATTACCGGTGTATATGAAAGCTCACATTCATACCAGTTTTGGGCACAATATCTCAAAAGTTAAAAATTCGTCGATCAAGGGAATTTTTACAGAAATTAGGATGAATGATGAGGATTGAACCCTTTATCTGTGGTCTAAATTTCCGCTCGATATCTCAAGGGGTTTCCGAGTTATAAGGAGACTTTTTTCTACACCACTTTTCTCAACGTTTTGAACTATTGTTAATGTACTGGCATCAAAATCTCGAAACATTTTTTTTTTACGAAAATGAAGCTTCCTCTGTGAGAAAGCAAAAATAGAATACCGGCTACAGATTTTTATTTTCTCTTACATCGATACACCGTCTCAATGACCAAAAATACTTCATTGTAAAGATTTTTTCAATAATTTCAACTTCAAGATAAACTGCGCTGTATTGCAAAGCAGATAATCAAAAAGATGGGGTATTAAGAAATATAACTTATTTCCGAAAAATAAATTTTGAATCGTGCGAAAAAATGCCATCAACTTGTAAATTCAAGACAAGTTGTTGAACCAGGATATACGTAGCAATGAAAAAGTCATCGTTTTTTAGACAATTTCATCTCACATAAGAAAAAACAATATTACATAAGAAACGTAAAATATTCTACGTGTACTGAGCAGTTCAAGTAGTACATGAATATTCATTGACATTATACGGAGACATAGATTTACATACATTTAGATCTTATATCGATTATTTCTAATAGTGCTGTCAACGAGCCATCGACCGTACTCGTGCAAAAAATATATATTAACAAAGTTCCAGTATCGAGCATTAAAAGCGTACTGAATGAAATTTCCCAAGTATTACTTATTAGAAAACTATTAAATGGAATTTTACCCTTATTAACTGTTTCGAAAGTCAAATTCTATTTAATACTTTTTTCAAATACTTCTTTCTATTTAATACTCGAATTCGGCTGGAATCCCGTTAATAAACGGCGGATTGAACCGTCGAATGCGACATACACTGGATACTTGAATTTTAATACATTTTTTTCAAATTTGTTAATATTTTTTTGCGTAGGAGTCCTTCAGTCCAGATGTGTGTGTGTGTGTGTGTGTGTGTACTGAGAGAAATAGATACTAAGATTTTTAATATTCGATATACTAAATATCATATACTATCGGGTAGTATTTGGATAGTACCGTGTATTGTGTGTATTGTAAGGTTTTGTAAACTTTGTAAAAAGCAAAAAATGATGAGAAAGCAATTTGCAATACATTTGCAAGGTTTTACTTCGTTTTTTCTTTTTCTTACTAGTTTTTCAGATTTTTTTTTCCTTCCTAGTTCTATACACATTATTTTCGCTGTTCATCCTTTCCACGAGTTCGTAAATAGTCTGACCGCAATCGTATACTGACTCACGACTTAATCCAAAAAAAAACAAAATCGTTAGATTAACATTTATCATCCGCCAACGCCAAATACGTATAGGAGATCGAGTCGGTAAAATTGAAAATTTTATCATCCAACGCCCCAGCGCGCATTGTGAATGCGCCACGCTTATAATATATATAACATATACCTCACGTGTGTAAAGTCAGATATGTCAGTTATGGGGCGCGTATAAAGTGTGTATGGTTAGGTACTCGAGTTACGACTTATCTACAGACATTGTTGCATCGAGTAAGTACGGCGTATACACGGCGTCACGCACGGTGACAAAGAGGACAGACAGACGGACAGCTAGTGTCAACCCGATTGGCTGTTGCTCGTATATACCCGTATAAAAATTCGAAGGAGTTGGATTGGTGGTCTAGACAAGTTTCCGCCTTATATCCAAAGCTAGCAGCAGGATCACGAGCAGCACCCGAAGGCGACGATTATAAGCTTGGAATGCGAAGGGTCGTATAGAGTCGACGTTTTAATTCTGAGGAATTATAGCGAGCAATCCATGAGCTCACTACCTCGGCAAAATCGTAAAATAACCAGACCGGTTTTCCTCCCCGTATGCGATTACATAGCGAGGGGAGTCGATGATTATCATTAGTCCGAGTCTTGTGTCGAAAAAAAAAGTCTCAATGAATAAAGACCAGATATGAGAGGCAAAAAAAAATGACGTCTAATGAATAACGCGTATGTTGACGCTGTGTAAATTGAATGAAAATTACATAATGATACGATAATTATATCCCGATACGATACATTGCTGCAAAACGCTTCAGCACAACGCAGTATCTAAACGAACGCTACGGCTGTTATGCTGATCGCTCCGAATCACGTAAGTCCCACTCCTTCTTACACCCACGATTACGCGACGACGGCCAAACGACAGCGAGCTGCCCGAACGGTCACCTCAATTTACATTTACTAATTATGAAAAACTTCATATCCATTGTAATGCCACTGTGGAATTTTAATTTTGATCATAACTTCATGAAGTTATGATTTTTTTTTCAAATAAACTTTATGCACTGTTAGAAAAGATTGGAAGTTTTTATGCATAAACTGGTCATCGAAATTTAATAAACAATTGTGGTAGAAAATTCATGTACTTTCCCAGTAAAATTAAAGAAAATTCTTAAAATTCAAATACTTTTACTGTAAAATTAAAGAAAATTCTTAAAATTCATGTAGTTTGACTGTAAAATTAAAGAAAATTCTTAAAATTCATGTACTTTCACTGTAGAATTAAAGAAAATTCTTAAAATTCAAATACTTTCACTGTAAAATTGAAGTAAATTATAGAATATGATGTACCATACATAAATTTTACATTACACTTGTATACGAAATTTTATATACTAGCTTATGAATGAAAACTTCCAATAAAGGTACAGTAAATTTCAAGAAGATTTTTTTTACAGTGTGGGGTTGAAAAATAGTTGCTTGTTATTTTTCAAATCGATTTAGTAACATTAGTTATGAGTTTGGATTTTTGTAATGTATTGCTGTTCGGTTCCTTGGATTTTTGGCTTCGTAACTTATCGGATTAGTTGTTTTGATTTGGTATACATATTCGTTTGTGCAACTATACTGACCGAGCCGGTCTAACCCAGTCACTGTTGCAACCGACTTTCCCTACCGTATCGCATACGACTCGCCGTGCTGCCTACAGAGAGCGCCCGGAGATCACGCGGAGACTGCAGCAAATGTGTGTCGATACAGTCGGTCTTAAATTTACTTCGCGCGCTGCCGCTGACAAGTAGAGAGAATTATGGGTATGTAACCCTCATCTTCTACGATTGTGCACTGAGAAAAAAAATTGTTAGAACCAACAAAACGTGCGCTTGCGGGCGGCGAAATAAATATTTGTTTGATCAAAAGTGATATTCAATTGATCGAAGCGGCTAGTGATACTATTAATAGATGTGTCGATCAACATTGCCAAATATTTTGTCCAATTGACGAAATATGCTTTTCGCTGCCGGCAAACGCACGTTTTGTTGATTTGAACGATTTTTTTTCTCAGTGTGCCGTTTATTATTTATACGGTTGCTGAGCACCCAAAAAGTATATATATTCTACCTGAATGGAAGCCATTTTCCGGCCGACTTTTTTTTTTTTTCAAGTCTACTAACTTTTAGCATTACCTCAATGGACGCTTTACACCAGTTTTCAAATATTCAACTATTTTTCCTCTGAATAACATGGGAATTAATATCTTTTAGTTGTTACGTCTTCAAAACTTCGAAGCTGAGGAAGTGCGAAAATCTAAATAAATGATTTTCTCCTTAGAGTATTCCCCTAGAAAATTATCCAGGTTTTCCGAGGAAAAGAGGTCTTTGGAAAAAAAAAGTAAGGTTTTGGTAGAAAATCTTCAAAAAAAATTTCCTCAAAAAAAAATTGATTCAATTTTTCTGAACTTCAATTTGTCTTAAATGTCGATATCTGATAAAAAGTTCTTCGAAACTTCCTGCTGTTTTTGTTTTCAACGACGTTCATTCAAATTACCAAGGATCAAAATTCAAACCGTGTACTTAAAGACCCCACGGAAAAAGTATAGACGGGATCACTAAGTTATTGATTCAATATTTTCCAGATGATTAACTTATTAGGTCAACCAAGTTATCGATTACGACAACGAAGTAATATATTATCGCACATTCAACCAACAAATTGCTTGTCCCGTCTGGTCTTTTAATTATACTATGTGAAATAAAAACAATAATTTTGTGTTACACATACAAATATATTAATTATATTTTACACTATATCCGGATTTTCCGAATTTTTACGATTACGCTATTGACAATTACGATAATCTGTATTGGACACCGAAATTGAGAAAACATATATTTAAAAAAATATTCGTTGCCCGAGATTTCTAATTATTTAAATTCCATTACCCATCAGAATTCTTCAATTGTTTCAATTATTGGAATAATTTTCGTATGAGAAAAAGAGGGAATACATGTATTCAGTTTACAGGAGCTACTTTTAAATACTGGATCGACAACTATGATCGTTATCTAAAGTCTCGGCAGAGGGAGGTTTAAATCTTGTGGGAGTCGTGTAAGCTACATTCCCTGGACTCGTTTCAGGAGAATGCGTAATTATGCATAATTATAGACTAACATAGAACGAAGAAAGTATTGCAAATGTCATTGCAATAAAATCCAATTTAAATAATTTTGTGTTGCACATGAAAGCTTATAATTTATATTTTCGACGAGGCCAAGATTTTCAGAAGTTTTAGAGTTGAAAAACTACATACAATTACCATATTTCTTATTTTGATGTAATGGATTGATTTCCAATATAAAGGAAAAAAATATTTGAATAAAAGAGAAACAATAGAAACAAGTACCATATTGGGTCAAAATAGCGAATTTAAAAATACGGAACGTCCCAATGTAGAATATCCGTAATTATGGAATTTGCTTTTTCAGCCATTCGCCATTTTTATCATTCGCTATTTTTAATGCATTTTAATGAGACGGAGGTCAAAATAGCGAATTTCATGATGATGACCCTTTTAGATTCAGACGTTCCTAATTTCCAAATTCGCTATTTTGGTCATTCGCTATTTTGACTCCCCACCCCCATATTTGTTGTCTTGACATACCGAATGGATTTCCAGTTTTTTTTAAATTCTTCCGGTTATTGGAATAATTTTCGTATAGGAAAACGAGAAATACGTGTATTCAGTTTACAGGAGCTACTTTTGAATACTAGATTGACAACTATGATGTTGTCTGAGACCTAAGAGGGGGAGGGGTTGAGGGGTTCGAATCCCGTGGGAGTAGTTAAACTGGATTTCCAGGGTTCGTTCCAGGAGAATGCGTAAGTATAGACTAACGGAGAAAAAAGTAAGTATCGCAATGGTTATTACAATAAAATGAGGCAGTTCGTATAATGGCTGAGCTAAACACGACGACGAGAGGGTCTCGCGGCTAGACGTACATAACCAAAGACGACCGAGCGAGCAAGACGCGCGGTTAAGGAGACGTAATCACGCTATTTTCGTAATTGTATTATTACGAAGGTAGCCGGCAGCAAGCAACCGAGCCGACAGATGGCAGTAAAGAGGGGGAGAACACCACGTTTTTGTGTGTCTTTCTCTTTCCTTCTGCTCCGTTGTGCAAGTGCCCTAGGGTTATTCGTTACGTGGATGCTATACATACACACTCATTTATGTCAGCAAATAGTGTTCTTGGGTATTCACGCAGGCGGATGATTGTCTATGATGACTACGAGTGGGGCAAATGGAGGTAATTATGACATTTCCCTAAAGTAAGACGAAAAAAAAAAAAAGATTCATCACACTTTTCTATATTTCGGGATTACGAAGCGTATGATCTAAAATAAGAAATAAATCGAGCCTGGAAATAATTGGCGTTCAAGGGAATACGGCTTTCTGTTGAAATTGATAACTCCTATTCCAAGATAATTCAGGAAAAAATAGAGTGAAAAGTAAGATCGTGTTTATTTAATGGAGTTTGGTGAAGAACTAAACAGCAAAACATGTCATGTTAATCAATAAACAATCAAACATGTCATGTTAATCAATAAACAATCAAACATGTCATGTTAATCAATAAACAATCAAACATGTCATGTTAATCAATAAACAATCAAACATGTCATGTTAATCAATAAACAATCAAACATGTCATGTTAATCAATAAACAATCAAACATGTCATGTTAATCAATAAACAATCAAACATGTCATGTTAATCAATAAACAATCAAACATGTCATGTTAATCAATAAACAATCAAACAGTACATAAATCCTATGATCAATCTATTCTTGAAATTGCTTGAACAACGTAATGTTCCAACACTTTCACATTCACCCCAAGTATCACAATTATCAAGAGACGCGGTCGCCGCTCGAGAGAAGTACATTTAGGGGAGAACGGGGCAATTACAGTGGGTAATACCGAACAACCCGATTACTCACTATGTATTGATAATATCTGATTACAATGTTTTGCATCGATTAATGTACACGGAGTGTGACTAAATCGTAATTAAAAATTATTATTGAATAATTATGAAAACATTTAAAAAGAGATATATTTTTTTGGCGATTCACGATCTAAAATTCACCTCAAAGGAAATAAGGATTTCTTCCTATGTACACTGAGAGAGAAGCATATCGTTTATTGAACGATTTCATATGGTTAAACGAATATAGGAAGGCTTGCAATGTTTTATGGTTGAAACGATGATAATATGGTTTAATAAACGATACTTGCAAGGTTATTGCAAACAAACGTTGAAATCGTATATGCAACAAAACGGCATATTTCAAACTATTGGAATAGTTTTTGAAACTATTATCATTTTAATGATTGCTACTATAATTATATTTGATTAACAATCAGATTAACAATATCAATGAACTATGTATCACTCCAACCCCAAACATGAATCGTTGACCGAAAGTATATTTTTCGATATGTCGAAAAATATACTTTTCGATATATCGAAAAATATACTAAATATACTTTGTTAGCATACTTTTTTTTCATGGTGGATAACTTCTCTTAATGAACAATTACTCTATAAATTGTTCGTCGATGCCGATATTTGTGTCATTATATCTGAACGAAAATATTTACGAATTGTCTTTCACATATATAATGGTACAAAAGTTCAGATTAGATAAGTTAATTTTTGTTTTAAACGGCGGGTTACGTTATTTTTCCATAAGTGCCTATGCATACGCTTTTTTCGTATTTATGTTTATTATCTTGACCAGTCAGTTCGGTAACCGATAATGAAACTTTATAATTACAACAAGACGATCTTTAAGCAATATAATACATAAACGGTCAAAGTTCACGAACGTCGATGTGCAAGGACTACCTTGAGGCGACGTGAGAGGTAAAAGGGATAAGGCAACTTACAAATCTTTAAGAAGTCGATAATTAATTTCCTTCAACTTTATCAAAACCTAAGCGATAAATACAGAAATTTATGACATAACACGAATATCTCGGAAATGTCTGACTGCTCCCCATAACTGAGCTAAATCATTTTTCTATCCGTCATTTTGTCTTTAATACTCTTCTAAAAAATTGACTGAATGAACTTTTACTGTAAAGAAAAAAATTAACCCATTACCATTATGTTACACTCTCATTATGATAATTATTGAGATATTATGCAACGAGTCAACGAAACAACAAGTTCACAGCAGAGTACAAATTTGTACAGCTGTACAAATCCCCATCACTCGACAATAAACTGAAGCCATGGTTTTTAATCACTGATATTTCAAGAAAAGAAAATTTCATTAAATAAATTTCTCAAATGAATTGGCGTGTTGGTAAGAGCATTTTGTTTCCGCGTTTTGCCATCGGTCGGTAAGGTAACTTAAACGTACTTATGTCGAGACGTTATCGCCGAATATGATAAATACATCTAGAATATCGCGCTGAGGGCTTGTGGAAAATTTTATAGACTGAAAGGATTATCAGTATGACATACAATGAGGAATGGCATCAATGCGTCAATTTTACGAGCCATTGGTTTTGTATTCTGTCAGTACAGTTTTCATTAATTTACAAATAGTACCAGAATAATACGGTTTAAGGGGATTTTGCATATAATACTTGACAAGGGCTCCATGGAAATATTTTAATTTTATAAAAAATGGGCAAATTATCTAAGATCCGGGACATTATTTACGCTGTGAATTCTTATTAGCTACAATTTTGTTGTAAAATATTGACAGATTGATTTCACCTGAACTACTAAGTGGAAAAATGAATGGATATAGAAAGAATAAAAAATTAATATTCTTAATTTCTTGGCTACTCTTTTCATTACATTCCTATACTTTTTTTACACCTGAAATTCCACAATACTTGAAAAATTGCACCTTTTTTCAAGTATTGTGGATAATGAAAAATAACGTTGCTCAAGGTTTTTTTTCTGAAACAAAATCTACCAGAAACTATGTCTGACATTCATAGATACAGTAGAAATGTAAGCTATGTTCGTTAAGCTTTTAGGTTCGTTCTAATACCGAGCTTTTGCCGCTACTTTTCCAAAAGTTAAATCATTAATCTTCAGGTAAGTACAAGAGCGGTAAGTGAAGCTTTGGCACTATCCTCCACCGCGTCAAATTTCCCGTGAACGATTAATGATCAAACCTAGACTTGGCATTCGAAATTGAAGAGACTCGTTATCAAGAATCTTCTACAATGAATTTCTAACGCTTTTCACCGTGACATTTCTCCATCACCAGAATAAATGGAGCTAAAACCGGTGACAAAACGTGAGTACTACAAACTTAACCCCTAGTATTTAATTGTTTCAAGATCATCTAAACTCATACATATAAAGCACGTGGTCAGTTATCGGCGAGTTTTGAGCTTTCCGCGCTTTCACAATTTTCCCGTGAAGCGAACAAACGCGCAAACGCCACCCCCAACTTTGTGTCTCTCCTGGACCGAATCGATGGTGATATTTCGGGCGTCCTCTCGTTCCACTCGTTTACTTCACTAATTTTTCCTCTTTCTTCAACAAAACCTAACCAATGAACAAGTCTAACCAGTATCTCCAACCGAACTTTCACAATCATCTTTCACCCAAATCTCATGGATGACTTATCTCGCTCAATTCTTCATCACTGCCATAATTCTCGAGTGAAATTCTATTCTATACCAAGAAGAACCACTTTATGACCTCAATTCACGCCTACCCTTAAACGTCCTCCCATGTTATCTACTTATCGTACTTGCTTGCTAATCGCATAACAGATGATCGTTGGTCCATTCAACATCGGATGGCTGTGGAATGTGTGACGAGGAAAATTCGCAGTGGTACCTCGCGATGGCGCAGTCGCCTTGGAATCCCTCTGACCACGTGCATGTGTGAGGGTATCCGAAGGGTATGCTTCGGAGGGGGTGCGAGTGAAATATTGTGGTGCGTTGGCGTCGAGGTTCGACAGAGATGGAAGAGTTGTGAGCAGCCACGAGCCGGAGAATAGTAGAGGCGAGAGTCGGGGGTGGCAGAAAGGGGTTGTCGCGGTGCGAGAGAGCGCAAAGTAGCGCGGGGGTTGCCGAAGATAGGGTGAAGGTGCGCCAGCCGGGTTGAAAACTGGGAGGGGTGTCTGTAGAAATCCGACAGAGAAAATACCGCGCTACTATCTACTGCAGTAAGAGGGGTGACGTTGCTCTGGGGCCAACTCTCTATTCTGCGGCTCGCACGCGCCTCGGTCTGTGTTTTCTCCGTATGAGATACACGGACGCGTGTACACGTTATTGACATGCCCTCTACGGCTACTTATTCACAGTGAAATCCTTCCGCAATCTGACCTTTACTACGTGTTAATTTATTTCCATCACGAGCTTAGTGTAGAGAGCGTGAAAATGAATCATCATGTGTGAGGAATGAAGGAACATCGCGACTGAAGACAATGGAGAACATGTTTCGAGGATCATCCGAAAAGTCCAGAAAACCATTGAGATAAGATCGAGTGCAAAGGACAATGGAAAAGGGATAGTGAAAACTCCTTGTAGCCGTTTGGTATCATTTGGTATCAGATACTGAGTGGACATCAAACACTTGTCATCATCCACCAAATTAATCTGGATAGATTGAATGATCAAGTGAACCAAGTGACTAAACGTTGCTGTAAGATCATCATATTTTCGTGTAGTGCTTCGAAAAGAGGGACTGAATAGGAAAATGTGGTGGAAAGTATATTACTGATAGCGGCATTGTCAGCACGGAAACGTCGCGACAATTTTATGAATGAAAGTATTGGACTACATTAAAGTTGTGATTGAATTCCGAGCGAAAAATTATTGGTCGATGTGGACTATGGTTGTTTAAAGTTATCGATGAGTATAAGGTTGTATTGGAATCAAGTTTTGTGTACATACTATATCCTGGAAAAACACGGGGCTCAATGTAGACCGCTACTCACCCCGTGTTGCTCGACCTTGTACGAGGGTGCGCCACATCCACTTTTGCCGTGCGCTCTTTCTCTACTTTTCTCCCCGCTCATCGCCTTCTCTACGTCTCCTTATATACGTAAAGCGCTTTCAGCATACTTGAGAAATGTGTTATCGCCGCTACAGACGTCAGTAACAGCCTCGTTCTCCGGTCGTCAAGCGATGTTGTACCGCGTTGCAATAATCCGTTGACAAATTCGTTACAGTGTTGATGACTGTAGCTACTCGATCATGGTGTCCCGAAGTGAAATTACATTATTTTCGGTAAATGGGCTGTTACGTCGTCTTGAAGAAAACCATCAATCTTAGAGCTCAATGGCTTATGAAAAGGTCGATTTGATCCAGGGTCAAAAACCTGGTAACTCGGAACTTTGTTTGTATTTGTTGATAACGTGATGAAAAAGTTTTAAGTGAGTTGTTTCGAGCATTTCAGTGAGAAGTAAACCTATGATCAACGAATGGGAAACTTGGGTAACGATATCCCGTAATCTACGAGTGCAATCATTGTTGAGACTTTCAAGGTTCGAGCCGAGAAAGATAAGACGAGATCGTAGATCGAAAATAAAGGGGTTCGTAAGTTGTAAAGTGACCAACTACTCAGCGGTAAGTGGTGATATGCCTTGGCTATTAAAGCGATAAACGTGCACGACACGTTAAAACAATCGTTGACCCTAGTAATCATCAAAGAGGCGGACCAGCCGGCGGTTTCACTGTTATAATCAAATAAGGTGATGGACCAAATGGACTGGAAAAGAAATTGAGTACCGGCGCAACAAGGGCTGAAGACGATGATGAGGAACGAACATAAGCCAAATTCACCACAGAAAAAATGCCGTTATATCGATAATCACACATCGTCATATCGAGTTGAACGACTATTGAGATAGTGATAAATAACAGCGAGCTTTTTCTCGTACTAAAATTTGATTACAGAAAACAAAAATAATCCTACTGTTGAAGAATCGTTAATAAACGTTGCGTAATTTTAAAAGCTTGTTGAGGAACTTTTATTGCTTGACCGTTACCGAGTTTTCATTAAAGATAGATATATTAAAGAGGATATTGAGTCAGAAAAAAAAAAAACTTGAATACTGTTGAATTAACGTTGAATAATACGATCCACTGCGCTGTGAGATAGAAGATGCAATATACCGAAAATATAGACTGACATACGTGAATATTTGTTATCTCGTCGGGTTGTTAACAGTTCCACGGAGAATCAACCTGCAATTAAAACGGGTCGTGGTTCTTCCCCGTGGACGCATGATAAGAGGCTGAATCGCAGCAGTCGATACCTCGGACCTTGAGAACAATAATGAACGCGTGTACAAGGGTCGCCGGAGGGAGAAGTTAGAAGCATTTCCATTAACTCCGTTGTGGCAACTCTGAAGGTTTCTCTTGAGCAAAAGCATCAGCAGCACCCAATAAGAGAACCCAGAGAGCTACTAACCACCATCACCAACGTAATACACATGCCTGAGAGTGATAATGGCCTAGTCCATGAGTTTGCCGCTGATGTATGGCCGTCCTGAAATATTCATCACTCGGTGACCTACCAGGTATACAACACGGGGGACGTTAGCTCACGTTCACGTGCACATGTGTGCAGGTATATCGCAAGAGCAGCATAGAGAAGAGCATTGATGGTTCACGGAAAAGCTGCCTCTTCGCGCTCTATTTCTTCATCGTATAACGATAAAGTGTGCGATCAGATAGGACCGAGCGTAATGCACGTCAAAGCGAAGGGAGGCTCAAAGGAAGCGATATATTGTGCAAGTTCTATCGGGTCATTATCAACTGGACAATAATAAAACCGCCTTCCAATGTAAGTCTTACTGAAAGGACTCGGACTATTCAATTAAGCTGGATTCCAAGGAACAATGTCGTTTGGGCAGCAGGCAAGGATCTGGTCGTATTGATGATTCCAGCTGCTCAGTATTCGCTCTGTTTCATCATCGCAAGCCTCGGGACCCACTTCGAGGCTCGAACGCCTCGGCCGAACCTCTCCTGGACATGGGAGCCCGTGGTTGGGAATACGAAGCATTGCCTGATCTCAATACGCCCGCGGCACTCACCCCATCGTCTACTCCACCCAACACTCAGGCACAGCAACAGCACAACCAGAACCAACAACAACAGAAGGTACATTCATCGCCGAGGGTTTGCTTCGAAGCGGAAAATCTGGCATCCACACGAAGAAGAAGCAGCGCTAGACTTCCACCCCCTTCCAGGCGGCGAAGCAGGAGCATGAGCGCCTGGAGTGACTTGTCCCGATGTTCCTTCAGGTTGGATGAAAGGTAGGATGACTTGTCAAGAGACTGGGTAATGCTAGTTTCGATTAGGGCTCTCACATGGAGCCGGATAAGACGGGTATCCGGACATGTTCGGATATCCGGTGTTACGTCCTGGCGTTTATCCAAGGAGGAAATGACGAGAATAGTGTTGAGGACGTTGCTCAATTAAGCGATTGAAATCCCAAATTTTAAATTCTTACACTCCGATTTAAATAGACAAATAATTAGTTTATTTCAACAATGATGTTGAATTTAACAACGATTCAAAAACCCGATTGAATACGTTGAACGATAGCGAATTAACATAAAGGAATATAATTCCAAATATTGAAGTTGATAAATCGAGGAACCCGAGCTTGATACAATTAACGATTAAATAAATATTACACCAGGAAATTCCCGACGGAAAGAATATAATATTAAGGATATTCGCGGAGTAACTCGATGCGTAAAATAAATGTGTTATCAAGATTATTCGCGGAATAACTCGACGCACAAAATATTATATTAAAATATACTCGCGGAATAAATCGTCGCGGACTTACAAATAAATTGGCGGAGTAACGACTCAACGCAATTAGACTTCGCGTATCGCGGTATGTTAACTTGGATATTTCAGTTTTAAGGAAGAATAAAAGACTGCTGATAACAATTAATAGAAAGTCGAAGAAAGCGTTAATGGGTGTGTAAGAGGGGAAATATTGGTGGCCGTCGTAAGGCCCAACGATGCTGACTGTGCTCTGCACGCGCAGTCAACGATGTTCAATAAAGTACTGAATATGTGAAAAAGTCACGTATTTCGGGAGTTAATAATTGCGATTGAGCGCGAGCGGATATTACTCCGCTGAAATTTGAGACGGTAGTCCAGTGTGATCGGAAGATTCACATTGGGCGATTTATTTGGTCTTTGTAAAATGAAGCAGGTAATTGGATGATTTATTGCAGGAACTCAAATGATTAAGAGTCGTTGGAAAAATGGCTAAGACGTAACATCCGGATAGTAGATTTTGAGACTTCAAATTCCGATAAACGAACTACTCGAATTATTCGACTACCAGATCGATTCGAACTATCCGAATAGCCGAACGCCTCGAACTATCCGAATATCCGAATATCCAAACTGAACGAACTACCCGGATACTTGAAAATTCCAGTTCATTGTCTGATTTTCAAGCCAGTGATAGGCTTATTTTTGTTAACGTGTAATTAACTGCGATTTGAAAAAATATATATTTATCTTATGTTTATATCGATTAGCATAAAATATCAATATGAACACGTACATCAGCACATCAAGATAGTGTCGTCTCTCTCTCTATCATGCATATATCATACACACTCGTGTTTTTCCCCTCGACAATAAATATAAATCAATTCTTTCGCTCGCATCTACAAAAACTAATTAGAAAAATCTGTGTTTTTCGTTTTAATTATGATAGAACACCGAGAAAACATTTGTTTTATTTAATACAATTTCATTTTCGAGTATCCGAGTAGTTCGCATAGTTCGAGTATCCGAAATATCTGAATAGTCCGAATAATTCGAGTACTCGGATAATCCAGATAGGCTTGCAATAGTCTGCTATTCGGATATAAAGTTTCGGATCCGTCGAGTTCGGATAGTTTGAGTTATCCGATCCTTCGATAAAATTCAAGTACCCGTTTCTTCAGTTTCAGCTCCAGTTGAGATCATCACCCCCCAAATTCTCTGGGGGGTGGTGATCTCAACTTTGACAAAGATAAAGGTTTAGCTTGAAGATCCGCCAAAAGATTTGGTGCCAAATAACTCGAGTGTATGTGTACGAAAAGAAAGAGTAATCGTGTATCAAAACGAATTTATATTTGTTCAAAAATGCTTATGTTTACCGTCTATTGGCACATATCCATGGCCACAGGTCGATTAATCTCAACCAAGGCTCGCTGAAATAGCCAACTGATTGATAACACGGAAAAACCAATTAGACATGACAACTAAATTGGAAAAGTTGCGATGAGCAATTCGAGATAACTATGGATATAAATGCAAGTGAGGTCACAACTAAATAGTAACACGATAGTTGGTACCCTAGCATTTAGCACAGAAAAGTCCCGGAAAAATTAATAAGAATAAAACAAAATGAAATAACAATCCAATGCAAATTCATTTGTGTCAAATTTCCGAGCTTATTCTTTCTGGGGTCAATTTTCCGAGTGCTGAATTTTCTGGAGGGTAATTTTCCTAGACACTAACTAATACACCGCAATCATTTAAAGGTTTTTTTTTAAATAAACATTTTTCCCTGAGAACGTTCATTAAACATAGTAAGATAAACGTCCCAATAATCGACCGTTGTGTGTTTTAAATATAGATTTTGCTATAGTCAAAGCACATATTGTCGATTACTCGTTCACTGTCAATTACTGGAACGTTCACCTTATTAATAAAAACTTGGTAGGCCAATCCAAATTGGTTAGGCTTATAAAGAACTGAAACGGTAAATTAAAAAGTTCGTTGTAGTTTTTTTTTTCAAACAAACTCTTGGTTATTTCATCCCAGCTTTTTCCGCAAATAAGACCAACATGAATGAAGGTGAACTTGCGGGGAAGTAATTTGTCTGTTTTGTAGTTTTTTTCTGACGCTTACCACAAAAGGCTGTTTTACAGAAAACTGGACAGTTACTGGTATGTTTTATTTTATCGGTGGTTCGTCCCACTATCTGAAAAGACTATCGGAATCCGATTCGGTATCTATACACGAGGTGGAGCAGCTTCAAGCCGTAAGAGCTTACAAAGCGGGGCGAACAAAAGCTCGATGTATTTTCTTTTTGTTATCTTTTCTGTGAGTTTGCTACTAAGGAAGCTGTTATATAAATGCCACGATAAATAGTTAAGGTGATTCTGGCTCTACTAATTAATCATAGGAGTCAATTTCCAGTTTTGTTACGAATAAAGAGATGTAAGGTAATATTACCGGTAACGAAAGTTATGGATACCTCAAACTGATCGAATGTCAAACACTCTTTTCCATATTTCCATATGATTATTTGAAGATGATAAAATGACCAGGATTCTATTCTGGTCATTTTTTTACAGGTTATTTATCACGATTATTATCACATATCATATTTATCACATATCATATTTATTTTATGCGAAATTACTGCGAAAAGTACATTTTGTCCATTAGACAAATTACTTTGCAATACTAATCAAAATATTCTTTCATTTTATCGCCTATTGTTTCGATCAATGAAATATTCCCTTCGATCAAACGAACATCGTTTTCGCCACCCACAAGCGCACGTTTTGTTGGTCCTAACGATTTCCCATGTTTGAAATTTAAACCGGCTATGTATTGGCGCAGAACAGTTACCGATGTGTCGGTATTGGCTATTGGTTCTGACACAACTCTGGGATGATCACACTGGTCCAACGTTTGATTATTAATATTGACACAGTGCTGTTTAGATTACGCTCAGTAATTCGTTAACGCTTGGCTCACTATCGTATATATTATCTTGGAATTACTGGGTGATAGAATTGACGTGATATGGGACCGGTGGTTTAAGGATGATACGTACAGTCCCGCCAAAAGTGAGTTTCAGAGACAATTTCGATCACTTCCCGATGGGATAAAAATCGGTAAAAAATAATGCATATAAAACGTGCTGAAAAGATTGATTTCGCATAATAATAATCCCAAAATGTTATCAACAAATTGGGGAAATAAACAATTCTTCAACAAACAATCAGTAAACCTAACTTTTTTGCTAATGAAAATGATATGTTGATTTATTTGAATGCATACGAATTTTTTCCGATTTTTTTCTTTATTTTGATTTTGATTCTTTTATTTTGAAAAATGCGCAGAATATAACAAATTTTGGATACGCCTTCTGCAAAAAAATCTTGTGTACTAGACGGTTTTATGCCGAACACATATTTAAAATTTGTTATTTCGCATACATTTTTGAAAATAAAAAAAATCAAAATCAAAGTAAAGAAAAAATCTGAAAAAATCTGAAAAAATTCGTATGCATTCAAATAAATGAACATATCATTTTCATTAGAAAATAGAAATTAGGTTGACTGATTGTTTGTTGAACAACTGTTTTTCCACCAATTTGTTAATAACATTTTGGGATTATTATTATGCTAAATCAATCTTTACAGCAAGTTTTATATGCATTATTTTTTTCCGATTTTTATCCCATCGGGAAGTGATCAAAATTGTCTCTGAAACTCACTTTTGGCGGGACTGTACGTACCATACATCCGTAAGTGTCTCCTAAAGAGTGTCAAAGAAAAAAAATCTTCAAATGATACTCTTCTTTCAAAAAATGTAATGCATAAGAATATTGCAAGGTAAATAGCAAAAATTTTCCCTTGCAGCTTTCAGGCCAAACCCATGAACAAATTTTAGTGTTTAATGCCTCATTTTATTTGTCGAATAATGCATTTCGAATTGAATATAGCAACTCTGGATGCCATGAAAATAAGATTGACTACAATCAATTGTTCAGTGATTTGTCAATACAGAAATATTCATTTACACAATTACAAGCTTTGTCATAAAGACCTGAAACAAAAATTCTCATATTCAATCACTACAACACTACTATTTGTTCACCAGTTTGATTCGAAAGCAACGAAAAATAAGAAATTCTACTTTTCACCTCACACCATTCTGATGTACTGTACTCTTCACAAGATAGCAAAATTATGCTTGTAATGAATCAAATGAAATTTCAATGTAATAATTTTTAAAAGGTGTCTGTCAATTACAGCATTTTTTTCCTACGACGTTTTTCAAAGTGACTAGATCCTCTTAAATGAACAATGTTTACGGCAATGTATTACCAAAACTGTACGGTTAAATTATTAAAAATATTAGGGACATGTTGTGACAATATTAATCGTTCTTTTCTTCGTATTTCACTGACATGACTTGATATACATGTTGTTGATGCAAGTAATGGCCACTTTAAAACAACTGTTACGGGTTTGTTCATTTTTATATGGAAGTATTGCTTCAATTTTAAAGGTTCCTATCTGCGGCAACAAATGTGTAGAGTCAGACTGAAATAGTGGCAGTATGTTGTAGTTATTCGGTCGTTACGAAGCTGCAGAGAATGGCCGTAAAATGTTCCTCTTCTCTTCGCTTTCTCTTTATAATGCTTCACCGTTTGTCATCTCACTTTGTACTTTCAACCACTGCGGAATTGTGCACCCATCGCAGCAGTGATGCTTTGTACATTCATCTGTCGCATAGATATGCTTAAGTATGAGTGGGATCAAAGCCAGCTCTGGCATAAGTTGGCTGAAAGAATGGTCGCTTATGGAACTGACACACTTTATGTTACATATATTTGATTCTATCCAAGTATCACAACTCCAAGTGACATGACATACATTTATCTATGACAGTTATGATGCAAGGATTGTACTACATCGTATTACGAAGAGTTGCACGAATATTGAACAATGTTGTGAAATAGTTTGCTCTTAACGATCCAATCGTTAAAGTCCTTACAGCAAATATGTAGTTAAAACAGGAATACTTTTTTTTACGTATGGGTTTAATTTTCTATTCATTAATAAATAAGATATGTATATCTTATTATATATATAAATAAATAACATATGTATATCTTATTTAATAAATTATTAAATAAATAAGATATGTATATCTTATTTATAGATAAGATATAAATATTTAAAAAAAGGGAAATAATTTAAATTTTATTTCTTTTGAAAAGATAATAATGATGGTGATAAATTAGATATTTCATCTTCTAATAATCCGTAGCTCTTCTCGCTACTCGGCGTGCATTTTATATTTATCTGTAAAGTCACGCTAAAGCAAAATAATATTCTGTCGCGCAGAAGTTGAATCTCTGTACCGGGTACTTTATTCGCAGCCCTTATCAGCGCAGTTCTAACTATCTCACTGTGATTAACAGGAAGACCGCAATTTTATGAAATGTGCGATGTCCTGGAGTTTCAATCAAATTAATTCTTGCGTTGTGGTTTCAGCACTCATTTTCACATTAGTGTTACACAGACAGAATTTTGTGGTAACCACTATTAAACAACGTTGAGAGATTTCATGCTGCATAGTAATTTTGGTTTGTTTTACCAGTTTCGCGATATTTATAATGCTGCGCAGTAAGTTTCTTTCATTCTACTAGTTTAGTGATATTTATTATGCTGCACAGTACTTTTCGTTCATTATAACAGTTTAGTGATATTTATTATGCTGCACAGTACGTTTCATTCATTCTAATAGTTTAGTGATATTTATTATGCTGCACAGTACGTTTCGTTCATTCTAATAGTTTAGTGATATTTATTATGCTGCATAGTACATTCGGATTGGTCTACTAGCTTGGCAATATTTGTCATACAGTACATTAAGGGGTTGGGCCTACTTGAAAATCTGAAAAAGGTTCCGCTCTTTCTGAAAAATGTATGTGCCGATCGGAAACAATTTGTTTTCGTTTTTTTTGAAAAATCTATGTGCTGATCGGAGACAATTTGTTTTCGTTTTTTCTGAAAAATCTATGTGCCGATCGGAGACAATTTGTTTTCGTTTTTTCTGAGAAATTTATGTGCCGATCGGAGACAATTTGTTTTCGTTTTTTCTGAAAAATCTATATGCCGATCGGAGACAATTTGTTTTCGTTCTTTCTGAAAAATGTATGTGCCGATCGGAGGGAGTTTTGTTATCACATTTGTGGAATTAGTACGATTTTTTTATACGAAAAAAAAAAAAAAAAAAAAAAAAAAAAAAATCATAAAAACCTGGAACAAAAATTCTCATATTCAATCACAACACTACAATTTATTTACCAGTTTGATTCGAAAGCAACGAAAAGTAAGAAATTTTACTTTTCACCTCACACCATTCTGATGTACTGTGTGTCTTCACAAGATTGCAAAATTATGCTTGTTATGAATCAAATGAGATTTCAATGCAAGAATTTTTAGAAAGAGGCTGTCAATTACAGCATTTTTTTCCTATGACGTTTTTTAAGTGACTACATTCTTTTCAATGAACAATGAAAAAAATCATCAAAAGATATGAAAGAAAAAAGATATGGCCACCAGCTGATGATGCAATATTTTTCGAGACGTTTTGCAGCTGAAACTGTTTGTTTTGATTAAAAAAACAAAACGGTTTATTCAAGTCAATAACAACTACTAGTAGTCCATGATCGCTAATCTTTGAAAATTATTATTTTTGTTACAAAATAGCGACGAATTAAAACCTCGAAGATGACGTATCCATGAGAAAAATTAGTAATTTTTACGTAATTATTGAAGGATCCAGATGTTTCTTAGGGCATTTTGTGTAAATTTAAAAACGTTCTAATAAGTGATCATCGGAAACTCGATCCGGATATTGCACTTATAGTGCAATATCCGGATTGTGATACTGCGTATAAAGTAGTTCTTCTACTTTTACTGCCGGATTGTTAACTACTTATAAAGTAGTTCTTCACTTATTTTCAACCAATGCAAGATTCCTATAGATATATATATACTGCTCTGCGCTTAGTCGAAATCCAGGCTCAAAAATAATCCCACAAATACTCCTTGACCTCCGAAATTAATCGTCATATTTCTCTCTCGTAGCAACGATCGAAATAAGTTTCGCACAAAAATCCCTCGCATTACGCGCTCGGGATTTTAATATATATCTCCCTCTCGTTGCTCAGCAACGCAACAATCGAGAAATATTCCGATAATTTTCGAGGTCTCAAGATATTACCACTGATTATTTTTTTCCAATGAAAAAAAAAAAAACATGTTTTTAGTTCAAAAAATCAATTGAAAAAATTATTTTAAACCGCCTGATACTTTCTTTAGAAAAAAAAAAAACTTCTACTTTTTTCCAGACCTCTGGATAAATGCAGCTCGTTAAATGCGAATTTTTATGTTTCATATATCGTATGGCAATCGATGCCAGTTTTAATTACGAATCGCTTACTAATATTACATTATTGGTTAAACACAGCATTGTCTATAACAGCTCACGGCATACCGAACATTGCTAGGCCGATAATGTTCTGATGTATCATATACCAGTGAACGTCGGAAATTCGTGCAGTGAAATGATGCATAAATAGATAGAAAGTAAAGGTATAGAAAGTAAAGGTATAAGGAGCCAGATTATAAAAATATAGCATAAAAAACATATACGTTTTTTTGTTTCATTACCGTTTACCCTTTATATATATATATAAGTCGAAGTCGAAGGCGAAGAATCTGCAATAACCGGTGACGTACAGTTAAAATTCTGAATGACGCAGGTTATGTCACGTTCCAAATACTGGAGGTTGCAACGATTAACAACCATGACGACATGTGACGATTTTTTATCGTCTATGTATTACGGACTTCTAAGTAGGTACAATATTTCTTTTTAATAATCACGTGTACGTACATATTTCGTTCCTACAATTCTTCCGTTCGTTTGGCGAACGGTCCTATGACTACCGTCAAGAACAACCCTAGCAGATCCAGCCACCAGTGACCGGTTTTGCTATGTCAGACAAAAACAGGATGACTCCCTGAATGAAAATAACCAATCGCAGGCTTAACCCACCAATATTCAAGAAAATAAACAATTCGAATTCAATGATTCCCAGACTCTAATAAATTCGTCAACGGCCACATTATCGCCATTCGTCGCGATAACAATCGCCCATGTAAACAGCGTCGAGATTGGTCTTCACTATCGCTTTTCGCGCCAAGCAAATTTGTTCTACAAAGCAGCTAACACAACGCTACAGGTGGCAAAACGTTGACTATGCTAGCCACGATTGTTATCAGTCAGAGCGCTGTGTCAGCTGCGATGGTAACCTTTTGTTCAGCGATATGTATAAAAAGAAAGAACCATGATCTACTGTGCCACTCGCCGGATAAATCGCATCTCCTGTTACCGGCAGAGTCTTATGTCTTCTTTACCTACGTGTAAAGCAAAGTTCGACGAGTTGCCGTACGCAACGCGCGCATGTCGCTAGACGCTCACCGTCTATTCTACATAGTCACGAATAACAACGTCCGTCGTCTCTCGGTTAACTTCGGGCCAGCCACTCGCCGCATATCAGCGTCGGCTCTCGCACGAATGCCCGCGAGTCATTCGTCAACCTCCAACTACCTAAGGACCCTTCGCGACTTATGCTGCTGCCCTTACTACCTCAATAGCCACTTCACCTCACAGATTCTCATTAGTCTTATACACTCACACATCGCAACCCTATTTTTTTTTTGCACCACTTCCATCGCTCGCCCAAAAGCTCCAACGAACACAGGCCATCCTCAAGTTGGCAAAAACAACAACAAAGTCCAACGGCAACTACGATGATCTAGGTAAGCTAAAAATATACTAAGTGTTAAGTAATGTTAAGTTCATGGCTAATGCTATACAATGAATTGTCGCTGCTGGACTATTTCTCATATTATGATTCGTGTGTTACTGACGCCTCGCAAGGTTTCTCCGAAGGTTTTTTTATGCGTAATTATCATCTATACTCAATAATTTCTCGATATGCCGAGATGCTCTTTCTTAAACTCTACGATTTTCGACTTGATAACTACCAATCGAATTTTCGCGCTCGTCGCTACACTCCAAAGTCCCTTTTTCAGGCAATTTACTTAAGGTACTGAAGAGGTTTCGAAATAAAATATAATTTATAAAGCATATAGATTGAGTTTGCGAATTAGCTTCGATATAGTAGCGCGTCACAATGTACGTTGCTTCGATCTTTCGTATGGCGGGAAATATTATGTCGAACAGTTGAGCGGAGAACGAGAGCAGAGCCGAGGATAACTACTGGCTGTTGCAGCGAAGCATCGCGCGCATCGAGTGCGAGTTTGTAGTATCATTTTTTCTTCTTATCGCTGTGTGTGATATATCATTTCGAGATTTCCGCGGCTTAGAAAGATTCATCAATCATTCTGTTCTGTTATCGTAGTGTATTTGAGGTTTATTTTTTCGTCATTATTTCGACCGACGCAAGTTCCACGAACTTTTTAATGCATCTCGACGCGTGCGAGATAGCGTGAAAACTATTGTCACACTAGGCAGTAGCAGTGTGGCGTCGAGTTCGAATATCGAATGGTAAGTACACAAAGGACTAAAATTCCAAAATTCAATATCTCACCGACATTTTTGACGAAATATTTTTCAGCGAATTTCCTCAAAAATGTAAGTGAGATATTGAGTCTCGGAATTTTTGACGAAATGTTTTTTTTAGCGAATTTCCTCAAAAATGTCGTTGAGATATTGAGTTCCGGAATTTTTGACTTCCGTTCGTTTACTATTCGGAACTTCAACTCTGATTTACTCGCCTCTCGACGACAAAGTTCCGAATGGTAAATACTCGAAGGTCTAAAATTTCGAAATTTAATATTTTACCTACATTTTCGACGAAATTCGTTGAAAAACTTTTTGTTAAAAATGGCGGTTAGATATACAATTTCGGAATTTTAGACCCTCGTGTATCTAACATTCGGAACTTCAACCCGACTTCAGCAGTGTCCAGTAGAATCTTGAAAATTTGTGTAGAGAAAAAGTCGTTAAACAAGATGGCGGGAGACTCGAGAAGACGCGCATTAGCGAATTCATTGTGTTGCGGCGGTCAATCGAGCGAGATGGCGAATCAAAGACGAGAGCGTGAAGGAATAGGCATTTTTGGAGATTCCCGACCGGGAAATTATCGTGAAGAAACGCTCTACGAGAACGAACGCGATGTTGACAGGTATTGTCGCCTAATTTCTGGTTATCGGTATTTTTCTTTAGTGTGTTTTTATCCTGTTGAGAGGTCTGCGCGTGCGGAAAAATCAGACCTCTGTAAAATAGTTTTTGTTTGCGGAAGAAATAATTTCGGAAGAGAGTATTTAAGGACCGTTCATTTGCGGGGTATCGTGTTTTTTTATATAGAAGGTCACTTTGAGAGACGTTCGGCCATCGAAATATAAAGTCCGTTAGTTTTTCGTGTGTCGAACGGAACAATCACGAACAGGGATAACAAAGAGTGTATTTCCTGGCTGCGTTTATTATTTTATCATCGCAGCGTCCCTTGTATTTAAGACACTTGTTTTTCAAATTCATCTCAGTGCTGAATATTTAATTGCAATTCTACAGATTTGCTAACTTTTTTTACTGTTCTGAATCATGGTTTGCACATCAGTATGTGTTATACATCTATAAATACATCGAGAGACATCGTTTGAAAAGAAAGTACACCGACATATACAAATGTCTCCGATGTGAAGTCTTTTCATCCATTTTCATATTTTGAAAAATCATGATCTTCATTCAATCATGACGACCAAAATATAATTTTTATTATATATGCACACATTCTTTGTCCGTATTAGTTGTTCGAAAGTTACGAGCATAGGTACGTCTAATGTTGGGTTACGTTAGATAAACAAACGGTCGTCATTTTATGTTTAACAAAGAATACGACTCAAAAATAACCCCAGTTAATTAAGAAGGTTCGTCAGTAAAATTGAAAATGCACAGAAAAATCTGAAATAATTACCGCGTTTTAAATAATTTATAACAGACTCACATGAATTTTTCGGGAATTTTCGTCTACATCGTTTACACCAAATTAATTTTTTTATGCATGCGTTTTAACATGGGCTCTTATGGCAAATTTACGAATAAAAAAAAATAATTAAAATTTTTTTTACATCGTTGAATTTCTAAGTATTTGGTGGAATTAATTCTTTTTTTTCGATGTAAAAAATTTTTTCAATTTTTTATTATTCGTAAATATGCCATAAGAGCCTATGTTAAAATGTATGCATAAAAAAATTATTTTTGTGTAAACAATGTAGACGAAAATTCCAAAAAAATTTATGACGGTTTGTTATGAATCATTTAAAACGCGGTAAGTATTTTAGATTTTTCTGTGCATTTTCAATCTTACTGACGAACCTCCTTAATTGGGGATTGGTCAACAAATGGAATTAGCCAATGATTGTCACGATCACACAACAATCGTGGTTTTTTCTATTATCTCTCTATATTTTAAAAAGATCTCGCTGCCGCCGCTGTGTAGTATATATAGGGAATTCCATGCCCGGAATTTTTTAAGTTCAATTTTTCAAGACGAAAGTCGGCAAAAAAATCTACTTCAGCATCCCCTTAACAAATTAATTATTTATGACCTAATGAAGGAAAAACAGAATGGAATTGCTAGTATACATGGATTCTTTGCGCGGAAAAACATAAGGAACAACCGCCGATATAGAGCGTATTCCGAAATTGACAAAAAAATTATTAATAACAAACGATTAAGGTCATTTTTTCTCCGTTAAAAATCGGACTCTTTTTAACCGAGACATTTATCCAGTTTTTAAAATCCGTATAGTGTATTGAGTCACTTTAAGTTTCTCTGTTTTCTTAAGGTAGTTCTCCTGTATTGTCTGACATCGCTATAGATCGAGCGAAATCGAGACAGAATTACGAACTGTTCTCGAAAAAATAAAAATCTGAAAAAAATCAACTATATGAAAGATGCTGAAGAGATTAATTTGGCATAATAATAATTGAATAATGTTATCAACAAATTACTGAAATAAATAATTGTGCAACAAATTGCCCGGCGAGCGAATTTTTTTTTGTTACGAAAATGATTTGTTTATTTTTCTGAATACTTGTGGATTTTTTTTAGAATTTCATCTGATGTTTGAAAATGGCCATTTTTGCCAAGTGTAAAATTGAAAATCAGAAAAAAACCTTAAAAAAAATACATACGTGTTTAGAAAAATAAACAAATGTTTTACATAACGAAAAAAAAGTTAGGTTGCCGGGTAATTTGTTGCACTATTATTTATTCAAGTAATTAGCCAATAGCATTTTTTAATTATTATTATTATGCCAAAATAACCTTTTCAGCATTTTCTATACGCTCGATTTTTTTCAGATGATCTGCATTGTCCAAATTTAAGTGTTCTTCAAGTTTCTTCGAAGTATTATGAAAACGACGCCGTAATACTTAAAATACACCGGTTATATCTTTATCAAAACAACCCTTCATTGGGATATAAAAAAACAAAAGAAATAATTAAATTAAATAAAGTATGGTAGGGTATGCGGAAATGATTGAGAAAATGAATAATGAGGATGATACAAAAAGGTAAAACTTTTTTCTTTCATCTTCAATATTTTGTCCCTCCGACGGACGAGAAACAGGCTTTTCAACCATGGTGAGACTAAGGAATATGAAAAAAAAATTCTAGAAAGGTGTTCATGGTAAGTGGGAGGTGATAACAGTATTACTGACACGGGAGACAAAGGAATGGAAGAGTTCAAAGGGCAAGATTAAAGCCAGAGTTGTAAGCCCCAATTACTCGTTCAAATATAAATGGATGGTATAATCTATCGCATAACTATAATTTTATGCTAAGAATCAGCTTGCTCATAAAAAGATGTTTCAACTTACGAATAACTACAATAAAAATTAATTTCTAATAGGATTTTTCGACAAAAATGTTTTCTTTGTGCAAAGTGAAATCTTGCACATTGCTTTCTTATTGTTTTAAACATTTTGCAAAGTTACATTTATGGTAAAGGATATTCATCGATTTTGATTCCCTGATTGTAGACGAAAATAATAAGGAAATTCTCTGCATAAATTAAGCGAATTGGAATTTACCGAAATATTGGTTACCCAAAATTTAGAACGAAAAATTTAATTTCCTAATATGACATTGGAACCCTTCAACCGATCTTCACAAATATTATGGATCTGTTATATTTGAATTTCACATCGTTATTGTAAAAAATTCAATCATACTGTCTTAAACTAGCTATCAATACCATAACGTAATTTTTTCTAGCACGTGTATGTGAACAGTGCTGCTTTTCATAGCAGCCTTGAAATTATATTTTGGCACAAACGCACTTTACGATTCAAAAGGCTCTGCTGATAAATGAAATTTTTGTTCAACTTTCATAATAATTTCTATAATAATAAATAGTAATCAATTCATCACTATGCTAAGAGAAACAATTATTTGTATTGCAATACGTTTGTTCATTCTTCTTTTTTAATTGAAAGATACCGTCTGTATTTTTCCCTACAATAAATATATGTCCCTATTTATTCATGAACATTTACTTGGAATTTTCTAGTGATATTATTCTTTTAGAAATCATCCAACAATAAATATTTTATTGTAAAGCTTTGAGGTTCACAATTCCGATCAAAACGATTTTGCACAATAGACGTTGAATAAAAATAAACCCGGGGAGATAGAAATGGGAAAAATGGTGATGAATTGTGTGGGTTGTTTTAAATTATTCTTTAGCTAAACTTTTACATGCATACCTACGTTCTAAATGAGGATGTTAACGCTCGCATTATCCCCTATTCTCATTTGTCTGTTTCAGGTGAGTGCTTATACGTTTTTCAAAACAGTAGAGGCGATACATACGAGAATTCTCGTTGGCATATCATCACCGAGAGTAAGTAACTCGATTAACGTCGCTATCCTTTATTTTCCTCAAGTATTACGTTGAGGAAGGGCAAGGAGGGTAAATATATTTTACGTTAACCTGGACAATTTCGAGATTAATCGAATTACATGTTCCATTACTCACCGACGAGACATTGTAGTAAACTTTAATCACAAAGGATAAATAAAAAAATGTACCACTTGTGCACCAGCGGAAATTGAAAATACAAGTGCTACATTTGATAAAAATAATAGAAGCTTCTACGAAAATAAATCATCAGAATTCAAGTGTAAATTCGATGGTAATATATTCACCCTGAATAAAATGGCGGAGGTATTTCTTGCCAACTCCGAAAATATTCATCTAGTACATTCTATGATATTTTATATTATTGCAACTGCTGAAAAAGCGCTCATTTTTTTCTGATTATCTCCACTGAGAGACAAATATGGTATTAGTAATATTGTAGTGACAAGCATTCATATTTCATTCGTTTAAAAAACTTTTTTATAGTTGCCGGAGCCATTCAATACTTACTATAAAGATCAATAACTGTCATTTTATAGTTGACTGTGTTATTACGTTTTTTCCGAGTGTAGAATATTTATCGTATATTAAATTCATATTTCCGCGCCTGAATTGCAAATGCTGCAAAGTTTATACAAGTTACGTGACGTATTGAACGAAACGTTCAAGTAAAACGATGTAGCAAGGTAATGTGCCCAACCCGAGCTCAGACAGTATTGGGAAGGGACCCTCAATTTATTTTAAGGGTCGGTCGTTTTCGGATCAAAGTGAATTCGATTCACATACACAAAGAACGTAGAAACATATGCATAATTTTCTTCTTTACAGAAAGTTACGGCACCTTAAAAAAAATACGTCGGTTCTATACGGATCGTGGTGTACAAAAACTAAATTCATGTAAATTATTGAATATGCTGGACCATACATTAATTTGACATTACACTTGTATACCAAATTTCATTTTTATGAATAAAAACTTCCAGTAATAGTACACTAAATTTCAAGTAAATTTTTTTTTACAGTGTACAGCTAGAAAGTTTTTTTTTCGTGAAATTCGGTAGGAAAAGTACCTCAATGTTCTACCGATATATTCTAGTGATTCGGAAAAGGGAAAAAAAAAAACAATCTGCGAAATCGAGGCAATTTGCGTGCTCGTCTCATTACGTTACGGTGGTGAAGTGAGATGGATGTGCGTTAGCATCTGTGAGTACCAGAGCGAAGAAATAAATACGTCGTCGCTCGCTCGACTTTCGCAAGGTTGCTTCCCTTTAATACGAATTTAACGGCTCGTGTCGTTGTTTTCTTCCAGGGGATTCGGAAGGGTCGTTTTTCAATTACACCCACATTTCGTTATCAGTTGAAATTTATCTGGGAAAATCACACGACAAATATGTCGTTAAAGTAATAACGATGGTACCGGAAATTAATTGCGATCAGGAGCTGACGTGAACATTGTGTTGCAAAGTTTTGCAGAAATGTTTCGAACGTGCTCGGCTAAAGCTCGAATCCTCAAACTCAGGACAACTTTACACTTGGCGATAATTGACTATCTTTTCAAAGCGGAGGGACTTCGCTCGTCATGATCTTAGCTTCAGACGCAGCGATTCTGATTGTTACGTGTGATCGTGTTATTGCTATTTCCTTAATTGTGAAACTTCTGATGACGTCAATAATTGGTTGGAATATTATTGACTCGTCTTTAAGAAATTACAATGGGGAATTGATAAGCTATTATATGGATGCTAATTTGACGAAAACAATCAATTTATCGATACTACAAAATATTGAAGACGGATCAATTTATTAAGGAGGTTCGTCAGTAAAATTGGAAATGCACAGGAAAATCTAAAATAATTACCGCGTTTTAAATAATTCATCATAAATTCACATGGATTTTTTTGGGAATTTTCGTCCACATCGTTTACACAAAATTAATTTTTTTTATGCATGCATTTTAACATGGGCTCTTATGGCATATTTACGAATCTAAAGAAAAAATAATTGAAAAAACTTTTTACATCGTTGAATTTTCAAGTATTTGGTGGAATTGATTTTTTTTTTCGGTGTAAAAAATTAAGAGCCCATGTTAAAATGTATGCATAGAAAAATTAATTTTGTGTAAACGATGTAGACGAAAATTCCCAAAAAATTCATGTGAGATTGTTATGAATTATTAAAAACGCGGTAATTATTCTAGATTTTTTTGTGCATTTTCAATTTTACTGACGAACTTCTTTAAATATCCCTACAAATTTAATATTGACTATCTAGCGTGATTTAGTTATTATCACATATAAATTTAAAGCAAGTTTCGCCATTGGTGGAATTGGAAATACTAGTATGTGAAAAACTCTTTTTCTGTGCCTTGAGATGTAAAACTATATACGATACTCGGCGGAAAAATAGTTTTTGCCCCCGTGTTGTAATACACTATTATTTCAAGCATTCCGTTGCTTATGTCTTTTATGCCACAGTGTGCGTGGAATAGGCACTTCTCGCATTAGTGGCATAAAAATCGTATACGATAATCGTGAGAAACTTTTCCTGATCTCGTGTGATTACAACACTCGCCTTCAGCTCGTTCTGCAAACTCACACTCGTCGCGAATAAGTTTTATCGCACTAGTATCGTAATGTATTATTCATAACATTACATAACACCATGAAGTCTGCTTCAAAAAATTTCTGATGTTCATATTCGAGGTTATAATGCAATTTTCTGGCCAATCATTTCGTAAGCCTCACAAAATGATTTTTGTTGTCACCTTTTTATGTTGTCATAAAACCGATTTCTCTGCGTGTGTGTGTTTACACCCATAGAAATCGGATCGATGAGTTTATTTTAATCAAATATGGAATCTATTCAGAATAAATAACGTTTCATTGAAAACGAATCCATTGTATTTTATATTAATAGTATTTATCCGTATGCATTTGTATTTGATTTGAATGAAATTCTAGTAGGCTGCTCATTAAATAAATTCCTTCTTCAATTGCTGGAATAATACGATTTTAGTCCGATGAAGTAGAATTTATTTTATTTCAATAAATCGTATTGATTGTAAAAAAAAGTCTTATTTAATCAGAATGAAATTTCATTTACTTCAAATAGATCCTTTATTCGACTCTAATAAACCCATGAAACCGGATTTCCTGAGTGGTATGTTTTAAACACCTTATTGCGTATTGCACCAAAGAATATTATCTGGTCCTCTACGTCTGCTAAGTCTATAAGTTATAATGGGATATGGGTTTCTGGTCCACAAGAATAGGTCAGCCGCTCTTAAATAGTTCATCGAAATTATTATTCATGCAGATTCCTTCGTTTTCAAAGCTATTTTTAGTGTCGATATTCATGTAAAAGTATCGATTTGGAATATTACTTGGGCGGTAAGAATGGGCGAAACATCGATATTTTTAGACTAAAGGGAATCGATACCACAAAATATGGATACTTGGATGGCATCTCTTAGCCTCTCTCGATGACTATTCTCATGAAGCTGTTTCTATCACTAACTTATTTTATATTATAAAAGTAAGATTCCATATTGATCCAAAGAAATCGGTTTGACGGTTGATTTGAACCGAATACGAAAATCATTCAAGGTAAACCAAATTTTATTTTGTCTAAATGAAGAGAGACCGAAATCGATACGATTCTACTTAACCGAAATAATTTCTACTCACTTGAAATGGAATTCTGGTATCCTAGCATTAAAAGAAGACATTTGTTTAATGGCAGACTTAATATCGTTTTAGTCTGATGAAATTTAATTTATGGCATACAAATACAATCTATTCGATCCAAATTAAATTTCATTTATTATTTATTTATTTCGAATAGACCTCATAATTAATTCAAGTAAACTCATCAGATCGATTTCTCTTGGTGTACGATCCGAGTTTCATGAATACATTATTCACTTGGTTTACCCCGTGCCACCGTCGTGTTTACTCGATTAATTTTTCGCCCTGCCGGAATTTCAAACCCCTCGAAACATCACTTTACGGAATTTCCTAAGCTATGGCTAGCTATGGGTACCGACTGGGCCAACAGGTTTTCCTGGAACTTTTCCATCTAAAATTCTACGGAGCCACGTGTAAATTATGACCGTTGCTGTTTTATTAAATAGCACCAAATAAGGATCAATACTTTTCGTAGCGGTAGGTTTTGGTGCAATCAGATCTTATGGTTTTCTTGAGATGGCAATAGGAGGTTTAAGGAGGGTCAAGCGTTACAATTTCATCAAGAAAAACATGCTGATTTTTTTACGCATTAAAAGCAACTGCAAAGTTTAAATGCGTTCGTCTTCACGATTTTTCAGAAATATTTTTTTCTAATTTGCACAACTTAACATTCATTCTTATGGCGGATCAAAAATGAGCGATGAATTTTAATATTCCTAGGGTAGTTCATGTGGAGAAGTTGCAAACAAATTATTGAAAACTTTAAAGAATATTTTCAGGAAGCTCTGTACAAAAATGCAGACACTTGATCTTCACCGATAGTTAACAATATCCAATTACATGGAACTTTGCAGCTTTATCTCGGGTGGAGATCAAAATAGCGAATGACCAAAATAGCGAATTTAAAAATAAGGATCGTCTAAATGGAGAATAGCCATAATTATGGAATTCGCTTTTTTAGAGATTCGCCATTTTCATCAGTCGCTATTTTCAATGCATTTTAATAAGACGGAGGTCAAAATAGTAAATGGCTTAAATAGCGAATTTCATAATGATGACCATTCTAGATAAAGACCTTTCTAATTTCGAAATTCGCTATTTTAACCATTCACTATTTTGGTCATTTGCTATTTTGACCCCCACCAAGGCTTGCAATGTTTTATAGTTTAAGTGATAATAATATGGTTCAATAAACGACACTTGCCAGTTTATTGAAAAGAAACGTTGAAATCGTATATACAACAAAACGGCGTATTCAGAACTATTAGAATAGTTTTTTTAAACTATCATCATTTTGATAATTGTTACTATAATTATATTTGCTATAACCATGAAATATAGACGTTCCTCCTCACGGAAAATAAGGCTTGATGGGAAAAACTAACCACTTGGTTAAATACACGCCAGCTGATTTATTGGTTAGACCAATCAAAGTGTTGGTTATGCCAACCAAGTTATTGGTTGTGTTACAATAAGCTTGGTGGCGTTGACCAATAACTTGGTTGTCCCAACCAATTAATCAGCTGGCGTATATATAACCAAGCATTTTTTTTCGTGCTGGGAATTATAATTATGGTTGTTTTAACTATTTCCTTCTATTTGTTATAACCATAAAAAATAGTCGTTCCTCCTGGCAACTATGCATTGTAGTTAGATTATTCTCGGACTAACTATGTTTATTATAAAATTACGATATTTTTCTTTGACTGTGCATATCATAACTGTTATGATTGTTATCACATCAATTTTTGTCATTGTATGCGTGTCGATTTTCAGCCTACAGTGGAAATGGAACCAGTCATATCGACAAAGTTTTTATGACACTGGAGAATGGCACATAAAATTGACTTGCACTCATCGCTTTGTGCGAACTTTCATCATAGCATTTCCGGGGTCTGCAGTTAATTACTCTACGGTTGTGTACTGAGGGAGATTACTTTCTGTATCGGCACACGGAACTCGATCCTGAAACCCTGAGTTACGACTTTTGCTGCTCCGCTTTGTGATAAAGCTTGCAATGCAATCTCGTAGTAAAGGGAATCAAATTGCAGTGCATATGGCCTTGGAATACCTTTTCGAAGCCAATAATGGGAAGTCACAAGAAAGGGCATTCAATGCACTGGTAAAAAAATTCCGATAATCCAAACAAATCCATTTCGTTGATTCAAAATTTAGTTACACTAAAAAAATGTTATTCAAACAAACATAGCCGATGCGTAATCCACTGAGGGTAACACGTGAATTTGTAATGACAAATTTGTTTCATCGCTTTCAACAATAATTATTAGTTACAAACACTACAAACTATTACACATGCAGTAGACATGCTTCGTCCTTTTAAACAAATATTTCAGTATTTTTAACAAAAATCTATGTTTCAGAGGTTTAAAAGGTTAGTCACTCAAAACGAACACTGTGACACTTAATATGATAGTAAATAAAACATGTTTCATCTTATGTATTTCAACATTAGGGTGTGTCAAAATTTTTTTTTTTTCCAAATTCCTTTTAAAATCCTGCACGGCTTACACGTTAGTTTTATACCTCACAATACTTTCTGTGAAAGGAAATCGCGAACAAATCATTGTTAGAAGTCGCTCAATCGACATCTATTTTTTTCAGGTAAATATCGATAGAATAATGCTTTAAAAAATTCTGCCGGCACCTTCACATGCAGGAGGTGTATTTGGAGGTCCAGGTACACACTTTTGCAGCATTTTAAAAGGAATTGAAAGAAACAATTTCTTTTTAACTCCCTACTTTACACGTATCAACTGTCTTAACGACTGTCGATTACAGAGTCGAAATTTAAACCTTCCTTAACCCTCGTTTGACCGTCAAAACACCATCACGATGATGACCTAATTTTCAGGCAGTAAAAAAGTAAAGTCTTAATTGGAAAAAAAATTCTGCCTAAGAATCGGACGTGTCAAATTGGAATTTCCTTCTCAGAATCTTCATACAATACTAAATAACCTGTAAAACTGAGATCGTAGGCGAAGTTATCTTTTTGTATCGTAAAATTATGACCTTTACTCGAAAGAAGACGGAAAATGAAAAGTTAATGGTGCTAAAAATTTTCTGAGAGATCAACATTTTCTGAGATGTAGTAATATTGAAAGAAAAAGTAACTTCTGAACGGTGACCTTTGAAAACTTGAAAAAAGTCACAGACGCCCATCTCAAGTAGTATAACAGATTGACAAATTTGAAACGATATCCGGGAGATCAACCGAAAAGAGTGGCCCAGTGTATAATGAATGCCTCGTATATGACCAAGTTCCTCGTTTGTCCCAACTGAGCTTTTTTTTTGCGTGTATCCTCTTGTTAACAAGCTCTCCAAAGAAATAGCCCAAATCCTCTTTTATTTCTTCAAACGCCGTAAGCTCCAAATTTAAGGCGTTCGGCACGTATAGAAGTCAAAGTTCAATCGCACCTTTTTGCGCAGTCACGCAAAAATGTTGGCTGCATGGGATCCGAGGGATTTATTTTCAAGCCGTTGGAAAAAAAAAGGAAAAACCGCTGCCATCAGTATCTTCGTTTTCCTGTGATCAGCCGCTTCTCCTCTTATTTTTACATTTTCTGAAAGATTTCCCAGTTGCCCTCAGACTGTTTCTTGTTGATTATATGTGATTTCTCACAATCCTCTTCTACCTCCCTTCACTTGTTCTTGCGTTTCTGTTCTGAGCGTCTCCATTGACTCGATGTCCAAAAATAGGCAATATCCCGTGAAGAAATCTTATCAGGGTTTTGTAAAGGCCCTGATCAATTTTCCCTAATTATATTGGGGGCCTCATGTGGAAGCTTTATAGGGTTTCCTAAAGAACGGTCACGCTTTTTTTTACGGGGCCTCTAAAGGCTAAATATTAGGGGGGCGGGGTTAAAGTTCCGAATGGTAAATACACGAAGGTTTAAAATTCCGAAAATTGATATCTCACCTACATTTTTGACGAAATTTTTTCGCGCTAATTTTGTCAAAAATGTAGGTGAGATATTTAATTTCGAAATATTAGACCTTCGAGTATTTACCATTCGAAACTTTGTCTCCGAGAAGCAAGGGAATTGGGGTTAAAGTTTCGAACGGTAAATGGACGAAAGTCTAAAATTCAGAAACCTGAAATCTCACCTACATTTTTGACGAAATTCGCTAGAAAACATTTCATCAAAAATTCAGGTGAGATATTAAATTTCGCAATTTTATACCTTCGTTTATTTAACATTCGGAATTTTAAACCCGCCCCATATTAGGGGCCTTTAAAGACTGCCCTATTAAGTCCTTACAAAAATAACAAAGAAATTTAATTAAAAAATATATATTTGTTATTATTTAGTTGAGTAATGCTGCACTTTTAATGAGATATTTCGACTCATATGAATATGCATTTTTTTATCTATTCAATTCATATGAATATGCATATCTATTCAAGTGACTGTAATATGAAATTCAATTAATGTAATAAAGTCAGAACTTGATAGATTTACATGTCAAATTATATTTCCCTTTTTACAAAGCTTCCTCTATGTGGAAGCCAAAATCGATTAATAATGTTCCTCATAGCGGTAGCTTTGTAAAAAGCGAAATATAATAAAGAAGCAATGTGCAAGGTTCTACTTTGCTTTCTTTTTATCTATTTATTGACACGAACTCACAGAGGTCTTCCCCCCCACTCTACGTATTGTAGCTGACGCCAAGCCCGGGATGACAATTGTCATTTGTTAACGTTGCTTTTCTTCCAGCGCTAAAACGACTGGCGCCCATTCAGAACAAATAAAATGGAAGACAAGTGGCAATTTATATTGTAGCTTGGGTTTTCCTGCGTTGGGTAAAAGTCTCTTTGTAATACTTCTGTACAAATTTCCTAAACCACTTTTCGCGATGTTTGAGACCATTTCAAGTATAATGAATTAAACATTTTTAATGAACATTTTCTATAAAAGCAAAGCCTCCTCTATGGGTATTCCTTTATGTAATAAAAATCGGTGCTTCATTCAACATAAAACGAATGTTACATACGATAGGATATTAATTATAATTCTTCGACAATTTCAGCTTAATATTATTCCAGAATATTCTAGTTCTGCTCTATGATTGGCTGACGTAATTGAGCAGGGCTAGTTAGGAAGCGGACTACATGGTTATGTACTTATGGGAACTTCAACCATGCATGGGAATAAGGACCTACGGATACTAAAACAATAGACCATAGCAAAGCTTACTATGATAACGGTTGTTTCAGGAAAGAGTATATATCAGGTAAATATAAATGCATAATGTTTGCATGCAGAAGACCGCATGTAAGTCAACAGCGGCGTTTCTCAATTTGCCGAGTTTGTGGAGACAGAACGACGACTCTGATATTGAATTTACAATTTAGAATTGCAAAGTCTTGTAGCTTGAAACTTTTCTGGCATACGTCAGATTCAAGACGTGTGTACCGTGGGTGAATCGATTGAGCCATTCTCGAGTTTTGTCGAGTTCATACAGACAGTTTGGTTTTATAACCGTAGGGAAGAAAAAAACCAATAAGAAGACGATATACATTACAGTCAATGGTACCTACTTCAAACTTTTTCTCGGCGGATCAGAGCGATAACTCGGTATCCTTATCCCCTAATTCGACACTTTGAATACCTCAATTTCGGGTAGTATTCTTTTACACTTTTTCGAAAACTATCAGCAGAAGCGTGGTCAATGTGTGACCCTGGCGATCTCCTATGTCAAGGGAGAGGTTAGGGTCAAAATAGCGGATCACCAAAATAGTGAATGGTTAAAATAGCGAATTTCGAAATTAGGAACGTCTGAATCTAGAATGGTCATCATTATGAAATTCGCTATTTCAACCATTCGCTATTTTGATCATTCACTTTTTTCACCTCTATCTCATAAAAATGCATTAAAAATAGCGAATGATAAAGAGGCGAATGGCTGAAAAATCGAATTCCGTAATTATGGACATTCTACATGTATATGTTTCTTATTTTTAAATTCGCTATTTTAGCCATTCGCTATTTTGGTCGTTCAGTATTTTGACACCCAACCAAAATGACAACATAAGTTATCGTTGCCGTCGCAAATATAGTTTGCTAATATTTGATTTGCTATCCAAGCAAATCGATACACAATAGTACACTGTCAGAAATTTTCGTACGAAAATTAATATAAAGTATTGGAAGTTTTTCTTGTAGATGCGCGTATATTAAATGTAACATACAAATAGTAAGGGGGCGGGGTTAAAGTTCCGAACGGTAAATACACGAAGGTCTAAAATTCAGAAAATTAATATCCCACCTACATTTTTGCCGAAATGTTTTCTAGCGAATTTCTAGCGAAAAAAATGTAGGTGCGATTTCAAGATTCGGAATTTTAGACCTTCGTTTATTTACTATTCGGAACTTTAACCCCGATTTCCTTGCGTCTCGGGGACAAAGTTTCGAATGGTAAATATTCGAAGGTCTAAAATGTCGAAATTTAATATCTCACCTACATTTTTGACGAAAATTTTTCTAGCGAATTTCGGCAAAAATGTAGGTGGGATATTAATTTTCGGAATTTTAGACCTTCGTGTATTTACCGTTCGGAACTTTAACCCCGCCCCATAGTAAGTCATATAGAAAAAAATGTTTATGAAATTAATATACAGTATCCTAAAAACTTCATAATTGTATTCGTAATTGTATAATTTGTTTTTTGAAATTTTACATCATATCCGTATATTAAATCAAAATAAAAAAATTGTATCTGCGAAAAAACTTTCATTACATATTAATTTTTATAACATTTTTAACAGTGTAGCAAATCGTTCGTTACAATAAACGCTTTGTTTGCTAGCATAACGCAACCTCTGCAATCCTTACGTTATTGTTTTTTGGTGCAAGCTAAACGGGGGTTTATCATCATGTGAAATTAAAAATCAAAATAGATATTTTTCATCTCGGGGGTTATTTATCAAGACATTGTCAGTAGTAGTGGATAGGGACTAACGGTTTCGGTTTCGAATTGCCTATGTAACAACGCTACTAATATCGAATGTGCTACCGAGTACTTGATGATTTGAAATATCTAAATATCATAATAGTAAAGGAAGTAAAGGATAGCAAGAGATAGATAAAGGAAGATGAGGAGTCGCAGCGAATATAAATTTCATTTTTTGGGTTGCGAGAGTCAGAGAGAAAGAGAGCGCGGTTTGTTGCGTGTCCGCTCGCGTCTTTTGTTTATGTTGCGCAAACGCTTCTTTTTAATCAAGCAAATTTCTGCCGAAAATGTTAATCAAAAAATATTGCAAGATGCAGAAGCGTTTCGCCAAATATCACAACAAAAATTACTCTTGGTCTTGAAAATACATTTGGACGACTTTTCTTGGTTAAGAATTTGCGTCCGATACGATAATAGCTATCAATAAAAAAAACATTAAAAATGTTGAAATCAAAAAAATGTTTTTTTATTGACAGCTATTTTTTATCCAATTATATTCCAGCGCACATTGTCTGATTTGCGTTTCATGTGCTAAACCGAATCACACGAGCTCTTGATCTCGTGTGAATGTCCGGTTTGAGCTCCAGAATTTACCTTAAGCTTGAAATTTCAATTGAACCTGATCTTACATGACGGAGAGGGCGATATTCTGAGCTTCAAAAACTTATAACTAGAAAACTATTGATTTAAACGGAAAATTTATAAGCACTTTTTCTCTTCTCAATTATCTGAAGAGATCTAAAAAAGATACGCGAACGTCAATATATCGGATCTGTGATTTAGGGACATGAATTTATTGAGAGTCGCATTCATCTACGTGTTTATCAAATGGGAAATCTATAAATCGTTTGAGCTACCTCCTAAAAATTTCTTATCGTGCTAAAATTTAGAGATGAGTTGCTTAAAGGTACAAACTATAGATTAAAACGATGCAAAATGAAAAAAAAAAAAAAAAACAACAAAAAAAATTCAAATACAAAACAAAATAATGAAAATTAACATGTTCATTATTTTTAGGGAGATATTTCTAACAACTATAAACTTCATGAACAATGAAAGAAGCATATGAGATTGCCCCTTAATCAACTCGGTATAACTCCCGGGCTATCATTAGTCTCTGTCTCTACACGTGACTGAACTTGCCAAAGTTGGTAGAACTGTTCAGTGGAGGTTTACGCGGCAACTGTTTTTTTTACACCATGCTTCTGTGCCTTCATATATGAAGGCAGTAGTAGCTTTTATGTACTATAGTATATAAAAGCTACTACTGCCATTTTCGCAACACGTGATTTTTTCATCATATTCTTTTACACATGTCAAGTTTTTATCATACAATAATAAGGAAGTTACAAATAAAATTAACAGAAATTTTAGAATCTCATAGAGTAATCGTAATCTTCCACAGTATCGGAACTTATGTTACGGTTTTAGATAGAATTTTAATACCAAAACTACGATGTTACTACTACTACTGCTATTTTCGCAACACGTGATTTTTTCATCATATTCTTTTACACATGTGAAGTTTTCATCATACAATACTAAGGAAGTTACAAATGAAATTAACAGAAATTTTAGAATCTCATAGAATAATCGTAATCTTTCACAGTATCGGAACTATGTGACGGTTTTAGATAGAATTTCAATACCAAAACTACGATGTTTATAATATGCTTTCCATATCAAGTTGAACTACGTTCGCACAAAAATGGAAAGTAAAACAAATTTTTCCACGTTAGTACGAAAAACGTTGCAAATATTATGACCTGTGCATACGTCGTTTTTTTCGTACACTGACACCGACATTGTCTTTTTGCGCAAAGGAAATTTGTTTTTCTTTGACAAAAAAGTACAGAAAGCGTTTCTTTTTGCAAGTCTCATTAGTGACTTGCAAAAAGCGTGATTTTTCCATATTATGATAATTAAGTAAAATAGTTTGACTTGTCTTAATCTCATGTGATTTCATGTTATAAGGGTTTCGTAACCCAACAAATTAACATTGTTACTTAATCGTTGCCAGGACTTTGCCAATTTCTCCGAGTGTATGTTTCCTTACTAACAAATCTCTGCAATAACGAATAAAGTGTAGAGTTTAAATATTTTGGGATAGCGTGCAAATCGAGGATTTTGACCATCTAACAGGAATCATAAGCCTCAGTTTGTTATTCGCGTGCTCGAAAAGTCGACAATCCGTCATTTCAAAAGGCTCTCAGGAGAGTGTAAGACCCTTGATCTACTTGAATGACCCGAAACCCTCCTTCAATCTTTGGCACAAGGCCACAATCACTACTAAGCAAACTAAAATTCTGTGGAATACAGTAGATTCACCGTTAGTAGTCCCTGTACCATTTGTTGCCATGTTTATTATTATATCCTTCGAATTATTTTCTTCACATAATTAAATGTTGATTTTTTCAACATATTCTCATCAATTCACTTAATGGCCTACTCCACTTGTCTTTTGTTCAATTGATCGTTTTGTTTCATTCGTTTGAATCAGATTGGCCATAATCGGACCTGAGGTGGCAAAAAACGTTACGTTATCACCCTTCGTTGACCCGAGTTTGGGTCAAAACCGATGAAATCTGCCAGTTTAGAAGTATTAATGAAGGCTTCGAACGAATTCAATAAAGGTTTAAATAGTGATAGAGGGTAGACTGCTTCACAGAAGAGCAAAACAGTTTCGAGTGATGAAGCACACTGAAAAATAGCCGGGTATTGACCCTTCGTAAGGAGAAGAATCTAAAGTATTGACGAAGCTTGGACCAAGTTCTACCTCACGTTTGCCGAGTAGGATTTCAAGAAGAGAAGATGAGTGCAGTTTAACATTGATAAGACAATCAAATTGAAGGTGTTTGCTTAGGACCAAACCTTGTGTATACATTGGCTGATTCCGACGGGATGTCGGAACGTGCTTTCTCGTACTTTGGCTGATTTCGTGTATTGAGATGTAAGGGTGGCTCGACTACTTTGTGACACAGGGAACAATGTGACGGTTGAATTTGTGATTAAAATCGTTTGAATTATCCGTGAGTCTTTGGTAAACCGTAAATCGTTATTTTGCTGACGAAAACGTGTCCGTCCGGACATGTACAAATCCGTGAAATAAATGGTAGTGAGTAATTTTACGGTCCTTCACGAAAATATTATGGATAAAAAATTTACGCACTTTCCGAGTGCCATAAAGTTTTTTGAGTACATTTGTCCAGATTTGCGGAAAATTCGTCGAAAACAATTGATCGAAAAACCAATTCGTCATTTCGATGAATTGCTGTTTAATGAATTGATATTCGACGAATTGATATTCGACGAATTGATATTCGACGAATTTATATTCGACGAATTTATATTCGACGAATTTATATTCGACGAATTTATATTCGACGAATTTATATTCGACGAATTTATATTCGACGAATTTATATTCGACGAATTTATATTCGACGAATTTATATTCGACGAATTTATATTCGACGAATTTATATTCGACGAATTTATATTCGACGAATTTATATTCGACGAATTTATATTCGACGAATTAGTAATCGACGAATTAGTAATCGACGAATTGATATTCGATGAATTGATTTGCCGAATTTTTCGCGGACAATTCAATTTTTCAAATTCATTCTTTTCTCGACATTTCTTGTTTTAGGAAATTTTTCGGAAAGACCTTGCTAAATATTGTTTTACTCAAAAAAATATAACATCAACAGTGTGACGGTTGAATTTGAGAATGCTTTATGGGCAACGAGTTTTTTAAGTACCCATGAGCCTTTAGTAAATCATGAATCGCTATTTTGTTGACAAAAGCGTGGCTGAACGGCGCTATATATATATCGGTGGAATATAAAGTCCACGTGCACTTACAAAAATATGATGGAAAAACGATTTTCACTATTCCCGAGCGTTGCAACGTTTTTTAAATACATTTGTCCGAATTCACTTTTTTCCTGGAGAAACGTAATATTTTTTGAGGCCATTGTTTAAAAATTAATAACGTTTCTCGAAGGTGCGCCAAAACTTTTCGGTGGACGATTTGTCCAAATTAACTTTTTATCCCTAAGGGCTCTCACTTTTTTAAAGTACATTTGTCCGAATTACATTTTTTTTTACTGAAGGACCGCAATAATTATGAGGACATTTTGGGGAAAACCTTACTAAACACGTTTAACATAAGAAACGATTAGAGAATTTACGAAAGCAGAAAATGTTGACATTTACTGTGAAATTGGCATTAAAAGGAATGAAATGTCGCCATAAAATTCCCATGAGTAATAAAACTCGCGAGGTGTCGCAACGTTCTCCACTCGACACTTAACCCTTTACGTGCGATGACCATTAGCGCGATATTACTACGCGAACCATGACAATACATGTCAATAGCTCTTGCGCAGAAGATCCACTTCGAACCCTAAGCGTGTTTCGAAGCGTCTTATTCCTTATCTTGACTGGGAGACTATACGAATCTCTTTTGGTTTTCATTTTCGTTTAATCAATGATTTGCCATACGAACTCGATTGCAGTAATCGAATTCTACAACCTATCGGTTATATTGCTTTTAACATTGTAGATGATATTGACCCTTTTGCTACAGCCAGAAAAAATATCTAGTTAACTGGACTAGAACCTACGCATCGGAAAAAAATTTTCTTATTTGAATGCTGACCTAATAGATTTGTATTCAACTCGAATAATTTTTTTTTTGTAAGTAATACATCTGGCGACTAATTAATATATTCGAACCTAAGAAATATGTATTTGATTGCGATATTTTTTCATTACTTCGTAGAAAAAAATATGTTTCAACGAAATATACATTTCTTCGTGTCAAAGAAAAATATATTTACGTCGAAAAATTTATTCTTTCTGTTTACAAAATAGAATTTTTTTTAAATAAAAAATAAAACCGATCATGAATCCGTTACTGACGAACAGCAAGCGGGAATGCGTATTTCGAGAATCTTTCAAACGATATAGTTATAAAAATATATTTATATATATTTTATATATTTTATAACTATTCATATTTTATATATATTTTATAATTATATAGTTATAAAGATATATTATCATATATTTATATAAAAATATATTATCATATATTTTTATAAATTTTTATAAATCGACTTATCATATATTTTTATATAAATATATGATAAGTCGATTGAACCAAATGTTTTCTATGGATGAACATAAATACGTATCAGAGTTAAGTTTGGTTTTTCATTACTAGATCATCAACGAAACGTTGATTTGAATAACTAAATCAATTACAGAGAAGTAATTTCTAATGATTAAGGAAAATAATTACGTATTGGATTAAAAGAAAGTTCTAGCTGATTTTGAATAAAAAAGATAGATACATGTATCCAGGCGTTTTAACTAGATATTAGTTCCGGATGAAGAAAGTATTAAGTACGAACGAATATAATACCTATTCAGTGTCCACTGCACAGTAAAAACTCCTTTAAATAAATAAATATGTTCGATATAAATAAACTGCAAAATATAATGAAATACATATTTGTTCTAGGGAAAGCAAATTTTCGTTGATTGAAATGAACAAATGTTGAATAGACAATTTTAGTTAATATTACTCGATCTTTTTTTTTGGGAGTACCATTAAATATTTCGAAAACGGTGCGATAAATCGATCGATAGTTCTGCATGCGCATTTATTAATGCTTTCGCGACGACTAAAAAAAATTCAAGCTGATATCTTGGATTGTCAAATTTTAACGAATCTCCTTAATTGATATTTACGTTTCTGCTCCGAACGGAATCCCCTTCACACAATTTGTTTCTCTATTTGTTACAAAAATTCAAAATAAAACCTCATCTTAGCAAGATAGGTCCTCGTCAACACTCGTGGTAAAAAGTATTGGCTCGGAGAATGTTTATTTTGCTTTGCGTTGTTTTGCTGTTAAATCTGTTGATTAATGTTATCAATTGTAAATGCTACGTATGACCCGCATTCCTCGTAAGTTATAGGATTTTAAAATAATATATTATAATATAAAAAAATATATTTACAGCTGTAGATGCACAACGTCATGAAAGTCGTTGCCTCGTGTTTTAAGCCAAAATCACGGCGTCAACAACAAGCCTGCAAAGTGGAACCTTGCAAATTGCTTCCTCATTATTTTTTGCTTTCAACAAAGCTTCCTCTATGAGCAAGCCAAAATTGATCAACATACTTCCTCATAGAGGTAGCTTTGTAGAGAGCGAAAAATAATGAGGAAGCAATTTGCAAGGTTCCACTTTGCAGTCTTCTTGTTGACACCGTGATTTTGGCTTGCAAACACGAGGCAACGACTTTCGAGTGTTGTTGTGTTTTATAAAAATTCAAAGTGATGTGAAATTTAAATCGCTCGACCGATTTGTGTAAAATTGTTACTCAAAAATTGGTCAATGATAGTCCATATATAAACTAAATTGGAACCCGATTCCTAGTAATTTACATGAGCAAGAACTCGAATGAGATTTTTTAAATAATTCAAAATGCGACCAAATTTGAACCACCTAACCGATTGGTGTCAAATTTATCCCAAATATCTTTTTAAATGGTCGTTCAAGTGTAAAAAAAATTCAAGATGAATCTGTGGAAAATTTCGAAATTCCTTTCATTTTTCGTGAAAGTTTTTGATTTTTCGTTCACGAAAATCGAAATTTTCTATCATTGCAACAGTCCATCAGACTAAAATCTTAAATGGAAATTAATAATCATCAAAGCATATCGGCAATTGCAGCCGGATATCTCAGAATTTGCATAAGTTATAGTATCTGCAGATATTTAAAAAAAAACTAAAATTGTAATAAAATCAGAACGGTCTGACAGATTCTTGCGAAAATTAATACACATAATGTTTTACGAGTAATCCATTTATATACGAAATTCCAGCCCGGTGCTCCTTCAATTGCGTAAGTTATAAGCGTGAAACCGATTTTATCAAAATTTTTAAAATGCTGTAAGAAAAAAATTTTTAACCGATTCGCGTCAAATACAATTCCAAACTTTTTCATATAATAACCTATTTAAGTGCCAAATTGGCAGAAAATCATTATGCTTACATGAAAATCTCGAAAAAAAAATTTCGCGAAATCAAAGCTTCCTCTATGAGGAAGCAAAAAATTGATAGGCATTGCCAAAAAAGTTACAAAAATAATTCTCAGACAATATTGAAGCCTTCAAATTATTAAGAAATTAATAAGATTTGTTCGGTAACCCTTCAATAATATGTTAACGTGACGAAAGGGTTTAATGTGCTCGCGGTTCAGGGTATCAAATAAAATTCGTAACGATGAAGCGTTGAATATATACAATATAAATCATCAATTTCGTACACAGACCTTGAATATTTATCGACCCGATAGTAGATTTCTAAATCGAACCTCGTTAATCAACGCGATCCTTACATTCAATTATATAATGAAAATTATGAAAATGACTCACCGATAGCTGCCTTCAATGATCTGGGGAGCGAGGGTGGTAATCCTAGAGGATGAACCAAAGCCAGAAGCGCACTAATGCACTGCACTGCACACAATCACTTTTATTAAATTAAATTAAATGCACAGCACGAGCACTTGTAGTGTAAGCGGTACACTATACGACGCGCGAGTACTACGCGCGGACGCGAACGCGAACGCGAGCGCGAGCGACAGTACAACTGTCAACACGGGAGCTCGACAACAACTCGGCCGTGTCTCGAGCGAGACTGATCGCTTCAAGTAATCATCAATATAATTTATATCTTTCTAAAATCCCCTCTTCGAGAGCTATTTCCCCCTCCCTCGAATTACCTCGTAACTGTAACAAGAACACACGTCATGCCGGTAACATCTACGAAATCTGTACAATCGCCGCCCTCACCCGTATGGAAATAATAGTATGTGAAATATGTGTCAAGAATGAACAAACTTCTTTTCGAGACTTGAGTATTAAAAAAATATTAAATGGTATTAAGTATAAAAAAGAATTTTAAATCGTATTTTTGGAAAAGAATTTAATACTCAGTTGATTCGTTCGATCAGAGATTTAAGTATTGAAAATATGATCAAATGAGCATTAAAACTATTATTAAATCGTGTTTTTTAATGACGATTTTAATACTTAATTTAATCCGTTTTTCTATGATTGGAGTATTAATAAGAGTATCAACAGGTCTTAAAAACAGTATTACGTAATTTTTGTAACTGTACGTGACTTTGATTTTTTTTACGTAAAACGTATTCTTTCCGACGATTTAAATACTTTTTTTGATACTTAATACCATTTAATACTTTTTCCAATACTCAAGTCTCGAAAAAAAAAAAAAAAAAATTAAGCTTAGCCCAATGCGCGTGACTTAATACTTTTTTTAAAATACTATTTTAATATTCTTTTAAGACTTTTTTTGCGCGGGATATTTTACATTAAAAAATGTTTTGATAAAATATACATTTCTTCCTGTCAAAGAAAAATATATTTACGTCGAAAAATTTATTCTTTCTGTTAACGAAATACATAAATTTGTAAATTCATTCCAAATGGACCGAGTACATTCGTTTCTTTCAATGTTTGGTTGCGTTTGTTGTTACGTTTGTTAATGTGCTTCCAATACGTTGTATGTATTTTTTAAAATCTATTTTATCTAACGTCAATATCGATTAAGTGGAATTTTTTATAAAATGAAAAATAAAACTGATCATGAATCCGTTACTGACGAACAGAAAGCGGGAATGCGTATTTCGAGAATCTTCCACATTATGTCGTTTTCCATTATGAAAATTCGACACTTGCATAAAAATTGAATTAAATAATATATATTTTTTATATAAATATATCACAAGTCGATTGAACTAAATTTTTTCTATGGATGAACATAAATACGTATTAGAGTTAAGTTTGGTGTTTCATTATTAGATCATCAACGAAACATTGATTTAAATAATTGAATCAATTACAGAGAAGTAATTTCTAATGATCAAAGAAAATAATTACGTATTGGATTAAAAGAAAGTTCTAATTGATTTTGAATAAAAAAAGATCCAATACATGTATCCAGTCGTTTTAACTAGATATTATTTTTGAATGAAGAAAGTATTTAGTACGAACGAATATAATATCTATTTAGTGTCCACTGCACAGTAAAAACTGCTTCAAATAAATAAATATGTTCGAAATAAATAAACTGCAAAATTGAATGAAATACATATTTGTTTAAGGGAAAGAAAATTTTCGTTGATTGAAATAAACAAATGTTGAATAGACAATTTTAGTTAATATCACTCAATCTTTTTTCTGGGTGTACCGAACAGTTCAAGAGGCGATTATGACTTGCTCTGCATTTGTACAGAAGAAGTAAGAATTCATAAAAATATAAAAGTCATGCATCTCTTTCAATTTTAATCTGCTAATGAATATCAACTATTTTTTACTCAAAACAAAATTGGTATTTTCTAATTCTTCAATAAACTACGATATTCACGGCAAAAAAATCTAATATTTCTTAAAATACGATGTTCATGGGACAAATCGTGACATTGTGAGTATGAGAACCTCTCTGTACTTCTCGACGATTGTAGCAAGGATTTGTCGCAATTAAACATAAGGAACGTTGAAAAAAAGCGATGTTTTTTTTTTGCTCTCCGCCCAAAATATCGTAGAATACGTCTTAGTAAAGCATTGAATCATCAAAGTCATTGGCGAGTTGTTCGTATCGTTGACATTTACAAAGTTACAGATCATCAGAGTTATGGTTTTTTTCATTTTTAACTGTCATTAAGTCAACTACCGATGTTAGTACAAAAAATTCACTATGAATTTATTAGAACATTGAATTTTCTAAAAAATCCGGGTGAAATTTCATGTATAGCTAACGGTTTTAAGTTACAGACTCATTGAATCATATTTCGATGGTTTTTTACGCATAGCCGATAAAAAATTTCAAGGCTTTGTAATCAATCAAATATTGACGATAGAAATTAGACTCCAGAAGATTTTTTTTTTTAAATTCAATGTTTCATAATGTGTAGTCATTGATTTTATGAAAAGAAATCTCTTTTTAGATTGCAGGGAGAAAGAATGGAAAAAAATCACTTTCCTGTGTTTATTAAATGAGAATAACTTCAAACGCGATGGGGACCTCTCAAAATTAGAATTATGAGCTCCACTTTTGACAGGACCTTTACTAAGACGTATTCTACGATGTTTTGGGCGGACAGCGAAGAAAAAAATATCGCCTTTTTTGGCACATCCCAATATATATTAGGGTGACAATATTTTTAGCTTTATTTTTATTTTTCAAGTCTCGACTTGAATTTTATTTCTTTCTGCTCAAAAAATAATTGTCGCGAAACCCACCGCCCGTCAAAAGATATTTAGAAGTCTCACCAAAAAATTATATTTTCTATTGAAAAAAAAAAAAAAAAAACTACGCGAAATTTTTAGGCGATTGAATAAAAATTAGAGGTCGCTCACAAAATTCACAAATTTTTGGTATTCAAAAATAAATATCCGAAATTTTTTTTTATCATCTCTCACCTCTTGAATATACTTTTAGGAATAACAAAACTGATTTTTCAAAAATTCTAAAAATTACAAAAATATTTAGAGGTCGCTCATGGTTCGTAAAGATCTCAGAAATATTAAAGAATCAACTTATCGTATTATTATCGTTTCGTGTTGCTCACCCATAGAATATTATTTTTACTACGAAAAAATCAACGTCACCAAAGTTCTAGCCAATCAGAAATTATTTGAAGGTCGCTTACTATATTTAAAAAACTCAGCAGTCTCAAAAACTATTTCTCATTCGTGCTTTTGTTGAAAATCCCTGAAGCATAAATGTACTTCTTACTAGAACTTTGGCTAGAACTTTGGTGGCGTTGATTTTTTAAAGTAGTAAACGTAATATTCTACGGGTGAGCAACACGAAGCAATAATAATAAGATAAGTTGATTCTTAAATATTGCTGAGATCTTTACAGACCATGAGCGACCTCGAAATATTTTTTTAACTCCTAAAATTCTTGAAAAATCTTTTTTTTTATTGCTAAAAGTATATTCAAGAGGTAAGAGATGATGGAAAAAAAAAAAATTTCGGATATTCATGTTTGAGTACCGAAAATTTATGAATGCTATGAGCGATCTCTAATTTTTATTCAATCGCTTGAAAATTTCGCGTAGTTTATTTTTTTTTCAACAGAAAATATAATTTTTTGGGTGAGAAGTGTAAAAAATTTTATTTTGAAAATCGATTTTCGAACAATTTTGGATTTTTCGATGACCTCGAGCGACCTCTAAATATTTTTCGACGGACGGTGGGTTTTGCGACAATTATTTTTTGAGCAGAAAGAAATGAAATTTGGGTCGAGACTTGAAAATTAAAAATAAAGCTAAAAATATTGTCACCCTAATATACATAATTTATTAATAGCAGTGCAACTTGCGTGACTCTTTAACGACTTGAATAAATAACATAATTCCGCACTTTGTTCGCTTATAATTATCGGAGTCACCAAGTGGGCCTTGCAATTTAGATTATGTTGCAGTTGCAATCGCTCGATTTGCTACCTGTTGCATTATGAAATTGGCTTTGTACCTTCATCTCTATTCGGTGTGAAATTACACAGGTAAAAATGCGAATACGAGCCTCTATTGACAACGCGAATATTAACAAAACGCGGTTCGTTTCGTTAGGCGAACAAAAAAATTTGTCGTCGAACAAAAGATATATCAGCATAGCGAATCAGATTTTTCAGATGATCAAAGGACTTTTGTCAGCTTAAGTAACGATTCTTGTTGTTCTCATACAGAAATTAACAACAATTAAAAATGAGGAAAATATGCAGCCAGAAAAAATATCTAGTCAACTGGACTAGAACCTACGCATCGAAAATCAATTTTAATTACTAATGATTGAAGAAAATAATTACGTACTGGATAAAAAGAAAGTTCTAATTGATTTTCAATACAAAAGATCGATATATGTATCCAGTCGTTTTAACTAATTATTATTCCCGGATGAAGAATGTATTAAGTACGAACGAATATAATATCGATTCAGTGTTCACGGCACAGTAAAAACTGCTTTAAATAAATGAAAATGTTCGATATAAATAAACTGCAAAATTGAATGAAATACATATTTGTTCGAGGGAAAGCAAATTTTCGTTGATTGTAATGAACAAATGTTGAATAGACAATTTCAGTTTATATTACTCAATCTTTTTTCTGGGTGTACCATTAAATGTTTCGAAAACGGTGCGATAAATCGATCAATAGTTCTGCATGCGCATTTATTAATGCTTCCGCGACGACTAAAAAAAATTCAAGCTGATATCTTGCACCCAGAGAAAAGATCGAGTAATATTGACTGAAATTGTCTATTTAACATTTGTTTATTTCAATCAACGAAAATTTGCTTTCCCTGGAACAAATATGTATTTCATTCAATTTTGCAGTCGAATTTTTTTCTAATGAAAATGATATGTTAATTCATTTAAACGCATACGAATTTTTTCAGATTTTACTCTTTATTTTGATTGATTGTTTATTTTGAAAAATGTGCACGAAATAACGAATTTTGAATATGTGTTCGGCATAAAACCATCTACTAGACTCAAGACATAGAAGACTAAAAAAATTCAAGCTGATATCTTGCACCCAGAGAAAAGATCGAGTAATATTAACTAAAATTGTCTATTTAACATTTATTCATTTCAATCAACGAAAATTTGCTTTCCCTCGAACAAATATGTATTTCATTCAATCTTGTAGTCGACTTTTTCTCTAATGAAAATGATATGTTAATTTATTTAAACGCATACGAATTTTTTCAGATTTTACTCTTTATTTTGATTGATTGTTTATTTCGAAAAATGTGCACGACATAACGAATTTTGAATATGTGTTCGGCATAAAACCATCTACTAGACTCAAGACATAGAAGACTAAAAAAATTCAAGCTGATATCTTGCACCCAGAGAAAAGATCGAGTAATATTAACTAAAATTGTCTATTTAACATTGTTCATTTTAATCAACGAAAATTTCCTTTCCCTGGAACAAATATGTATTTCATTCAATTTTGCAGTCGACTTTTTTTCTAATGAAAATGATATGTTAATTTATTTAAACGCATACGAATTTTTTCAGATTTTACTCTTTATTTTGATTGATTGTTTATTTCGAAAAATGTGCACGAAATAACGAATTTTGGATATGCGTTCGGCATAAAACCATCTACTACACTCAAGACATAGAAGACTAAAAAAATTCAAGCTGATATCTTGCACCCAGAGAAAAGATCAAGTAATATTAACTAATATTGTCTGTCTAACATTTATTCATTTCAATCAACGAAAATTTGCTTTCTCTCGAACAAATATGTATTTCATTCAATTTTGCAGTCGACTTTTTTTCTAATGAAAATGATATTTTAATTTATTTAAACGCATACGAATTTTTTCAGATTTTACTCTTTATTTTGATTGATTGTTTATTTCTAAAAATGTGCACGAAATAACGAATTTTGGATATGTTTTCGGCATAAAACCATCTACTACACTCAAGATTTCCGCATATCCAAAATTTGTTGTATTCTACGCATTTTTTTAAATAAAAAAAATCATAATCAAAATAAAGAAAAAAATCTGAAAAAATTCGTATGCATTCAAATAAATTAACATATCATTCTCATTAAAAAAAAAGTTAGGTTGACTGATTGTTTGTTGTACAATTGTTTTTTCCACCAATTTGTTAATGACATTTTGGGATTATTATTATGCGAAATCAACAAATTTAATATGCAATATTTTTTTCCGATTTTTACCCCATCGGTAAATGATCGAAATTGTCTCTTAAACTCATTTATGGCGAGACTGTACGTATCATACATCCTTAATCAACGCGATCGGCACTTTCGATTATATAATTAAAATTATAAGAATGTACTCACCGAAAGCTGCCTCCAATATCCTTAGGAACGAGGGCGGTAATCCTAGAAGAATGGATGCCAGATGTACACTAATGCACTGCACTGGGCACGATCACTTTTAGTTTTATTAAATTAAATAAAACGCACAGCACGAGCACTTGTAGTGTACGCGGTACACAATACGACGCGCGAGTACTACGCGCGAGGACGCGGACGCGAACGCGAGCGCGAGCGACAGTACAACTGTCAACACGGGAGCTCGACAACAACTCGGCCGTGTCTCGAGCGAGACTGATCGCTTCAAGTAATCATCAATATAATTTATATCTTTCCAAAATCCCCTCTCCGAGAGCTATTTCCCCCTCCCTCGAATTACCTCGTAACTATAACTCGAACGCAAATTATAATTGTATGTGAAATATATGCCATAAATATATGTCACATATATTTTATATATTTCGCTGAAGTGTTTGATAAATTCGATATATCTGAAATATATGTAACAAATATATCTTCCGTTTATATCAAATATATGTAAATATATTTTGCAAGCGAGTGTTTTATATTTCATATATATCGCACATCCATGTCACTTATGTATGCTGCAGATGTATTTGCAGATGTATTTTACTTAAATGTAAAATATATTTGGAATATCCGTTTTATATAATTGTCTAATACTTAACATGAGTGCGTTTTCTATGCGAAATATATTTCGATAATTATTTTTTTACATTAGAAATCGATCTCGGACATGTGTGTGATATATGTATGATATACTTTTGAGTAATATATCTTCAGCATACATCAGTGACATGGATGTGCGATGTATATGAAATATAGAACACTTGCTTGCAAAATATATTAACATTTATTGAATATAAACGGACGATATATTTGTTACATATATTTAAGATACATAAAATTTATCAAACATTTCAGCGAAATGTGTAAAATGTATGTGACATATATTTATGGCATATATTTCACATACAATTATTTTCATACGGGTGAGGGAAGGGATTGTAGAGATTTCGAAGATGTTACCGGCATAATGTGCGTTATTGTTATAGTTACAAGGTAATTCGAGGGAGGGGGAAATAGCTCGCGGAGAGGGGATTTTGGAGAAATCGAAATAATAGTGACGAGTTGGTCTCGATTATTACTTTAAGTAATCAGTCTCGCTCGGGCCACCGCCGAGGTGCGTCGTGTTGTTGTTGCGCTCCCGTGTTGACAGGTATTCTGTCGCTCGCGCTCGCGTCTGCGCATAGTTCTCGCGTTTCGTTCAGTGTACCGCGTCCACTACAAGTGTTCGGGCTGTGCGTTTTATTTAAGTGAATAAAACTTAAAATGCTCGAGCCGTGCGTTTTATTTAAGTGAATAAAACTAAAAATGCTCAGGCTGTGCGTTTTATTTAAGTGAATAAAACTAAAAATGCTCGTGCTGTGCGTTTTATTTAAAAATAAAAGTGCAGAGTGTAGTGCATTTATGACGTTCTGGCTTCCATACATCTCCAGGATTACCGCTGACGGCTCCCAACATTATTGGACACAGCCTTCGGTGAGTCGTTCTTGTCATTTTAATTATTTAAACGACTGTGCCGATCGCGTCGATTAAGGATGTATGGTACGTACAGTTCCGCCAAAAGTGCGTTTCAGAGACAATTTCTATCACTTTCCGATGGGATAAAAGTCAGAAAAAAATATTGCGTATAAAATGTGGTGAAAAGGTTGATTTCGCATAATAATAATCCCAGAATGTTATTAACAAATTGGTGAAAAGAACAATTGCTCAAGAAACAATCAGGTGACCTAATTTTTTTTCTAATAAGAGTGATATGTTAATTTATTTGAATGCATAGGAATTTTTTCCGATTTTTTCTTTATTTCGATTATGATTTTTTTTATTTTGAAAAATGCACAGAATATAACGAATTTTGGATATGCGTTTAGCAAAATAATCTTGAGTGTAGTAGATAGTTTTATGCCGAACACATATCCAAAATACGTTATTTCGTGCATATTTTTGGAAATAAATAAATCAAAATAAATTGAAAAATCTGAGAAAATTTTTATGCTTTTAATTAAATTAACATATCATTTTCATTAGAGAAAAAGTTAGGTTGACTGATTGTTCGTTGAACAATTGTTTTTTTCATCAATTTGTTAATAAAATTACGGGATTATTGTTATGCTAAATCAATCTTTTCAGCACGTTTTATATGCATTATTCTTTTCCGATTTTTATCCCATCGGGAAGTGATCGAAATTCAGCCAGAAAAAATATCTAGTTAACTGGACTAGAAGCTACGCATCGGAAATAATTTTTCTTATTTCAATGCTGTCCTAATAGACTTATATTAAACTCGAATAATTTTTTTATTTTTAAGTAATACATCTGGCGACTATTAAATCTATTCAAGCCTAGGAAATATGTATTTGATTGCAATATATCTTTATTACTTCGTAGAAAAAAAAATGTTTTAATAAAATATACATTTCTTCGTGTCGAAGAAAAATATATTTACGATGAATGATTTATTCTTTCGGTTAACAAAATACATTAATTTGTAAATTCATTCAAAATGGATCGAGTACATTCGTTTCTTTCAATGTTTGTTCGTATTTGTTGTTGCGTTTGTTAATGTGCTTCCATCACGTTGTATGTATTCTTTTAAATCTATTTTATATAATTTTTTTCAAATTTTTTAAATTTATTTATTTAAGCAGTTTTTACTGTGCAGTGGACACTAAATAGATATTATATTCTTTCGTACTAAATACTTTCTACATATGGAAATAATATCTAGTTAAAACGACTCGATACATGTATTCGATCTTGTTTATTTAAAATCGATTAGAACTTTCTTTTAATCCAATACGTGATTATTTACTTTCATTATTAAAAACTACTTCTCTGTAATTGACTTAGTCATTTAAATCAACGTGTCGTGTAAGATCTAGTAATGAAACACCAAACTTAAGGAGGTTCGTCAGTAAAATTGAGAATGAACAGAAGAATCTACAATAATTACCACGGTTTTAATGATTAATAATTATTCAAACTCACGTTAATTTTTTGGGAATATTCGTCTACATCGTTTACACAAAATTAATTTTCTCATGCATACATTTTAACATGGGCTCTTATGGCATATTAATGATTGAAAAAACAATGGAAAAAAAATTTATATCGAAAAAAAAAAGAATTAATTCCACCAAATACTTAAAAATCCAACGATGTAAAGGAATTAAACTTTTTTTTTTTAATTCGTAAATATGCCATAAGAGCCCATGTCAGAATGCATGCAAAAAAAATTAATTTCGTGTAAACAATGTAGAGGAAAATTTCCAAAAAATTCATGTGAGTTTGTTATGAATCATTTAAAACGCGGTAATTATTTCACATTCTTCTGTGCATATTCAATTTTACTGACGAACCTCTTCACCTCTAATACGTATTTATGTATATCTATAGAAAGCATTTGGTTCAATCGACTTGTCATATATTTACATATAAAATATATATTGTTTTATTCAATTTTTATGTAAGTGTCGAATTTTCATGATGGAAAACTAGAATAATGTGGATTCATAATCTGTTTCATTTTTTATTTTTGAAAAAATTGCACTTAATCGATATTGACCTTTGATGAAATAGATTTTAAAAGATACATACAACGTATCGGAAGCACATTAGCAAACGTAACGACAAACACAAAAAAACATTGAAAGAAACCAATGTACTCGATCCATTTTGAATGAATTTACAAATTAATGTATTTTTTTAACAGAAAGAATAAATGATTCATCGTAAATATATTTTTCTTCGACACGAAGAAATGTATATTTTATTTAAACATTTTTCTTTCTACGAAGTAATAAAGATACATTGCAATTAAATACATATTTCCTAGGCTTGAATATATTTATTAGTCACCAGATGTATTACTTACAAGAAAAAAAATTATTCGAGTTGAATACAAATCTATTAGGTCAGCATTGAAATAAGAAAATTGATTTCCGATGCGTAGGTTCTAGTCCAGTTAATTAGATATTTTTTCTGGCTGAATTTCGATCACTTCTCGATGGGATAAAAATCGGAAAAGAATAATACATATAAAACGTGCTGAAAAGATTGATTTAGCATAACAATAATCCCATAATTTTATTAACAAATTGATGAAAAAAACAATTGTTCAACGAACAATCAGTCAACCTAACTTTTTCTCTAATGAAAATGATATGTTAATTTAATTAAAAGCATACAAATTTTCTCAGATTTTTCAATTTATTTTGATTTATTTATTTCCAAAAATATGCACGAAATAACGTATTTTGGATATGTGTTCGGCATAAAACTATCTACTACACTCAAGATTATTTTGCTAAACGCATATCCAAAATTCGTTATATTCTGTGCATTTTTCAAAACAAAAAAATCATAAAATAAAGAAATAAATCTGAAGAGATTCGTATGCATTCAAATAAATTAACATATCACTCACATTAGAAAAGAAATTAGGTCACCTGATTGCTTTTTGAACAATTGTTCTTTTCACCAATTTGTTAATAACATTTTGGGATTATTATTATGCGAATCAACCTTTTTACCATATTTTACACGCAATATTTGTTTCCGATTTTCATCCCACCGATACATGCTTAATCGAAGCGATCGGCACATTAACTTTTTGATTATATTAACAAAATACAAAAAAGACTCACCGAAAGCTGTGTCCAATAATGTTGGGAGCGTCAGCGGTAATCCTCGATGATGTATGGAAGCTAGAACGTCACAAATGCACTACACTTAACACGCGAACTTTTGGTTTTATTCACTTAAATAAAACGCACAGCACGAGCACTTGTAGTCGACGCGATACACTGAACGAAGCGCGCGCGCGAGCGACAGTCACATTGTCAACACGGAAGCTCGACAACAACACGACGCACCTCGGCGGTGGTCCGAGCGAGACTGATTACTTAAAGTAATAATCGAGACCAACTCGTCACTATTATTTAGATCTCTCCAAAATCCCCTCTTCGCGAGCTATTTCCCCCTCCCTTGAATTACCTCGTATCAACAACAAGAACGCAAATTATGCCGTTAACATCTTCGGAATCTGTACAATCGCCTCCCTCACTCGTATGGAAATAATTGTATGTGAAATATATGCTAAAAATATATGTCACATATCCCGCGCAATAAAAAGCATTAAAAGAGTATTAAAAAAGTATTAAGAGTTTCGCGTATTGGACTTTTTAATACTCAGTTTAATAATTTTTTTTTGAGACTTGAGTATAAAAAAAAGTATTAAATTATATTAAGTATCTAATAAAGTATTAAATCGTATTTTTATAAAAGAATTCAATACTCATTTGATTCTTTCGGTGAGAGATTCAAGGGTCAAAAAGAGTATCAAATAAGTATTAAAACTAGTATTAAATCGTATCTTTTAACGACGATTTTAATACTTAATTCAATCCGTTTGTCTGTGATTTGAGTATTAAAAAGAGTATCAACACGTATTAAAAGCAGTATTAAATCCCATTTTTCCCGACGATATTGTTAATTTTTTTGATACTTGATACCATTTAATACTTTTTTCAATCTTCAAGTCTCGATAAAAAGTATTTAACTGAGTATCAAAGAGTCCAATACGCGGGACACTCAATGCTTTTTTCAAATACCTTTTTAATACTCTTTTAATAATTTTTTTTCTTGCCCGGGATATGTTACATATATTTTTAGCATATATTTCACATACAATTATTTTCATACGGGTGAGGGAAGGGATTGTAGAGATTTCGAAGATGTTACCGGCATAATGTGCGTTATTGTTATAGTTACGAGGTAATTCGAGGGAGGGGGAAATAGCTCTCGAAGAGGGGATTTTGGAAAGATATAAATAATAGTGATGATTACTTGAAGCGATCAGTCTCGCTCGAGACACCGCCGAGGTGTAGTCGAGCTCCCGTGTTGACAGTTGTACTGTCGCTCGCGTTCGCGTCTGCGTCCTCGCGTAGTACTCGCGCGTCGTATAGTGTACCGCGTACACTACAAGTGCTCGTGCTGTGTGTTTTATTTTATTTTATTTAAAAAAACTGAAAGTGGTCGTGCCCATATAAAAAAAAGTGCAGCGCATTAGTGCAATTCTGGCTGAGGATTACCGCCCCCGCTCCTAAGGATATTGGAGGCAGCTTTCGGTGAGTCATTTTCATAATTTTAATTATATAATCGAATGTAAGGATCGCGTCCATTAAGAATGAATGATACGTATAGTCCCGTCAAAAGTGAGTATCGGAGACGATATCGATCACTTCTTGATGGGATAAAAATCGAAAAAAAAATAATGCATATAATACGTGCTGTAAAGATCGATTTCGCATGTTGATAATCCCAAAATGTTATTAATAAGTTGGTGAAAAAAACAATCGTTGAACAAACAATCCGTCAACCTAACTTTTTTTCTAATTAAAATGATATGTTACTTCATTTGAATGCATACGATTTTTTTCAGATTTTTTTCTTTATTTTAAATTTCTTTTTTTTTAAGTGCGCAAAATATAACAAATTGTGGATATGCGTTTTTCGAAAAAATCTTGAGTGTAGTAGATAGTTTTATGTCGAACTCATATCCAAAATTCGTTATCTTGCGCACATTTTTGAAAATAAAAAAGATCTAAATCAAAATGAAGAAAAGAATCTAAAAAAATTCGTATTTAAATTTTTCTGCTTTATTTCGTAAAGCAGTTTTCACTGTGCAGTAGACACTACATAAATTATATATTCGTTCGTACTGAATACTTTCTTTATCCGGAAATAATATCTAGTGAAAACGACTGGATACATGTATCGATCTTTTTTATTCAAAATCAATTACAACTTTCTTTTTATCCAGTACGTAATTATTTTCTTTAATCATTAGTAATTACTACTCTGTAATTGATGTAGTTATTTAAATCAACGTTTCTTGAATAATCTAGTATTGAAACACCAAACTTAACTCTAATCCGTATTTATGTTCATCCATAGAAAACATTTGGTTCAATCGACTTGTCATGTTTATATAAAAAATATACATTGTTTAATTTCACTTTTATGTAAGTGTCGAATTTTCATAATGGAAGACTATATAATGTGGTAGATTCTCGAAATACGCATTCCTGCTTTCTGTTCGTCAGTAACGGATTCCTAATCGGTTTTATTTTTTATTTGATAAAAAATTCCACTTAATCGATATTGACGTTAGATTTTAAAAAATACATACAACGTCTTAGAAGCACATTAACAAACGTAACAACAAACACAAACGAACATTGAAAGAAACGAATGTACTCGATCCATTTAGAATGAATTTACAAATTTATGTATTTTGTTAACAGAAAGAATAAATTATTCGACGTAAATATATTTTTCTTCGACACGAAGCAATGTATATTTCATTAAAACATATTTTTTAATAGAAAATATCTCGCGCAAAAAAAAAGTATTAAAAGGGTATAAAGAAAGTATTTTTAAAAAAGTATTAGGAGTCACTCGTATTGGTCTCTTTAATACTTAGTTTAAGACGTTTTTTCTAGACTTGAGTATTGAAAAAAGTATTAAACGGTATTAAGTATCAAACATTTTTTAAATCGTCGGAAAAAATACGTTTTACGTAAAAAAATCAGTCACGTACAGTTACAAAAATTACGTAATACTGTTTTTAAGACCTGTTGATACTCTTATTAATACTCAAATCATGGAAAAACGGATTAAATTAAGTATTAAAATCGTCATTGAAAAACACGATTTAATACTAGTTTTAATACTCATTTGATGATATTTTTAATACTTAAATCTCTGACCGAACGAATCAAGTGAGTATTAAATTCTTTTCCAAAAATACGATTTAATTTTTTTTTTGATACTTAATACCATTTAATATTTTTTTAATACTCAAGTCTCGAAAAGAAGTCTGTTTATTTTTTACATATATTTCACATATTATTTACATACCGGTGAGGGAGGCGATTGTACAGATTTCGTAGATGTTACCGGCATGACGTGTGTTATTGTTACAGTTACGAGGTAATCCGAGGGAGGGGGAAATAGCTTTCGAAGAGGGGATTTTCGAAAGATATAAATAATGTTGATTTTTACTTGAAGTGATCAGTCTCGCTCGAGACACCGCCGAGGTGTAGTCGAGCTCCCGTGTTGACAGTTGTTCTGTCGCTCGCGTTCGCGTCCGCGTCCGCGTCCTCGCGTAGTTCTCGCGCGTCGTATAGTGTACCGCGTACAATACAAGTGCTCGTGCTGTGCGTTTTATTTAATTTAATAAAACGCAAAGTGATCGTGCCCAGTGCAGTGCAGTGCATTAGTGCACTTATGGCTTTGATACATCCTCTAGGATTACCACCCTCGCTCCCAAGATCATTGAAGGCAGCTATCGGTGAGTCATTCTCATAATTTTAATTATATAATTGAACGTAAGGATCGCGTCGATTAAGGCGGTTCGTCAGTAAAATTGAAAATGCACAGAAAAATCGAAAATAACTACCGTGTTTTTAATAATTCATAACGAACTCACATGAATTTATCAGGAATTTTCGTCTACATCGTTGTTTACACGAAATTAATCTTTTTATGCATACATTTTAACATGGGGCTCTTAAGAATGTATGATACGAACAGTCCCGTCAAAAGTAAGTTTCAGAGAAAATTTCGATCATTTCCTGATAGGATAAAAATCGAAAAAAAATATTGCATATTAAACGCGCCGAAAAAGTTGATTGCGCATAATAATAATCCCAAAATGTTATTAACAAATTGGTGAAAAAAACAATTGCTTAAAAAACAATCAGTCAAACTAACTTTTTTTTCCAATGAAAATTTTATGTTAATTTATTTGAATGCATAAAAAATGTTTCAGATTTTTTTCTTTATTTTGATTTTAATTTTGTTTATTTTGAAAAATGCGCAAAATATAACGAATTTTGGATATGCGTTTAGCAAAATAATCTTCAGTGTAGTAGATGGTTTCATGCCGAACACATACGCCAAATTCGTGATGTCGCGCACATGTTTGAAAAAAAAAAAAAATCAAAATCACAACAACGAAAAAAATCTGAAAGAAATTATACGCATTCAAATAAATAAACATACTATTTTCATTAGAAAAAAAGTCAGGTTGACTGATTGTTTGTTGAAAAATTGTTTCTTTTCACCAATTTGTTAATTACATTTTGGGATTATTATTATGCAAAATCAATGTTTTCAGCAAGTTTAATATGCATTATTTTTTTCCGATTTTTATCCCATCGAGAAGTAATCGAAATTGTCTCTGAAACTCACTTTTGGCGGGACTGTACGTATCATACATCCTTAAAGTTATTCTTTTTTATACATCTTCTATATTAAAATGCTACACTTACCAGAAACAGTGCTTATTAGTTACGACTGTCGTTTGAGACCGTGACAATAAACGAATTTCTTAATCTATAATATATATTAATTCTGTAATTTAATCTTCTAATCGATTTTTCTAAAATTTGTTATGAACATTTTGGGATTATAACTATGCGAAATCAATCGTTTCAACATGTTTTATATGCGTTATTTTTTTCCGATTTTATTTCTTATGAAAATGATATGTTAATTTATTTGAATGCTTACGAATTTTTATTATTTTTTTTTTAACTTTACTATACTTTGTCAAAAAAAGACGATTGCTATATTTTATCGAAAGGCGAGCTGTCTATTGCTATTATATTATTCATACCTTCTTTCGTCGTGACCAGGTACAAGGACCACGGCTAAACCTAGCTTCTAAAAATGTGATAGTTTTGCTCGAATATCGCGTCAAAGGTCTGCTTTAAAGGACTGCTTTAGCCCCCATATCCGCTTATAACTTTATTATTATATAAAAGCGAATATCCCGTACGAATTTATGCATCGCACAGAATAATAGCTAATATCCTTCTACGTGAAAAAAAAGTTTTCGTGCTAGATTTTGCATGAGACAATGTTTAAACTCAAATTCAGCTTCCAATTAGGAGACCGTGAAAACATAAAAGTTTTATCTCGTCAGCTGCAACTGCTTATTAATTCAGTAGCAAAAACATTCGCTGGCGTGAATCGCGGTCGTGTCCGAATTTGTTTCTGAAATGTCGGGGCGTTTGCGCGAGATAATGTCTACCTCGATAGTTCCTAAGTAACTATTCCACAGCGATAAAAAAAAAATTAGTAATACCAACTGAATCTGCGGTCACGGGTGGCGGATCAAATATTTGGTTGGAAGAAATATTCGTTCCAATCAAGCAAATATTTTGTTTTTAAAGCGTAGCGGAAGAAATCTTTGGTTGATTAAAACGAATGTTTTAATCAGTTCGCCTATCGGGCTGTCTTTCTTGCACCTAACCTCACTTTTATGTTTTTCGGTTCTCCCGAACGAACGGCTTCGAGTTTCAAGGAGCCAGTAGTATAGCCAATTCCTGCCGTACTTCTGCACGCTCTCTCAAAATGTAATCTTTATCTGCCGAGTAGTTTAGGAAAAAATCGGTTTTAACATTTTGAGCTGTGGCGGGGGGAAATGGGGGAAAAGAACATTTGAATCGATATCACTTCTTTTTATTGAGTTTGAGTCATTCGATGAAAAGATGGCATTCGAACTCGAGTATTTCTTTTCATTGGCGCAGATTGCCGTGAATCAATCAATCAAGGTGTATTTCGGCGAAGGGTCTGCCGGTTGAGTCTAGGCCGCGTCTGTAGCTCGTCACAGTTGATAAAGATATCCTATATCCATCTGCAAAAAAATCTCGATAAAAGCTTATAAAACGTACGTGCCACATTTTACATACATCTACCCTTAAAAAGACTTTCGGCTAGGCTAGCGTTGCAAAAACATAAAAGCTTCATCTCGTCAGCAAGGGCTTATCATCTCAGTAGGGCAAGCATCCGACTGTGTGAATCACCGTGTGTCCGTATTTCTTTTGGGAACGTCGACGCGTTTGAGTGGCACAATTTCGTGCTTATCTCGATTATTTTGCGTAAGGATTTAAAACATCGTTAACTCGGATTGGTAAAGATTTTCTTATAAAAAAAAATTAGACGTTATAATGCCTAACTCTATCAAATTATGACCGAAACAAATATAGCACCGAAGAACGATACAAAATATACCTTCGTATAAAGATGCATTATATTTTTCGTTTTCTCAAAAGTGTTTTCTCATAGCATGACAAGATTTCATTTTTGGATTTTCATAAACCATTTGATACATTCGCTAGCCTAACAATAGGATATGGTCACATATTGGGACGGAAGCCAAGTTCGGGTTTTACAAATTGTACAGTTTTGTTTGATCATGAGAATGAAAGTAACGGATGCTAAGGCATCGGCGTCTGCATAACCTCCGTATCATATGAGGGTAATCATTTCTCAAGCATGTATATACAGGGAGGACACGGTGAAACTAGACAGTCCAATGCGGCTCCGTGAGAATTTAGGAAGCCTGATTGGCTACTGCCTACGGCCGCCAGTGCATCTCATCCGAGGGGCGACTGTGTCCCCACGCGCCATCGGAATGGGCCAGTAAGGGTAGTGGTAGAGGCAAGGGACGTTACCTGAGCTGGTAGGGCAGACGCCAGAAACCAAGATTTATTTACTACTCGGTCTGCACGCATAGAGTGGGAACCGTCGGTTTGACGCGCAAGCGCATTTGCGCTGTCTAGTTTCACCGTGTCCTCCCTGTATACCACGTCGAATGATAGCCTACATCCATCTATGCAAAAAAAAAATGTTGATAAAAGCTTGTGAAATATTCGTGCATCATATTTCATACACCGATCCGTAAACTCACATTTAGCTTGGCGTTGCGATTTGGAACGAGAAGTCTGACAGTTTCGCTCGTGTTCGCTTGTGCATGTCTTTTTTTTTTTTTAATCTCATCTCGATACCTTTATGTGAAGTCATTTCGTTGTCTTGAGTGACATTGTCTTGAACTGACAAGCGAGAACGATCGAGAATCTCGAAACTTAGTAGTTAATCTGTACCGCTAAAAATGGGTATAAACCAAACGGGATGACTGTATTTTATGTCGAATAAAATACGGCCATGGCGATTGAGAATCGTTCAAGATAATACAATTCTTCTATAATTTTATTTCTGCTATAATATATTTATTTTCTAAGAAAAAATACACTTCCGTTAGCCATTTTGATCGGTTTGGTAGGACACGTGCACGATTTGCAGGTGACAAATTTAATATCATTTTCGTCCACACTAATAGTGACGGTTTCATCCCGGAGATTATTTTGAGGCTAAATTTGTCTTCGCTTTGAGGTCGTTTCTAGAGTTTTTATATAATCCCCGTTCGTCCCCATCAGAATTCTCGGCAAAGACCGTGATAGGATTATCAGAAAATTCCTCTAACAGTTTTCGTTTCCCTGCAGTTTCGATAGCGGATTTCGAAATGCGTTCCATGTCACTTCCGGTAAATCCAAATACTCCAAGAAACGAGCGAAAATCTTGTATCCCGTAATTTTCATGCTAAAAGATCGAGACAAGACTTAATCTCGCTGTCAAATTCAAGACCGAGCGAAAATCTTGTCCCGTAATTTTCATGCTAAAAGATCGAGACAAGACTTGATCTCGCTGTCAAATTCAAGACCGAGAATGAATGTCGCTATCTTTCCGATATCGACCTTTTCCCGTTGAGTCGACGATCGAATTCGTGAAGTGAGTTTCGTGATCTCTCCTGTCTCGTCTCGTATCGCATATCCGCATCGCTAGGCCTTTAGCTGGGCTAGGGTTTCGTGTACGACATTCCAAAAACATAATAGCTTCGTCTCGTCAGCTGATGCGAATGCTTATCATCTCAGTAGGGCAAGCATCCGGCAGCGTGGACTAGCGTTGTGTCCGGATTTGTTTTGAGAATCTCGGGGCGTCTGCGCGTCACAATGTTGTGCCTATCCCGATGGAGAGAGCTGGTGGTGTTATAGGGAAAGGACGAGGAGGCGGACCTTAATAAAGAGGGTGCGGGGTGTTGCGTCGGCGAAGCACCGCTGCTTGGTGTGCTCGTGCTGTCGGAACGGCGGGAGGTCGCCTGCCGCAGTCGTCCCCGAGCCGTCGTGTCGACGAGATGCGAGCGTTCGGACTTAACGCCGTTCGCGAAATCGCGCACCGCTATTTATTTTCCTTTTCATAATCTACCATTCGACACGGTCAACAAAAACATTGAAAAACACGAACGTCAGACGGAGATTGAGATACGCGCGGGAAACTCATTGACCCTCATCACTTAACAGACTACCAACATCAGCGAAGCGAATGCGAAACAGACACCGACCGGAAATAAAGAGGGGGAAAGGAGCGTTTGAAACAGCACGTGATAATAGCGATCGTCCCATTCCGACCTCTAGAGTCGATGCTGCCGGTTAATGGATCAGATGGCGTAACGGCAACCTTCGATATTTGCGTCGAAATATTGACAAACTTATACTTTTCAAAGCGGTTTATTTCGGAACTGCGAAATACCGGGATTGAGAAGTTTGTTTATTTATTTTTTGAAGGTCCAGTGAGTGTTTTACTTTATTTGTTTACGAGAGTATTTTAGATAGTCACTAGCCGACGGTATTGTGTGGATTGTGGATGCAGATGGCGCGCATATCGAAGATCTCAACCGTCACTCGAAGAGGAGTTAATAACCAGTTTCGCACAATGAGTCAAGCCGAGACAGAGAAAAAGGAAGACGGAATATTTCTCGATGGAGAGAATCTGAAGCATAAGAGAAACTTGCACTAAAGATTTGTTTGACGATCACTGATTTTGTTGGGAGTGGGAGGTCTAAAGAAGGAGGAGAAGAAAAGCACTGTTGAACATTGAGAAAACAATTAAATTGACGGCGTTATCTTGGGATAAAACCTTTCGCAAACTTTCGCTAATTCCGACGGGTCGTAAAATGAAGTTTCCTCCCACTCGGATAGGTTGAATCGTACAAATAGAAGGTATATCCGGAGCAGATACAAAGGGACTGACATCAAAGGAGGATTCGAACGAAAGGGAGCATAACAGGCAAAAAATCGATTCTATAGAATTTTTCGGTCCTTCTCTAACGACAATAAGTCGGGGGTGGTGTAGTATGAGAAGTATTGCCTGAAGAGTCTGACGTGAGAGTGGAAAGTAAAGGGAAAGACTCAATTTGTTCTCGCAAGAACGCGGGAGAAACGGCGACTGCAATCTTATTGCGCTTTTTTTTATATTCTCGCACCGCTCTCTTTTTTCTTTTCTTGTATTTTTATTTACCCAGGGGAAGAAGGTTGCACGCGCGCGTTAATGGCTCTCCTGAGCGTTGGAGAGGTGTCTGCGACTTACAGGATTTACGTGGAACGAATCCAACCATCTCGGTATAACAAATTAACTGACGCGAATTAAGGTTCAATTGCATGTTCGGAGAAAAAATCTATTGAAAAGCCCGCGCACAATATTATATATGTATATACCGGCGCAAAAAAAAAAAAGTATTAAAAGAATATTTGAAAAAACGTATTAAGAGTCTCGCGTATCTGACTTTTTAATACTAAGGTTAATAATTTTTTTCGAGACTTGAGTATTAAAAAAAGTATTAAGTGGTATTAAGTATCAAAAAAAGTATTAAAATCGTAGGAAAAAATACGTTTTACTACTGTTTTTAATACCTGTTGATACTCTTCTTAATAGTCGAATCACAGAAAAACATATTGAATTGAGAATTAAAATCGTCATTAAAAAATACGATTTAATACTAGTTTTAATACTCATTTTATACTTTTTTGAATACTTGAATCTCTGACCGAAAGTATCAACTGAGTATTAAATTCTTTTCCAAAAATAGGATTTAATACTTTTTTTTGATACTTAATACCATTTAATAATTTGTTTAATACTCGAGTCTCGAAAAAAAGTATTTAGCTGAGTATTAAAAAGTCCAATACGTGAGACTTTATTTCAATAGTTTTTAAATATTTTTTTTTGCGCGGATATATATATATATATATATATACACACACATGTAAACTTATAAAATTAAATAGTTTTGTACTCGTGAATAAAATCAGTGTGTCAGAATACAGAGTTGATGATATCATGGAACGTCCGGTACTGGCTTTAACGCATATGTGACAAATTAATTAAAAATAACAATTTCGGTGAGTTCGTATTTGCGGAAAACGTGCTCATGATATTAAGCCTTTATGGGGAAATTAGCGCTGATAATGAATTGGGTCACTTTACACTAGCATAATCAGTTATCATTTTTCAAAAGCATTCCAAATATTTTTTGGTGAGTTGATTAGAATTTTAGAAGATAACCTTCGAGGTTATTTTTCACGGATTAATTTTAGTATTTTCGAGGCTAAGCGTGTGTTGCTAATATAGATAAACGCTCATAGTCATTTGAAAAAAAAGTAATTGCCAATATTCTGCAGTTGTTAACTACATGGTTTTACAAACGATATTATTAGTCCGATTGCGATGGCCGATATCACATTTTGTGTATTGAAAGACATTTCGTCGATTTTGCAATATATTTTTCAAAGTTATTATTATTCGTATGATTGATATCAGGTTAGGTTAGTAAAAATCAATGATTATAATTTTTTAATGCCTAATCGAGAACAACGTTGGCTGTGGATTGATGCAGAATCTTCTAATAAACAATAGGAGCTAGTATTCGTTATAATCGGGCTAATATTATGGTTTATTCTATAAAAATTCTGTACCAAAAAAGACTCATCGGATATTAACGTGTATCTATCGATTTCCTTTTACAACCGTATCTGTGAATGAATATAGATATTGAGATGACATGCTGTTGCTCAATCCACCTTTCAGAACTGTCAATCAATCAAGATCAAATTGTAAAAAATGCTTTTAAGTATTTAGCCCTGATTTCGTTAGCGTGTAACGCTTCACTTCCCTTGAGAGAAAAAGTAAATTACGTTTATTGACAGAACCACGACGAATTTGACAACTTCTATGGAAATGTATGTCGGATAAATATAACCACAAAATAACACGAAGAAAAGAAAAAAGAATTTTCATGTATTTTAAGTTACGATACGCTTTGCGAATATCAATACGAGACCAAACATAAAACAGCCATAAGATTAACTCGTAAACCGTAGTTTTTTTTTCATATTCGGTATTTTATTTTGAGAGAATATAATTTTATGATACCCCAAAATTACACTATTCGTAAGGGTTAAAAATTGCTGCAAAATGTCTTATGTATAAATTGGTAATGACACATTTTTTTGCATATATTTTACCGACATAAATATTCATGGGAATTGTAAACGATTGACGATATTACGAGAAATATCTGTGCAAGAAAAAAAAAAAACGAGTTGATCGCATATATTTATGTCACAATCTTGCCAACTTGCAATTTATTCAAAGATTTCCGGCTGGAAAAAAAGTGCTGCCATGATTTGTCACGGTAAATCCCACGTATAATCGCACTTCCAATATTCGGTTGAGGGCATGTGTCTGGGATGAAAAGTGTACAGACAGTCTACGCAGATAGAATGTTTGGTAAATGACTGAGCGCTCGGTATACATATGTATACATCTATATACAGTTTAATCGTGGTGACGCTGCTCGAGGTGAAAAGCACCGACGTGGTACAATCTTGTTAAAATTCCCGCAATTTACCGCGTGCAGGGTGCAACACCGGATGTTATTGCTATAACTCTGTTCGAGTTTAGAAGTTCGTTTTCATCATTGAGTTTACAGATACTTTTTTACAGTTGAAATTCTATAATAATAAAAAATTCAACTATGAATTATCTACTTATAATTTAAAAAAAAAGATGCAAAGTAGAACTTTGCGGATGGGGGTCAAAAAAGCGAATGACCAAAATAGTGAATGGTTAAAATAGCGAATTAAAAAATAAGGAACGTCTTAATGTGGAATGTCCATAATTATGTAATTCGATTTTTCAGCCATTCGCTATTTTACCTCCATCTTATTAAAATGCATTCGAAACAGCAGATGATGAAAAAGCGAATGGCTGAAAAATCGAATTACATAATTATGGACATTCTACATTTAGACGTTCCTTATTTGTAAATTCGCTATTTTAGACATTCGCTATTTTGACCAAAATAGTAAATGGTTAAAATAGCAAATTTCGAAATTAGGAACGTCTGAATCTAGAATGGTCATCGTTACGAAATTCGCTATTTCAGTCATTTGTTATTTTCACCTTCATTTTATTAAAATGCATTTAAAATAGCGAATGATGAGAATGGCGAATAGCTGAAAAAGCGAATTCCACAATTATGGACATTAAAGATTCAGTCGTTCCTTATTTCGAAATTCGCTATTTTAACCATTCACTATTTTTACCCCCACCCATTTGAAATTCAATGTATTCAGACCAGAAGATTTTATGCATAAACTGGTATAAAAATTTTGAAATGCAAGTACCATGTTAAATAAATGTGCGATGCAGTAAATTCTATGAGTAATTTCATTTTCACTGCGGAAGAACTTCAATTTTAATTATTTTCTCGAATTTCACTGCGAGGGTACATTCTATATTTCTATATCAAAATTGCATATTGAATTGAATTGATGAATTTATGCATAAAGATTTTCGGTTGTTTGCCATGTAGATTCTGCATCGATCGCGTTGCTACCTATTCTGAATAATTGTTAATGGTTATAATGACAGTGAGGAACGGCTGCTACTCTGTTATGGCTTCGACTATGACCTTTGTCCGCGACCATTTTGAACAGCTGGCGTTCGTAGCGGTGAAATTGTGCGCAACAGTGTATCTCTATCATGATAGCGTATGTTACTAAATATTCATATTTTCCGGAAAAATTAAAACCATTAGTGCGCCAAAACAGAAGGTGTTGATTCCGTGTGACTCGTGAATTATAACAATACCTCGGCAAATATACCGGGTGTGTACTTTTACTGTTTCCATGCGGAAACTATACACGTATTAACAGTAAATAAGCAAGAGCCATTGTAAAATGGCAATTGTCAATAATTAGTTGAAGTACAGATTACAATCACTCGGAAAAAATAAATTGTTATAATTATGGTTGCATTGTTGCTGTTAGATGTCATAAGCATAATCACCGGCGCTAAGTGCAGACATTGGGAAGACGAAAATTTACGTACACGGAAAAAAAATACGCTTGCGGGTTCGGCAATTGTTATCAACTCGATTTTATTTCTAATTCCTACAATTCCTTGTGAGATTGAAACAACTTTGAAATAGAAAAAAACAATATCTTATTGTTGAAATGTTATATGAGATTGTGAGAATAAGAACAACAGTTGATTTGACAACAATTAATGATGGCCGCCCGCAAGCGAATATGTTTTCCAATCAATGAAATTTTTTTCCGTGTACACTTTGTATGAAAAAATGAAGTTAGAATAAGCCATGGTAAAAAAAAATATTTTTTTATTCGTTCATTTACTGTAATCGGTATATCTTCTTTAAAATCTATTCTGGCGTAAGAATCAATGCATTTCGTTGATACACTGTTGCCAAAGAGTGTCACAAGCTGCGCTGGCATCTCAATCCGCAAAGCTAATATCAACGAGGTCAAAGTTTCTTTAATCCACTCAGTAGTTGGCGCTGTTAATTTTTACAACGACTTGTTTTCTGTCAGTGTATGTCATTCAATGTTGACATCCTCATAGGGGAAGTTTTTCGGAATCAGTAAAATAACTCGAGAGCTGATAGCTATTTTCTGTTCTGGACTTGATTAAGATGTACTCGAATTGAAAACTTCATTCATGCGTGAAATGCAATTGTATACGAACCTCGTGCGAGAAACTTTTTCTCAACTCGTTTGATTGCAACACTCGTTAGAAAAAACTCATCGCACTCGTATCGTAATGTACTATTACAGCACATTTGAGCCTACAGAAAACTTTTGACAATTTGAAAAGCCGTGTCTTGCGATTTTGTACAAAACTCATATTTTGTTGATATCACTTTCAATGTCAAAGTAGATTATAAGTTGAATAAATATTTTTCAATTAATGCCGCGGCTATAACTACAATTTTTCGCTAGAAAATCGTGAATTAAAAAAAAATGATGATAGTCTTAAAAATTATAGCACTTAGTTCGTCGGGTTTCACTTTGGGCGGTTTTCTAGTAGTCATTCAACTTGGACGATCATAGATTCCTTGATATATTTGGAACTAAGAAAATACAATAAAGAATGTTTACTCGAAACGATAATGTGTATTGACTCAAGTCGACAACAGCTCGTTTCTAGATATTAACGTCGATTTCAAAATTACTAATTGTCTATGTAAGTTAATTATGACTACCCTTATGACGGCGATATTGAGCTGTTTCAGTAACTAACGACTTTGCTGCCCTTCGTAAGAGATATTATGATTTCAATAATTCCGTTAGCGGCTGTTTTCTGAAAAGTTTTTTTTAACTTCATTAAGATCGTTTGCACAATAGTTACCTGTGCAAAAATAAAAGTCTTAAAGCTGTACAAAAAAAACAGCATCAAAATTCAATATTGGACTAAATACGACTAAAAAGCATCGAGCCAAATCATTATTTTTAAGAATCTATTTTTATGTCCAAAGTTTTCGGTGGTCCGATTCACTGCTCTATAATTTTGTTTGTCTAGGTCTATCACTTTACAATATTAGTTTTCTAGGTCGATATGTTCATAATATTCGGAGTCCACCCCCATGGAAAAAAAGTATGCTAACAAATTATATTTTTCGACATATCGAAAAATATATAAATAATATCCGTGGTATTTTTCTTATATACTTTTTATATACTTGGCAATATCCAATATTTCGTCCAAACGTACATTTGGCGGATATACGTAAAGTACATTTTTTATACAATCGTTGGTACATCTGGCAAATATATGAAAAATATATTTATTTGGATATCCATACATGTATCTAGCTAATATACGTAAAGTATTTTTTTTTGTATATCAGTAGTATTTAAAAAATGCATCAACTCATAAAATATAAAGACACGAAATATCGACCACCTAAATTTCTTATATCGACAAAGAATCTAAACAATTTGGTCAAATGTTCTTCTAACTGATTAAAGTATTGAACATCTTCTTACATTAATATATATATATATATATATATATAATTTCTATAGAAAAAATATACATTTACATATATTTACGAATACATAAAATATGGATTGAGAATTATATGAAGAATATAAAAATGATATACTTTATTTCCCAAAAATATATATGAATTAGTATACCATCGTATATACTTTGTAAGTATACTAAAAGTTATATCCGATATATTAAATTTTTCGTCCTAAGTATAGTTGGTATATAAAATATATACTTTTCGATATTTTTTCGAGTATACTTTTTTTCCATGGGGGTGGACCGACAGATTCATAGATTCAGTTGGACAAGTATATTTTTTTTTGCAGGCTTAAAATTCCATAATAATAATAGCGCCTTAATTTGTGGTATCTAGATCGTTATAAACATGATGCAGTATATCTGAGAGCCGAGAACTATATAATAATTTATTTGGACATTGAAAAGCTGTAAAGAAATATGTCCAAACTAAACTATAGAGATATTTAACTGTACACAAAAAATCATTGATGAATCAATCTGGAGAACGAAAGCCACAAACATATCAACGGGACCCTAAAAACTAATAATTCGGTATATAATACTTCAGTATTATTCGGTCCAATAGATTGTACTTGAAAATTTGACCGTTCAATTTTTTTTTGTATCGCGTTTTAATACTTTTTTTTTTGCCCAGTCATCGACAAACTACAACGCTGCAAGAAAATTGGAATCTATTTATAAATTCTCTAGAGTTATTGTTGGGTACGTCCTAAATACTTTTGGCTATAAATTGGAAAATGGGGAATACATGACGAACAATGCGATAAAAACGTGAAGCATCTAGGCCGAGATTCGAACTCGGGATCTGTCAATTGCCGCTCGACTGCTCTGATCGGTGAAGCATTTGATAACAGGCAGGATTCTCGTTGATATACTTTTTAATTGATATTTCTCTACTGCATGCGACGAAATCGACGTCTAAATACGTCATACAAACGTAAGAAATATTTAAAGATAATAGAATCATTATTCAATTGTCACTCTTAATTTGCAAGCAGGTGATTGTTCACGATTGATATATTAAATTATCAGAATGCAAGATAGGATCTGAATAGTAAAAAATAAGGACTCTACAAAGTGTCAATAATTTAACAGGTGGAAGTCTGGATAAGAGGCAAATTAGCAAAGGGTTAAAAAAGCGAGTTTAAAAATAATGACATCGGAATGTAGAATAGCCATTATTATAAAATTCACTATTTTTTGCTATTCGATTTGAAATAATCGATTGCATTTTGTAAAATAAGGCATTGATTTAATGATTTAAGGATGTATGATAGGTACAGTCCCGCAAAAAGTGAGTTTCAGATACAATTTCGATCGCTTCCCGATGGGATAAAAATCGGAAAACAATCATGCATATAAAACATGCTGTGAAGATTGATTTTGCATAGCAATAATCCCAAAATGTTATTAACAAATTGGTGAAAAAGAGAATTGTTCAACAAATAAACAGTCAACCTAACTTTTTTTTTAAGAAAATGATATGTTAATTTTGTTGAATGTGTATGAATTTTTTCAGATTTTTCTCTTTATGTTGATTTTTATTTTTTATTTTTTTGAAAAAAGCGTAGGATATAACAAATTTTGAATATGCATTTTGCAAAAAAATCTTAAGTGTAATAGATGGTTTTATGCCAAACACATATCCAAAATTTGTTATTTCGCGCACATTTCGGCAAATAATAAAAATCAAAATCAAAATAAAGAAAAAAATCTGAAAAAATTAATACGCATTTAAATCAATTAACATATCATTTTCATTTCTCACATATGACATTCCAACAACAATATGTGGTGTAAGATCACAATACAACGTATTGTAATCTTACACCACGTATGTGTTGTAAAATTGAATGTCTAAGCAGAAATTTCATATAATATTTGGTAATTTTATAACGTATCCGTGGTGTAGAATTCAACGTCGCGGTTGTAATTTCCATAAACGGTTTTGATAAAAAAACTTCATATACATGTGTTGTAAATTGGCAACATCGCAATGGTATTTCACAAAAGATATTTTTATTTTACAACACATCAGTGTTGTGAAATTCAACGTCGTGGTTGTAATTTCCGTGAACAGTTTTTGTTAAAAAAACTTTAATGGCAATTATATCATTTGAATAAATGATATAATTGCCACTTCCGATCCACAAAAAATGATATGAGAAGCATCGCTGTTCATGCACGTGTTACATAATAGTACATTACGATACTAGTGCGATGAAACTTTTTCGCGACGACTGTAATCACACAACATCAGAAAATGTTTCTCGCACGAGTATCGTATACAATTTTATGCCACTAGTGCGAGAAGTGCCTGTTTCACGCACGCAAGCGAAGCGAAGTGTGCGTGAAGTGCCTACTTCACGCACACTGTGGTATGAAAATCTTTAACGTCCTGATTTTATGAATGAAGAAGTTTCATTGATATTGTGCGTCAGCTGACGAAGCAACGAAAATCGAAAAAGGATGGCGATCACTGGAATATATTGGTACAACGCAAAAATACCAACAACTTAGTTAATTCTGTCACCAATATATTGATATAATTCGATTCGTGTTATATGCATCCTGGGTTATCGTAAATATGATCCTGGAATTATTTTTATTACATGGATTACCGATGACGTTATAGTATATTAATTGTCGGGATTTAGCTTATGACTAAAATTGGATTTGGATTCGGATTTATTAATCCAAAAATGAGTTATCGTTATCTAACACATTATTGGAAAAGATTATACCATTTCGATGAAGCTATAGATTGGACCTATTGATGGAAATTCAAAGTTATATACGAATTCGTCTCTTCATGGAGACTAACGACTGCTGTGCATTGTAGAGCAGTACGTACTTCTGTCATAGGAGTTGTAATTTTCCGGTCCTGTGATTTGCCCGCCAAATCACTGTCCCGGAATACGATACCACTCATAGACGTATAGGGTTACCAATAATGCTTAATTAAATGGCATGGAAGTTACCATTGTTGCCGCTATAGAATCATTGCCAATTGTCCCTCTATCAATTAAATCAATTTCTGTACCTCCGGATATTTTATATGTAAGCTATCATATATTTATTGATTTCTCATAAAGGAAGCCTTGTTTTCATTGAATCGTTTTTTCGAGCTTTTCACGCCGTCACACGGAGAAAACGGTTTTGTTATGTCAGCAAATCTTTTGTTAAAATAGTGATGACATAGCGTTATCTGCTAGGTTAACCATTTTTTTTGCTCGATTAACATATTGTTTTGCTAGAATAACAAAATTTTTTGCTAGAATAACAATTTTTTTGCTAGAATAACAATTTTTTTCGCTAGAATAACAATTTATTTTGCTAAATAACAATTTTTTTTGCTAGTACCACAAAATTGTTTGCTTGGTTACCAGACAACGCAATGTCGTCACTTTTTTAACAAACGATTTGCTGGCATAGCAAAACCGTTTTCTTCGTGCAGTACGGAAAAAACGATTTTGCAAGCGTAAATAAAAAGATCGTTAGCTTAACAAACCATTTCGCTGAGTTATCAAATTGTTTTGCTGGGTTAACAATTTGTTTTGCCAAAAAACAAATAAACTAATGCTATCACTATTTCCAGCAAAAGATTTGCTGGCCCAGCAAAGAGGTTTTCTTCGTGCGTATGTAGGGCACGGTGAGCCACTTGGAATTTCTCGTAAGTTTGTCGTACATAAATAATATCTGCTTTTCTAGTGGGTACTGAGCTAAATGGAGTTTCGTCCAATGTGAAAAAAAAATCAAATGTCATGAATAATCATTGAAAAAAAATAATAGATTTCGACCCTTAAGATGTAAACTTTCCGGCTGTTAGTAAAAATGTATTATATGACTTTTTTCTTTAAGCCAGCTCGAATTTTTTATCGCAAATAATATTCCAATTATCGCTGCGTTGCTCAGTGACCATGTTTTGTTAAATTTATAATTTTTTACATTCCGTTAAAAATTTTGTTGGTGTCCAATGGGGAACAATGTGTAACTGGATTTTAGGGTTCAATATGCCGATGATCGACGGGTAGAATGTACGGTAAAATCAGATGTATCACGGGATCACGTGTCTCGAAGATGGCACGTTAAAGAAAACGCAAATTATTTATTACTCTATACCACTGCAACAATATTTTTTTGATCAGTGGAAAAATGTAAAAGTTAACCTTACCTTTTTGAGGATATATGATAGGGACAGTCCCGCCAAAAGTGAGTTTTACAGACAACGTCGATCACTTCACGATGGGATAAAAATCGGCAAAAAATAATGCATATAAAACGTGCTGAAAAGATTGATTTTGCATAATCATGATTCTAAAATGTTATTAGCAAATTGGTGAAAAAACAATTGTTCAACAAATAAACAGTCAACCTAACTTTTTTCTTAATAAAAGTGATATGTTAATTTTTTTGAATGCTTATGAATTTTTCCAGATTTTTTTATTATTTTGGTTTTGATTTTTCATTTATTTTGGTTTTGATTTTTTTTTTATTTAAAAAAATGCGCAGAATATAACAAATTTTGAATATGCGTTTTGCAAAAAAATCTCTAGTGTAGTAGATGGTTTTATGCCGAAGACATATTCGAAATTCGTTATTTCGCGCACATTTTTGAAAATAAAAAAATCAAAATCAAAATAAAGAAAAAAAACTGAAAAAATTCATACGCATTCAAATAAATAAACATATGATTTTAATTAGAATAGAAGTTAGGTTGACTGATTGTTTGTTGAACAATTGTTTTTTTCAGAAATTTGTTAATAACATTTTGGAATTATTACTATGAACAATTTATCTTTCCAGCATGTTTAATATAAATTATTTTTTTCCGATATTTATCCCATTTTTAATTTTTTTATTTTTTATTTGTCCGTGCGTGTGCGTGTCCTCGTGTTTTGCAGGTCCTTGAGCGTTCAATTACCTATACCTCAAAAACGGTTCGATCGATTGAGCTGGAATTGGGCATAAAAGTGATGGAGGAGCCCGGCCTTGATTGTAGTACTTTTTATTAAAATGCTTGCAGTCATTTTATAGCTTTTGGTATTCAGTTTTAATATTGCGTAATTGTTTTAACTTTCATAAAGTTTACATTACTTTGCTCAATACTTTCTAAGTGCAGGTACTTTTAATGTTCTAAGAACATTAAATTTAGCGAAAATTGGAAAAGCAGTTTGGATCTTGTGGGTTTTTAAAATGTTGGGAAATCTGTCGTTATTGCATTAACTTTTAAATAACATTGAATGAAGCCAAGTACAGAATTGACTGGAGATCGGTCGAAAAACTCGAATTTTAATTGGCCGTTATTTTTTCCTGACTACTAAAATTTCGTCATATTCAAGTTTTTCAAATTTATTTAAACAACGTTGGGAAGTAGGAACTTGCACATTCCTTCTTTAGTAGTAGTAGTAAGTTTATTAACAATACACATCATGGAACAGTTATTAATACAGTGGTTAAACATACAATATTTATATAAACATATATTGCCAAATGGCCATCGACCGAAGTCCTTCAGCCTATCATCCTAAATATTCTCGATTTTTTTAAAAAGCTTCATCTATCAGGAAGCTAAAATTGATCATTATAGAATTCGATTTGTGAAAAGTTAAAAATAATGAAAAGCTATGGGCAATATTTTTTTCTGCATCGCGCCTGATACAATAATAGAGCAGTTACTGATACGATTTTACGTAAATTGTATTTGTGAAGAGATTTCATCGCTGCAATGTTGTTGAAATTTGTTCTCTTCTTCCATGAATATTCTGATCTTTTAATGACGAACCTATCAATTAAATTCGCTCACACCAAAATGATTTACTATCGCATATTCGTCCAAAATTCTATACCAAGGTGTTTTACATGTCGAGATTTACCGCGTCAACTAATGAAAGTTCATATCGAATATTGCGAGCCAATTTCATTACAAAAATGCATCGAAAAATAGCTGAACAGCTGGATCAAGTATTTCACAATCTCGATTGTATTTAGTCACGTAAAAAGCAATTATTTCAAACGTTGCAAGCGATCAACTCACCGCTTAGTAGTAGTAATCGTTATTTATTGATAAAATATCTGGATAATAATAGTAATAATGATGATGATGATAATTTTCTGTACATTATAAATTATACGACATTGACAATCGGCCATCGAGCAAAGTTCTTTAGCCACCTTACGGTTTATTTTAACCAATTACAAATATTAGTTAACGAGACATAAAAGCCACCTTTATGTCATGGAGAAATTGTATCTGTTACAAACTATGTGTTTGAAATTTCTCATTCTCTGCGATCATAAAGAACTTTCATTCTAAGCTTGACAGCTTGAATGATTGGTTTCAGTACCAGGATCAGACGTTCATTTCTGTTTACAGCGAAAAGTAATTAAAGGGAACCGAAAATTGGCTTCTTCAAAGCAGAGAGGAATTGTACGTTGCAGCAGACAGATAATAATTTAAATGTGTGTGGGAAACGGATGAAAATGATTCCCGCCGCGAATGCAATTACACCTGGTATTGAACACGCAAGAATTGTCAAAATAAATGTAAATTCATTATTCCGGCTCGCTTATGAACGTACACTTTTAATCGCAGTACCGTTTTTTCGATTATGTGGGTCTCCATGTGTTGATTATTCCACCATTGTCTGCTAAAAATCTACATTTTTACTCGACTGAATATTTTCCATATGTTTCGCATGTACTACAAAATGTTCAATACCGTAAAATCTCTATCGAAGATAAAGCGTGTATTTTCAAAAATTTCAGAAATTTCAAATGTTGAAAAAATTTCAAAAATTTCAAATGTTTCAAAAATTTCAAATGTTTCAAAAATTTCAAATGTTTCAAAAATTTCAAAAATTTAAATGTTTAAAAAATTTTGAAATTTTTTTCAAATTTCACAAATTTAAATTTTTTTTAAAATTTCACAAATTTTAAGAATCTCACAAATTTTAAGAATCTCACAAATTTTAAGAATTTCACAAATTTTAAGAATTTCACAAATTTTAAGAATTTCACGAATTTTAAGAATTTCACGAATTTTAAGAATTCCACGAATTTTAAGAATTTCACAAATTTTAAGAATTTCACAAATTTTAAGAATTTCACAAATTTTAAGAATTTTACAAATTTTAAGAATTTTACAAATTTTAAGAATTTTACAAATTTTAAGAATTTTACAAATTTTAAGAATTTTACAAATTTTAAGAATTTTACAAATTTTAAGAATTTTACAAATTTTAAGAATTTTACAAATTTTAAGAATTTTACAAATTTTAAGAATTTTACAAATTATAAGAATTTTACAAATTATAAGAATTTTACAAATTATAAGAATTTTACAAATTATAAGAATTTTACAAATTATAAGAATTTTACAAATTATAAGAATTTTACAAATTATAAGAATTTTACAAATTATAAGAATTTTACAAATTATAAGAATTTTACAAATTATAAGAATTTTACAAATTATAAGAATTTTACAAATTATAAGAATTTTACAAATTATAAGAATTTTACAAATTATAAGAATTTTACAAATTATAAGAATTTTACAAATTATAAGAATTTTACAAATTATAAGAATTTGTAAAATTTTAAGAATTTGTAAAATTTTAAGAATTTGTAAAATTTTAAGAATTTGTAAAATTTTAAGAATTTGTAAAATTTTAAGAATTTGTAAAATTTTAAGAATTTGTAAAATTTTAAGAATTTGTAAAATTTTAAGAATTTGTAAAATTTTAAGAATTTGTAAAATTTTAAGAATTTGTAAAATTTTAAGAATTTGTAAAATTTTAAGAATTTGTAAAATTTTAAGAATTTGTAAAATTTTAAGAATTTGTAAAATTTTAAGAATTTGTAAAATTTTAAGAATTTGTAAAATTTTAAGAATTTGTAAAATTTTAAGAATTTGTAAAATTTTAAGAATTTGTAAAATTTTAAGAATTTGTAAAATTTTAAGAATTTGTAAAATTTTAAGAATTTGTAAAATTTTAAGAATTTGTAAAATTTTAAGAATTTGTAAAATTTTAAGAATTTGTAAAATTTTAAGAATTTGTAAAATTTTAAGAATTTGTAAAATTTTAAGAATTTGTAAAATTTTAAGAATTTGTAAAATTTTAAGAATTTGTAAAATTTTAAGAATTTGTAAAATTTTAAGAATTCGTCAAATTCTAAAACTTTTTACGTTGGCCATGCAATTTTGAGTGAGTCGTTTAAGAATCCTCAAGATATTGAAGATATTCAACCGAGGTTTTGCGAACGCCCGAAGCACGTGAGCCACAATAACGCCCTATTGTATAAATAAAAAAAATAAGAATGAGCGGGTGCACCCGAAAAATAAGTTGAGAATATCGGTGGGCTAATTTCCTCACATCTTGGCTTAGTTATCAGGGTTAAAAAAATGTTTCCGTGAATTAAATTTCATTGATGGATCACCTATACTTAGCGTTAATCACATAAGGTCGAACCGTACCTAACTGAACGTTTCATGCAACCATTACAATATCCGATCCGAATACAAATCAACATAAAGGCTCAAATATTAAATTTTGGAAAAAAATTTATTACGGCTGAAACAACGATTTTACAAACAGAAATTTTTTTTTTTGTACTAAAAATTAGTATTCCATGAAGTTGCAATATCCTATACGTGGAATTGCAACACACTTTGATTTACAGGTGACGCAGACCACGTAAAATATTTCACGCATCATCATGAAGTAAAAAATGATATGTACGTTATTTTCATATCTGTCATCAAATACATATTGCACATATGTGTCAATTATTAATTCGAATGGACGACAATAGGAGTGCACCGTAAATTACTGCAAGTTCTTACAACATGAAGAAAAGAAGCTTACATCTCATCGATTATACATAAATATTGCCAAGTTTAAAAACCCTCCTGGACCAAAAAAAGTCAACAACAAATAATCCGACCAATTAATTGTGTATAATTACTCAAGAAATATAGTATCCATAACGACCAACTGAAAATAAAGAAAAATAGTTTGCTACGACTTTACCTTTACACAAACAAATAAATACTGGCGGGGCCAATTAGGAGACTTTATCTCAGCATAAAAATAGAAACACATCTGGAGGGACCATTAAAGTAAAGCAAGAAATTTGCGAGAGACGCGATAGTCAACGATCAGAAGATTCATCGATATACTGGAAGAAAAACAGGATTAAAAATACAATCTAGTCAATTACCACAGCGAATCACTTGGATTGAATTGAATAGTGTCAATGAGACACTGTAAGTGTTGGATGGACTTTTAAACAATTGATGTCTAATATTCGGTTACGCTGTGATTAGCACCTAGAGACACGTTACGTTGGTGGACAACAGCGAAGCGAAATAAAAAAATATAACAGGTATTGTGCACGATGGGAGGTGAGCTCTGAACTCACAAAAAATTACTTCGTGTTGTACTCCTGTCGCACGCTACTTATTGTGGTGGATGTAAGTTGATGTTTATTAGACTAATTCGTACAAATTTTTACAATACAGTGTAGGGTAAATGTTACAATTATCGGCCAGCCAATAATATGTGTTACGTGTAAATTTTCTTGGCCTGCATGTGCATTCAAGTATTTCACGTCTTATATTTTTAGCTTGCAAGCTTAAGTAAGTTTTTTCATTCTTAAGGGCGAACTTTATTCTCTGGCTCGACTGGGAGTCAAAATAGCAAATGACAAAAATGGCGAGTGTCTGAAAAAGCGAATTTAAAAATAAGGAACGTCTGAATGTAGAATGTCCATAATAAGGGAATTCGATTTTTCAGCCATTCGCCATTTTTATCATTCGCTACTTTGAGGATGTATGATAAAAGTGAGTTTTACCTATCATACATCCTTAATTGTAATGTACGTTACAACTTGTGTTCGTATTTATAAGTGAATGTATTAGCCCGCAAGGGAAAGCATATATTGAAACAGTAGGGCTAATATTTGTGCCGTTCACCATGTATAAAAGATTGCATATGCGTTAATAAGACTTATCTTATTCCTCTTCCGGATGTAATGTAACTTGTCTACTTGCGATATTAGTGAGATGCGATTCTCAATGAAAATATTTGCCACTAGATGATATCCGTAGGTCACGTAGGAGTCTATGAAGTTTACTCGATCTACAGTAGTGCTACATATGCCTGAATGCCATACGAATTTGTAGCCTGGAGCACGATATGAGGCATTCCGTACCGATTCGACCTGAGTCGGACCCTTGACCTCTCGGATTTGGTAGAAAATTTTTTATGTGATTGGACCAACTCAAAAAACTACTGGACAATTTTTTTAGATTTTTTTTTATTACAATTTTTGTTTCGCGATTTTTTTAAAGCTAACATATCGTTAGCGCAAATTTGAAAATCTGAAAAAATTCTCAAAAATTCTGCATGAAGTAACAAAACATTTTACGAAAATAAAAGCACTTGCAGGAGAAAGCAATATTTTAGAAAAATTTGATAATTTTTCCTCTCGTTTTTAAATTTTTGAATAGTTTGAGATAGAAAAAAAATAGAAGCGAAACCCGGCCCACTTTCGTTTTAGGTTAAAAAATTTTGTTATTTCATGCAGAATTTTTAAGAATTTTTTGAACTTTTTAAATTTGGTCTAAAGATATGTTAGCTGTAAAAAATTGCAAAAAAGAAATTGAAATAAAAAAGGAACTGAAAAAATGTTCCCGTACTTTTTGGAGTTGGTCCAATGATATAAAAAAAAGTTCGACCAAATCCGAGAGGTCGAGGGTCAGACCCAGGTCGAATCGGTATGGAATGCCCCATATATAGTCTCCTATGATAAACGTTACGTATACGCGCTGGAACAAATTTCCAGGAGAGCGAGACATCGACCGCTGCCAATTTTGACTGTAATTTTCCCGGTGATTGCCCATTAAAATATTCGCACGTGACCGGAAGCATGCATCTCTTACTTTATAGTATCCGTCCCGGAACTTCCGTTTTTATATCAGGAATCATAAAACATTGACAATTTTTCTGAAATCATCCCGCTCAAAGAAAGTATTGAAATAGTATTTTAAAAAATAGGAGAGTTATAATATCTCAAGTATGATTGATTAAATTGAATTGATACTATAAAATGTTAGAGGAAATTGATAGTTTTTAAGGTCTGGCTCCGGCTTAGGGATATTTCGACGGATTTTCGTGTCCAGATCGACATCTACATAGTTTCAGTTGTACAGTTATATTTTAACAACATTTTTTTTTTTTTTTTTAATGCTTGGCGTCGCGACGCTACCGCGTTTCTTGATTCGGTCACCGTTTTTGGAGCTCTAGGTTTATCGTTACTCAATTCCCAGAGATTTTAAAGTTTAGACTGAACTCGTATAAATTTTTTAATCCACTTTGAAATTTGGGATTTTCCGCATGTGAATAAACGAAATATTTAAAGTGAATTCAAAAATTTGAAAAAATTTATGCGTATTCAAAAAAATGAAAGAATTATTTTTACAAAAAAAAAAGGTTGTCGAAATATTTTTTAAACATTTTTTTTTGTATCAATTTGTTGATAACATTTTGGAATCATTATTATGCAAAATTAATCTTTTCCACACCTTTGACATGCATGATTTTTTTCAGATTTTTGTATTATCAACAATTGTTTGCAATCCCCTCTCATTTTTCGAAAACGTATATGCGAACTCGATACTATTCGACGGGACTAACTTGAATGGAATTGAATCATTTTGTTGGATCAATTGTACAATTTCTTGACAGCCCGTGGGCGCGATTTTGTTGAGTCAAGAAAGTTTTCAACACTTGTTACAACACAGTTTTCAACCATTTTCTTTATTCCGTGTATTAACTCAATAGATCATACTTGAGATATTATACTCTTGATATTTGAGATATTATACTTTTGATATTTGAGATATTATACTCCTGATATTTGAGATATTATACTTTTCCGTGTATTAATTTAATAGATCATACTTGAGATGTTATACTTTTCCGTGTATTAATTTAATAGATCATACTTGAGATGTTATATTCTTGATATTTGAGATATTATACTTTTCCGTTTATTAATTCAATAGATCATACTTGAGATGTTATATTCTTGATATTTGAGATATTATACTTTTCCGTGTATTAATTCAATAGATCATACTTGAGATATCATACTTTTCGTACTGTCTTTCTTTCCTGCAAGATGTAGTGTAACGAGCGCGTGTTTGGAAGGTTGATCGTTTGTTCTAGCCTTGAGAAATACTGCGACATAGTCTGGTGCATTCCCAGATTGTCAGGAAACTCCTTCTGGGCGCGCCGGATTAAAGAGCATAGGACAAAACAGGCAATGCTTAACGATCGCAAACTTAATTTTAGTGATGAATTCTTAAGGAAAAAAAAAAACATATACAGGCAGAAGTGTAATTGATACAATTGTCAATTAAGCACTTAGGGTCGAATTTACAGTCCCAAGTTCGAACTCAAGTTTGGACTTAAGTTTCCCATGTGAAAAAATCATATATAAGTCAATATATATAGTCTGTATAGGAAAATAGACCTATAGAATAACTGTACACTGTATTTAATGTATATAAAATTTATGCATGATTTTGAATGGCTTAGAAAAAAAGTTCGTATATGTGTATCTATTTTTATTTCATATTAGTGAAAACGCAAGGTGTACGCAATTGATCATTCCTTCTTGTATATGCATTGTACATTAAAAAATTGGCTTAAGTTTGAACTAAAGTCGAATTTATAGTCTCACATCCGAACTTGGGACTATAAATTCGACCCTTAGAATGTGATAAATGTTGCGAACATCTATTATTCCATTATAACCTATCATTCATGGTGGCTTAATAGTCATGAGTTTGGAATAAATATTTGCAGCTTTCTAGAACAAATTTTTAGTTCATCAAACTAAAGTTCAGTAATTGCAATTTTTCGACCACTGAAGTTTTTTGTAACTGCATTTTCTGAATTGTTTTTCCAAGTGAGAATACAGAGTAACAATCTTGTACATTGATTTCTTATTTGTTCATATTTTTCATTCAGATTCTTCTGACAATCATTTTTAGTGGTCCTCATGTTGCGTTGATTGTGATACCAGTTTGCTTGCCAACAACGACCATTCTAATCAAAGCGCGGATAAATCGACAACAATTGATTGTCACGCGAAATTTTCACGGGGGGAAAACTTTTATATTAAAAATTCTAGAACATGTGGTACAACTTCTTGGGACTTCCAGTATTTATCGACAGATGGCGATACTAGGGCAGACTCTGACGTACCGACATAGCTATTGTCGCCAAGATCATTTTCACGAATACACGACTGAGATTTATTTAGGCTGATAATGAAAGTATATTGGGCAAATGCTTTTCTTCATAATTTGTTGATTATTTTCGTTAGGATAGTTATAGAAAAATTTATTTTGCTTCATCATATGGAAAACTTTTCTCCCATGAGAAAAAATCCAGCTTTTATATTATAATTCATATTGTGATTATTGTTATATAAATGTTTATATTATAATTATTCGAAATTAACGGAATAGAACGCGATTTCTTTTAAATCCGATTTTTTTCAAATTAGTGCTACGAAAACTTTTCTCTCACGAGAAAAAATTCAGCTTTTATATTATAATTTATATTATAATTATTCAAAACTAACGGAATATAACGCGATTTCTTTTAAATCCGATTTTTTTTCTAAATTACTGCTATGAACAATGAGATGTTTTATTGTAGAGGCAAAGTTGAGAAATTATTGAAACATTTTTTGTGTATGTTATGATGTCTTTTGTTATAAATACATCTACACACAATTTTTAATAATTTTGAATCTTCGATGGAGAGACTGTTATAAAAATAATTTTTTTTTTCAATACTGCGATGTAAATAAACATTTTTGGCTCACAAGCCAAAATGGAGAAATCATTTTTCAATTGCCTTAATCTTATTTTTTTTTCTATAAATACATTTACACAAAATCTTCAAAAAATGTTTAATGCTTCGATGGGCGAACTGGTAGAAAAATTATCAATCGTGGTAATTGTACTTTCAGCTCTGTAGGTTATTTATTACAAATGTATGATAGGACGCATTTTCATGCCCATTTGACCGGCGGGTGAACTTAACTTAACCAAATATGATTCATGATTTTTTACGCTATTCTTCTACATAAAAAAATGCATGTATAATTTATTACGATTTTCCTATTGCAGTTTCGTGGTAATAAATATTTAAAGTGAGTCAAAGGACACCCTAATTTACAAGGCCGTGAAAATGTGAAAGACGAATTCAAATTTTTTACATAATTGACTTACGGATGTATGATACGTACAGTCCCGCTAAAAGTGAATTTCAGAGACGATTTCGATCACTTCCCGATGGGATAAGAGTCGGCAAAAAATAATGCATATTAAACGTGCTGAAAATATTGATTTCTCGTAATAATAATCCCAAAATGTTATTAAAAAAATGGTGAAAAAAAACAATTGTTCGAGAAACAATCAGTCAACCTAACTTTTTTTTAAATGAAAATGATATGTTGATTTATTTGAATGCATACGAATTTTTTCAGACTTTTTTCTTTATTTTGATTTTGATTTTTTTTATTTTGCAAAATGCGCATAATATAACAAAATTTGAATATGCGTTTTGCAAAAAAACCTTGAGTGTAATAGATGGTTTTATGTCGAACACATATCCAAAAGTCGTTATTTCGCGCAGATTTTCGAAAAAAAAATCAGAATCAAAATAAAGAAAAAAATCTGAAAAAATTCGTATGCATTCAAATAAATTAACATATAATTTTCATTTAAAAAAAAGTGAGGTTGACTGATTGTATGTTGAACAATTGTTTTATTTCACCAATTTGTTAATAACATTTTGAGATTATTGTTATGCGAAATCAATCTTTTCAGCACGTTTTATATGCATTATTTTTTTTCCGATTTTTATCCCATCCGGAAGTCATCAAAATTGTCTCTGAAACTCACTTTTGGCGGGACCCAAGTAAAAAAATTAGATAAAAATTGTACAAAAAATATATATAAAGATCTACATAGAAACTGTATACGAAAGTAGACTTATACATTTTCCATATGTTGTATACAATACATATGAAGATTCTATAGAAATTATATAAAGTGCAATATAATTTATGTAAATTTAATCAAAATTAAATACAGTGTATAGTTATTCTACATGTCCATTTTCTTATACAGACTATATATATTGACTTATACACGATTTTTTCACCCGGGAACTATACATAAAGTTACTTCAAATACTAAGCTATTTAAGTCATTAATATATATTGCAACTAAACTATTTGGTGTATTTTATTTATTTTCCTCTCAGTAGCATTCTCCACTTCGTATATCGTGCGAAAACAATTACAAGCCAGGCCTGCAAAATCAACAAATTGCTTCATCATTAGTTTACTCGGTTATTATAGAGCCTTCTCTATGACAGGGCCAAAATTAATTTTCATAACCCTTCATAGAAGTTGCTCGAGAACAGGATAAAGTAATGAGGAAGTAATTTGCGAGGTTCTACTTTGCAGACTTTGTTCGAAATTGATGTACACTACATTGTGATAAATGCCACAGGGTTAAAACAGATGAATAATATATTTGTTTCGAAAATTTAAAGACCGGTGCCGCAGAATTATTTGGTACTTTTCTAATTGGATCTGAGAGGTATCTATTTCACCGTTGAAGCTGAATATAGCAAGACTCCATGATAGATAGGGGTTTAAACTGAGCTTGCTAAATATTTCAAAGCAAGGTCGAGTTGGGGTTTCTTGACTTGTATATACATAACGCCAACGGCGGTGAGATGCTTGTATTATATATATGGACACGGTACAACACATAAAAAAGTAGGAAAAAGTCATGCACTATGTGAAAAGTTAGCTTTACGGTAATTGATGATCGATCCTGGTTTAAAAGAATTCCGTCGAAAAAAAAAAAAATAGAAAATGAATATGCAAAATGAATATGAATATGGGTGTGCCAAAAAAGGCGATATTTTTTTTTCCTTGCTCTCCGCTCAAAATATCGTAGAACACATCTTAGTTATGATCCTATCAAAAGCGGAGCTCATAATTTTAATTCTCAGAGAATAGAATTTTTTTTTTTTTCGTAATATCAATGACTACACATTATGAATCATTAAATTTCGAACGAAAAATCTTGTTGATCGAATTTCTATCTTCAATATTTGATTTATTACAGAGCCTTGAAATTTTTCATGTTGTAGATTTTCCGTGTTTTTTTTATTACATTTTTTGTTTTTCTTGTAGCTCATGGAAATCTTTTTCCCCAGAAATTCGATGATGCGTTAATTGAGCGTATTAGATACTTAATTGCACCGGAAAATCATTTATTATTATTTGTTCATTATTTATTGACATCATTTGAGTACACTAAATAAACATACCCTAAGAAAACATTTGAAAATCCATTCAATTTAAGCAATTGAATATTAACTATGTTCAAATAAATATTGGACATGATGAAACTGATGTTCTTTCGGTTCGACGATGAATGTGGTTGGTAAGATTAACGATATAATCTGAAAATGCATATTGTCTGACGTTTTCATAGAATAGTTCGATCGAACCAACATAATATTTAGTAAAAAAAATCAAATTTTTCATTGGATTAACGAAATTTCGATTCCCATAAACGAAACAATCATTTAAATGTATAATTGTTTTAAATAAATGGTTACTTTCGTAAATGTTCAAGAAAATGGTTTATTTGAATGCTTAGTTGTTTCAATTATATATATTTTTCTCAATGCGTGGTTGAATTCGACTAGTCGAAAAAAGAAATGCAATATCAAATTACTATTTAACTTGGGAACCCACATAAAAAAGGGAACGGATCCGAGATCTCGGGTCATATCTATTGGTAAACGCGATCCGCAATCGAGAACCTTTCGTTCGTGGCGATATATACGTCGACCGGGTGAGGTTGACAATAGAGTCACGAGGGGCAAATTGCGCGCGGTTCTGAGGGCAATGTGTTTCGGACACAGCTCCCCATAGACTTGTGGTCAAAGCGTGAATAAACTGCTGCTCCTACTGACCGTAAATTTACTAAAGTTTCTAACGGTCCACTAGACGAGAGTTTGTAGAGAGTGATGACCTATAGACACTTTATGGGAGCAAGAACTCCAATATCCCTTGAGATTGCAGGAAGCTAGAAGTATTTCTGGTCACGTAAGAATTATGTATTATTGTATTATAATATTATGTCCCAAGTAAAAAAATTATGTTGTATAAAAATTATATATTAGGGTGTGTCGAAAACAAATTTATTTTTATTTTCTCATTTTGCATCGTTTTAATCTATAGTTTGTACCTTTGAGCAACTCTTCTTAAAATTTTAGCGCGATAAAAAAATTTTCAGAGGTAGCTCAACCGATAAATAGATTTCCCATTTGATTAACACGTAGATGAATGCGACTCTCAATAAATTCATGTCTCTAAATTACATATACGATATATTAACGTTTTCGTATCTTTCTTCGTTATCTTCAGATCATTGGGAAGAGAAAAAGTGCTTACAAATTTTTCGTTTAAATCGGTAGTTTTCTAGTTATGAATTTTTGAAGCTCAGAATATCGCTCTTTCCGCCCTGTAAGATCAGTTTCAATTGAAATTTGAAATTTAGGTCAATTCTGGAGCCATTGTCTGTCCTGAAGTTTAATTATGAGTGGAATTTTATTCAACTGCTTAACGGATGTTTCGAATTTGTTTGTGAATACGAAAAAAATGATGAATTAGATCGAATATTTGAGAGAAAAATGAAAAAATTCATTGGCTTTGTTCAAAACGTTTGATACGGCGTTATTCTCGAGCACGTAGTTTTTATAATTCTCAAGAAGAACTTTGTGCGTGACGATTCGAACTTGAAGAATTTTCCCAAATTAGCGTCGAGGGCGTATCGGAAACCTGTCATCTCTTTTCTAAAGACGCAGATTCTCAGAGTCACCGTGAAGTTTTCTTCTGTGTGACTAAGGGTATTCAACATCTTGAAAAAGACAAGGGATAACATTGTTATATCGAGTACTTAACGTCACTTCAAAGCGCCTATTTTTCGTCTTATTATGTTACCATTATTTTATCGGAATATGGATCAATTCTTCTATGAAACTTATTTCCATTCTTGTGATTAGCAATGATAAATTATAACGTTTCTCGCCAATCATTCTTCAAACCGAAATTCATCGCACAAAACTTTTTCCGGGTATTCAAAGTCACATTTATCAAATATTCAGATTGATAAAAATCATTCCAGATAAATTCAAACGACTTTCTCGAGTTCCAAGTCAGCACACGTCGCCCGTCACTGCGATGACCATGAGTTTTCGTTTCATAACCAAACTTTCACTCAGAGATTAAATCATAGTATAAAAAATTGAGAAAAAAAAATCTCACCCTTTAAGCTTTAGTCCCTCAGATAAATGCACATAAGTTTCCACCAAAAACCCGAAATAGATAATTGTCAATAAAAATCCGGTTATTGAAAGAAATCCCAATCCTCGTTAACTCGATTGCCAGTTTCGCTTAAACCAAAATGTCTGCTATCAACTAACCCCCCGGAAATTACGCAAATTGTATTTTAGCGTTAATTAATCCACGATGTCCGTTAATAGCTTCCGGCACGATTACCAAGGTCTTTAAGCAACCACAAAAACCGAATCCCGTTATTATTGATTTATTCTTATTATTTCGTTCTACAACTCAAACTGTCTTTCGGAGTCGTCGAAGTTACCACTTCTGTTTCCTGAGGCACTCGGTGGGGTCGTATCCGGGTCGAGTACCTCGTCGGCCATGGTACAGTGGGGTTGAGCCATGTAACCCTGCATCCGTACCACACTCAGAACGAAGTTAACTCCGTGGTGGTGTACACCAGGTACACTAACAGACGTTCATACTGGAGTAAGAAGATGTGGAGTAGCAGCAGCGGGAATAGTAGAGAAAGATGGAGATACTAGTGGTCGACTAGGGAATTGAGAGGGTTCGATCGAAGGGTTCACTTTACGTAAGACTCGCTACACGCGTATGACTAACTCGTGACCCAGTAGGGAAAGGGGAAGATGAGTCTCTAGCAACTTCCCTCGAGAGTGGCTGCTCGCCGGTTCTGGATCTAGATTGACCTCGGAGCTTGTCGTCTACCTTCTCTCCGCACTCCATACCGCATCACTCTCTTCTGTACTCGGTGTCCACTTTCGTTACGAGTGATTTAATTAAGGTTGCATAATACCACTGCGGACCTAGCGCTTTGATTGCCACCCCTCGCATCGTCTCGCGACAGCTCGACGCCGGGCACTCCTTTAATCGCACTCCGACATTCACTTTCTGCAGATATAATTCATTAGCCACATCACGGAGGGACTTGGGACGATCGTTGAGTCAACGGCCTTTTTTTTTAGTATAGCGTTGTGCTTCGAATTTAGGTTAATGTAACGTAATGAAGTAGCGTGAATTTCTCGATGAACGTAATCTGAAATTGAGAGATTAAGGGGGCATAAAAAAAAATTACTCAGTTGTGAGGGATTGTGTCGAAAAAGCGCGTTCGACGGACCGAGTTTATCGCCGCCTTTTAACCCGCGCAGAAGATAAAGGTCAGCCCTTCTTTCCCGCACATTTTTTTTTACCACAGCGTAGATCAACCACATGCGTTTCTCTACAACGCCGATACTACGTGCCGATATTCCTTCACCTTTCTAATCTTCACGCGCTTTTTTCTCAACATGTTGTTTCTACACATTTCAATCCAACACATTCTTTAGTACACAATGCGATACCCCACAGAGGCATTACAACACGTTTCGGTCCCATACAAACGATCCACCAAACGTATGGCAGACGTCAAAACGTATGGTGGACGTCGAAACGTATTGTAGACGTGGATACGTATGGTGGACGTCAATACGTATCGTGGACGTCAATACGTTTCGTGGACGTCAATACGTTTCGTGGACGTCAATACGTTTCGTGGACGTCAATACGTTTCGTGGACGTCAATACGTTTCGTGGACGTCAATACGTTTCGTAGACGTCAATACGTATGGTGGACGTCAATACGTATGGTAGATGTCAATACGTATGACGGACGTCGATACGTATGGCGGGTGTAAATACGTATGGTGGACGTCAATACATATGGCGGACGTCAATATAGACTCGCATGAGAACCACTGCCTGCTCGCAGTTCCACCTTACCGACACGCGATATTCTCTTCGATTGATATCGACAGAGATAATGTGTAGGAACGAAATGTGTTGAAAATGTTTTTGTTGGATCGGTTGTGTGGGGCTGAAACGTATTGTAATGCCGCTGTAGGGTATTGGATTGTGTAGTAAAGAATGTGTTGGATTGATATGTGTAGGAACGACATGTGGAGAAAAAACCGCGTGAAAATAAGAAATGTGGAGGAATACTAGCGCGGAGTATAGGCGTTGTGAAAAAATGCATGTGGTGTTTCATCACGAATAGTGCAGGTTCCGTGAATAGAATCCCGGAAAAAAGTCACAGATAAGCGGTTTATGGAAAAAAGTCCCACAGAAAATAGGATTCTTGGAAAACCGGTCCTGATGATAATATATAAACTACATTGAGCATCCGGAATTCAATGTCGAAACTCTTCTATGATTCTTATTCATGTTTTGATCGCCCGTATAACAAACATGAAAGAAAAGTAAACAGGAAAGGGCTTCGGCCCTTGATCACGCTATCTCTTCTGATCGTCTGTTTCCTGAAACATGTGTGGCACACTAAATACCTCTTTTTCTGGGTTCCCTTTTTCCGCAGGCCCTGATTATCAGGGCTTACTTTTCGCAAGTTTGTTACCCTGCGGAATTTTCTTTTGAAAAGACCTTCGAGGTCTTTTGGATTTTTTTTCTAAGAACCTTTTTCTTGAGGGCCTTTTATCCGAAAAACTTTTCTGACGAGGACCTTCTTCTGCGCATCTATTTATCCATGACGACCTTTTTCCGAGAATTGATTTTTCTGAAATCTTCCTTCGCAATTTCTTTTTTTATGTGAGCACCGTATTAATGAGGCACGGAGCCAATAAACAACTCGTTGGATATTGTGGATTATTTTTCTCATCCAAATTTCGACCAATAGAATTGCACTATTCGACGTCACATCACAACCTGCACGGTATTATACTGATAATTTTTTGATAATTTTGTCTGTTGCAATATATACAAGATGAAAGATCGTTCTGCCGCGTTAACCATCTGTCAAACAGACAGATTGGATTCAATTGTGACAGTCGAAGGATTTTATCAAACACAAACCGTAATTTTCGTCTGATGGTGCAATTCCATTGGTCGCAATCTGGATGAGAAAAATAATCCCCCGAATACCACTCGAGTTTCGAAATTAATCTGATATTTCTCTCAAGGTTACCTGCACACAAATGAGCTGGTCCAGTTTTCAAAAAAAAAATCAATTGCGCTACGCGCTCGTGATTTTTGAACCTGGAAAACTTGACTCGTTCATTTTTATTGCAACGAACCTATCGGGAAATATCCGACAATTTCGAAGCTGACGTGGTATTACAAATGAATATTTTTTGTTTCCGGTTCAATGCTTGAATATTTGTCAAATATTTGTTTGCATCGTTACGTTGATAGATCATCATCGATACATATTTGTCTAACTTGCAGTACATGTTAGCAAAATTTTTTTCGTCAAATCACGGGTGGACTGATTTGACCATGATATTTGATGTTGGTTGAGTAAATCCGACGGTGGACAATACGTCTACAGATAAATATAGCATCTGAAGCAGCTACCATTGAATTCACATGTATAGCAACGAAACACGTAAACACACATGGCATGTGTGGACTTACGTATCTTTGCACGTAGCAAGCACCCAGCTTTCGATAAGCCCGCAAACAGTAGCGATAGTAAGGGCTTGGCACCGGTAAAGCTCTGACGTGGAAATGACCGGACGAGGGTCGATTTCCAATGCGCGATGGTGGCCATCGAACTCATAGCTTCTCCGCTATCGTGTAATTCGACTCTCGTACCTGTTCACCATCGATAAAGACATTGAGTTCCGTAAGGAGAGATCTATAACGATCCTGTATGGCTTTTGAGTCGACATGGATTAGAGAAGTAAATATATGTGATTAGCTGTAGTTATGTGCTTTTATCAAATACCTGCCGAGCAAGTATAAAGGGTTTCGCTCGAAAACTGAATGAAGATCAATTAAAATCAAGTTTTGGATTACAAAACATGTAAGTCTACCGAAAAAGTGGAATTTTTTTTTCCCCGTTTTAAAATTGTTTCAAATCTTCATAAATGCTCTTACTCAATTCATATTGTTACAAAAACGCAAAAACTGCATATCTGTATCGACAAGCACCTATTTACAAAATTTGCTAAGAATTGTTGAAAATATTTGAATTACATCAAATTTGAAACTTCGTAACTTTTGCAAAAATTTAGATTTCACAAGTTAATGAATAATTAGTTTTTTTAAGGAATCTAAAAATAAACGAGCTCGTAGCTCCTAAAAGGATTGGGACGAACGAAGGTGGCAAAATATAAATTAATATAATAATGGGACAAGATTATCGTATACAATAACTATCTATTATTAACCTAATTAGTTAACGTCCTTTTTAACGTTTTACAATGCGTCACTGAGTCTAATTGGAACAACGCTCAATTCCACACTTTTGTTAACTTAATTTTCATTAACCAAATTAAAACGAGTTGCCAACACAACGTCGCTGTAAATAAATGACGACTCATTATTCGTAGGGAAAGTCCAATTGTCGATGTTGCTGATCATTTGCTGTAGCAGCAAAGTGAATTTGACCTGATAGCAGATAATTTGCTGTTTTACTCTCGTCCGCTCATTAGTGAGATTTTGACCAGTTTAGTCTATTTGCGAACACAACTATTCATTCAAAACTTGTCAGAAACACGTATTTCAATAAATCAATATGTTTTGACCAGGGTTTGGTATCAGTAAGCTGTGACGTTAAAGTGAGCGAACGTGAGTCGTTTTCTAATGCGGGATGCGATCGAAATCATAGCTATTCTGCACCGAGAAAAAGTTTCCTTGATACGTTGAAACGTTTTCTGGCATGGAGAGTGATTTTTTAACCTAACACCTGCCGTTTCGCGACCCGCGATTTTATAGGTTAGGTTCTTTGAAAACAAAGAATAAGAGTTCTTTGTTTTAAGGAAAAAATTCCTTAATTTAATGTCACTACATTTCATTGAATTTTTCATCATTCAAAGAAAAGATAATATTAGATCAAGTATATTATTTCCTTGATTTTAAAGGAATGTTTCTTGGGTTAGGATTTCAAAGAAATTTCTTTGAATCGAGGGAACTTTTTGTCTCGGTGTGCTACAGTGTAATGCAACACTCGTATAACTGTCCAGAAAGGATAACGGCATTGAGCTCGGTAAGATGAAGCACATATCGAACTTGCAGTGCTCATGCATCAACATGGATAAGAGAAATACATGCGTAGCGCCCTAGCGATGTGCTCTTACTGTATAGGTGCCGAGCTTGAGTTCGAACTCTGGAAGTTACTATGCGCACAACAAATATTTCACTCAATAAGACTCCTGATGGGATTTCTGGCATGATTTTCATTGGGACTCCAGGAACTTCCATCCCGAAGTACTCCCAAAGGCCCTCACGAGTACAATGTAGACGTTTACGGGACGGTATTTCAACCGGAATCATTGGAGGCCCGTCGGCAAACCCACTGGGACGATTTTTTCCAATCAAAGCTTCGATAGGCCATCCTGAGCACTAGTAATACATCAACTTCGATACCTACTCCGTTCAATCATCACACTAGCAAATCCATTTCTATCCCGTCCTTATCTAGCTTTTTTTAGTGTCAAGTGAAAAGATATCATTAGTGATTGATACAATGATTGAGATTTAAAAAAATTTTGAAATTCAAAAAGATTTTGAAATTTGAAAAAATTTAGAAATTTGAAATTTTTTTGAAATTTAAAAAACTTTTAAATTTAAAAAAACTTTTGAATTTAATTCTTTTTGAAATTTGAAAAAATTTTGAGATTGAATTTTTTTTATTTGTGAAATTTTCAAATATTTTGAAATCTTCGGAATTTTTTAAATTTTTAAAATTTTTGGTTTTTTTGAAATCTTCTTTTTTGAAATTCTGAAAAAATTCATATTTGGAACATACGGACACACAACCGTTTTCGGCCACTTTCTTTTATGATAAGTATAGAGCGGCGTCCAGGATGGAATCCAGGACAGAATCCAGGATGGAGTCTGGGCTGTGTAGGATGGATTCTGAACAATCCAGGATGGAGCGTGGGCAGTCCAGGACGGAGTCCAAGATCCACAATGGGATCGGATCAAATCCCGTTCTCTATTCTGGACTACCCGGACTCCACCCTGGCCTCCCCAGACTCCATTCTGGACACATCATTTTTACACGGGAGGCCAGTACACTAATCACTAGACCATCGCACCGGTTAGATCTAAGAAATAGTCACTCAGATTTAGGAAAGAGTCAGTTGGATCTAAATAAAAATAGTCAGGTCTAGAAAAGAGTCAGTCAGGTTTAGGAAAGAGTCAGTCAGATCTGAGAAAAGTCGGTTAGATTTGGTAAGGAGTCTGTCTGATCCTAGGAAAGAGTCCATTCAGAGATCTGTTTGTTACAGTCTGAGAACGCGTGCTGCCCCGGATTTCTTACGGAAATATTTCCAAGATTCTTACAGGCTTTTTCTGAAATTTAGTGACCTCTTGTCAAAATCTAAAAAAGTTTTTTCGAGACGGTTGACAAATTTCCTTTCAAGACTTGGTGTTTTACTAGTGGCAGAATTTCTCCCGTTCATTTCGATTCAGTAATTCCATTTAATCCATTTTAGCATTATACGTAAAATTTGCGACATCAAAATTTGCAATTCAAACTTAAGATCAACCTAAAGCACGGAATAGAGTTCGACCATAATTTAAGAAAATGAAGTTGGTTATAAGTTGAATCTGTTCAATCCTGTCCCAAAACTTGAGACCTCTTTGCGGCAGCATCAAATTGAATGGCTGAGGTAAATGCAGCTGTTACATGCGCTGTGAAATGACATTAAAGAGCTTTCAAGCGATGCTCGCTATAAGCGTGCATCGTTGATGCGACTTTTCGTTTCACTATGAAAAGTTAAAAT